>CM060387.1:130354559-131581474 GCA_030545235.1 Helianthus tuberosus | reverse complement strand
TATCACGGTCGGAGATAATAGAGGTGGGCACCCCGTGCCTCGAGACAACTTCTTTAAGGTATACGTCTGCTAGAGTGGAGAACTTATCCGTTTCCTTGATAGCCAAGAAGTGAGCAGACTTTGTGAGTCGATCCACGATCACCCAAATAGTATCATTCCCGCGCTGAGATCTAGGTAGGCCAGTAACAAAATCCATGGAAATTTGCTCCCATTTCCATTGTGGTATTTCAGGCTGTTGGAGTGGGCCTGATGGTTTCTGATATTCTGCTTTGACTCGCGCACAAGCCAAACACTTGCTAACGTAAGTGGCTATGTGAGCTTTCATGCTAGGCCACCAGTATGTAGTTCTGAGGTCGTGGTACATCTTATCCGAACCAGGATGTACTGAGTAGCGAGACTTATGAGCTTCATCCATTACAAGCTCGCGTAAATTGCCAAAGAGTGGGACCCAGATGCGTCCTGTTACATAGTAGGCTCCGTCTGCCTTTTGTTCTAACCGTTGCCTTGAGCCACGTAGGGCTTCAGCCCTGACGTTTTCTGGTTTCAATGCTTCTACCTGAGCATCTCGTATCTGTGAAGGAAGACTAGACTGGATAGTGAGTTGCAACGCTCGTACACGCCTAGGTGTAGTATCCTTTCGACTGAGGGCGTCGGCCACCACATTGGCTTTGCCCGGATGGTATTTTATAGCACATTCGTAATCGTTCAGTAACTCGACCCATCTACGTTGTCGCATGTTCAATTCTTTCTGCTTGAAGATATGCTCAAGACTTCTGTGATCGGTGTAGATGGTGCACTTGGTGCCATACAGATAATGTCGCCATATCTTGAGCGCAAAAACAACAGCTCCAAGCTCTAAATCGTGTGTAGTGTAATTCCGTTCGTGAATCTTAAGTTGGCGTGAAGCATAAGCAATAACTTTATCCCGTTGTATCAACACACATCCAAGACCTTGGATGGATGCGTCGCAGTAGACTACAAAATCATCCGTGCCTTCAGGCAATGAGAGGATAGGTGCGCTACAAAGTCTATCCTTTAAGTGCTGAAACGCTGTTTCCTGTGTATCACTCCAACGGTAAGCAATACCTTTCTGTGTCAGTAATGTAAGCGGCTGTGCAATCTTTGAGAAGTCTTTGATGAACCGTCTGTAATAACCTGCCAAACCTAAGAATTGGTGTATTTCTGTCGGTGTGCGAGGTGCAGGCCAGTTCTTGATCGAATCTACCTTGGATGGATCGACATGAATTCCATCCTTGTTTACCACGTGGCCTAGAAAGTGGACTTCACGAAGCCAGAAGTCGCATTTTAAAAAACTTGGCGTACAGTTGTTCCGTTCGAAGGAGTTCCAAAATAAATCGTAAGTGCTGCTCGTGTTCCTCCCGATTCTTCGAGTAAATCAGGATGTCGTCGATGAAAACAATAACAAACTTATCAAGATAAGGTTTGCACACCTTGTTCATAAGATCCATGAAAACCGCAGGCGCGTTCGTTAGCCCGAATGGCATGACCAAAAACTCGTAATGACCGTAGCGTGTTCTGAACGCTGTTTTGGAGACGTCCTCATCCCGGACTCTCAATTGATGATAGCCTGACCTCAGGTCAATCTTCGAGTAATAGCTCGACCCTTGCAACTGGTCGAATAAGTCGTCGATGCGTGGAAGAGGATAGCGATTCTTCACGGTCACCTTGTTCAGTTCGCAGTAATCTATGCACATGCGGAAAGTGCCGTCTTTCTTCTTCACAAATAATACTGGAGCTCCCCAGGGCGAAGAGCTAGGATGTATGAAACCCTTTTCCAAAAGTTCTTGCAATTGCTTAGACAGTTCTTCCAGTTCAGTTGGAGCTAAGCGATAAGGCGCTCGAGCTATGGGTGTTGCTCCTGGAGCTAGCTCGATATGAAACTCGACCTGGCGATGGGGCGGTAGCCCAGGTAACTCTTCAGGAAACACTTGAGGAAAGTCGCTTACTACAGGAATATCCTCAATCTTTTTCTCTTTCTGCGATGTATCAGTAACGAGTGCTAATATAACTACGTGGCCCTTTCGCAAACACTTCTGAGCCTTCAAGAAGGAGATGATGCCACTCACGACACCACTCTTGTCGCCTTGAACTTCGAGAGATTCTTTTCCAGTACGGGGAATACGAATGATCTTCTCCTTGCATAAGATCTCTGCTTGTTGTTGGGATAACCAATCCATACCAATGACGATATCAAAACTACTCAGAGTTATAGGAATGAGATCGATAGAGAAAGTCTGACCAGCGAGGATAAGATTACAACCCTGAACTATGTGTGTGGCGTCTAGACTTTTACCGTTAGCTAACTCTACGACATGTTTGGTGTTCAAAAGTGTTGGTGCGCGTTTAAGCATTTGACTAACTTTCAGAGACATATAACTGGTATCCGCACCCGAATCAAATAATACAGTAACATAAAAGTCGTCGAGAAGAAACTTACCCATAACTACGTTAGGATCGTTCCTTGCATCACCCTGACCAATCACAAATGCACGACCCCTAGCACCATTGTCGTTGTTGTTTCCCCCATTGTTGTTCCCATTGCCCTGATTATTGTTGTTGTTATTCTGATTCTGGTTTAACTGGGGGCAGTTCCGCTTGAAGTGACCTTCAGCCCCACACTGAAAGCATGCCTTATTTCCTTGCTGTTGTTGCTGTGGCGGGTTTCGTGGAACTGGTGGCTGTTGTTGCTGGTTCTGATTCGCAGGCCTTGAGCTTCTGCAATCTTTAGTTTCATGACCTACCCTTAGACATCTCTGGTAGCGGCCTTTACGACACTGACCACTGTGGTGTTTGTTGCACCTGTTACACAGTGGATGAATTCCCCTATATCCACCCTGTCCTTGACCACCAGACGATTGCTGACTTGGACTCTGGTAATCACTAGTCTTGTGCTGCTGCTGTGCTTGAGACTGTACGGTAGCTGAACCCTTGCTTGAATCCCCTTCCCATTTCCGCTTGTTGTCACTGGGAGTAGCAGGAGTAACTGGAGTGGTAGCGGTAGTAGTAGCGCAGATGCGTTTAGGCAGCCTGTTCTGTTCCACTGCCTGATCGGTGAGGCGATGAGCTAACTTGACGATCTGTTGAATGGTGCCAAGATTCGCTGAGGTTACGTGACTTTGAATTTCCGGCACCAGACCATTGAGATACAGTTCGATACGCTTAATGGGAGGGTCCACCATAGTAGGACACAGAATAGCCAACTCATTCGATCTTCTGGTGTACGCTTCAATTTCTGACCCCGTCATTTTCAAGTGGTAAAACTCTACCTCCAGCTTATGAATATCATCACGGCTACAATATTCCTCTTTGATCAACTCCTTGAAATCATTCCAGGGTGTGGCGTTAGCAACGGCCAACCCTAATATCTGAACTTGCGCGTTCCACCAAGTCAGCGCAATGCCTTCTAGAGTACCAGTGGCGTACTTCACCCTGCGAGCCTCAGGGCATTCACACATCTCAAATACTGACTCAAGCTTTTCAAACCAATGGAGAAGTCCAACCGCTCCTTCCGTGCCACTAAAAGTAGTAGGACGACAGTCCATGAAAGTTTTGAAGGTGCAAACAGGTGGCTGAGCGTGCTGACCTGTTGTGTATAGGAATCCAGGACAAGATTAAACACAAGAGTTGGTTTAGGAGTGTAGGATCTAAAGATCCTAGTGTGAGTTTACAACTGCAGGGTATACCTCCTGCTTGTGCGGCTGCAAGTGCCGCAGCAACTCGCTCGTTAATGAGAGCCGTCAGTTGGGCTTGTGTCATGTTGATACGTCCAGACATGATCTTCATAGCAAAGATAACATAAATGAGAGTGGTTCACGAATAGTGCGATGACAGAAGAAAGTGAGCACACAAGTATTCTCAAGCAATAGTGTTACGTTAATCTAAGCATACCCTGAGCAAAAATTCTATGCAATTCTATTACGTAGGCAATAAAACATATACCATATTACCTAGGATGTTGAGTCTTGCACGTGGAGCGAAGCGTCGTTGTGGATCGTTGAGCATTCTTCTGGTTATAGTCTGGTTTTAATAAAAACGTTTTCCCCTTATATAAAACCGAGTTCTCTATAACCAATGGCTCTGATACCAATCTGTCACACCCCCAAAATCCACATGCGGAGTACCACCGCTTGGAGGCGTGACATGACCAGGATCAAGCCACCAATCATATTGAACATAAGTATATAGTAAAAGCCATTCATCAATACGATAGGTGTTTTCAAACCAAACATAAAACAAGTGTGTAGCGGAAGCAATAATGTAAGACCCAACATAAGTTTAAGTACAAAATGTCATAATGTTTAACAACACATTCATGATCCATGTCCACAACGACCGTGCCTCCCGTGCAAGCTCCAAAAGTACCTAAAGTCCTGCAAGGCATGTATCAGAGAGTCAACAACTAGTTGAGCGAGTTCACAGTAGGTTATTTAGTTATAATGTTCGTATCGTAAATCGTATGTTCGTTTAGAAATCATGTATCGTATGTAATAGCATCGCGGCCCTCTAGGCATGTTTGCGAAGTTTAGTGGGGGTTTCCCATGTTTTCTAGACTAGTTATATTTGTATCGCGGCCCTCCAGGCATGTTTGCGAAGATTAATGTATAGGTCGCGGCCATTCCAGGCATGTTTGCGAAGATTGTTCTAGTATCGCGGCCGATCCCGGCATGTGTGCGAAGAGAAGTATATGTATCACTAGTCTAGTAGTATCTACCATTGACCTTCCTCTCCCGAGGCCTATGGTATGTAATTCTGATAACTATTAAACATAAATAATCAATCAACCCATTCCCAACCCTGGGAATCCCATGCCTTGGTAGAAGTGTGAACTCACCTTGTTTTGCTCGGTATGCTAAGTATGTGCTCACAGTTAATCAATCACGTCCTAAGGTATGCACGTATACATAATCAGTTTGTATTCAAGTTGTTTGCACGTAAACATCATCATCATGAACATCGCATTAATAACACTGAGTATCACATTGCACGTATTTGTAACCATACAAGTATTGCCTTTATTCATAACAGCAGTTAACTAACCCAGTTAAGTTCAACAGAAACAAATTACCATACAGTTTACCCAGTCGACGAAACACTTCTGTTTCGTCGATTACCCTTGGCGAAACACTCTGTTTCGTCGATTACTCTTGGCGAAACACTCTGTTTCGTCGATTCTGTATCAGCAATAAACAGACAATGTCCTAAAGATCTAAATGCCCTAGTGGCCGACATCTAGCAACCACCTCCCAACCTCATTGGACCAAAATTTGCATAACCAATGTTTCTCATTGGACCTCCAATAACAAACTCATTCACTAAATAGGCAAACACATATGACCAATGTCAGATTCATCATCATCATTACATTAAACAAGGATCAAGTTTGAAAACAAATCACTCATCACATGCTTTCTGTCAATCCCATAAATATATACACTATGACCAAGAATGTACAATTGGTATTATTGGACCAAATAGTTTGGTGGGTTTGACAACTACACACAACAATCTATTTAACATAGCAAGAGTAATATCAAGGAATAAAATAAATTTCCTAAACACCCACATAATGAGCCGACCAAGTTACTGACATAGATCGGTTCCCTAGAACTCATCTAATGTGCCTATTTATTTAATAACACAAACATAAATCGAGATATTACAGAATCATGAAACCGGTTAACGAATACACACACTAACCGGAATAAGAGAAATACGAATCGATCGCTAAGATATCTTCGGGAACCTCCAACTGCCGTCACACAGGAGAGAAAAGGGGCTCTAGGGTTTCGGTTTTTGCTAAGGTGTGTCAAATGAGGTGGTTCCGTATCACTTATACACGCATACAAGTTCTGGGCCCGTAATGGGCTTCGGTGAAACTGGGCCGGTGAAAAAATCCTGTTTCGTCGAGTGGGTTGTTGGCGAAACTATTCTGTTTCGTCGAGGTGTTCAGGTCTCAAACAGTTTACAATTATTCATGTAGTCAAGTACTTACACATTATCACTCAAAAATCAAAATTATCATCTTAACTTATAATTCAGTGTGCACAATTACCAGGTAAATAATTCGTGTAAGTAATAATCTAGACAGTCAACGTGCAATAAAAACAAATAAAGAATGTCGGAAATTCGAGTTGTCACATTGATGACCTGTTCGACCAACTTCAAGGTTCAAGTTTCTATTCAAAGATCGATCTTCGATCAGGATATCATCAACTAAGGATACGAGAGGAAAGTATCCCGAAGACGGCCTTTAGGACTCGTTATGGGCATTACGAGTTCCTGGTTATGCCGTTTGGGTTGACAAACGCACCGGCAGTTTTCATGGATCTGATGAACTTAGTCTGCAAGCCGTACTTGGATAAGTTTGTGATCGTGTTTATTGATGACATTCTGATGTACTCGAAGACGAAGGACGAGCACGAACAACACTTAAGAGCAATTCTAGAGTTACTTAAAAAGGAGAAGTTGTACGCTAAGTTCTCGAAGTGCGAGTTTTGGCTACGCGAAGTCCAATTTCTTGGACATGTAGTTAATGGAAAGGGAATTCATGTTGATCCCGCAAAGATCGAGGCAATCAAGGATTGGGAGACCCCAAAGACGCCAACCGAGATTCGACAGTTCTTAGGTTTGGCTGGTTATTATCGAAGGTTCATTGAGGATTTCTCCAAAATCGCTCAACCCCTGACCGCACTCACACAGAAAGACAAGAAGTTTGACTGGGGTGACAAACAAGAAGAAGCGTTTCAGTTGTTGAAAAACAAACTTTGTGACGCACCGATCTTATCGCTACCTGAAGGAACGGACGACTTCGTGGTATATCGTGACGCCTCGCGTCAAGGTTTGGGTTGCGTGTTGATGCAGCGCCAGAAGGTTATAGCATATGCGTCACGCCAGTTGAAGGTTTACGAGAAAAATTACACCACCCATGATTTGGAATTGGGCGCGGTGGTGTTTGCATTGAAGATCTGGCGACATTATTTGTAAGGCACGCGATGTACAATCTTCACTGATCACAAGAGCCTGCAGCACATATTCGATCAGAAAGAACTTAACATGAGGCAAAGGCGCTGGGTAGAGCTGTTAAATGATTATGATTGGTAGATCAAGTACCACCCAGGGAAGGCGAATGTGGTCTCCGATGCTTTGAGTCAAAAAGAAAGGATCAAGCCCATAAGGGTTAGGGCTTTAGAAATGATCATCCAGACAGACCTCTCTTTGCGCATTCGTGCCGCACAGAGAGAAGCTTTGAAAGAAAGGAATATTGAGGACGAGTATCTCCGTGGGATGGAGAAGCAGTTGGTACCAAATGAGGAAGGAACTTTATGCTTCATGAAACAAATTTGGGTTCCTCTGTTTGGTGGTTTGAGGAAGGTTATTTTTGATGAAGCTCACAAATCTCGGTACTCGATTCATCCAGGAGCGGATAAAATGTACCAAGATCTTAAAGAATTCTATTGGTGGCCAAGGATGAAGGGCGATGTTGCAGTATATGTTAGCAAATGTTTAACGTGCGCCAAGGTAAAAGTCGAATACCAAAAGCCTTCAGGTCTTCTACAGCAACCTGAAATACCCAAATGGAAATAGGAACATATTTCAATGGACTTCATAACGAAGTTGCCAAGGACGCCCAGAGGCCACGATACGATTTGGGTAATAGTAGACCGTCTAACAAAGTCTGCACACTTCTTGCCAATAAAAGAGAAAGACAACACGAGCAAACTTGCTGAAATATACATGAGGGAGATTGTCGCACGTCATGGAGTGCCTCTCTCGATTATCTCTGATAGAGATGGGAGATTTGTATCAAGGATTTGGCAATCCTTCCAAGAAGCTTTTGGCTCGCAGTTGAACCTGAGCACTGCATTTCATCCGCAGACAGATGGCCAGAACGAGAGAACTATTCAGACATTGGAAGATATGCTGAGAGCATGTGTTATGGACCTAGGCGGTAGCTGGCACAATCACTTACCATTGGTCGAATTTTCGTACAACAACAGCTACCACACCAGCATTGGAGCCGCACCGTTCGAAGCTCTATATGGACGCAAGTGCCGATCACCGCTATGCTGGGCTGATGCGGGTGATAGACAGCTGGTTGGTCCCGAAATAGTCCAAGAGACGACAGACAAGATTGCACAGATCCGAGAACGCATCAATGCGGCTCGTAACAGACAGAAAGGCTATGCAAACCAAAGGAGGAAACCTTTGGAGTTTCAAGTTGGGGATATGGTTTTGTTAAAAGTTTCACCCTGGAAGGGTGTGGCACGCTTTGGGAAGCATGGGAAGTTGAATCCGCATTACATTGGCCCTTTCAGAATCCTGCAAAGGATTGGGCTTGTAGCATACAAGTTGGCCATACCTGCTGAACTTAATGGCGTTCACGATACATTCCATGTATTGAATTTGAAAAAGAGTCCACACAAGAGACAATTATCATTCCTGCTGACGAAGTTCATATCGGCTACACGCTCCACTTTACCGAAGAACCCAATGAGGTTACGGATTGGAAGGTTAACAAAACACGCAGGAGTAGTGTCAAGCTCGTCAAACTTCGATGGAATGCAAGACATGGGCCAGAATTCACATGGGAACGTGAGGATCGTATGAAAGAAAAATACCCCCATTTATTTCCTAAGACCCCTGCAACTAGAAGCAGAGCCTAAATTTCGGGACGAAATTTTCTTAACGGGGGGAGAATGTGACAACCCTCAAAATTACAGGTATCCGTACAATTAATTAATTCTTAATTTGTGCTTAATGACTGTGCTTGATTACAACCGTTGATTTAACTGCTTACTGAATTCTGTTACATACATACATATGCATCACATTCCATGCTGTCACTCCATTCATTACTAACAAACATTAGTGACAACCATGATGCACAAAGCACAGTTAGCACAGTGAGCGGATAACCCAGAGACATGCTGACAATGCCAACACCTAGACAGACAATGTTTTTGAGGCCAATATGAGCCAGGGATAGAATACTACACTAGTAGGGAGTATAGGGAAGTGAGGACCATAAAACTGCGTCACTAGGTGATAGTTATAGTGCCCGGAAGTGCCTAAAACACACCTTAAATGCAGAATTCTGCACTAAATAACCAAAATTCAGCATTTAATAATGCTAGTAAAGTGCAAAAACTTGGCAAAATAGTCCTAGATACTTTCCAAAGTGTTGGGAATTTAATGTGTCACTAAAAGCATTATAAAAGACACTTTAAAGATTAATTTAGCACTTTAACGGGACAACACCCAACCGAACAACCGGACTTTACCCAGAACACAAAAATATTGTCAAACACATTGTTTTTACTTTTCTGAGCTAGTTAGGGTCCCCGAACACCCTAACACACCTTATATTACATAACACACAATAATACACTAACTATATCATCTAATCCTAACTAGATTATAACTAGAACTTTACAACCCAACCCCATACCCCCCCCCCCCTTTTTGACGGTTGTGTGAGGGTGGGACACCCCCACCATTCTTTTCAATATTTTAATCAAATGTTGTTGGTTAATGAAACATATTGTATGGTGGTTAATGTGAGCTTGGATTATAAATAAACACAAGGGTCTTGAACATTCATTTCACAAACTCAACACTTGCAAGCTCCTCATTCTTCTCCCCTTGTGTTCGGCCGACCCCAACAAGCACCACCATCATCACCATCAAGTGTTCCTTCAAGCATTCTATACATACCCAAGGGTGTTAGAGATCATACAACAAGGCTTGGTGTGTTCGGAAGCTCAAGGACCTCTCTCGTTTTCTTTTATCCATCACTTTTTCGCCTTGTTCCTCCCCTAGCCTTGTGCTAGTAGTAAGTGCTTTAGATCTTCATCTTGTTCATATTTTTGGTGGTTAATAATGAAAAGAATGATGAAATGTTAAGAACTCTAAAGAACATAATCAAAGTCTTGGAACATAACCTAACTAAAGATGAAGTATGGTTAAAGTAGTGATGAAATCATGTTGATCTTGTGTTGTGATGATTATTGTATGTTGTTTGTTAGATAGAATGATATGGTTCATCACATAGGCTTGCTAGATCATGTTTAAAGACATGAACTAGCAAGATGTGAAGGTTAAAAATGTGTAGGATGATGAAATCATCCATACATAACTATGAACTTGATTACATACATGGTTCTTGAAAAATAAAGATCAAAATGTATTGTAAACTTGTAGATCTAAAGATCTATGAGTGGTTTTTCGAAAGAACCAAGTGAAAAATATTAGTTTTGTTAAAACTTGGATCTTGTATGAACTAAACACATTTTAGTGGGTAAACAAGTGTATAAACACTTGTGTAACAAGAAAATTTCACAAAGAAATATTTTTAGAAAATATTACTAGAAGTTGTAAATGTTCAAACTCTTTAAAAATATAGTTTGTAAGAAACTAATCACATTTTTAAAGGTAACAAGATTAACTAATTATGCTAGTAAGTTACTACTTGCTTTTATAAATACTTCAAGTTCATAAGGTTATGATTTATGCTTATTTTTGTCAAGATTGATGATTAGAAATTGGGTATTGTTGATTGAATGATGTTACAAAAGAAAATGATACGCTAGTAAGCGTGGACGCCTCCATTTACAAAGGAAACTCTGGCGAAATTTTTCCAGAATTTCAACACATAGAAATATTTTTCTAACAAGTATTTACAAATATATTTTTAACTTTATTTTCGAAATAAACTTCGCAAGGATTTTTGTTACAAAAATATTAAAGTGCCGGAGGTTGATTTTCGTAAACAAAATTTGATAAATATATATTGAGAATATATATATTTTATAATAAAACGCTTGTGTGAATGTTGTTATTTTGTGCATTAGATATATTATTTTTAGGGTAAAAATAATATAACTTGAAAATACCATGAAATTACGATTCCAAAATAATATCAACGCTCTCACAAAATAAATATTTAAGTTACACAAGTATTGTTGATTTACGACACGCTAAAACGTAACTTATGTATATTTCAGAAAAATACTCTTATACGTATATTTTTGGTAAAGTATTATTTTGGGAAATTTATGAAGTAAAATATAACATTTTTGAGAAAAATATATATATTTTGGAATTAAGATGTTTTAGACAAGTAAATTAAATATATTTTCTAAGTGAGACTTAAAATATATTTTTCGGAATTACAAGT
Organism: Helianthus tuberosus; assembly: GCA_030545235.1. Taxonomy (NCBI): domain Eukaryota; kingdom Viridiplantae; phylum Streptophyta; class Magnoliopsida; order Asterales; family Asteraceae; genus Helianthus; species Helianthus tuberosus. The sequence continues at coordinate 131,570,277 of CM060387.1, read as the reverse complement.
GTACATGTATAAATACCCCCATCTTTGGGAAGGAAATACACTTATAAAATAATTAAGAAGTGTGAATACGAAATAGTTGCCTAACTATTTTCCTAAATACAAAAGTCAAGTTAAAATAATTAATATTATTTTAACAAATGTAATACCAACGTAACGCAACTCAAAACACTAAACCCTAAGCCAAGGCACGGCCCATTCGTCTAATAAACATTAGTACGTGTAGGTCGTCACGCAGCAGTTTGAGATTGACGTTACAGGATACGCACTTCTGTGAGTTCATGTCCCCCTTTTCTCTTAACTGTTTTCAGTTTTTATACTTCGGGGGTGGAATACATGTTACAGTAATTACAGACACTTTTATACATGGTATGGTTAGCTTAAGGAGGGTATACTACTTAGATCATGTGAAAGGGTAGGTGGTACTTGAGGCCATTAATCCTCGTTGTAGGACCGAGGGTCATGAGTGATAGATCTATTTGGGTGTAGCGAGCCCCACTCCTGAGTCCGCTGAGTGGACCAGGCGGTGACTATGAGCCCGACGCACAAATTTGCTAGGTTTGAGTCTTCCTGCATCACTTCACACATATCATTGGCTTTGCAACCCAATGGTGATCTCTTTTTCCTTAATTGCTACATACCAGTGATTTTCATACATACAGACATACTACAAAGGTTTATACATACTCACTTTTACATGAACTCGCTCAACTTTTGTTGATTTTTCAAACTACATGTATTTCAGGAAATTAATGGATCTGGCAAGGTATGCAATCACGTCAAGCTGCGTAGGGAATAATGATGCCATCCAGGTTTAGGAGGTGTGACCCTTGTCTGGACGGGTTACAAGTCTTAAACAGTATTTCTAGTCAAGACTTTTGTCGTGTCGTATGAACATGTTTTTAAATATTGTCATGGTTGTATTTGGTTTCATGTGTCGACTTTTAAACAATGTTGTTGTGGTAACTTTTAAAACTAAATGAAAGGATGACTATCATGTGTTTTAATTCATATAGCATTGTTATGATTGTGCTATGGTATTAAGAAGTCACACCAAAATAAACCCACGCTTCCGCAAAAGCCAGGGTGTGACACTGCAAGCCTTATTTAGATAAGTTCATCATCGTTTTCATTGATGACATTTTGATATATTCTAAGACGTAAGATGATCACGAGCAACATCTCCGTCTTACTCTGGAACTCCTAAAGAAAGAGCAACTTTTTGCCAAATTCTCCAAGTGCGAATTCTGGCTTAAGGAAGTTCAATTTTTGGGACATATCGTTAGCGAACAAGGTATTCATGTAGATCCCTCCAAGGTCAGTGCGATTAAGGATTGGGATACGCCTACTACACCAACTGAGGTTCGTTCTTTTCTTGGTCTCGCGGGTTATTACCGCCGCTTCATCGAGAACTTCTCAAAGAATGCAGTTCCTCTAACTGCTCTAACTCAGAAGAACAAACCATTTGATTGGGGAACCAAACAAGAAGAAGCGTTTCAGACCTTGAAGCAGAAGCTTTGTGATGCACCTATTCTATCTTTTCCTGAGGGCAATGATGATTTCGTCGTATATTGTGATGCATCAAACTTGGGTCTTGGATATGTTGTCATGCAAAGGAACAAAGTCATAGCATATGCATCGAGGCAGTTGAAGATTCATGAGAAGAACTACACCACTCATGATCTTGAGTTAGGTGCAGTTGTTTTCGCTCTTAAAATCTGGAGACACTATTTGTATGGTACAAAATGTGTGGTTTTCACGGACCACAAAAGTCTTCAGCATATCTTTAATCAGAAAGAACTCAACATGAGGCAACGGCGTTGGGTTGAACTTCTAAACGACTATGATTGTGAAATTCGCTACCATCCTGGTAAGGCGAATGCCGTGGCTGAAGCTTTGAGTCGTAAAGAACGTGTCAAGCTTCATTGTGTTAGTGTTCAATCTGATATTCAAGCTCGATCTGATATCCAAACCCGCATTTCTCAGGCTCAACATACTTGTGTTTCACAAGGTTTGATGGGTAAGGAATTAACCTATCACGTTAAGCCTGATCTTGAACTGAAGGACAATGGATCATATTATTTCATGGACCGTTTGTGGGTCCCAAGCCAAGATGATCTTCGCACCTGGCTTATGGATGAGACCCATAAGTCTCGTTATTCTATTCATCCTGGTGCAGATAAAATGTATAAGGATCTTCGTACTCAGTATTGGTGGCCTGGTATGAAGAAAGACATTGCCTTATACGTTTCAAAATGCCTTACTTGTCTTAAGGTTAAGGCTGAACATCAACATCCTTCTGGTTTATTGGAGCAACCAGAAATTCCGGTTTGGAAATGGGAAAACATTGCAATGGATCTTATTACCAAACTTCCACGCACAAAGAGAGGTCATGATGCCATCTGGGTAGTTGTTGATCGTCTTACAAAGTCAGCACATTTCTTGCCGATCCGTGAGGATCTATCTGCTGACAAGCTTGCTAAAATTTATGTGCATGAAATTGTATCTCGACATGGTGTTCCTTTGAACATTATTTCTGATAGAGATACTCGATTCTCATCTCGTTTTTGGAGAACCATGCAATCTGCTATGGGGACCCAACTTAATTTGAGCACAGCTTATCATCCACAATCAGATGGCCAAACTAAAAGAACAATCCAGCTTTGGAGGATATGCTTAGAGCTTGTGTGATCGATTTTGGTGGTAGTTGGGATTCGTATCTTCCGTTGATTGAATTCTCCTACAACAACAGTTATCACTCCAGCATCAATATGGCTCCTTCCGAGGCTCTCTATGGTCGAAAATGTCGTTTACCTGTCTGCTGGAATGAGATCGGTGAGGCTCAGCTTACTGGACCTGACCTCATTCTAGAGATGATAGATAAGGTTAAGAAAGTTCGCGATAACCTTCAGATAGCTAGAAGCCGTCAAAAGAGTTACACGGACCGACGACGCAAGCCCTTGGAATTTCAAGTCAGTGATTGTGTATTACTTAAGGTCTCACCTTGGAAAGGTGTGATCAGATTTGGAAAGTCAGGAAAACTTGCACCTAGATATGTTGGACCATTCAAGATCGTTGAAAGAATCGGTAAGGTAGCCTACAGACTTGAGTTACCTCCTGAACTTGTAAATGTTCATCCAACCTTTCACGTGTCCAATCTCAAGAAGTGTTTAGCTGATGAGAACCTCCACATACCACTTGATGAGATTCATGTGGATAACACGATGCATTTTGTTGAGAAACCTGTGGAAATCATGGATCGTGAAGTCGAGTGGCTCAAACGCAAGCGCATTCCATTGTTTAAAGTTCGCTGGGAATCTAAACGTGGTCCAGAGTTTACTTGGGAACGTGAATATCAAATGAAGGCGAAATATCCACATCTATTCTTACGAGTTTCCTCTAAACAAATTTTGGGATGAAATTTCCACAAGTAGGGGAGACTGTGACACCTGTGCTTATAATCATTGTAAACAGTTCAATAATCAATGAAATAATGTTATTTGATCCCAATATATGTTTGTTTATGTTTGACATTTTTCATGTTTTGATTTTTGTTCAATTTCAAACTCTATATCAGTTTAACGTGACAAACACTCCGGAACATCAACATATGCTTAACATACCTTAAATAACCTTTACATAACTTAGAAATAAGTTTTGAAGGATTTGGTATGGCAAAATCAAGTTTATTCGCTTACAGGGACCAAATTCGACAAACTGTGAAAGTATGCCGATTCATACTGTAACGGACATTCCGGAACTTGATCATAAGTTAAACATACCCTAAATATCCTTTACATAGCTTAGAAATAGGCTTTGAGGGGTTCGGTATGCTAAAATAAAGTTTTTGGTCATTCAGGGACTAAAAGCGTCAAAAGGTGCATAAGTTTGCATTTTCGCGCATATCTTACGTTATGAACACATCCGGACATTCAAAAATTTACGTAATCATTAAAATATTTTATTTTAGTGATTGGCATGATAAAATTCCATTCGTCGCGTAATTTGGATCGTTTTTCGCGTTCATTCGTGTTTCGTCGTAATTAACCGAATAACGTGATCGTACGGCCAAACGAACCGAAATCCGATATATTTTTGAGCATATTTCATGTCCCCTATACTTTAACTTAATTTTAGAGCCTTGAAAATGGCTTAACGGGCCTTATACGTGTCAAAAATGGCCTTAAAAGCATGCAGGGACTGAAACTACAAAAACTGAAACTTGTTGCTGATCTGTGCAGCCCAGGCGGGCCTCGTAGGCCTTCCTTGGGTCTTACGCGGGGTGCCTAAAACCTGCAGACTTGCAAAAAGTGTTTCCCAGCTGTTTACAGCGTGTTCCAGCTCTTGCAGATGGTTTTTCAACATTCTATGGGCCATTTTGAGGTGCCCATGGTATCCCAAAACCATGGGTGCACATGTACGGCTTATATCGAAGCACGGTATTCGATGAACGATCTTAACGGTTTTCCGAAAACTATATATACCCCCACCCATTTCACTTCAAACTCACACTTGATCAGCTCATATTCTTTAAGTTGAAGTTTAAACACTTCATACCTGAGAATTTGCTGATCAAACCTCCATTCTTGGACCTTTTGTAAGTATTCTTTCGTTCTTTTACGCGTTTTAAGCGTGAAAGTCAAACGGTGTTTGACTTTCAGCTTTAACCAGTTTAAGGTCAACACAAAGTTCGTTTGAACTTCGTAACGTGAGCGTAATCACGATGGTTATAGTCCTTTGTGACTATACCTACTGATTACCACGTTATCTAGGCACAGTGACGAGTCGTAGTTTTGGCCAAAATGCGTATTCTTGTGTATTTTGTAACCAAACTACGTTTAGGTATCAAGACCCTTTGTTTTGATACCAAACATGTTTTCAAACTTCGTTAAACATGTTTTAACATGTTTAGCTCATCACTTTAGGTTTAGTGCTTATATAGGGTCGTAAGGTAAGCGGTCTAAACAACCGCTTAGACTTTCGAACCCGACCCGTCTGGTCGATCATTAGGATCCGACCAAACACATTAGGTGACCATAGTTGCATAGGGAATAATCTTCCGAGGTTATACCTTATGGTCACATCGTTTAGTTAGTTGTATGATAGGTAGTTTATATGCCTTAGGAAAATGACCAAAATGCCCTTTTTGCGCATAAATTCATTTTAAGCATATGTAACCTACATTTTGACATCTAAACTGATTAGGCAACATAATTAGACATGTTATGGCATATATTACTTGTCATAGGACTAGTTAGGCGGTCCGAACGCGTTTTACGCGAACAACGCGTTAAAGTAGCGTAAGCTACCTAAACAAGTCGTGATGGGTCACAAGCACTTAGGTTAAGTTTCGTTTTAGAATGTAGGCTTTGTTAAACCATATTACATGAGTTCCTATACTCATTTGGTTTACGAAACCTCATTTTATCCGATCCTCCGATTTAGGTCCGTTTGATTCCGTGATCTTTCTAGCATTACTTGGTGGTTATCCAAAGACTATTGAGCAATCTCAAGTGAGTACATAGACCCCTCTTTTACTTTTTTTCAAACATTTTGGGGTGAAACACATGTGCCTACTTGTTACTTTTGTTAGGACCGGTTTTGACTCCGAAACAATTGCGGACCGACTCGTGTAACGTGCGGAATCCGTACACGAACGTGACCGAACACCCGAACGTACTCAATCTGTGATTCTATAAAACGTATGAAAGATACAAGCACCTCGAATCACCTTTTGCCTTTGCCTTTGCCTTTCTACTTTCTCTCTCTAGTTTCTCACTCTAACACTAAAGCTCTTCAAGTCTCCAAATGGCAAAAGTCTCCAAAACTAACCCTTAGGTTCCTATTTATAGGCAAAGAATATAAGGAGACTCTCCTTATTTACAATTATGCCACCTTGCCTTTTAGTAACTAGATATTACAATTTAAGCCTAAACTTAAACCATTTCAGCTACAGTCTTGAGATGACGGAGGCGATAGACATACTGCACTAACAGACTCCCCCTTGGATATTGCCGCAGTCAATCTCAAAACAGAATCCCCGTGGATCTGTCTTCAGCTTCTTCCTTTCAGTAGACTCTTTAGGCTCCCCCTGTCGTCAAGCTTCCGTGCTTTGGGATCGACACCTGGCTTTCCGGTTACAAGCTCTTCTGAGAATGTTACCTGGCTCTTTTGCACGCTTCCCCTTGCGTTGAACTCGTCTTCAGACTCCCCCTTAGACTCGGCTATCGGGATCGTAATCTGGAATACCATCTACAAATCTTATACATTCATTAGTAAAACATCTTATAGTGAAAACATTTTGAGTTGTCCAGGTATCGTAACCTGGCTCTATTAATCTTTCTAAATCAAGATCCTGGGACTAAGATATAATAATATGAAATATATCCAGGATTACTTGATACTCTCCCCCTATCAACAATCTTCATGGATTTGGCAGTTTTAGGTATCCAAAATCAAAAAACTGGCTCTTTTACAGATTTTAACAATATAAGCATCCAAATCCCACACAGTTAATCATCCAAGTCCAAATTAATGACCTTGGAGATATCACAAACTGTTTTTGATTTTTGATTTTAAAAACTTCAAGTTTCAAATTAATGAACTTGTTTTTATTTTCAGAAACACAATCAGCATACTTAGATTTTGAAACTCAGCTCTCTGACACCAGTTGTCGAAAATAAAGCAGAAATCAAAATCTTTTTGAATTTTCTGAAATATAAAGCAGTAAAGAAATATTTACAAACATATTTACACACAATGTTTTTGTTTGAGTTTACGTCAGAGGATCATATCAGTTTACGACAAATCACAAGTACCGTTGAGCTTAGTTACACATTAAGAATTAAACAATTCACTTAGATTGTCGATATACTGACCCACTTAAAGTTTCACACAAACTTCAACTGATTCAAGATACGAATTAGATGTTTTAAGAACTTAAACTCATTCATGTGTCCCACCTCTTGAATATACTCCCGTATCCAGATCCCAATATTCAGTCTTACAGGTGAGTATACCTAGATGATATATGTAAGGGGATAAATTATGAAATAGTACGAAACCGTGAGAGCTCAGGTCAGAACTTCCGTTCAGCAGAGAGATGACGGCTCGACTTTTGGTGTGTCCCCTTTAGAGGATCTTTTGTATTACAACAGCAATGACTATCAATTTTATTGTTTAATCAATTTGCTGAGGGCGGCGCTATATTTCAAGCAATGCAGAAAGTATTCTCCGGGGACTAGGCCATTGCTTCCGCAAAATCAGAAGTCCCGAGATAATACCCCAGATATCACTTAAGCATAAAGACCTAGTATCTGAGAAAGAGGGACCTTTCAAACGAGATTTCAGGGGTTACCTATATATCCAAGTAGTGTTCCCCACGAAATAAGCAAGTTTGAATTTAAGTTTATATCCCGAAAAAGTTTACTAAATGTATAAAAATCTATCGGCATATCATCAGTGAGACTATTTAACGCTATATAATCAATACATTTTTTTAGCATACTGTAACTGTCTACTGATGTACTATCATTTCCTCTTTTTACACAAAAACTCAAAATTTTGTTTTATCATGTTTTTGCCTTTTTCAAATTTTCTAATGTTTTTGGATTTTCCGACTACAAATTCTTACTCCCCCTAAAATGCAAAACCATTAAAAAATTTGACAACCAATACTGATAGCTTTGTCTCGCCATCCATTTTCTGCTTTTCATGCACTGATTTGCAGAAAACATAACATACCCCCATGATTTACAACACATTGATATTTTACAGTTTGAAAACCGTTTTTCAATCTCGTGAAATTAATCATGTTTGTTCAGCCGTGAGGGTTTCGGCGTATTCACTCAACATATTTTTGAATTTTTGAATTTTTTGACAAAATTTAAAAACATACATATTTTTGATTTTTCAAATTTTTGACAAACTGAAAACATATTTTTGGTTTTTAAATTTTCAATTTTTAGGGTTTTGAAATAATGTTTATTTATGTACAGAAAACAAACAAACTCCCTGTTTTAACCAACACAGGGTTCAGCAGCCTCTTCTTCTTGTGCCAGGCTGCTCCGATTTCCATTCTCACAATCTTCAGTTTTCTTGAGCACATGCACATTTACACTTACTCAATCACTTAAACAATTTAGCCCAGGTCTGTTGGACCTTAGGCATTTCAACACAATATGCATCATTTAATTTCGGAAAATCTTTGTCATTCTGAACAAAGACTTTTTCATCTTTAACTTCAATTTTCTCATCTTTTACAGAAATCATTTGTTTCTTAACACTCCATGTTTGACCTTTTGGAGTCCCTCTTTTATAAAAATGTGACTCCTTTTGAACATTTTGATTTTGAACAACAACTTTTGGTTTCCAAAACTGATTTGGTTTTGTTGTATCAACAGTGTTTTTCCAACTTTGTGTTGTTCTTAATTTTGGTGTCACTGATTTCCATGTTTGTTGTGAGTCAACTTTTGACATTTTCGGCTTCCAAGTTTGCTTTGAATCAAACTTGGTTGACTTCTGAATCACAACTTCAGATTTCTGTTTCTCAACATTTTCAGACTTCTTTTTGTCAACATCCACAGGTTTCAGGTTTGGACACTTTCGTGCAAGATGTCCAGTTTGATCACATTTGAAACATGTTCTCTTGGACACATCCTTGACCTGTGGTTGTTGCCTTTTCTTTTGAGCACAGAACTCTTCATTAGACTGTCGTATAACTTGGAGTTCTTTCTCTTCTTCTAAATTTATTCCTTGAACAAAATTCAATTTTGTCTGAAAATTTGATGTTTCATTTTTCTTCCAATTCTGTTTCTTTTTATAACCCAACCCAGCCTTCATGTTTTTCCTCTTGTAACCAGGTTTGTTATAAAAAGTTTTGTGACCTTTTCCAGCGAACTTTGGAATCTCAGACTTTTCAATTTCAACCATTTTGAAAACTTTATCAACCTTTTCTGAAATCACATTCTGAATCGGGAATACAACATCTAAGAATAATTTGTCCGATCCAATCATGGTATAAACCAATCCTTTTAAATCATCACTCAAATTTTTCTTGGATTTTGTGTTTTTCAGATATCCATCATGAAAATTACCTTCATTTTCATCCTGTGATTCAGACTTACCTGTATCACCCGACTCTTCTTTCAACACACTTTCAACGACTTTACCTACCACCTCTGAATCATGAGAATCATCAGATTTGGAATAGGTTATATCAATGTTGTCTGGCAATTGATCTACCATATTGAAAGCTTTTTCGACCTTTTCATCATCATAAAATACAAACTTTTTCGGTGGTGGAACTTTATGAAACTCTGAGCCAATGCCATTCTTGTTTTGCTCAGACTCACCATCCTCCGGTTTTATGTTGAAAATACGTTCAAGCACATATGATGACGCGTGATAACTTTTTAACTTGTTATTATCCTGTTCTAAATCAGCAATCTGACGCTTTAGCTTAGCAACATCTTCAATGTAAGAGTTAACAACTTGTTGCTTTATTTCACACATTCGTTTATACTCATTAGTTGTTTCAGAACAATATTTCAATCTTGATTGAACAAGTTTCATTTCACTTTTTACTTTTTCATATGATTCTTTTGTAATGTGATAAGCCAATTTTATCGAATCATATTCCTTTTTCATTTCCTGAAAAGCATTCTCTTTTTTATCACATTCTCCTGTCTTTTTCGAAACATTTTCTTTCAAAACTTCATTTTCTTTTTCTAACTTTTTACATTTTTCTGAAAGTTTTTCATCATTTTCTTTTAAAACCTTTTCATTTTCTAGCATTTCTTTGCATTTTTCTTTGAAAACATTTTCGATTTTAGTGAATTCAAGATCTCTTGTTCTGAATTTACAGTACAAGCACTGCATGGTTCCATGCATTTCTTGCACTGTTCATCAATTTTGATTACAGTTTCAGAATCAGAATTTACCTCAGTGATTGGCACTTCGGTGTTTGCTTCAGTTTCTTTCTGATCAGCTTCTTTCTGCTGCTTCACATCAACAGCTTCAACACCAATATCTATTGAACTTTCAACCTTCACTTCTTCTTATGCTTTCTTCACATCTTCTCTAACCTGCTGTTCTTCAGTAACAGCTTCTTTCACTACTTCTTCATTCACCACAATCTTGACCTCCTCAGCAACTTTCTTCAAACCATCAACCATCTTCTCAATATTCTTCTTTATTCTTTCTTCATTCCTCTTTCTCAGTTTATCGTCATAGCATCCCTGATGATTTTATCCAGCCTTTTCACATATGTCTTGTCTTTTGCAACATTTGAGTAATATTCTCCGGATCGAGGAATTACTAGAAGAACATCATCGTGAACTATGTCATTTCTGGGAACAACTGGTTCACCTTGTTTGTTGACAAAACATTCTTGCTGTTTATCCCATCTTTTGTTCGCAACAACATTCTCATATTCTTCTTGCATTTTCTCCATTCTGCACCCCACAATGAATCTTTCTCTTTGAGTTTTCTCTTTCAAAATCTCTTCTCGAGTTTTCTCTTTTACTTCAGCAACAACATTTTCTTCTTTGTTTTCATCTTTGATTTCAGCAACAAAAACATGATGCTGGACTTTTGATGCTTTTCCGCCATGAGCTGTTTTCTGAATATCAGCACGATCTTCTTCCGGACAAATCTGGCTCCAATCATATCCTTCATCATCATGGATTACAGCATAAGCTCTTGACTTCTCTCTGGGTTTATCTTCAATCATCTTTGGCTCTTCTCTGCTACAGTGATAAATCGCCTTTCGATAGTAATCATCATTGAACGGATGTTCATTTCCACCAACCACAGAATTGTTGCACTCACTTTTGAAATGACCTTTTTGCTTACATTTGAAGCAGGTCACTTTGGACTTATCAAATCCAAGCTTTGTAGATGCACCACCGAGAGATTGCTTCCCAGTAATTTCCATATATCTTTGAGCTCTGCGGATGCAGCTTGCCAAACACCAACGGATGTCAATGAGTTCCATCTCTTCCGGGTCAATCTGGTCGTAGTCTTCTTTGGTTAACTCAGAGTTACCAATCTTGCCTGCAACTAGACCTTCATACGATTCCAGAACAGATGCAAGGAAACTCATTTGTTGCTTAGCTGCATTTATGCTCATTGCAGGAGAATTCTTCAATTTAAGAGCAATGTTGCACAAAATCTCCTCAGCTTCATCAGAACTTGATTTTGAAGATGAATGATATCCAGAATGGTAACTTGATGAGGTTGTTTGTGGTTCCTTCATCTTCTCACTACTGAATGCTGTCTTTGGTGAACTGCCAACTTTCTCCGAAGATACATTGCCTTTGTAGTATAGACCAACATTCTGATGATGCGATGAACCACTCATCTTGTTTTGCCTTTGTAGCTCCAGATCATGACTCTCAATCTTTTCTAACAATGCATCAAGAGAAATCGTATCATATAAAGCATCATTTTTCAAGATTAAAACAAACGTTTGCCACTGATCAGCTCGTGGTAACGCTTCAATTACTTTATCAACAACTTCTTCTCTCGTTTTTAGAATTTTAAATCTTTCTAGTTCAATCTTTAAATGGCAAAACCTCTCAATCATTTGCCTCACTGTCTCTCCTTTTATACTATCAAATAGATCAAATTCTTTTTTTAATAACGCGATTTTGTTTTTCTGAATTTGTTTACCCCCCTTAGCTTTCGTTTTCAAAGCTTTCCATACAGACTTTGATGACCCATCATGTATTAATAAAGAAAATATGTCATCTCGAACTGCTTGCTGGATCAAAGCAATCATCTTCTGTTCATATGAAAATTTCTTTTTGTCTTCCTCTGAATAATCTTTGATTATAATTTCTTCTCCTTTGTCATTTGTTGGGTTCTCATAACCAAACTTCAGACAAACCAACTCTCATGTGCATATGCCTTCGTCCAATTGACAAACCCCTCCTTCCACCAAACATAATCCTCAATGTTATTCAGCTTCGGAGGTTTTGAATAGGTTCCATAAAAGTTTTCATTGTTAATGTTGTCTTTGATGGTTTTCGTTATCGCTTTGGGTGTATCGTTTGAACCTTCCACTGTATCCGAGGTAAACGCATTGTAGAAAGTATTGAAAAATTCTTCAGCCATGATGTGATCTTCTCGATTTACAAGCACCTTTATAATCACCTGAAGCAAGAACAAACAAACACAATGAGTTTAATCAATATCAAACAAATGAATCGGACGGGTATCTGATCGAGTGAGTCAACACAAGTCAACAGTGAAAATAATCTCGTGACAACACTGTCCGTTCGGATGAGATTGCTATCCGTTCGGATGAGATTGTTGATCGAACGGATGGGATAGTCCAGATGGAGATCCGTGCGGATGGGGATTCGTGCGGATGGGGATCCGTGCGGATGAATATGTTGAACGATCGGATGGTGTGATCCGTCCGGATGAGGATCCGTGCGGATAGTGGTGATTCGTCCAGATGGTGTGTGGTTAAAGGTAATCCGTACGGGTGGGGATCCGTGCGGATGAAGGTGATTCAACAAGCTGACACAAATCACATGCAATCAACAACTTTACAAAGGGTGGCTGACAATTATGAATCCACACATGTAAGCTATCAATAGCAGACAATATCACATGCAATCTGTCATCAAGAATTAAAACAAATCACATGCAATCAATAATAGTCAAAGGTTATTGAAATGATGATCACATGCAATCTTGATATACACACTAAACAATAGCCGATAATATTAATTCTTCACATGCAAATCCTGAACTATCAATTACACTTCACATGCATGATCACTCTAAACCGGATAGATTTCATGTTTCGATAAGTGCTGCTGACAAAACTGACTAATGTTGACTAAGTGACAAAGTATTGGGTTCACGTGGCATGCTTAGGTGAAATGTTGTGACACGGATTACTATCTGTGCGAGTGGATTGCTATGACACGGATTGCTGTGATGCTGATTGCTATTCGTGCGGACAAGTGTCCGCCCGGATAGTTCAAATAAAGTCAAAGCTTTTAAATGAAAATGTAATGCCTCGGATTGTTATCCGCGCGAACAATCAGTCAACAAGTCAACACTTTTTAATGAACTGTGCATGGAGATGACTTGACTCGGATGGTCATCCGCATGGATTGCCATCCGCGCGGTGAACAGTAATCATAACAGCAGCAACATTCAACATTTTACAAACTTTCGAACCACAAAAATTAAGATTTCTCTTAAACGGCTTCGAATTAAGTTCTGAAAATTTATAGGCTTATAGATCAATTGTTTTCGCACAACATATCCAAAAATCAGCAATTTTTATCCGTAAAATGTCGTTTAATTTGGCGTTTTTCAGATAAAAACGTGAATAAGATGTAAAGATGAAGAATTTTGACAAATCTGAGTGAAATTTGGATCTGAATCTGATGAATTTCTGTGCGAAATCATGCGTTTGATCCGTGCAATCGAGCTCCTGCTCTGATACCACTTGTTAGGACCGGTTTTGACTCCGAAACGATTGCGTACCGACTCGTGTAACGTGCGGAATGCGTACACGAACGTGACCGAACACACGAACGTACTCAATCTGTGATTCTATAAAACGTATGAAAGATACAAGCACCTCGAATCACCTTTTGCCTTTGCCTTTGCCTTTCTACTTTCTCTCTCTAGTTTCTCACTCTAACACTAAAGCTCTTCAAGTCTCCAAATGGCAAAAGTCTCCAAAACTAACCCTTAGGTTCCTATTTATAGGCAAAGAATATAAGGAGACTCTCCTTATTTACAATTATGCCACCTTGCCTTTTAGTAACTAGATATTACAATTTAAGCCTAAACTTAAACTATTTCAGCTACAGTCTTGAGATGACGGAGGCGATAGACATACTGCACTAACAACTTTTGTGCTTTCCATGTTTTCATATAATATGCTTGTTATGTTCATTAGTACACTTATAGTACATGATTTCATTATGTTTTTCCTATGTATGTCCATTTAGTGCATACTTAGTACATCGTTTTACATTACATTTCATGCTATGTATGTCCATTTAGTGTATACTTAGTACATTGTTTTACATCACATGCTTACATTTTGGTATGACATTTGGTTTGATTAAATGGGACAAAAACACATTCATTAACATTGATCACGCCGTTCGTTAGTAGGTAGTGGTACCATAGGAATTGACAACTCCCGTTCCTGAGATCCTTGGTTTGTTTGGATGGAAGGAATGACCGAATTCGATACATATAACTCAGATAAACCTTTAATTTTTTAAGGGTTTGTCGCCACAGTCTCAAGGCTTGAATGTATGCATTTTTACAATACCGCATAGATGTTTGTATCAGTATAGCATGCATTTATTCCACAAAACATAACTTTGATTTAAACTATGTTTTACTTTAATATCTTGTTTTTGTGCATTTTACCTATGGTTTAGTTGATATATTTCACTTACCATACGTGACATTTGTTTACACATTACATAATTTACATTTGACATAAACATTTAACATTGGTTTACACGTTACAAGATTTACAGTTTGACAATAGACAATTATTTACTCATAAACATTTAACATTTGTTTAAACAAGACATTTGGTTGGTTTGTTTGGGTAAGTGATTTAAGTAACGAGGCGTGTGTAATATGATAAAAGCATGCTGGATACGTCGCTGGTACTTCCTATATATAAGTGCTTTTATGATATTACATATCGTAGCGTTATTTAAATCATTTTATTTTAGACATATAACATTTTACATAAATAACATATTTTTCACAAGACATTGTTTTACAAAACAATTTTTTTATACAACTCATTTTACTTGGTTATTTAATTAACCATACACCTTTCTTTTATATAATCTGATTTCTTATCACATTTTCGTATGATTTAAAAAAGAAAACACTTAACAAGATTCATGACCAATTTTTATTAAACATTTCTTTAAACCTAAGTCATGGATCCTATTTTCACAAAACCTATGTATCTCACAGGCATTTTTATGCTGACGTACCTATTTTCACATGTGTTTCAAGAGCTGATGCATAGGTTCGATCAGATACACTAGGGTGGACTCGGGCCTTAGTGACTTAAATGAAGCAAGATTAGTATTGTTTCTTTCGTTTAAGACAATGTAATCCCTCTTTGTTAATAAATAAAACAGAACTTTAATTACCTTGGTTATGAAACAATAATTCTGTTACAACACTCCCCGACGTTTCCGCTGCGGTTTCGTTGTTTTACGCGGTCAGGGTGTGACACATACGTAAGCTTGATTTCTAACATCATGTTAAAAACTTAACATATTTTCACATTCTCATGTTTAAATCACATAACACATTTTATCACATAAGGTTTACCCCAAATTTCACCCACACTAGTGTACATTGAAAATGTGTATTTTAGCGATTCGGTAACGTTTTCGGGCGTAGGAAGTCACGTATGACCAACTAAACACCAAGTAAACTTAAAATTAGTTAAAATACTTATTTTTAAACTAAAAACATCAGTTTATTTACTTATTTACTGATCTAAATCAGTTTTACAAAAATCACCCAAAAAGCTGATTTTGACTGTTTTAATGCATAGTTTTGCGTTAAACGTTACTATAACCATCCCAACTCGAAACGATTTGATATTTTAACACAATACATATTATTTAATGATTAAAATAGTGGTTATAATCAGATTAGTGCAGTTTTTGTGTAAGTCACATAAATCATGCGATTTCACGTATTTTTACAACTTTTAATGCACCATGTACATCATGCAAAGCTAGCATACATTATGACAAAGTTATAAGTCACTAAAAACTTTAAAATAACTTTATTTTAATGTTTATAATCTGATTAAAACTGATTTTTATTAATCATACTCAAATCATCCTTTTATGATCACATATCATCATGCATGTTCAAGTAAATGCATCTAATGCATCCATATCATATCATCATCATTTTATATGAACTAAAATATATATCTAATCATATATTTAAATCAAGTTCAAATATTCAAACATTCCATACTTCACCTTTTGATCATGCATGCATTTCATTTTCGAGGATCAAATCAAGCAAGAATTAATCGAAATCAAAATTCAACTCAAATACACATGTATACACACACTCATGGTTATACATACATTCATTTTTATTTTCTTTGAAAACCCATTTGTTATTAGTTTTAAGTTTGTGTTTAATTCCAAGAATAAGAGAAACCTTTTTACTATCATCTTCATCACCAATAATCAAGAATATGGTTTTTAAAGTAAATTTTATACCTTCTAGTTCTTGAATGATTTTTAGCAAAGATTTGATGACATGAGACTTAATTGTTGCTTGAAACACCTTGAAACCACTTCTAAACCATCAAATGAACTTATAAACACCTTGTAATGAGTTTGAATCCTCAAGAACATGGTTAGAAATTTCGAAATTCATGTGATATGGGGGTGTTTTGGCTGGTTTGTGAAGAGAGAGAGAGAGAGAGTGTGTGTTGAAGTTTAAAATTTGCATATCTAGGAAAAATTGAAAGTGTATGGAACTTGTAAAGAGTTTGGGTGGTATCATCATCATCCACCTCCATTTTTTGCCCAATAGAGGGAGGAGAGAGAGAGAGAAACAAGATGCATGGCTGCCATCTTTTATCTTACACACACACTCACACGTATATATATACATATATATATATGATTTATTGTCCAAAAACTGGTATTTTACTGGATACCGGGTATTTTATCTGGCGTTTTAACCAGTTTTAGCGCGTTTTAAATTATTTTTAACACTCTATAAAAATAAAGTCACCAAAATATTATTGAACAATATTTTGTTTGCCGGGACTGGCGACGTTGCCGGTATTTGGCAGTATGCGCGCTGTGCTGCGCGGTACGCGCTTAAAATCGCACAAATAGGAATTTAAGCGTTTTTATTTATTTTTATCATTCTATAGTAATAAACTCATCAAATTATTACTAATATGATTATCAGTTTCCTTGACAGGCTGTGTTGACAGTATTTTGTCGGCACAAGCGCTGCATCGCGTGGTACGAGCTTAAACTTGAAAAATAGAGTTTCTTAGAGTTTTAATTTATTTTCCCTCACGAATAGGATAAAAACTATTATTCTAATCATAACATACTATTTTTAGGATTTTAACACTGACCGGGCGGTTACCGACGTTCGTTTCGCATTTTATCAGTTACGCGATAAGTGTTTATCTTACCGTTGCCAACATAATTTTTACCAAGGTTTAAATTTACCAACTCATTAAATGTCACAAATAAACATCGTAACCAGTGATATACAGCCCTATTACCTATTCACAACACGTGCTACAATTGTACGGTACGGCCTGAAAAGCCGGGTGTCACATAACAATTACCATAGTGGTATCCAAATGCCCCCTATGAATTATTATACGGAAGGAAGTGTAGGACTCCCGTATGTTGGGGGGAAGTAGGACAAAGGGGACTTGCACCTAACGATTTAATAGCAATGACCAACAAAAAGATCGATCTTATTAGAGCTTGACTGAAAGCAGCTCAAGATTGGCAAAAAGCTTATGCGGACAAGAGAAGACGTCCTATCGAGTTTCAAGTCGGAGATTATGTTTTACTGAAAGTATCTCCGTGGAAGGGCATAATCCGTTTTCGTAAACAGGGTAAATTGGGTCCTCGTTATATTGGACTATTTAAGATTGTAGCTCGAGTCGGGAAGGTTGCTTATCGCTTAGAATTGCCGTCTACTCTAGACGGGATTCACAATACTTTTCATGTATCACAATTGAGAAAGTGCCTTGCGGATGAAACGGCATTCGTGCCTCTTGACGACATTGAATTGGATAAGGGATTAAACTATGTTGAAAGAACCTTCGCAATACAGCCGTTAGACAAGTCCTTGTACAATGGCAACATAGGAAAGGATCAGAACTTACATGGGAAATGGAAGATGAAATGCGAAAGCACTACCCCTTTTCTCTTCGGTACGTAAATAATTAATTTGTTATTTATCCAGGTTTCGGGGACCAAACCTCTTTTAAGGGGGGTAGACTTGTAACACCCCAAAAAGATTTACTAGACATAAAAGTTAAATCAATTAAAGATTTAACTTAGCTAATGGAAATGATACAAATATTAGTAATGTAATGAAAAAGGTATAAGATAATAAGTAAATAAACTAGAAGGGCCAAAGGTGTAAATTACTAAAACTCAATTTATAAAAAAGAATTAAACCCAAAACATACACAGTGTGTGTGTCTAGGGATCGAACAAGAACATGAGCACAAGGGGAAACCCTTGTTTCAAAGAATCAAGAAATTAAACTTGAAATTGAAGGATAATCCACTGCATGAACATCAAATAACGCTATACTGAACTCGATTATAGAAGTGGTAAGTTCAATTATTTGAAATTATGATTTTGTAGGAAGTGGGTTACAACCCTATATTGAGTTCATGTAACAAAATGTGTAAATTGGAGTTAGGAATGCCCTCTAGAACAAGAATCATGCTTGATTTTAGGTCATTGAATGATTTTAGTATAAACCCATTTGATAAAAATATGTTATGAATGAGATGATCAAAAATAAAAGTAATCATGTGTAATTCTAATATATGATGTTGTTGTAATACTTGAAATGTTAAATAAATCAGTGAAGGTTAAGAAGGATTTATGAATTTGGTTGATTGTTGGTAAGTTACTAGATGAACTAGTAGGATTATGTCTTTGAATATTTGTACAAAATGTCCTATCAATGCGAAACCCGCCAAGTGTTCAATGAAATGTCTAAGAGAACAAATATGTGAAATTTGTTCATTTATGATAATGTTGTCACGTGGGGAATTATATGAATGATGGAATGATATAGTTTGGGCTAAAAGAGTGAATGTATTAATGTAGGCGTAAAAGAAGAAAGCTCAAACGCTAGGAAATTGGAAAGCTCGCAAGATCGAGGTATGTTGTTTTATGCATACAAACTTTATTTTGTAACTTGTCATTTTATATCAAAATCATAATTATGGTAGTCCGTAGTAGTTATGTTATAGATAGCATGACCCATCATAAACGGGTCATATGAAAAGAAAGTTTATGAATGACATTGTGTTATGATCCATTTGTCTCGAATAAACCGTATATTGAAAAGTTATGTAAGAAATGAATGTAATTACTCGAACCATTATAAACTGATTGGAGTTGATGAAAGTACAAAAAAATGAAAGGAATGTATTCTTCCGTGGTAAACGGACCGAATGGAAGTTTATGTTACGAATGTGATTACCCGTTTCTAACGGGTTAATAAATGTATGTTTTATCTCAGTAATGAGATAGTATGTTTGACCCGTTTCAATGGGAAAGTAATGAATGGTATGTTTTATCTCTTTTTTGAGATAAGTATGTTTGACTTGTTTTGATGGGTAGTAATGTTGGGTGTCGAATCCAGCAAATAAATATAAAATAAACCTACTTGACACACTAAAAATAGTATGAATGGAAGTAAGGTTCGTGTCCTCAGGGATACAGATTAACTAGTTATGCCAAAACGATTTTATTCAGATACGGTTGTTTTTAAAAGGAGGGTTTTGATTTAGACTTAAAATTAATGAGAACGAAAATTTTATAAAAATGCTAATTAAAGTGGTTGGAAAATTCAGATGTTAAAAACTAATTTCAACACCAGGGCAATTTCTTAATTCGGTTTGACTTACGATCATTAACGGTCACGGTGCAATGATCCTTTTTAAATAATAGTTTGTATCAATACTAGACGTCACGCAGTTCGGACATCCACTCTATCTAATGTCTAACCAAGCGCAGTTCGTTGATTAGAGCCAACCCGCTACTCTAAACTCACGCCGTTCGGATTTTAGCGTGCGGGTTGCGTGATAGAAGTATCGATTATAATCAAACACACACGTCGTTCGGTATGTTTAACTAGATTGTATGATTCTATAACGAAACCTAGTTCATAGACAAACGCAGCCCGTTATTTGTTCCTTTTATCAAAAATCAAAACTGGTTAAGGTTTTAAAACTTGATGAACTTTATTAGAATAATTAACAAAGTGGCCAGTTTCATTAACAAACTAATATATATCCGGTAAAATATCCAGATTTAAGATCAAGAAACACACAAACAAACTACTAAAATAATTGAATCTAACATAACCGTTTCACATAAGTTTATGAACCAAATCAAAGAAACTAAACCCCGATGTCGAAACTATAAGAGACTAGCTGGACATAATGGCTAGTTCAATCAATACAAGAATGAAACAAAACATCCAAAAATATTAAAAACTTACGAAAACCAAAAGTAAAATAATGTTCTAGAGCACCCAAAAGTCAAAGATCCAAAAAAAATCCCCTGCTCTTCTAACTTGCAGCCGTCTCCGAAAATGTTCCTTCCAAAGCCAATCCCCCTTCTTTCTCGTGATGGTTGTTGTACATGTTATCTTGTTCTCCCATTTTTTTTCTTTTACTTGTTGGCAGCCCATATTTTTTTAGCCCAACAAATTCACTCCAAATAAAAAGATTATCTCATAACAATTAGTATTTTGGCCCAACTTCACTTCTTGTGATCTCACAATTTATGAACTTTAGCTTAGTCACACATCCAGCTCACTTTGTTCACTAGCTCATGAATTTGTATTTCGACTTACTCCAATTCTTTCCAATGCTTTCGTCCTTCGCAATCGCTCCTCACCTACAATATCAACCAAAAACAACCAACGTAGATTCCATTCCACAAAAACAAGCGTTTCGCAAAATAACAAGGTATGACTACAAAATATGCATGATATGTGGTGAATTTTTAATATTAATATGCTATAAAATGTGCCAAAAAATGCAACTAACAAATCTCCCCAAGCTTAAACCTTTCCTTGTCCTCAAGGAAGTCAAGAACAAGAATAAACCGAGAAATAAACACTTAAAATAATACACATGTATATGCTCACTATTTTTTTTTTCTAACCCGCTTCTTTTATTCCGGAAAACAAACTTGTAATGAGATCACATCCAACATTGTCAACTCTTGTTACATTCATTCGAACCCGGGAAATACTAACACGTGTAACCGCGATTGTTGATATTTTGTGTCCCTTTAAACTCAAACCCGCTTAATCACAACCAAATGCTTTCTGCTTAATAATATATAAATTTACCAACATTGTTTAATCGTCCCCACGCCCAACACCTATGGCAATATCTACCCAACCTCACGACTTTTTGAAGATATCCAAAACCACACTTGATGCGACCATGCATCCAAACCATGACACGATAGTTATTGTCTTTTTTCCGTTTTTCAAGGGGTCGGGACTTTTCTCCCTAATTTGCTCAAATAATTTTTTTTAATTTCGATTTTTTTTCGAATTTTTGGCATACATTGTGCTCTTTTACCCTTTCTTTTTCTCTTTTTTTATATATTGTTTTTACTATAATAACCTATGAGGTCAATTTTTCACCTTTTTATTTTTTTTTTCAATGAAATTACGGAGGTGTCATGATATGGGGAACATGGTGTTTGATAGAGGATATGCAACTCAACCGATTTTTGGTCGGGATCAATTTTTGACCACAAGCATCAAGATGGGAAACTAAACACATATATTCAATTAAGGTTATTGCATACAACATTGGCGTTCCTAAGTTAGGGCCGAGCCTATCAACACATCCCAAATTATCTATGTTTTCTTCCCCAAAGTTACCATTTCACGCATAAGCTTTGACATGCTAGAAATCACATCATTTCTCATTTTCACAAATGATTTTCAGCGGAACAGAGACGGTTTTTATTTTTTTTATTTTTTTTATGCACGTATATACACCCTAAATGAAATGATCATGAAAAATGCAGCTATATGCAACTATTTTTAAACTAAGTAATGCATACTAAGATGAAAACATAAAAATTACCTCTAATCTCCCCAAGCTTAAGATGTAGCATCTTCCTCGAGGCTCGGAGAAATATGTGGACGGCATCTACAAAGGCGGCGGAGGTGGTGGAGATCCAAGTCGCTCTATGTGGTCACGAAGAGTGACGATGGTGCGGCCCATCTCACGCTGATGAGCATACATGAGACGAAGCACCGCTCGCTGATCGGTAAGCTCACCACAAATGACTATATGTATAGCTCCATTAATTGATTAATCCGTAACATGATTATGAAGCAACATACCTGGTGTTCTCACAAATCAAGTAACATACCTCAAAGTCATCGTGAAATGCACAGCCTAAATTTAATAAACTCAAGATATATACCATCAATTAGAACAAAAGCAATTTATGACCACATCAACCCATTCCAATTAATGCAATTTGTATGATCAGTGATATCAAACCAATTTCAATTTCATGATGAAATTATAATTTATTCATGATAATTGAAGACAAAAGTTATGGAATTGGAACTGTTCGGGTCCGGTAACAGGGGTACGACTTAAATCGGTATCAGGGTTGTTCAATTCAAGTAACAGAGGTTAGGGCTTGAATCAGTAGCAGGTCTCATTCAAATTGGACCTGATGTCGATTTGAGAGAAGAAAACAGAAACGTACCTGATGGCGGAGACGTAGAAGGGTGGTGCCGGTTACTGACGACGGCTTG
This sequence comes from Helianthus tuberosus, assembly GCA_030545235.1. Lineage (NCBI taxonomy): Eukaryota > Viridiplantae > Streptophyta > Magnoliopsida > Asterales > Asteraceae > Helianthus > Helianthus tuberosus. Next base: position 131,547,684 of record CM060387.1, on the reverse strand, counting down.
AAGACGGAGGTGCGCGACGGTGATCGTCAGTGGTTGGCGATGGTTATCCGACGACGTTGGGTGGTCAAGGATGGAGATGGAGGTTGAGGGCGGTGGTTGACCGGCGATGCGGCGATGGTGACTTGTGGTTCCAGAGTGATGGGGGTGCGACGGAGAAGTAGTGACAGGTGTGATTCAGGGTGGCGGAGATGGTGTTGTGGGGCGATTGTGGCAACCGACGACGGGGTGAAAGAGGGAACTGTTATTTGGGTATTAGGGTTCAGAAGTGAGAGATGATGAGTTTTATTTATTTATTTATTTATTTATTTATTTATTTATTATTATCAGCTCTCTAACTTGCCATCTCACTTTTTTTTAACAGAATGTTCATCCGGCCGGGTGAAGACTTGACACGCCCGGGTCAAGGACCTGAATGTTTTTAATAATTTCCAATACGCCCGGGTCATTTTTATAGAATTTTCAACACGGCCGGGGCAAGGTTCTGAAACAAAAACTCACTTTCACACGGCCGGGCCATTTTTTAAAAATATCCAACGCCACCGGGTTAAACTTTTGACTAAAAAAAACAATTTTTTTTCTTTTATTTGTTTTTATATTTTTTTTGTTTTTTTTATGGAATTAAAACAAAAGAGAACAATACGAAACCACGGGTTGCCTCCCGCGAAGCGCCTTTCTTTCTCGTCTTTGGCTAGACTTGAACATTTTTTCGTTAATCTGGTGCTTGCTCAATACACGGAAGAAACTTTTGGATAATACTTGGTGATTTAAATTTTGGTGCTTTGTACTTTGTTTTCTTTCGTTTGTCCATGAGGGTCATAACATCCATTAGATTCTCCCCAAGCTTGAACTTTTTAGTAAGTTCCTTTGCCTCGGCTTCATCAATGCTTTTGTTTGACACTAATGCTTGAACATCATGGTTAGACAACTCAAAACATTCATTAGTTAGTGGTTCAATGACATCTATATAATTCAAAGACGAGACATCACTTGGGTAACGCATAGCATCATCTATATTAAAATTGATTACCTCCCCATCAAATTCCATAGAAAGAGGGCCGCTATAAACATCAATTTTTGTTTTTGTAGTTTTCAAAAATGGCCTCCCTAACAAAATGGAACTTGAGTGTGGAGTATCATCAACCTCCATATCCAATACATAAAAATCAGCTGGGAATACCAATTCATTCACTTGGACCAAAACATCCTCTAATACACCTTTTGGGTATACCAAGGATCGATCGGCCAATTGAATGACCACCCCGGTTCTTTTTAACGGTCCTGCATTAAGTGTTTTGAAAATAGAATTTGGTAGGACGTTAATAGAGGCCCCAAGGTCGAGCATGGCTCGTGGTATGCTAAGATCTCCCAATTTACAAGGAACCGTGAAAACACCCGGATCCTTGCACTTTTGTGGTAGTCTTTTTTGTAAAACGGCCAATATGTTTTCACTTACCTTGACTGTCTCGTTACCTTTAAGTTTCTTCTTTGATGTACAAAGTTCTTTGAGAAACTTTGCATACCGCGGGACTTGTTTAATTGCATCAAGAAGTGGAATGTTTACCTCAACCTTACAGAATGTCTCCATGATATCTTGTTCTTCCCTTTCCTTCTTTGTGCTTCGTAGCCTTGATGGGAATGGAGCTATAGGAGTAAATTTCATTTCACTTCGAACCGGTTCTTGAACTTTTTCCTTATCTTAGTCCTTCTTCTCAACAACAATTTCCTCTTCTTCTTGCATACTCGGACCGTTATAGCTCTTTCCACTCCTCAAGTTAATGGCACTCATGTTGTGCTTTGGGTTATTCTCTGTTTGTGCGGGTAATTTACCTTGAGACTCTAATTTACTCACCGAGCTAGCAAGTTGAGCCATTTGTTGTTCCAAGTTCTTGATGCTAGCTTTTGTCTCCTGTTGGAACGTATGCGTGCTGGTTGCTAAGCTTTTCACAATATCTTCCAAAGACATTCCTGAGCTACCCGCTTATCGTTGGGCGGATGGTTGTTGTCTAGACTGATAGTTTTGTTGTTGTTGATTAGCTTGGAAGGGTGGGCGTTGCTGATATTGTGGGGATCTTTGCTGATAACTCATGTTAGGAGGTCCCCAATTTTGATTGCCTTGATATTGTTCATATTGCCTTGAATTTTGCTCCTGGTAGCTTCCAAGTGATTGTGCTTGTTCAATATCTTCTTGCAGTATGGGGCACATATCAGTGGGGTGTCCAAATTGTAGACAAATTCCACAAGCTCGTGCTTGTGGCTTAGCACTCTTATCCTTGGTGAGTTGCATGACCGCTTTTGTCAGCTCAGCGAGTTAAGTTTCAATGTGAGGAGTCCTCACTTCCTTGACTGTTCGTGGAACATCTGTGTATCACTCATCTTCTTGTGCTGAGTGCTTGGTGTCTTCAGCTATGGAGGTAATCAAAGCTCTTATTTGAGTAGGTGTTTTATCGAGTAGAGCTCCTCCACTAGACGCATTTATCAAACGGCTTTCCATTGATGCTAATCCTTCACAAAAGTATTGAAGGAGTTGGTGATCGGTTATGCCGTGTTGTGGGCAATGAGCACACAACTTTTCGAATCTATCCCAATAAGTGTGCAAGGATTCTCTTTTTGTTTGCTTGATTCCTATGATCTCCTTGCGTAGGATTGAGGCTTTGACTTCCGGGAAGTATTTGTCTAAAAACAGTTTTGCAAGATCATTCCAAGTGTTTACCGACCCAGGTGGTAGGTAATAGAGCCATTCTTTAGCTAAATCTTGCAGAGCAAAGGGGAATGCCCTTAGCTTGATTTGATCTTCAGTGATGTTGTGTGGCTTCATGCCAGAACACAAAACATGGAACTCTTTGAGGAACTTATGTGGATCTTCATTCTCTAGACCTCGAAAGTTAGGTAGCAAATGGATAAGACCGGATTTGAGTTCAAAGTTCTCCATGGCAGGGTAGTTAATGCAAAGTGGCTGTTGTGGGACATCACGAGTCGCCCACTGTCTAAGGGTTTGTTCAGCTGCCATTGTAACAGTAGAGATTGGAGATTCGTGGGAAGACTTGCAATGTACCTGTACTAAAAGAAATCTTGGCACAAAACAGTTAGATTTGCCGTATCCCCGGCAACGGCGCCAATTTGTTGGGTGTCGAATCCAGCAAATAAATATAAAATAAACCTACTTGACACACTAAAAATAGTATGAATGGAAGTAAGGTTCGTGTCCTCAGAGATACAGATTAACTAGTTATGCCAAAACGATTTTATTCAGATACGGTTGTTTTTAAAAGGAGGGTTTTGATTTAGACTTACAATTAATGAGAACGAAAATTTTATAAAAATGCTAATTAAAGTGGTTGGAAAATTCAGATGTTAAAAACTAATTTCAACACCAGGGCAATTTCTTAATTCGGTTCGACTTACGATCATTAACGGTCATGGTGCAATGATCCTTTTTAAATAATAGTTTGTATCAATACTAGACTGCACGCAGTTCGGACATCCACTCTATCTAATGTCTAACCAAGCGCAGTTCGTTGATTAGAGCCAACCCGCTACTCTAAACTCACGTCGTTCGGATTTTAGCGTGCGGGTTGCGTGATAGAAGTATCGATTATAATCAAACACACACGTCGTTCGGTATGTTTAACTAGATTGTATGAGTCTATAACGAAACCGAGTTCATAGACAAACACAGCCCGTTATTTGTTCCTTTTATCAAAAATCAAAACTGGTTAAGGTTTTAAAACTTGATGAACTTTATTAGAATAATTAACAAAGCGGCCAGTTTCATTAACAAACTAATATATATCCGGTAAAATATCCGGATTTAAGATCAAGAAACACACAAACAAACTACTAAAATAATTGAATCTAACATAAGCGTTTCACATAAGTTTATGAACCAAATCAAAGAAACTAAACCCCGATGTCGAAACTATAAGAGACTAGCCGGACATAATGGCTAGTTCAATCAATACAAGAATGAAACAAAACATCCAAAAATATTAAAAACTTACGAAAACCAAAAGTAAAAAAATGTTCTAGAGCACCCAAAAGTAAAAGATCCAAAAAAAATCCCTTGCTCTTCTAACTTGCAGCCGTCTCCGAAAATGTTCCTTCCAAAGCCAATCCCCCTTCTTTCTCGTGATGGTTGTTGTACATGTTATCTTGTTCTCCCTTTTTTTTTTCTTTTGCTTGTTGGCAGCCCATATTTTTTTAGCCCAACAAATTCACTCCAAATAAAAAGATTATCTCATAACAATTAGTATTTTGGCCCAACTTCACTTCTTGTGATCTCACAATTTATGAACTTTAGCTTAGTCACACATCCAGCTCACTTTGTCCACTAGCTCATGAATTTGTATTTCGACTTACTCCAATTCTTTCCAATGCTTTCGTCCTTCGCAATCACTCCTCACCTACAATATCAACCAAAAACAACCAACGTAGATTCCATTCCACAAAAACAAGCGTTTCGCAAAATAACAAGGTATGACTACGAAATATGCATGATATGTGGTGAATTTTTAATATTAATATGCTATAAAATGTGCCAAAAAATGCAACTAACAAGTAAGTGCAAGAATAATGTAAAGACATGAAATAGATGAATTAGTTTATTAGATAAAATATAGTTAATGGAATTTAACTCTTCAAGTTTGTTGTTTGATGTAGGTAAATCCTCTACATAATGGTTTGGCGACTTGGAACGCACACACACGAATCATGTCCATCATGTGCTTCCGCTACTTTGTAATTATGTTATGGGTCAAAAATACTTTTGTGGTATATAACTTTTGTTTAGTAGCTAGACCTTAAAGCTTAAACATGTTATGTCTTTTGAACGTGTCGTAGAATTTCTTGAAATGATGATGATTGTTAAAAATAGGGAACCACTCATGTTATGGACGGGTCGTGCCCAATTTTTGTTAGAAATAGTATGTCATTAATAATATTTCTGAATGTGCATTAAGGGTGTTTCAAATACTTTTGTTACAAATAATTTATGTTTAGTTGTTAAACTTTAAATCTTAGTACGCCACGTCTTACGTATAATCCTAGTTGGTTGCGAATGTCTAAACGGAAATGGTTTTTGTTTGAACAATTACGTATATTTCTAATGGTATGTAAAAAGTTCAAATTTTCGACAATAAAGTATTGAGTTTAGACCTTATGGAAAGTGGACGTTACAAATCATCCCATGAATGATCATAATTATCCACAGCGTCAAGAATATCTTTCAGTTCAGGATCCTCTTCCTCTTCTTCATGTTTATCTTTCTCTTCATTATAACAAAGTAGCTTTGTATCATAATCATTTTCTCCTTGAGATTTTCTCGCCTTCCGTTTTCTTTGATCAACTTTCACTAAACGGATAATCTCTTTTAAACTGTAAGGAAACGATAAGGATTCACCAATAAGCACAAAACCTTGTTCTGGATCAACATCCATGTTTTCCTCTTCAACATCACCTCTGCTTCTGTCATTTCAACATTAGCACCTTCAGGATGACTAGAAGAACCTACAACCTCTTCAGTTGCTACTGCCAACCCTTTCTTCTTTTGAGTTGCTTCTTGAGCCAACTCTTTTTCCTTTTGAGCTCTACGTTCTTCAACCCTTTGAATCTCCAAGTCATTATACATAGCTTGGACATTGATCCCAAGCTTGGGTTCCAACACAGTATATAACATATTCAGCTGCTCATCTTTCACAGCTTTGTCTGCCCTCAGAGCTTCAATCTCTTGCCTTAGAACTGTTGGTGCACTAAATGTCTGCTGATTACGTCATTATCAAGTCTTGTGTTTAGGATTGTTTGAATGATCACACAATAGGGTTTAAGTTGGGGTTTTTATGTGTTAAACACAAGATTTCGCTTGAGAGGGTATGTGAATGCTTGAAGCGAAATCAACTCAAGAGATTTCGCTTGAACAAGTCTCAAGCGAAATTATACACTCTATATATAGGTGTTCAGGTCATTTGAAGCGAATGAGAGTTGTCATTGTATGTGAGTCGAGGTGCTGCTGAATTTTTGTCAGAAAATCATTGTAAAGACTCAGAAGGAATTAATAGAAAGAAAATTAAAGAGAACAAAGCTGTTATGACTTTGTATACATTGATTCCGCCTTTGTATTCAAAGATGAACGCCTTAACTGACTTTTAGAGGTCGTACAACGGTCCAAAAAGTGGTATCAGAGCTCAGGACGAGGAGTTCATACCATAGCAGCGGATTATCTTCTTTCTACTCATTTCTTTTTACATTTTTCAGATCTGAACAAGTTCCAACGGTCGAAATGGTCTGATTTTCGAGTATAACGTGTAAAACGTAGTATTAACAAAGCCTACAAAGTTTCGGACTTAAATTCAGATTAAAACTCATTAAAATTGACATAATACAGGGTTTCGCTTGAAAAGTGTTCGAAGGTTTTAGTTGTTTTCGCTTCAAATCAGACTGATTGGACAATTTCGCTTGAACCTTTGAAGCGAAATAGTGTTGTGTTCTTGGTTTTCGCTTGAGTTCTTCTGAAGCGAAATAGTTGTTGCTGGATTTCGCTTGAAAACCTCTGAAGCGGAATAGTTAGTTTCGCTTGAAACAGTTTTGGTTTTCGATTGTAGTGTTGAAGCGAAATAGCAGATTTCGCTTGAATCAGTTTTGCTAACTGTTTTCGCTTGAACAGTTTTATTAAACTGATTTCGCTTGAACAGTATTATACTACTGTTTTCGCTTGAAACTGTTCTATTTTCGAAACCTAAAAATTTTCTAAGTGTTTAATTGATTTTTCAGGTACGATCAAAATGGATGATATTTTCATGAATCCTTTCAGCGATATGTACGCATTCACGGGCAGTTCAGGAAACAACGATACTTCTTCAAGTGATGCAAACAAAAGTCCACCGAAAGAAAGAAAGAAGGAAGCTTGGGAGTCCGAAAGCGCATTTGGAACATTTAACAAACCTCCTAAGTTGATGGCTATAGAAGATTATAGCAGGTGGGCAACAAAGTTTGAAGATTGGTTGATGGCATTTGCTTTCCCTTGCTGGAAGAGTATGAAGAATGGTTATGCTCAAGGAAAGAAGAATGGTGAAGCATTAAGATCAGTTGAAGAGATTGACAGTTTTGTGGCCGAGCAAAAATGTGTGGCATTATTGTTTCAATCGGTGCGTGAAGACATCATTTCACTGATAGATTACTCAAATTCTAAAGACTTATGGGGAAAGTTAGAAAAGAAATGTGTCGGTAGTCAAGAAATTAAGAAAAACAAAAAGAAACTTCTTAGAAAAGAATTTGATTTGTTTGGTTGTATAAAGAACGAGTCAGTGTGTAAAATGATAGAACGGTTTGGTCATCTGAAGCTGGAATTAGTAAGACATGAGATTGACATTCCTGAAGAAGATCTTATCGACAAATTGTTCGATTCGTTGCCTGACGAGATGGATTGGAGATATTATGCGATGATGCTGAAGAATACCATCAAAGAACCAGAAAAGCTGACATTAGATTTGCTGATTGAAAAACTTGAGAGTCATGAGCTAGAGTTGAAAAAGACGTACAAAGTTAATCATTCATCTTATCAACAGAATCTGGATCTGTACTATCCAAAAAGCATGATGCCGAAAGCTACTTCTCCAAAAACTGCATTTTCTGCTGAGAATGTTTTTCCAGCAAGCAAAGAAAGTCAAAATAATTCAAGCAGTGGAGGCCATAGTGGTTATCACAGTAGATCTACATCTTCTGCAAATCATTCTGATGCGAAGTTTTCTTGCAATATCGCGATAGATCTGAAGAACGCACAGAATTTTGATGAGGAGTCGGCCAAGCAACAAATGGTCTTTCTAGCATCTGTTTTGGAATCCTATGAAGGGTTGGTGGCTGGAAAAATCGGGAATACAAATCTGACGAAAGAAGACTACGATCAGATAGACCCTGAAGAAATGGAGCTGATCGACATTCGTTGGGCAATGGCAAGTGCAGTTCGACGTGCACAACGCTTCATGGAGATTACAGGGAGAAAAACGATCGGTGGTCCATCTACAAAATTGGGGTTCAATAAATCCAAAGTGACATGCTTCAAGTGTAAGCAGAAGGGTCACTTCAAACGAGAATGCCGAAACGCTTATACTGATGAATCGGAGAATCCTTTCAGAGATGATTACTACAAGAAGGTGATTTATCATCAGAATAAATCCGAGCCGCCTAGATTGAAGCAGGTTGAAGACAACAGAGACAAATCAAGGGCTCTTGCTGTGATTTATGATGATGAGGGGTATGATTGGAGTAAGGAAGTTCTACCGGAAGAAGATGCGGTGGGTTACGCATTCATGGCAAGCAATGATGAACCCGTTAAATGGAAAGATGATCGTACTGAGGAATAGAAGTATCAATACCGGAAGATGATTGCTGAAAACAAGATTATCAGACTTTCTGGTGTCTTTCTGGAAGCTAGAAGAGCAAACAGATGGGATCCAGATAGAGAGTGCTATCTTGATAGATATGGCAACATTGCGATTGATGACAAAACGCTAGATATCGAAGCCATCATCAAGGAGTACAAAGAAGATGATGAGTATTGGCAACACAAGTGGTGGGGAACTCCAACTTCGAAAATGATTGAAGAAGAGAAAGAGAAAGAGAGAAAGGAGAAAGAGAAGAAAGAAAAGCAGGTTGATACAGGCATAATTGATACTACGCAAGAGTTGACAGCTGAGAACCTGGGAGTGATGGCTGACAAAGTGCTAGCTGCAAAAGCACTTGAGGTAGATTCTAATTCTGCTACTGAGTCAAAGGAATCGGTCAGTCAAAGTGTGTCAACAAATGCGTCAGGTAACAAAATTGATGGAAATGCTGACTGCAAAAATTGCACCAAACAATGCAATTTTTGTAGCACTGTCACGTATCTTAACAATGAAAAATTTCAGAATCTGACAAAAAAGGTTAGAAATGTTGAAGATCAGATTCTCGATCGTGACAAAACTGTAAGAGCTTCAACTGAACGGATTAAAGAATTAACGGCTCAAATTGAAAATGATAAAACTGAACGTGAGAAAATAAAATCTGAAAATGAAAAGTTAATTCTTGAAAACCGTCAAATTTCTGAAAAGTTTGAGAAATTGAAAAGCATTGTCAAAGATAGTGATGATCGTAATGGCAAAACATTTAAAGAAAATGAACATCTAAGAGCTGTTTTGAGGTTAAAAGAAGAATCGATTAATGAACAACTGGATCAAATTGCTAAACTGAAACTTAAAGTTCAAGAAGCTGAAATTGAAAATGAACGAATCCAGTTGAAGCTTAACAGCTATAAATCAGCAAGCTTTGTTTTGCAGCATATTGTTCCTAAACCTATAGGGAAAAACAAAGATGGAGAGGATGTGTTTTCTGATGGAACGGGTGTAGGTTTTCACAAAGTTCCACCGCCAATTTTAGACAACTACACGAAAAAGCAGTCTAGTTTGGTGGAAATTGAGGAAGAAAGTGAAGTTAAACTTCCTGAAAACATTGATGTCACGTTCACATCTTCCAATGACGAGGGTGTCCAAAGTGATGTGGTGAAAAGTGTGGTAGACAAAGTGCTTAAACCGGATTGTGACACTTCTGAGGAGGATGGGGGTTTCTTGGACAAATATATTCAGAAATCAAAGTCCAAAAACAATTTAAGTGATGAACCGGGTCTTGTAATGTACAAGATGGCTGGATCTGATAAGTTGTTTTCGGATTCTGAATTTCCCATTGAGAATGTTAACATGAACAAATTGACAAATGTTTTCAAACTTGTTGAAGTTGAGTTGTCAGCTGTGAATAATCTGAGTCGAAAGAAAGACAGGGTTTATAACAAGAAAACTGTTTATCCACCAAGGTTTTATAATAACAATCGAAACAATTGGTTGGGTGGTTATCGAGGTGGTAATAGTTATCAGAAAAAGAGTTTTCAAAACAAGAGGTTTACAGAAAAGAAGGTGTTTGTGAATGGTTCAAGTTCACTTTCTGATGAGAAAAATGAAATCTTTTCAAAATCGAATGAAGAGTTCTTTGAGAAAAGAGCTTCACAGTATCAGTCTGAAGGCACGAGTCGAGTTGTTGATACTCGTACTTGTTTTAGATGTGAACAAGTTGGTCATATTGCACGAAAGTGTACATATGTGAAGCCTAGAACTGAAGCTGTGAAGGTTCAACAAAAGAAGGTTGATGTGAAGGGTAAAGCACCAATGTATGTTGAGAAGAAAGTGGTTGAGAAGCAAAATGTTAAAATCAACAATGTAAAAGCAAAAAATGAACCTGTAAAGAAGTTGGTAACTCAAAATGACAAGTTTTATAAACGGGTTGCATTAACTGAACAAATTTGGAAACCAAAAACTGAAATGAAAATTTCAACTTCTAAAGTGAAAAAGGCTGAAGAATCAATTTCGGTTGATTATAATGCAAATTTTCCACCTTTGAAGGCTGAAAATTTCAAAATTCAAATTGCTAGAGTCAAGGTTACACCTAAGGCTGATGAGGCCTGGGTGGACACCATGTTCGAATAAGCAGTTTGAATTGCCGGAGCTTCCTGGATCGCGAAGCATGAATCGGCATCTTTATTGAAGTGTTTTAAAATCAACTTGTGGTATGTGCAGGATCTTCCAAGAGCCATTTCAAGATGGATCATGGATAGTGGCGCATCTCGACATATGACAGGAAAAACTGCATTGCTATATGATGTGAAGAATATCAATGGTGGTTATGTGGGATTTGCAGGTCATGAAGGTGGTCGAATTGTTGGTGAAGGAACGTTATCCAATGGGATTGTGACGTTTGAGAGAGTTAACTACATCACTGAGCTGGAGAACAATCTGCTTAGTATCTCGCAGATTTGTGACAATCAGTATACTACTCATTTCACTGATAAAGAATGTTTGATCTTGAAACCTGGTTTTGTTATTCCTGAAGAATGGATTATTATGAGGGCACCTAGAGTGAATGATTTATATGTGTTAGACATGTCTGTAGCAACTACAACTACTGGTCAAGCACATTGTTTTGTGTCTAGAGCAACTGAAAAAGAATCGAGATTGTGGCACCGAAAGATGGGGCATATACATCTTAGAAAAATGAATCATTTGGTGCACAATGATTTGGTATTGGGAGTTAATATCAAAGTTTTTCATCTGGAAGGGGAGTGCATTAGCTGTGTCAAAGGCAAGCAGAAGAAAAAGTCACACCCTACAAAGAAAGTCAATTCAGTTTCGAGACCTCTGGAAAGACTTCACATGGATTTGTTTGGTCCTGTGAATGTCAAAAGTATTACAGGAGATTACTATTGTTTGGTCGTTACTGATGATTATTCCAGATTTTCGTGGGTATCTTTCTTGAAGACGAAAGATGAAACATTTGACAGTTTGATGGGTCTGTTCAGGAAGATTGAGAATTTGTACCAAAGGCGTATCAAGAGAATTAGAAGTGATAATGGTACTGAATTCAAGAACAACAAGATGGAAGAATTTTGTGATGAAAGAGGTATTTTGCATGAGTTTAGTGCTTCGTACACTCCGCAGCAGAATGGAGTCGCAGAACGCAAAAACCGGACACTAATCGAGACGGCTAGAACGATGCTCGCAGATTCAAAGTTACCAATTAATTTTTGGGCTGAAGCTGTTTCCGCCGCATGCTATACGCTCAACAGGGTTCTAACTGTCAAGAAGTTCAACAAAACATGCTTTGAGCTAATCAATAACCGTAAACTGAATTTGAAGTATCTAGAACCGTTTGGGTCACCCTGTACGGTTATAGAACCTTTTGGAAAGTTTGGTCCGAAGTGCATTGAGGGTATATTTGTTGGTTGTTCAAATCCATTGCGACGTGTCTTCGTTCCAAGTGAGAAGTGGATTATTGAAGCTGCAAATGTTGAATGTCAAGGTTATACTATGCCGCCGCAGAATCCTGGTGATTCATGGCGTTATCATTATGACAAACTTTGGGATTCGTTTGACATGAGAGAAGAATCGGAGGAAGATGAAGATTTCTTTGATGAGTTGGATATTTTGCGTGAATATGAATCGCAGTTAAGATTCCTAGCTGAATATTCGAGGAGACCACGGGAAACTTCAAATGACGATGAAGCAGGTCCAAGTAATGCTGGTGAACATGATGATGTCCAACAGAATGAAGTTGCTCAGGATAATCAGTCGGCTCAGAATGATAATCTAGAAGCTGAAAACATGCAGTATTTGTTCACGGTGATTCAGATTCAAATTCTGAGGGGGAGCATATTCAGATTTCAGGTCAAACAAACCAAGTTGGTGAACAAGATGCAGAGCAGAATGTTACTAATCTGGAGGGAAATGTAGATGTTCAAAGTGAAGTGATGCCGCGAACTTTTTCATATCATCCAGAGGAGTTGATTATAGGAGAATTGCAAGCTGGTGTTCGCACTCGAAATCAGATTGACAAAGGGCTTACATGTTTTTATACAAAAGTTGCTCCTTTGCAAACTGAATTCTCATTAAGTTGTTTTATCTCGCAGATTGAACCAAGAACTTACAAAGAGGCGCTTACTGAAGACTCTTGGGTTAATGCTATGCAGGAGGAACTTAGTCAATTTGAGAAATTGGGAGTGTGGAAGTTAGTTGATTTGCCGGATGGTTATAGGAAAATTAACACTAAGTGGGTGTTCAAGTGTAAGAGGGACGATAGAGGAGTTGTCGTAAGGAACAAAGCTCGACTCGTTGTTCAGGGATTTAGTCAACAGGAGGGAATTGATTTTACCGAAGTCTATGCTCCTGTAGCACGACTAGAGGCTATCAGAATTTTCCTAGCATTTGCGTCTTGGAAGAACTTCAAAGTTTATCAGTTAGATGTTAAATCGGCGTTTCTTTACGGGAAGGTTAAAGAGGAGGTTTATGTCGGTCAGCCACCGGGCTTTACCGATCCAATCCACAAAAACAAGGTCTACTTATTGGACAAAGCGCTGTATGGTTTACACCAGGCCCCGAGAGCTTGGTACGAGACTTTGTCTCAACACCTACTAGCCAACAAGTTCATTCGTGGAAAAGTGGATGCCACTCTTTTCACTAAAGAAGTCGATGGTCATCTTCTGATAGTTCAGATTTATGTGGATGATATAATCTTTGGGTCAACAAATGAAAATCTATGCAAAGATTTCGAATCAGTGATGAAGCAGAAGTTTGAAATGTCATCAATGGGGGAGATGAAATTCTTTTTGGGATTACAAGTTGAACAACTTCCTGAAGGAATTTTCATTCATCAGTCAAAGTACGTTCATGATATTCTAGAGAAATTTGGAATGTTAAGTTCTACTCCAGCTGCTACCCCACTTGCAACAAATCATGGGATTCACCCAGATCTCACCGGAGACAGGGCTGATGAAACTTTTTACCGATCCATGATAGGTTCTTTAATGTACCTAACTGCTTCACGTCCTGATATCATGTACCCAACGTGCCTCGCAGCAAGATTTCAGTCCAACCCGAGAGCATCGCACATGATTATTGTAAAGAGGATATTGCGCTACCTGAAAGGAACTCCTTCATTGGGGTTGTGGTATCCTAGAAAAGGCGACTTTACGCTCGAAGGGTATTCCGATTCGGATTTCGGATGCTGCAAAGTCAATTCAAAGTCAACAACTGCAGGATGCCAGTTCTTTGGTTCTAGATTGGTTACCTGGCAGTGTAAGAAACAAACGTCTGTGGCATTATCTACTTGTGAAGCGGAGTACGTATCTGCTAGCAGTTGCTGCTCTCAGATCTTGTGGATACAGCAACAGATGCGCGACTACGGTTTGCAGTTTCTTAACACACCTCTTTTTGTTGATAATGAGGCCGCAATAAATATAACAAAAAATCCAGTACATCACGCTAAAACTAAACACATAGAAATTCGTCATCACTTTATTCGTGATTGCTTTGAGAAAAAGTTGATACGAATTGAGAAAATCCACACAGACGAACAGAAAGCTGATTTACATACCAAAGCTTTTGATAAAAATCGGTTTAAATATTTGTTAAAACTGAACGGTATGAAGCTTTTGTCGGTGTCGGATGGCATAATTGGCGTTGATGAGGGTACTGTTGCGGATGAAGACGAGAAACAATCTGCAATGGTTTGTCGAATTTTTACTTGTTTTGGTATTTAGGGGGAGTAGATGTAGATGTTTGTACATAGTTTATTTTCAGAAAATACAAAAACAGTAAAAAATGCAAAAATACAAAAACATGATAAAATGAAAAAGAGCTTGTGTATATAGGGAAAATGATAGTACATCGGCTAGACGATCACAGTATGCTAAAGATTTGAAAAGTATAAAAGAGTTAAACAATCTTACTGATGATGTGTCGATAGGTTTTCGTACATTTAGTAGATTTATTCAGGATATAAACCTAAATTCAAACTTGTGAATTCGTGGGGAACACTACTTGGATATATAGGTAACCCCTGAAATCTTGTTTGAAAGGTCTCTTAATCTGATATACTAGGTCTTTATACTCTATGATGTCTGGGGTATTATTCCGGGACTTCTGCTGAACGGTAGTTCTGACCTAGTCCCTGGCTAATACTTGCTGCAATGCTTGAAACACAGCATTAAACCCTCAGCATGCTGAAACAATTAAATTGATATATGCTGCTGTTGTAAGCCAAAAAGATCCTCTAAAGGGGACACACTGAAAAGTCGAAGCTGATATCTCTCTGCGTATACGGAAGTATCGATCTGAGATCCCTCGGCCCTCGCATACCTAAATTATATACAGATATCATTGTAGTATTCTCACCTGTAAGACTGATTATTGAGATTCTGGATACGGGAGTATATTCAAGAGGTGGGACACATGAATGATCTAAGTTCTTAATTCATCTAAATCGTATCCTGAATAAGTTGAAATTTGTGTGAGAATTTAAGATGGATCAGTATATCGACAATCGAGGTAAATTGTTTAAGTCTGAGTATGTAATGTAGCTTAACGGTACTTGTGATTTGTCTAAAAAGCTGATATGATTCCCTGACACGCTCACCAAAAATATGTTTGTAAATAGTTTACTTTGTTTACTTTATGCAATTTAAGTTTTCTGTATTTCATTTCTTAGTTTAGATCACTTTGATAAAATCCAAAAAGATTTTATTTCTGCTTTATTTTAGACAAACCAAAGTGGAAAGTTGATTGTTGGATTCTCGGTTGTTTGAAGCAGATGCAGGAGATTCTGGACTGAAGAATGAGGAGAGCTTACTTTGAAGAAGTTTGTTTTGTTTGAAAAGTCAAAAACAAGTTCATTAACTTGATACTTGTTATTTTCAGAAAATGTTTGAAATTGTTGTTTTAAAATCAGTGTGTTTCGTCAAAAGATCAACCAAGGTCATTAAATTGGACTTGGTAGATTAATTGAGTAATCAGGGTCATTAACTTGGACCTGAATACTTGAGTGGATTGTTAAAGCTGATTGAGTTTGTGTTTTTGTGATTGAAAAGATAGAATTGTAATGTTTGTTGGTTGAGTAACAGATTGGATCTTCATTATTCCCAACGGAAGCTATTTGTCAAAGATTGAACCAGATTTCTCAGATTCTAGCATATCGAGAGGGGGAGTCTGTGAAAGGGGGAGTCTGGATCAACAGTCAAAGGGAAGATTGAAGTT
Organism: Helianthus tuberosus; assembly: GCA_030545235.1. NCBI lineage: Eukaryota > Viridiplantae > Streptophyta > Magnoliopsida > Asterales > Asteraceae > Helianthus > Helianthus tuberosus. The sequence continues at coordinate 131,532,088 of CM060387.1, read as the reverse complement.
TAAAGTTTAAAGCTTGAAGATAAAGATTGATGAGAGTTTTTACAATGTTTGAAGATTGTTAAAGACAAAGACTTGAAGCCAAAGACTTCATCAACATCCAAGGGGGAGTCTGTTGGTGCACTAAATGTCTGCTGATTACGTCATTATCAAGTCTTGTGTTTAGGATTGTTTGAATGATCACACAATAGGGTTTAAGTTGGGGTTTTTATGTGTTAAACACAAGATTTCGCTTGAGAGGGTATGTGAATGCTTGAAGCGAAATCAACTCAAGAGATTTCGCTTGAACAAGTCTCAAGCGAAATCATACACTCTATATATAGGTGTTCAGGTCATTTGAAGCGAATGAGAGTTGTCATTGTATGTGAGTCGAGGTGCTGCTGAATTTTTGTCAGAAAATCATTGTAAAGACTCAGAAGGAATTAATAGAAAGAAAATTAAAGAGAACAAAGCTGTTATGACTTTGTATACATTGATTCCGCCTTTGTATTCAAAGATGAACGCCTTAACTGACTTTTAGAGGTCGTACAATGGTCCAACAAGTCATTATACGTAGCTTGGACATTGATCCCAAGCTTGTGTTCCAACACAGTATATAACATATTCAGCTGCTCATCTTTCACAGCTTTGTCTGCCCTCAGAGCTTCAATCTCTTGCCTTAGAACTTTATTCTCATTTGATGACGATTCATGTAGCTCACCTATCATTTGATGCAGTGTTTTGTTGACTTCATTCATGTTTTCATACTTGGCATTCACTTCTGCAAGCTCTGCAGTGAGTCTGTCAATAACTTTAGCATTATCTCCAAAGTCATTAGTCAATTCATCAATTCTCTCAGCATAATCATTCACTGCATTCTTTAACTCTTCATTCACTTCCAATGCCTTTGCAAGCTATTTTTCAGCTCATCACGCTCAGCATCTGCTTTCTTCTTTGCTTTCTCTAACAGGCTGACTTTCTTTGTGAGCACATTTATCTTTCCTTCATTGAAAACATCGAAATCACCTTAAGGTGTCACACCCCAACCGATGGCGAAATCATCGGGGCGCGGCACTGAGCGAAACAGATTGTCCAAAAGAAATTCCATAACAACTACTTTACCGAATAGTTAATATTATGTCCCATACCATAACCTATTAAGCAAAATCAGTTGTTACAGACAGCGATATCTCAAAGACGAATAACATTTTCTGACAACTCAGATTTAAATAAAAATAAATTGTCTTTGTTGGTTTCTAGACTCTGCTAAGCTCGATTCCATCAAATAGCAAGCATCCTAAGCGCCTGTCACATACGTTAAAATAGAGGTCAATACACATAGTGTAAAGGTGAGCATACAAGTTTAATAGATATAATAGAGTTCGAAAGCATTTACGCATAACCAATATGTAACATGTATAATGTGAAGCTAGTAGGTTATTGACAATGAAATTTGCACAGACTAGACTTCGAGTTGTAGAATGCGCAACACATATCACCACTGTGACATGTGAGAGGTAACCTTAACAACCCCTGTCCACAACAGGTGCTGAGTCCAAACAAATAGTATTATCGTTGCTAAGGCGTCAGGCAACAATCACTGTGTTAACATAACATACAAGCATTCATCGAGTAACAAGTAACATGCAAAAATGGTCAGCGTATAAATACTGTTTGCGTTGTGTGTTCGATTGTGATTTATAATAAGTAACGTATGTAATACCCAAAAGTGCATAAAGCAAAAGGGGATCGAGTATACTCACAGCGATGGAAATGGATTGAAGGGAGCGCTAGTGTGATTAGCCTGAACAGTTAACGATAGCATAAGCGAAGAGCGGTGCGTAAATCGATGAAAAGTGACCAAGTGTCGAACGGTAATCCGATTAGATGGCAATCTCATCGGATGGTCATTCGATCAGATGTCAATCCGTTCGGATGGTCATCCGATCGGATGGCCATTCGGTCGGATTGACATTCGTTTGGTGAGGATGTGTTTTTGTATGATGGCTTTGAAGTTTTCGTTGTAGCATTTTGAAAATAGAGAAGTATCTCTACCTTTCAGGCCGTTCGATCGAGCGGTTGTTCGATCGGATGGCGATCCGATTGGCGAGGCTTCTCAGTTGAGAACAAGTTCACAGCAAGACGGTCACTCGATCGGATAATAATCCGATCAAATGGCAATCCGTTAGAACTACTTGTGCATTGAACATGTTGAAAATTGTTTAAGTGTTGAATCTCAAGTGCAATCCGATTGGATTGTAGTTCGATCGGATGGCAATCCGACCGGGCGGTAATCCGTCCCAACGCATCTGATCGTTTTGAACTTGATTATTTTGAAATTTTGCGGTTTGTTCGAGACGGTTTGACAACGTACTAAACAACAGAACCTCGTCAAGTCCCAAGTCGTCCGATCGAACAGGTATCACCCAAATCCGATCAGTTTACTGGTTCGTGATAGTTGTTCTTGTTTAACCCAAAATCGGTTGTCTCCTTGATAGTAACTAGATCTTGAACCAACTCATCACTAAGAAAGAGTAGAAGATCAGAACGAGCTCCGGTTCTACCGATTTTGAGTGCATTGAGTGTAAAAGAGTTGAAAGAAAGTTGGAAAACCATCTTTCAATCCTTTCAACCTTGAAAATTTTTAGATCTAAGCAAAATCATTGTGAAATCATGTGGGAATCCTTCAGATCTGAGTTGTTCTTGGTGGAATGAAGCCAAATCTTGAAGTTCATAAGAACTCCATGATGACGTCATCCTAAAACACCTCAAATCCGGTGATTTCATGGTTAAAAGTTGAGATTCAAAGGTGAAAATGATGAAGACGTGCGTGTAGATCATAGAAGTACAAGATTTGAGTTGAAAACTTACAAGAATCGCGAGAAATCGAGAGAAAGAAGACTTGAGAGCTGCTGGTCGAGTGGGACAGCTGTCACATCACAAATGATGTGACAGGAGGGTATTTATAAGGTTTCCAAAAGAGGAAAGTGCATAAGTGTCGGATTAGCCACCAATCGGATGGCGGTTCGATCGAGTGGCCATCCGATCGGATGGCCACTCGATCGATTGGTCATTCGATCCAGGTGTCCGGCGTGTTGAGTTTTGTCGTTTCGATTCGTGTGTTGAGCGTTGCGATGCGATTCGAGTGAGCGATGCGATAGTATTACCCAATAGTCACACAAATAACCTAACTACTATATCTAACATACAATCACGATAAATAACTTGCGTTTAGCATTTAGATTGCGATGCGATAGAATTGCGATTGCGATTAAACACCTCAACATAAACATAACACGCACATTTAACACATAAAGGCACACACACGTAAAACAATATCCAGAACACATTATTCGAGTTGCGAGTGCGATAACGATTAGCGAGAAGTCGATTAGCGATAAACATGCGATTAAACCTCAATTATTAATAGATGCTCCACATAATACAACTAAAGCGATTAAATAAAAGGTTCGATTACAAGTTAATAAGTACGATTTGCTAGTCAAGCAGGGAGTGACAGATCGTAATTAGAAATCTTTTCTTCCTTTGACTTTGACTTCCAAAAAGCGGGTTGTTACAGCCTCCCCTACTTTAGGAAATTTCGTCCCGAAATTTAAGAAGTAGTCGTAACAAACAGTTGTGGGTACTTCACCTTCATGTCACTTTCGAATTCCAAGGTGAACTCGGCGCCTCGTTTGCCTTCCCAGCTAACCTTCACAATGGTAATGCGTGAGCGTCTGAGCACCTTGGTTTCTCGTCCCATGATCTCGACAGGCTTTTCCATGAAGTGTAATGCTTCGTCCACTTGTAAATCTTCAAGAGGGACATGTAATTCCTGGTCGGCCAAGCACTTTCTAAGGTTCGAAACGTGGAAAGTCGGGTAAACGTTACTAAGTTCCTCTGGTAGTTCGAGTCTGTAGGCCACTTTTCCAATCCTTTCCAAAATTTTAAAGGGTCCAACATATCGAGGCGCGAGCTTTCCTTTCTTTCCGAATCTGATCACCCCCTTCCAAGGTGCAACCTTTAGGAGTACGTAATCACCAACGTCAAATTTAAGGGGCTTGCGGCGTCTATCAGCGTAACTTTTCTGTCGGCTCTGAGCTTTCAATAGATTGTCTCGAATTTGGAGTATTTTGTCAGTCGTTTCTTGCAACAGCTCAGGACCGGTAATTTATGCGTCTCCGATCTCGTGCCATACAATAGGTGATCGACATTTCCTTCCATATAATGCCTAAAATGGTGCCATTTGTATGCTAGAATGATAACTGTTATTGTACAAGAATTCGACTAAAGGTAAGTACGCGTCCCAATTACCACCGAAATCTATGACACACGAGCGAAGCATGTCTTCAAGGGTACGAATCGTTCTTTCAGTCTGACCATCAGTTTGGGGGTGGAAAGCGGTACTTAGATTAAGAGTAGTACCGAGAGCATATTGAAATGTTTCCCAAAGACGCGAGGTAAACCAACCATCACGGTCAGAGATGATGTCACGAGGCGTCCCGTGTCGACAAATGATCTCATCGGTGTAGATTCGGGCTAATTTTTCTACCTTAAAGTCTTCTCGTAGGAAATGACCTGATTTGGTCAAACGGTCAATGACAACCCAGATGCTGTCATGACCTGATTGAGTACGCGGAAGTTTCGTTATGAAGTCCATAGCTATACAATCCCATTTCCACATCGGGATTTCGGGTTGAACGAGTAAGCCAGAGGGTCTTTGCTGTTCGGCCTTGACCTTGGAACAGGTCAGGCATTTTGAAACATAGAGGGCGATATCCTTTTTCATGCCCGACCACCAGTACTTGTAGCGCATGTCCTGGTACATCTTGTCAGCACCGGGATGAATAGAATACCGAGATTTGTGGGCTTCGTCCATCAGAAGTTGTCGTAAATTGGTGCGCTTGGGAATCCAAATTTTGTCCAAATAATGGAAGATGCCATTCGATTTATTCTGGAGTTGGGTGCCATCGTTGAGAATCCTTTCCTTCTTCAAAGTTTGTTCGGTAAAACAAGTATGCTGCGCATCACGGATGAGAGTTTCGAGATGATGTTGGGCTTGGATATTACGAACGCTATGCAGATAGCTTCGTCGACTGTGAGCATCGCCGACGACGTTTGCTTTGCCTGGATGGTAACGAATCTCACAGTCGTAATTGTTGAGCAGTTCTACCCACTGGCGTTGACGCATATTCAGTTCCTTCTGGTCAAAGATATGTTGTAGGATCCTATAATCGGTTAAGATCGTACACTTGGTACCGTAAAGGTAGTGTCGCCAAATCTTTAACGCAAAAACAACTGCGCCAAGCTTGAGGTTGTGTGTGGTGTAGTTATTCTCGTGGATCTTGAGCTGTCGAGAGGCGTACGCGATAACCTTATCTCGTTGCATGAGAACACAACCAAGACCAAGGTTAGAGGCATCGCAGTAGACTACGAAATCGTCATTTCCATCGGGCAGTGAGAGTACGGGAGCATTGCAAACATAACTTTAAGAGTTTGAAAGGCTTCCTCTTGTTTAGTTCCCCAAACAAAAGGTTTATCCTTATGCGTAAGCGAGGTAAGCGACACAACGATTTTAGAGAAACCTTCGATAAAATGGCGGTAATAGCCTACCAGTCCGAGGAAAGAACGGACTTCAGACGAGTTCTTGGGTGTAACCTAACTCTTAACAGCTTCGATTTTTGCAGGATCGACGTGAATACCTTGACTATTGACAATGTGACCCAAGAATTGGACCTCCTCCAACCAAAATTCACACTTAGAGAACTTAGCATAGAGACGGTTTCCCTGGAGTAACTCAAGAACCAAACGTAGATGTTGAGAGTGTTCGGCTTTTGAGTTGGAATAGACCAGGATATCATCGATGAACACGATTACGAAGCGGTCAAGGAAGGGTTTGCACACTCGATTCATTAGATCCATGAAGACTACGAGGGCGTTGGTTAAACCAAAAGGCATGACAACAAACTTGTAGTGACCATAGCGGGTTCGAAAAGCGGTTTTAGGTATATCATCCTCTTGAATGCGTAGCTGGTGATAGCCTGACCGTAGATCGATCTTAGAAAAACACGTAGCACCTTGTAACTGGTCAAACAAATCATCGATTCGGGGCAAGGGATAGCGATTCTTAATTGTCAGCTTATTCAACTCCCTATAGTAGATGCACATCCGGAACAATCCATCCTTCTTTTTGACGAAAAGGACAGGCGCACCCCATGGAGAGGTGCTAGGGCGAATAAATCCTTTATCAAGTAGTTCCTGGAGCTGACTCGAGAGTTCGCGCATTTCAGAAGGAGCGAGACGATAAGGTGCTTTAGCAACAAGATTTGCTCCAGGAATGAGGTCGATTCGGAAATCGATATCACGAGTGAGAGGTAGCCCAGGTAGATTTTCAGGAAATAAGTTAGGGAATTCGCAAACAACGGGAATGTCTTTTACTCTGGGATTACCTTTCTTTTCCTTCTCCACTACTAAGATGTTAGCCAAGAAAGCCCTATGTACACCTTGCGGAGATACTTGCTTGCTTGGACACACGACATGAGTTTGAGACCTTTTGAAGGAGTTTCGCCATACACACAAAGTTGATCACCATTAGCGAGCGAGAAGCGAATCATTTTATCGAAGCAAACAACTTCAGCACGATTTTCACGAAGAAAATCCATGCCTACTATGACGTCAAAACTACCGAGCTGCATCGGAATAAGATCGATTGGGAAGATGTGATTGTTGAGTTCAAGCGTACAATCATGTAGAACAGGATTGACAGCGACGGTTCTTCTGGTGGCAACTTCAACATCGAACATCGAGGGGAAATGAGCGCGCTTACGATTGAGGAGCTTTTCGAATTCAAACAATACAAAATAGTTATCTGCTCCAGTATCAAACAAACACGAAGCATATATACCATTAACAAGGAACATACCATTAACCACATTGTTGTCTGCTTGAGCCTGATGGGCGTTGATGTTGAATGCACGTCCGCGGGCTGCTGGTTGTTGCTGCTGTTGCTGGGGATGCTGCTGTTGTGGCTCTTGCTTCACCACTCGATTAGGGCACATGTTTGCAAAGTGGTTGGGATCACCACACGCATAGCAAACTCTAGCATGGATCGCGGTACATGAGCCGCTTGTTGGCCTTGAGGGGCAGGAAGTAGAGCTTGTTGAGCAGGAGCTTGACCTTGTGCTGGAGCTGGGGTTTGACGTGGACCTGTACGGCAGTTTGCGGTGAAGTGGTCGTACATATTGCAATGAACGCAGAACATGCATGCGATACCCACCGGGTGATGAAAAGTGCAAGTAGGGTAAAGCGGGTGTGGCCCAATGTATGAACGCTTGGCAGGTGGTGCATTGACCACAGGTGCCGCTACTTGGTGGTGTTGAGTTTGCGGTGGGGCTGGTACTGTTCGGAGCGGAGCTGTAGTAATCGCACAATTCTTCTTGATTGTGATATCTGGGGTAGTAACCTGACCGGGAAAGATAATACTCAACTGCTTGAAGCGGGCAGTCAAACCAGCGTTATCTCCACCATCCTGCTTTATGTGCCAGAATTCATCCTCAAGCTTTTGGAGTTCATGTGGAGGACATAACTCTTGCATCATTATGTACTTCAACTTGTCCCAAGACAATCCGAAAGCTGCATCGTTTCCTCGTTTGTTCCACTCGGCCGTCCACCAATCAAGAGCGCGAGATTGGAAGATGCCGGTAGTATTGACGGTGCGCAGGTTTTCTTAACAGCCATTCTGGCGCAGGGTGACTTCGATAGAATCAAACCATTGAAACATGGCCGTAGGATCATCTTTGCCGGTAAACTCTTTCAGTCCGCAGGCTTTGAACTGCTTGAAGCTAAAAGCAGCTTTAGGAGCATCAGTCCTGGACTCTTCCGAGGACTTGCTTGCATTCTCGTTCAGTTCACTGACGATATGGGGGATGACTTTCGCCATTTGCTTAGAGACGAGAGCGGCGATGCGTTTGTCATCATGGTTTCGGCGAGCTGAGCGTGAGTGGAATGATCCAAACGACGACATTGTCTGCAACAGACATCGCCATAGGACTTAAACACAATTTTGATTCATCCTAGTATAGTCTAGCGATTCACCATAAAGCTCAAGAACACAGTCATTCACAAAATTCACGTAGGCACATAACCACAGAATCACATAATCACATAAGCACGTATTCCACGTATTCCACGTAAGCACAATATCACATAGGCACATAGTCTAACCTAAAAACATATGTTGCACGTATTCGCCTATCCTTCACAGCAGCGTATAGTGATTAAGTATAGCGATTGCGATTAGCGAGTACACAGCGAGTAGTATAGGACGCGATTTGTTAACGTTTTGAGGTAGATGTGCAGTGCGAGTCGTGTGTGTTGATCAAAGTGAACAGCAAAAGCGAATAAATCACCAAAATCGAACGCCTAAACACATATAATCACATAAAATTCACATAAAATCGATAAATCACAGAGTTGGCGGCTGCGGGTTCCAGAATCAAAACACATAAAATCGAAGAGAGATTGCCTCGGGTGTGTGTAGACATTGACTACCCAAAGTGATTCGACTATTCACAAGGACCTTAAGCGCACGCCTTTGTGACACCTGTGCTTGCGTAATCATTATTTTGATCTCTATATTTGTTTATTTGTGTTTAATAATTTCTCATTTCAATCCTTGTTCAATTTCAAACTCTTAATCGCTTTCTTGAAAGTTATACGCAAACTGATGCATAAACGTAATCAGTTTAACGTGACAAACACTCCGGAACATCAAAAATATCCTAACATACATTAAATAACCTTTACATAACTTAGAAATAAGTTTTGGAGGGCTTGGTGTGCTGAAATCAAGTTTATTCGATCGCAGGGACTATTTGCGTCAAACTGCGAAAGTCTGCCGATTCATGTAGTAACGTACCTTCCGAAATATGATCATAAGTTAAACATACCATAAATATCCTTTACATGGCTTAGAAATAGGCTTTGGGATCGTTTTTCGCGTCCATTCGTGTTTCGTCGTAATTAACCGAATAACGCAACCGTACGACCAAACGAACCGAAATCCGTCATATTTCAGTAAACACAATCAAAGGGAAATAGTTTTCAGTAAACACATGTTTCTCATTAGTCGAAAGATTTACAATACAGAAATGATTACAGATATGCTTACATACTAAAGCTCCCCCTCAACATGATGCTCACTGGTTGATCGCTCAAGATGAAAGGATTGGAGGAGATAAACTCACCCAGTCAACCAAATGTAACAGTACAGGGTACTGTTCCATTTATAGGCAAAACAAACCACTGAAGCATCTAAGCTGACATCACCATGAAAGTAACATCTAACAACCTAACAACCTTTAACCACTGTTCTTATACAAACACTGTTAACTTAACCACTGATTCTATACAATACAAGTGACAAACTAAACTACTGCTTTCCCTTTCATTATTGCATGCCAAGCACTGGTGTTTGACTATCAGTGTTTTCCTCAAAGTTGATCAGTCCTTGAGTGAGCAGTTCTTTAATCAACAGCAGTACTTAGATAGCATCAGTAGATTGAACCAACAGTGTTTAATCTTTAACAGTCTTTAGGGCTTCATCAGCAGTTTGAAGGACATCAGCTGTTGTATACGGATAGTGGATAGAGGACATCAGATGTTATAAATACTTTCAAGGGGAAAGCCTGGTGTAAACTACTGCTTATGATGAATCCACTGTTGTGAACCAGTTTTAGCTTTAATTATCTGTTCCTCTGATAGGGTTTAATCCCAACAATCTCCCCCTGGAACAGATAATGCCAAAACCCTTCATTATTCTAGATCTTTATTGTCTCATCAGAAGTTCCCTAACTTGCAGTTCAAAATCTAGAGAACTTGTATCATCCTCATCCCAACATAGTATAAGCTCAAGGAGATCTTGTAGATCATCAACAACCAGGCCCAGTGCTTGTTCCCTTGATATGTGCTTTACTTCTCCATTGGATCTGATCAGTGTCAATACATGGGTCTTTTGATCAGACATCCATTTTAGTATTTTTGAACCCAATGGGTTTCTTGGGAGAGGTTTATTTACTGATGAGTTGGGAGATTTTGGCCTTGTGAATGGAGCACTTTTAGTATAAAAACATGTAAGGCCATGATCAATTTGGCTTCTTGTGCGAACTCCTGATTGCAGTTCTCCTATAATCAACTCCTCGGGGTGATAGGATAGAGTCCTTGACATAACCTCACCGGGAACGTTCACCTCGCCTTCCAAATTTGAGACATTCTAGTCCGCAACTTGTTCATCAACGTGGACTGTCTGGTCTGAAGATTGGATTTGCTCCCCCTCAGATTCTGAATCACCGTGAACAAAGGTCGGGCTATCTGAATCAGACTCTGAATTATCATAAACTGTCGTTGTCTGATTTTCTGGAGCAGGCTTTAGTTCCGAAGTAGTCGGAGTTTGTTGAACATCATCATTTTCACCAGCGTAAATGGGACCAACTTCATTATCATTGGAAGTATGTTGACATTTAGAAGACCTTGCTGGAAATCTCCCCTAGGATGCTTCATAATCCCGTAAAATATATAATTCATCAAAGTACTCTGGCTCTTCTAGTGAATCAAATGAATCCCATAAAGAATCATAATTGAATCGCCATGAGTCTGCTGGCTTCTGTGGAGGCATTGTGTAGCATTGACATTCAACGTGTTGTGCTTTGATGATCCTCCCAAGACTTGGAATGAAAACACGTCTAAGTGGACTGGAGTAGCCCATGAATATTCCTTCCAAATTCTTCGAACCAAACTTTCCATCGGGATCTAGAAGAGTGCAGGGAGACCCGAACTGCTCTAGATATTCAAGATTTGGCTTGCGATTTTTGATCAGCTTGAAACACGTTTTATTATGCTTCATCACAGTAAGTACCTGGTTGAGAGTATAGCAAGCGGCATATACTGCTTCTCCCCAAAAGTTGATAGGTAACTTTGAATCAGCTAGCATCGTTCTTGCCGTTTCGATTAACGTTCTGTTCTTTCTTTCTGCAACTCCATTCTGCTGTGGAGTGTATGGTGCGCTGAACTCTTGCAATATACCCTTTTTGTCGCAGAATTCTTCCATTCTGTTATTTTTGAACTTCGTACCGTTGTCACTTCGTAGTCTGAATAGTCTCAGCAAACTCTCAGATGTTTCATCTTTAGAGTTCAGGAACATCACCCACGAGAATCTAGAATAGTCATCGGTAACCACTAGGCAGTAAAGATCTCCAGTAATGCTTTTGACATTCACATGACCAAAGAGATCCATGTGAAGTCTTTCAAGTGGCTTCGAGACTGAGTTCACCATTTTTCTCGGATGAGATTTCTTGTGTTGCTTTCCTTTCAGACAACTAACACATTCTCCCTCTAGGTGAAAGTTCTTCAGATGGACACATTTAACAAGATCATTATGCACCAGGTGGTTCATCTTACGTAGGTTGCCCATTTTTTGGTGCCACAGCACTGACTCCTTTTTAGTAGCTTTCGATACGAAACACTGAGGGTGACCCGTGGTAGTCGTAGCAACGCTCATATCCAACACGTACAGATCATTTACCCTTGGTGCTCGCATTATGATCCACTCCTCGGGGATAACAAACCCTGGCTTCAGAATCAGACAATCCTTTTCAGTAAAGTGTGTTGTGTACATCCTGTTACAAATCTGAGAAATACTGAGTAAGTTGTTCTCCAATTCCGGTATGTAGTTGACTCTTTCAAAAGTAACAACACCATTTGATAACGTGCCCTCCCCGATAATACGTCCTCCTTGGTTTCCTGCAAACCCAAAATAACCACTGTCGAAACCTCTAACATCGTACAAAAGGGTCTTCCACCCTGTCATGTGTCGGGACGCTCCACTGTCCATAATCCACTTCGAGATAGACCTTGGGAGCTCCTGCACATTTTACAAGAAATTAGTTAGAAGTTGAAGCATCCCAAGCCTCCTTTGAGTTGGGTAGCTTGTCATTAAAGTGAGTTGTCTTTGTGTATAGTGGTGGGAAGTTGTTGTCATTCACTTTCAAGTTTTCCTTGGTTCTGATGTGTGTGTAGCGTTATATGTTTTTAAGTATATTTTAAGCCCTTTTTAACACTTTAGTCAAGTTTTAAATTTATAAAACACGATATTTACTAACACTAAACACACATATGGGCAAGTGCACCCATCGTGGGCGTAGTATAGTGTTGGTAAGATACCGAGGTCGTCTAAGGACACAAGAGCTTTTAGTACCGATTTATCCTCAACGTCTAATCAAAGCAAAAATTTAGAAAAAGGTTTTTAAACAAGAAAATAAAACTAACTAAAAATGCTGAAAATAAAAATAAAAAAAACAGATAGACAAGATGAATCACTTGGATCCGACTCGCCTTTAGTGAAACCTTTGATGTTTTCCGCACTTTTGCACTTTTAAAGAGATTATCTTAGTTATAGTAGTAGGCCCCTCGTTTGAAGGTGACGTTACCCTCAACCCAGTAATTTGAGTCAGCAAGGATACAATCCTAAAGGGTTGGATTATTGGAAGATAATTAATTAAGTTATTAATCGGTAATGTGGTAGGCCCCTCTTTTGAAGGTGACGTTACACTCGGCTAAGTAGTTTGAGTCAGCTGGGATACAATCCTAAGTAGCCGGGTTAATGTATTAATAGTAGTTTACATATGAGGGGATCAAGGAGTTCGGACCCTTGCCATCCAATACCAGTGAGTATTGAAGGAGGTCCTACTAAACTTGACCCAGGTCCTTGCAGGATCTATACACTGAACAAGGCAAGAACCTTACCAAACCATTCCCTTAATCCCCGACCAGGTAGCCAGCATATCTCCATATAGACCGTGGATATATGAATGGTGTAAATCTTTTATTTTATATAGACAGTAAAATAACGCCAAGTCACCACGGAAAAATGATAAGGAAGTTTCACCTTCAACATAAGAAACTAGTTATTAAAGTCATTAATACAAAACCAAATAAAAAGTGCGAAAAGATTAAAAACAAAAGTATTACACTAAATGCTTGTCTTCACCAAGTGATGTAAGAGACTTAGGCAAACATGGCCTTTGGTTGTCAAGAACTCTTACTATCAATCTTGGATCCCGAGACTACTACACACACTCTGTGATGGATGATGGTGGTGGATGTGGGTGTTGTGATGGTGGTGGAGTGTGGGTGAAGTGGGAGAGAGGTGGTTTGTCAAGGGATGCATTTATAATGAACCAAGTACCCTTATTTATAGCCTGCCCAGAAGCCCGGACACGGCCCCGTGCCCGCTTGGCACGGCCCCATGTCCACCCATCTTCTCTTTCTTCATTAAATGCAGTTTGTCTGCATTAGTTGACCATGGCCCCGTGTTCGCTGGGCACAGTCCCGTGTGCAGAAGCGTATCTGTACTATCAAGATTTGCCTAGATTCTGCGAATCTTAGCGTTGACCACGGTCCCGTGTCCGCTGGCCACGCCCCCGTGTTGGGAAATAGAAGCTTCTACAGCTTTGTCTTTTCTGCAGACACTTGGGCACGCCCCCGTGTTGGGTGAGCACGGGGCGTGTTCAGCTTTCTGATATCTTGTTTTTGCTTGGGAAGATGCTGTCGGGGGGTCGGGCATGCCACATTTATTCGTTTTCTTGTATTATTGTTAGATTTGACTGCATTTTTGCTTCTTTTGTTCATTTAAGCTCTTTTAACCCTGAAAATACGAAAGGAAGACAAAAACACACTTTTTCCAACATTAGTACTAAAAAATGGTTAGTTTTATGCCTCATTTGATGTAATTTATGTGTTGCATTTTACACACATCAAATATCCCCACACTTAAATCTTTGCTTGTCCTCAAGCAAAACTCCTTATTTTGTGGCTTACACACCCAAATGGAATGGAATGGATAGAAGAGAAGGTTTTGGGCTTGTCTTGAGTGTTGGGATTCCAAGATCTTTATTAGGTTTTATTTTTATGTTATCTACAATCCTATTCGTTATGATTTATTTAGAACATTTCATAAAAGAAATTACTTACTTGGGCATAACATGCCTCTTTAAAATTCCATTTATATACAAGTTCACATATCTCACGGGGGATCACTCAACACTCGGCCGAAGATGTATTTTTGTGAAACACTCGAGACCGGCATGGAACTTACTTCTACCATATACTTGCCAAGCGATCAATCCTCCTCCTTTTTAACTATAAACCTTTGTAAATATCAAGAGGACTTTTTGGGGAAGGGTTAGGCTTGGGTTAAAGGTAGGTGGTTTTGGGTTAGTGGTTAGTAAAAAAGGGTGAAAAGGCGTAAAAAGCGTCGGTTTTTGTAAAACATTTTGTTTTTGTGACTTTTTATTCCAATGAAGCATTTTCAACAAAGTCTCTTTTGATGAACTTGTTTGTTAATTGCTAAACTTCATCATAATAATTTTTTATTATATAATAAAGATGCCACAAGAAAACCGAGCTTTGTACTAAAATAAAGGGGTTTAAAATAAAAAAAAGGGTTTTGGTGGGTAAAGGGTGTTTGTTTTGGGTTTAGAAATGAAAAGGTTTAGGCTCAAAGGGGTTAACTAGGGGGATTTTGGGTAGGTGGTAAAAAAAAGAAAAATAATGGTGTTGAAATAAAAGGGTTAGTCGTAATGCCTCTGTCATTTACTTACTTGGGTTTAAGCTGGTAAGGACCGGGAATGAATCGTCATGGCAAGTTCTAGAGTCGTAAGAAACCAAGCGGCTATTCACACAAGAAACGAAAAATGAGCATTTAATTTAAAGATGTGTATTTGTATGCTCAATAAAGGCTCAAAACTTACTTTTTGTGGGAATGAGTTTTTAATGTGATCAAGTATATATAATTAAATTTTAACTAGATTTGTCATGTCGTTTCATAATTTTCTTATGTTGGTTCTTTTTATCACGACGCTATCGGTTGTAAATTTATAAAAATATAACCTTTTTAGAACTTGTTATTCCCAATTTAAACCAAGACAAGTAAAAAAAAATGAAAAGTTTTTGAAAAAATTTGGGGTGTTTAGCGGTTCCAATAGAGTTTTGTGTAAGGCTTGTAATTAGGACTTGCAAAATTTCAAAGTTTTAGCATCCCCCCCCCACACTTAAATTACACATTGTCCTCAATGTGTCCCAAAAATAAGTTTTTAGGTTGATTGAATGTGTAAAAAGGTGTGTTGAACAAAATTTTTATGTTACTGGGCACCTGGACACGGGCCGTGGTGTCCGGGCACGGCCCCGTGTTCAGATTGCCAGTAACAGAATTCAACAAAAAGTAACAGAAGGCTGGGCATGGGGGCGTGTTCAGCGAACACGCCCCGTGTCCAGATACCTGAACTGGGCGTTTTTCTTGAGCACGGGGCCGTGCTGGCGGGACACGACCCGTGCTGAACTTGCTGTAATGAAGAAAAATGTTCGGGAGGCTCTGTTTTTGTGCATGGGGCGTTGGTTCAAGTCCCCCTTAGAATCCTTCACCATCCAAGTGTGTTTTATTCCTGAAAATTAAAAGCTAAACTAGAAAACATAAATGTTAATCTAAACTAAACTACGGATAGTTCCGCGAAATGCCTCCGTGGTGCGCCACGTTTATAAGGGTCCTTGGCTAGACCCAAAGCCAGCCATATGTTACCCAAGTGGGATGGTGTGCATCCCATTTTGCACCGTCGGAGAGCAGCATCCAAGCTTGAGTCTATGACCTTCATGTAGTTGATCGGGTCGTTATCTTCTACTCTTTTCCCAACCCCAAATGTCATCTCCTTGTCCCCAACCCTCAATGTTAGCATTCCACCATTCATGTCTACCATTGTGTGAGCCGTGGCTAGGAATGGTCTTCCTAATATGAGTGGTACTTCGGTATCTTCCTCCATATCTAATATGACAAATTCGGCTGGGAAGACGAATTCCCCGACTTTAACCAATAGATTTTCGGCGATACCTTGCGGATATTTAATGGACCTATCGGTGAGTTGTATGCTCATTTTTGTAGGGCTTGTTTTTCCTAAGCCGAGTCGGTCGAACATTGATGCGGGCATGAGGTTAATGCTAGCCCCAAGATCGTCTAGTGCATTTCGCATGGGTGATTCTCCAATCGAACAAGGGATGGTAAAGCTTCCGGGATCGATCTTCTTTTGCGGGAGTTTGTTGAGTAGCAAGGAGGAGCATTCTTCGCTTAGATTAAATAATTGCAATGATTCAATTTTCCTTTTGTGAGTGAGGAAGTCCCTCATAAATTTTGAATATTTAGGCATTTGAGTTAGGACTTCGACAAAAGGGATATTAACATGCATTTGTTTTAATAAATTTATGAATTTTGTGAATTGCTCATCAGTCTTTTGGCGAAGTAACCGACTACGGTATGGTACCAGAGGATTCTTGGTGGGCTCCTAATTCGGTGGAGGAGCTCTCTTTTGTTGAGGTGTCGGCGAAGTTGTGGTTTGGCTAGATCGGCTCTTTTCGGTTGGAGGAATCGGAGCCTCCTCGGGACCTACGGTACGATTTCTCAATGTGATGAGATGCACTTGCGCCTTTGGGTTGGTTTCGGTATTGCTTGGTAATGCGCCTTGAGGTCTCTCGGAGAAATTTTTAGCTAGTTGATTTATTTGTTTTTCAAAGTTTTGAATACTAGCATGTTGATTTCTAAAGTTCGATTCCAATTGTTGAAATCAATCCGATTTTTTCTTTTCGGTGTCGGAGATTAGGCAGGAGACGGTATCCTCAAGCCTCTCTCGTCCCCCTTGTTGTTGTTGAGAGAAATTTTGTGACTCGTTTCTTGGTTATTGAAAGTTTGTTCATTGGTTTAGATTTTATTGGTTACTACTATTGCCGGGGTCTCTGCAACCAAGGTTAGGGTGATTACGCCATCCTTGGTTGTAGGTACCCGTTGGAGGACCTGATTGCCTAGGTCTATTATCAACGTAGTTAACCGTTTCTGTTTGATTATCCCTTTCTTTCATACAACTCCAATTTTCATGTGGTCCACCACACCCTTCACAAGCCATAACCGAGGCCGTTTTTGCCATTTCTAACTTTTTGATTTTTGAAGAAAGGACCTCGATTTGGGCTTGCAAAGAGGTGCTTTCGTCAGCCTTATGGGCGCCCGGGACAATAGATTTTGTGCCTCGGGGAGTGTGCCACCGAAAATTGGTTTGAGCAATTTCCTCAATTTGATTATAAATTTCATTTGGGCGACGATTACCTAAAACTCCCCCGGAGCTAGAATCTAGTGTTTGTCTTGTGTGTGGCAGCAACCTGTTGTAGAAAGTGGATACTTGTTGCCACACCGCAAGACCATGATGAGGACACTTTCTTAGTAGCTCCTTGAACCTTTCCCAAGTTTCATATAAGGATTCCCTGTCCTCTTGTGAATATGTATTAATTTCAGTCATTAATTTAGCCGTTTTAGCGGGAGGGAAATACTTATATAGAAACTTTTGGGCTAGTTCATCCCAGGTGTTTACCGAACCAACTGGGAGGGTATTAAGCCAAGCCTTAGCTCGGTCTTTTAGCAAAAATGGAAACATTCGGAGGCGGATGGCGTCGTTTGATGCTCCATTGATCCGAAAAGTATCACATATTTCTAAAAAGTTAGTAATATGTAAATGGGGATCTTCGTCCGCAAGCCCATGGAAAGTTGCGGAGTTTTGGAGCATTTGTATCAAATGCGGCCGAAGTTCGAAGTTGTTGGCTTCGATGTTTGGTGCATTGATAGTGGCCCCAAGATTACCTACAGTGGGCCGTAGGTAATCCATGAGGGTACCTTGATCCGCCATTGGAAGTAGGTCCCCCGAAACTTTCTCTTGGTTTTTAGCTTTACGTCTTTCTCTTAGAAAGCGTTCGGGTTCGTCTTGAGGTTCTTTTATGTGTCTACTGGAGCTCATGCACTGCGTAGAAAGTTCAGATGTGGTGCCTGGGTTCCAAGTCCTGCAACAAAAACAAAAAGAACATTGGTCAGAAGCTTCACCACGGCCCCGTGCCCATGGTCGGAGATACAATAATTGTTTCCCGGATCCCTGTTACTGGGGAGCTCGACACGGCCCCGTGTTGCACCGACACGGCCCCGTGCTCAGCTCTCTGTAACTCGAAAATAAAAACTGCCAGTAACAATGCTGGGCACGGCCCGTGTCCGACCATGCACGACCCGTGTCCGACCAGGCACGACCCGTGCTGAGCTCTGCAGAAGCTGAAAAATTTAAGAAAATCCTAAAAAAATAGAAAAATAAAAAAAATGATTAGGCTGTTGATTCCTAACTTTCTTAAAATCCTTGTGTCCCCGGCAACGGCGCCAAAAACTTGATGCGTGTGTAGCGTTATATGTTTTTAAGTATATTTTAAGCCCTTTTTAACACTTTAGTCAAGTTTTAAATTTATAAAACATGATATTTACTAACACTAAACACACATATGGGCAAGTGCACCCATCGTGAGCGTAGTATAGTGTTGGTAAGATACCGATGTCGTCCAAGGACACAAGAGCTTTTAGTACCGGTTTATCCTCAACGTCTAATCAAAGCAAAAATTTAGAAAAAGGTTTTTAAACAAGAAAATAAAACTAACTAAAAATGCTGAAAAAAAAAACAGATAGATAAGATGAATCACTTGGATCCGACTCGCCTTTAGTGTAACCTTTGATGTTTTCCGCACTTTTGCACTTTTTAAGAGATTATCTTAGTTATAGTAGTAGGCCTCTCTTTTAAGGTGACGTTACCCTCAACCCAGTAGTTTGAGTCAGCAAGGATACAATCCTAAAGGGTTGGATTATTGGAAGATAATTAATTAAGTTATTAATGCGTAATGTGGTAGGCCACTCTTTTGAAGGTGACGTTACCCTCGGCTAAGTAGTTTGAGTCAGTAGGTATACAATCCTAAGTAGCCGGGTTAATGTATTAATAGTAGTTTACATATGAGGGGATATCCAATACCAGTGGGTATTGAAGGAGGTCCTACTAAACTTGACCCAGGTCCTTGCAGGATCTATACACTGAACAAGGCAAGAACCTTACCAAACCATTCCCTTAACCCCCGACCAGGTAGCCAACATATCTCCATATAAATATGAATGGTGTAAATCTTTTATTTTATATAGACAGTAAAATAACGCCAAGACACCACGGAAAAATGATAAGGAAGTTTCACCTTCAACATAAGAAACTAGTTATTAAAGTCATTAATACAAAACCAAATAAAAAGTGCGAAAAGATTAAAAAACAAAAGTATTACACTAAATGCTTGTCTTCACCAAGTGATGTAAGACACTTAGGCAAACATGGCCTTTGGTTGTCAAGAACTCTTACTATCAATCTTGGATCCCGAGACTACTACACACACTCTATGATGGATGATGGTGGTGGATGTGGGTGTTGTAATGGTGGTGGATTGTGGGTGAAGTAGGAGAGATGTGGTTTGTCAAGGGATGCCTTTACAATGAACCAAGCACCCCTTTTATAGCCTGCACAGAAGCCCGGACACGGCCCCGTGCCCGCTGGGCACGGCCCCATGTCCACCCATCTTCTCTTTCTTCATTAATTGCAGTTTGTCTGCATTAGTTGACCACGCCCCCGTGTCCGCTGGGCACGGCTTCGTGTGCAGAAGCGTATCTGTACTATCAAGATTTGCCTAGATTTTGCGAATCTTAGCGTTGACCACGTCCCCGTGTCCGCTGGCCACGCCCCCGTGTTGGGAAATAGAAGCCTCTACAGCTTTGTCTTTTCTGCAGACACTTGGGCACGCCCCCGTGTTGGGTGAGCACGGGGCGTGTTCAGCCTTCTGATGTCTTGTTTTTTCTTGGGAAGATGCTGTCGGGGGTTTGGGCATGCGACGTTTATTCATTTTCTTGTATTATTGTTAGATTTGACTGCATTTTTGCTTCTTTTGTTCATTTAAGCTCTTTTAACCCTGAAAATACAAAACGAAGACAAAAACACACTTTTTCGAACATTAGTACTAAAAAAGGGTTAGTTTTATGCCTCATTTGATGTAATTTATATGTTGCATTTTGCACACATCAGTTCCAACCTCAACCTCTTTGTAAAGAAAGAATTCGTCTTTTTGAGGTTGACCAGATGGTTGAACCTTCTTTGGAACATACTTCTTCCCTGGTGGGGTTGAAGTTTGTTTTTCAAGCTTTATGAAATAATCCAAAGGTACATCCATCTTAACCTGTTCGGTTGAAGATGGTTGTTTTGACTGAACCCTTGGTTTTGCTTCATCAGATGTCTTGGCTTGTGTTTTTGACTTTGGCATCCATGTCTGTTGAGGAGAAGCAACCCGTTTGTAAAATTTATCATTTTTCTTTACCGGTTGTGATGGGGACGGTTGTTTAACAGGTTTAATTTTGGTTTTAACCTTTTCAGATTTCGAGGTATTCTTCTCAACATACATTGGAGCTTTACCTTTGACATCATTTTTCTTTTTCGGATTCTCAACAACCACAGACTTTGGTTTCAAATTGCTACACTTCCGTGCAATGTGACCAACTTGATTGCATTTGAAGCAAGACGGGAGTCAACATCCCAACTTTTACCTTCGGTCTGCGGCTGTGAGGCCTTTTTAGCAAAGAATTCCTCATTAGTTTTTGAAAAGATTTCCCTTTCTTGTTCGAAAATTGAGCTTGAGCTCTTAACAAACACTTTCTTTTCAACAAACTTTTGTTTTTGAAAGTTCCTTTTTGGGTAACTCTTACCCCCCCTAATATCCACCTAACCATCTGTTTTGATTGTTTTTGTTAAAATGTGGTGGTACAACAGGTTTCTTGTAGTAAGATTTATCACGTTCAAAGTTTAAAAACCTCTTGGAACTCGTTAACCCCTTAACCTCAAAAACATCGATCTCAATTAGTTTAAAAACCTTTTTCAGTTTATCCGTGTTCACATTCTCGATCGGAAACTCAATATCCGAGTACAACTTATCTGAACCTTGCATCTTGTACATGACAAGAATTGGCTCATCACTTAAGTTGTCCTGGGATTTTGATTTCGGGATGTAGTTGTTTAGAAAACATTCTTCATCCTCAACTATTGAATCACTGTAAGATTTTAGCACTTTATCAACAACATTTTTCACAACTTCAGATTGAATACTATCCTCATCAGATTGTGAAGTAAATGTGACATCAATTGTTTCTGGTAATTTTTCAACATTGGTTTTCTCACTTGTTTCAGATTCGTTAGCCAACCCGGACTGTTTCTTTGAAAAGTTGTTAAGCACAGGTGGTGGAACTTGATGATAACCCACCCCTGTTCCATCTGAGTAAACATCCTCACCAGCTTTGTTCTTTCCGATTGGTTTGGGAACTATGTGTTGAAGAACAAAGCTAGCCAAGTTATAGCTGTTAAGCTTCAGATTTTGTTGGTGCATGCGTCTGTCGACTTCGTCTTGTATCGAGTCTAGGATTAGGATTGTTAGATCAGGGCGCGTTGTTCGAGGAAATAGGTTGTTTTAGTGTGTATTAGAGATGATTTCGCTTGAAGTGAATGATTTAGCTTGAAAGTGTCTTTGACAGTTTCAAGCGAAATCAACTAACATGATTCCGCTTGAACCGGATCCGATCACTCTCAAGCGAAATCTCATGGCCTATATATAGCCTTCAAGTTGAATCAGTTGTAACAGTTCCTGAAATTCATACCGAAGTGCTGCCGGTTTGAATTCTGAATGTAATCGTTGTTAAATCAATCTACAAGGTGTTTAAAGTGAATTACAAGCTGTGTCTAAGTCAGTTTCTTATTTTCCGCATCTGAAACAGATCAAAACTTCTCTGAAAGACTCGTTCGGGTCAGTCACACGATCCTACAGATTTATTCTCTCATTTTCGATCTTAGCTTCTTGGAATTGAAGCTTGAGACTTGCGATCTCATCCAGTTGCTGGTTTATCAGTTTTTCTTTCGCTTGAAGAACTCCTGATAAATGAATGTTTTCTTTGTAAGTTTTACCATTTCGTTCATCTGAATCTTTTACCATTCTTTTCAACTTGTCAAAATTTTCTGAAATTTTTTTGTTTTCAAGAGTTAATTTTTCATTTTCTTTCTGAAAACGTTCAACATCACTTTTATCTTTTTCAATCTTTTCGGTTAATTCTTTCACTGGAAGCTTTAACCAGTTTATCTCGATTTAAAACTTCTTTATCAATCATACCAACTCTTTCAACCAGCTCCTAGATTCTTTTGTTTGCAAGATACGCATGTGTGTTGTAGACTTTGCACTCTTTCATGCAATTTCTGCAAACACTTTCTGTTTTAGCACAATCAGCCTTACCTGATTCGTTTTCCGAACCACTACTACTGACCTTTCCCGATGACTCAGAACTAGAAGCAGACTTGGAATCTACCTCAAGTGCTTTCGCCATTAGAACTTGGTCTGCCATTTTCGTTAGATTTTCTGCTGTCATCTCCTTTGTAGTGTCGATGATCCCTTCGTCCACCTTCTTTGGCTCTAGGGGCTTCAGGTATTCTTGACGACTCTCCTTTATGAGCTTTTATTTCTTGGCTCTCTTTGCATCGTCAATCTTGATTTGTTCTTCAGCTATCGGTATTGATTTCATGAGAGTTTTGACATCAACTGTTGATGGATCAACGCAGATGTTGCCCTTTGGATCTAAGTAACATTCACGATCCGGATCCCATCTTCTTGCCTTTTTTGGCTTCTTTCCAAGCTTCGTAGATCTTTTTCTTCATATGTTGTGCTATAGCCCTTTCACGATTGTATATTGACTCTTTTGCTGTTGGTTGAGTTGTTGCCATAAATGCGAAATCGACAGCATCTTCGTCCGGCAAGAATTCACTTCAATCAAATCCCTCATCATCCTGGATAACCGCTAAAGCTCTTGAATTTTCTTTTGGATTTTCCTCAATCTGCTTCATCCTCGGTGGCTCCTCACGGTTTCGATGATAGACCGCCTTTCTATAATAATCATCGTGAAAAGGATTTGCTGTCTCATCAGTTGCAGAGTTTCGACATTCACGCTTGAAGTGTCCTTTCTGCTTGCACTTGAAGCAAGTCACCTTGGATTTTTCGAAGCCGAGCTTCGTTGAAGGACCTCCAATAGAATTTCTCCCAGTAATTTCCATAAACCTGTGTGCTCTGCAAATCACACTCGCCATGCATCAGCGAATATCTATCAATTCCATCTCCTGTGGATCGATTTGATCGTAGTCCTCTTTAGTGAGATTGGTGTTCCCAATCTTTCCTGCAACTAAGCTTTCATACGACTCCAGAATCGATGCAAGGAATATCATCTGCTGCTTTGTTGTTTCTTCGTTAAAATTCTGAGTGTTGTTTAGATTAACAGCAATGTTGCACTGGAATACATTCTTTGAAGCATTTTGTGACTGCTGATTGTTTGGTGTGGATGAAGAAGATGTACTCGAACCTGTTCCGTGATAACCGCTGTTGGTCTTCTCAGGTGTCACAACATTAGAACTCTCAGCACTGAAGGCAGTTTTCGGTGAAGTAACCTTTGGAATCATACTGCCCCGATAGTATAGATCAACGTTTTGTTGATATGGTGTGCTGCTCACTTTGTTCATCTTCTTTATCTCCAGCTCATGACCTTCAAGTCGTTCGATTAACCAATCTAACGTCATTTCTGCTACTGGCTTGGTGTTTTTGAGTACAAGACCGAAATATTGCCAGTCTTGCTCATTTGGCAAAGCCTCAAACATTTTGTCAACCATCTCATCTTCGTCTTTCTTGATTCCATATCTGATTAATTCTTTCTTCAGATGACAAAATCTTTCAATCATTTGACGTACACTCTCGTTTTTCATACATGTAAACAAATCAAATTCCTTTTTCAACATACTTTTCTTATTTTTCACTATTTCCTCACCCTTGTACATTTCTTCTCGAGTTTTTCCCATAAATCTTTTGAGTTATCATAGTCTATCAGTGATATGATATCATCTCGAACGGACTGATGTAGTAGAGCAATGCATTTCTGTTCAGCTATAAAAACTTCCTACTCATTGTCAATCAAGTTCTCATGATCTTGCTGTCACACCCCAACCGATGGCGGAAACATCGGGGCGTGGCACTGAGCGAAACAGATTGTTCAAAGAAATTCCATAACGACTAATACCAAATAGTTTAAATATTATGTCCCATACCATAACCGATAAGATAATCTAGTTATTACAGACAAAGATATTCTTCAAACAAATAAAACATGTTCCGACAACTCAGATTTTTAAACAAATAAATTGTCTTTGTTTCTAGACTCTTTCCTAGCCTCGATTTCACAGCAAGCCAAGCATTCTAACATCTTAAGCACCTGTCACATACGTTAAAGTAAAAGTCAATTCACATAAAGGTGAGCATACTAGTTTGATAGATATAATAGAGTTTGAAATCGTTTACGCATAACCAGCACGTACACAGTTTGAAATGAAGCACGTAAGTTATCGACATGATCCTATCAATACCAATGACTGCGGGTTGACTGCCCAAGGCAGTTCGTAATACATACTCACCACTGTGAGCCATGTAATTAATTGTCCTTAACAACCCCTGAGTGAACAGGTGCTGAGTCCAAACTATAGTACTATCGTTGCTAAGGCAGGTAGACAGCAATCCATGTGTAAACATAACAAACAAGCATTCATTAAGTCACGTATATCATGCGGAATCGGTTAGCGTTAGAGTATCGCGTAGTGTGTTCGATGTGATTTAGAATAAGTAAAGTATGTAACACCCAAAAGTGCGTAAAGCAAAAAGGGTTAGAGTATACTCACAACGGTGAAAGCTAATGGATTGAAGGGAGCGCAAGAGGGGAATTTAGCCTGAATAGTTAACGATAGCATAAGCGAAAGTCGGCGCATAAAATAGTGTAGGTGTACCAAGGATCGGACGGTAATCCGATCGGATGGTCACTCGATCAGGTGGCCATTCGATTGGATTGTCACCTCGTTTGGTGAGGATGTGTTTGTGTATGATTGATGTGCTAAAAGTGGTCTAATTAAATTAACTAAATTAAACCCTAAACTAGATTCTCCAAGTTTTAAATTTATAAACTAAGACTCTCTAAAACCTAGACCACACAACCGGCAAGTGTACCGGTCAATGCAGTATAGCCTAAGTAAATCCGAGTATCGAACCCACGAGACTCTCTAATTACGCTAATTAGACTCTATCTAGACTTAGACTGACACGAACTCTAACTGTTTTTATGTTTGAGGGGGGTTTTCTAAAAATCCAAATAATTGAAATTAAAATAAACTAATTAACTAAATTAACTAGACGCGAATTTGGACGAAGACTTAAACCAGTGGCGATGAAGACTACCTAGGCTAGACGCAGGTTAAACTTGGAGTGGATTTCTATTCGAAAGTAATGTGGTATGGAACCGGGATCTTTTAATGCTAAACCTATTAAGACACCAACTAAGCCCCTCAACCCTTCTCGAGGTGAAACTTATGGCACTACCTAGGCTGTTACGACTACCGGTTGTTAGATTTCCTTACAGTCCTCTAACTTCTTGAAAAGTGCCTTAATGTGACGATCTACCTTACAGCGCGAAAGTCTAAGGCAAATATGGATTCTAACTTGGTTTAATAGACACGAGAATGATTAGGGAACTAAGACCGATTTCTTACAAAACCTAATCCTAGCTATATATCAAACCGAGACCTATTAATAACCTCGAGCCTTACAGCGACAAGATTAGTAGAACACTTGATTTTATAAGATTACCGAATATTACTTCTAAGGTTTGATGGCCAATTAACCCTAAAGAATTAAAGATTTATTACGTGATATAGACACTTACCAAAATCTAAAACCCTAGCACGATTCTATTATGTGATAAAGACCGTCACCAAGACTCGTACGGAGCAATAATCAGTATTCAAACAATATCAAGCACGCATATACACCAAATCAAAATACCATAATCGTTTACTTTTCAAGAAAACCCATAAACCACATTAAATACGAATAAAAATCCAAACTTTATTAAACCGTTGTCATAAGCCTAGGTAGTTTAAAAAGTCAAGCCAAGAATCATAACGAACAAAGTCTCAAAAATAATCAAACAAGGTTCAAATAATATATTCATTGAATTAAAACAAAAAGACTAAAAAATAAAAGAAACCGAATGACAAAACCCGGTCATTCCTTGCTCTCCAAGCTTCTTGCTTCAACCCAACGATTCCGTGGCTCAAAACCTTGCCAAAGAAGCTCCAAGAATTCGTCCCCCTCTATGCTTTGTCCTCGTCCGTCTGATGTTGCGTCCCCCACAATGATGTGCGGCTAATGTTAATTAAAATATGCACCACCTCTTCCACAATCTCCAACGATATTATTGTTTTTAATAAATTGGCCGCCTCTAATCTTTTTTCCCTAGTTGCGTCCCAATATATGGCTTCTCTTTGGTGGCCCAATAGGAAATTAGGGTCATATCATCGTTCACATAAACATGCTGCTGGGCTTTTGATGTTTCTCGGCCCAATGTCTGGTGAAATAGCTGGGCCTTTCGATATGGCAGCCCCTCCAATCTTTTTCTTTTTCGTCTGATGTTAGATCTCCTCTCCTCTAATTAATTCTTTTCCAAGTAATGCATATTGAGATTCAAATTAAATGATGTACAACTCCAAGAATATCACTAAGAAAATAATACATATATAATGCCTCCTGATCGATGTAGTTGCACCCCTCCAAAAATATATTAATTGGCCACAACTTTTGTGATACAGAGATAGTGGGCTCGGTCTACTCACGAAAAATAGCGGCAATTTTAGTTTGGTCACTGGCACCTCACTCTGCCCAACTGGCTGGTCATTTCTATATTACTCGTTTTTGCTTTATTTGCACCAGGACCTGGCCCTACCCAAATAATATAATATAACACTAAAACTAAATAAAAACAAATAAAAACTATACAAAAATTATACAATCTACACGGGACAAATATGCGTATTTTACCCTACATCAAATATCCCCACACTTAACCTTTTTTCGTCCCCGAAAAAGAATTATGCAAAACGGAATCATAGATGGAATAATCATTCGGGAAC
The DNA here is from genome assembly GCA_030545235.1 of Helianthus tuberosus. Taxonomy (NCBI): domain Eukaryota; kingdom Viridiplantae; phylum Streptophyta; class Magnoliopsida; order Asterales; family Asteraceae; genus Helianthus; species Helianthus tuberosus. The sequence goes on along the minus strand of CM060387.1, from coordinate 131,505,113 downwards.
AAAAGCTTAAATTGCTTATTTAGAATCGAAACTTGTGTTAGCCACGATTGCAAGTATTCGTGTCCTCTTAAACCCAAACCCGATTCTAAGCACTTATCATGCAAGTTAAGTTCAAGTGCGGTCAATCTACCTAGGGTCTCACGCTAAGAATTGCAAGTCCACCTAATCCCCCCTCAAGCTTATAGGACAAAAGGAACTACCACTGGGTTATTTCCTAACCGTTTTATACCAAGACCAAGAGAGTTTAAAATCAAATCTATTCTTAGTTTTTTTTCTTTTCTTTTTTCATTTTTTTTATCACTTTCTTTTTTTTCCTTTTTAATGAGCGTAGACGTTGCTTTCCCTAACCCAGAGGCATTCCGGCTGTAGAGTCGCTATCCCCAACTCGGATTACTTAGGCTTCGGTACTTTTTATTTGCAAGTTCGATTTCACACATCCTAGAGGTATTCCGGTTGTAGAGTCGCTATCCCCAACCTAGATTACATAGAAATGCGCTACTTCATTCAGTTTCTAGCTCTTTTTTTTCATTTTTCCTTTTTCAACGAGATATAACAAGAAACTCTAACGATCTTAACTTATAACGTCATCCCTTATACTATTATTGGCGGTTTCAATTTCCCCACTTTTCCTAGATGAGAACCCACTAGTAGACCGACAATTTAAGGTGTATTTAATATCAAAGGAACCTAGAACCGAATCGAGTCTACCCGCACATCCCAAACTAGACACAAACTCGACTTAATTAATCTCATATTATTATTATTTGAATCCGAACAAAAACCCCACTTTTCAATCATTTTCAGTTTTTTAGTTTGCAAACTTCTTATTTCAAAAGACATTTTCTAATTTTTTTGGATTTTTGAAAATTTTTAATTTTTTTTTTGTATTTTTCGACCTTTTTATGACTCGACTAACTATACTAACGACAGTAAACTATAGTTTTCCATCCCCACACTTAAACTCTACATTGCCCTCAATGTAGGATAGAAACCGACTAAAAAAACTAAAAAATAAATAAATAAATAAAAGACAAAGGGTATAAATGGAAAGGACTTAGCTAGTTTATTAACGCGTAAGCTCCAAAAGTCTTGTCCAATCCAACTCGATCGTATAGCATTTCATTCGCGATAGGCTTTTGACACTGACTAGTATGCCTAGTAAATGCCTGATATTCGAACAACAGCTCCAAAATTACCCGAATGGAGATTGAGTACGGGTGGTACATCTTCAAACCTGCATAAACAAAAACAAGCAAAAACCAAAGCAATACCGACTCTAAAATAACGACTCAAAAACTACTAACTTAAACTCATGGTACGAAATAAACAACTCAACGCCACAAACTACCGAATATATAAAATTACAAAACTCTACAAACCTCCCCACACTTGAATTTTATCAGGAGGTTTTTCTTTGATCTGGACCCTATCTAACTCGTTTAATTCCACCCGGTCCTCAAAAATAGTTAAAAATTTAATGGTGGAATAACAAAATATTTTAAAATTTTCAAACGGGTCAGACCACCAGAATTTATATTTACCTAGAAGAAACCGAATGCATGACATGTAACGAAAGGACTAATCGTGTGTGAACTGTAATGTCTTCTTCTTTTCCATCTTGCACCAACCTTCGATCCTCTTTCGGTTTCGATCATTTCTCTTTCTTTTCTTTGCCCTCTCCCGTGGTTTTGTTGATTTTGAAGTTTCATTTATCACTAATACCATAGGCCAGCTATGGTGTTCTTATGCTACCACCATTTCTTTAGTCAAATCCCCACACTGAAATTTTTCATCTGGTGTAGGTTCAAACATCTTCGTCGGTTCACCTTCAAGCAATGCCTCCAAGCATGCAATATCACCAAGATGATCAAATTCTTCTACTTCTTCGTAAACCGGTAAACCTTTTAACTCCTCGCTAAACTCATCAGCCTCCTCATCTTCATCAAACATCCAACCAGTGGAATCCCCCAATTCCACTTCTTCTCCAATTGCTTCTTTCTTCACTAACGACCTCTGATACGCCGCCCATTCTTCTTCTTCTATCTTGTTATCAGAGTCACTCCAGTAATTAATAATTGGAACTTGTGGAACCGGAGGTGGGACTTCGTCGTCTATCTTCGTCTCTGTGACTGGAATGATCTCCTCATCTAACTCATCTTCGTACGACAGCTCTTTCTCCTCTTCTACTTCTACTTCTTCTTCTACTTCCTCTAGGTCTTCTACCTTCCATCTCTTATGTGCAGCCAATTGCGCATCTATCTCTTCATTACTAAACGAGAAATCAATTATGAACTTACCCGTATTCTCTTCTCGCTCTTCCTGCTGAACCGGAGGTGGGACTGAGACATCCATTGTAGTCTCCGGTTCTACCTTAGCTTTTAGGGCGTTCAGTGTTTTCCATATTTTTGCTGATTCAACTTCAAAAACTTCTTGCTGTCGAAGCATTTCCTCAAAAAATAGGCTCCTTTCTGCTCGATGAGACTGCTAATACGGGTCATCATACTAATATGTGGAATACCTCTACGAAGGATATGGCAGCGGCTGCACAAAAGTGTTAGTATAATTGTCACACCCCAACCGATGGCGGAATCATCGGGGCGCGGCACTGAGCGAAACAGATTGTCCAGGAATTTCCATAACAACTATCATTACCATTTAATTTAAGTTAACATGTCCCATACCATGTCTCAAACAGCGAAACAAGTTATTACAGACAAAACTAAACAAATATTCTGTTCCGACAACTCAGATTTAAACATAACTAATTTATTTGTTGGTTTCTAGGACTCAAATTCCTAGCTTCGATTCCATCACAGCATAAAGAGCAAACATGCAACCTAAGCACCTGTCACATACGTTAAAAATAAAGTCAATACATAAAATGTAAAGGTGAGCATACAAGTTTGATAATAGCATATAGAGTTCGAATTCGTTTACGCATAACCAGCACGTACACATAGTGAAATGAAGCACGTTAGTTATCGACATAGATCCATCGATACCAATGACTGCGGTTTGACTGCCCGAGGCAGTTCGCAATACATGATTACCACTGTAATCAATGCAAGTAAAAGATCCTTAACAACCCCCGTGAGAACGGGTGCTGAGTCCAAACTATAGTACTATCGTTGCTAAGGCAGGTAGACAACATTCCATGTGTAAACATAACAAACAAGCATTCATAAGCCACGTATAACATGCATTAGTGGTTAAGCGTTTAAAATAGCTTGAGTAGTGTGATAGTTGTAGTTTGAATAGTTGTAACGTATGTAACACCCAAAAGTGCTAAAGCAAAAAGGGTTCGAGTATACTCACAGTGGTATGGATTGAAGGGAGCGCTTTACAGCGAGTACGATTAGCCTGAATAGATTCGATAACGTAACGATAAGTGACGCGTAAAACAGTACAAGTGAGAGTGGGTAGGATGACGGGTCGTGCGGATCAGTTATCTGAGAATAGAAGTCATCCGTGCGCATGACCTATCCGTACGGATGGTGATGCGTGCGGATGGTGGTGCGTGCGGACGGTGTTCCATCCTGATTGGTCATCCGTGCGTGTGACTGTCCGTGCGGGTGGCAACCCGTGCGGACTAGTTATACGTGTGGACGACTTACCCGTACGGTTAGATTGCTTGTGTGGATAAATGTTCAAGTGGATTGTTTCTTCCTAAGATGTGTTTGTGTATGATGGCTTGTGCTTTGAAGTTTTCGTTGTAGCATTTAGAAAACACCAAAGTGTTTCTACCTTTCAAGCCGGCCGCGCGGATGGCGGTCCGTGCGTATGGTAGTCCGTGCGGGCAGCCTGTGCGCGCGGGCAGAGACAATCCGTCCGGATAGCCTGTCCGTGCGTACGGCTTGGCCGTGCGGATGAAGTTTGGTTGATTTTCATTTTAAGGCCTTAGTATCTCATGATCCGAAGAGTAATCCATTCAGAGGTCGTCCATTCGGATTGCTCATTCGTCGATACTCAAACCTTTGTTGGAAAGTGGGTCCCAAGGGTAGTCCGTGCGGATGACAACCCGTGCGTATGACCTGTACGTGCGTATGGGCTGTACGTGCGTATGGCTCGTCCGTGCGGACAGCTAGTCCGTGCGGGTAGCTTGTCCGTGCGGACAACTGGTCTGGTTGTCCCGTTCGTCTACACTTGGTTTCTGTTGTCGTTTATCGAGACGTTCTGATCACGTGGCAATCACTTGGAGTTGTGTTCCTACCCGCGTGACTAGGCCGGTCAGGAACCACCCTAACTCGGCCTGTCGGCGAACTTAGAACGGTCGTCCTGGTTAACCCCGAAATCAGTTGTCTATGGGTAGAATTCCAGATCTGGAACTAGGGCACCACTATTGACGAGTAGAACACTAGGACTGATCGGATTCGTACCAGTTTTAAGAGTAAAAGAAGAAGAGAACTTAGGTTTATTTCTTTCAACTCTTTTATCCTTAGAAAAGTTTAGATCTAGGTGAAATTATTGTAAAAACTTGTAGAAATCGTTTAGATTTGGGATATTCTTGGTGGAATGAGGCCAAGCATGAAGTTCTTATGAACTTCATGATGACGTCACCCGTGAATACCTCAAATCCGGATGATTTCATGGTTAAAATCGAAGATTCGAAAGATAGAAGTGTGTAGAATCGTGTAGTGGTTAAAGATGTACAAGGATTGGTGCGAGATCTTACCTGGATTGAGAGAAATCTGAGAAAAGGTGAAGAATGCATGTGGTTCGGACGTCACTTGCCAAAAGTGGAAAAAGTGGAGAGTGACCCGTGTATTTATAGGATGCCAAAAAGGGAAAGGGTGAGCCGCGCACATGGCACGCACCCGGGCAGGCTATCCGCGCGGACTGGCCATCCATGCGGACTGGCCATCCGTGCGGACTGGCAATCCGTGCGGATTGCCCATCCGTGCGGGTTGGCCATCCGTGCGGATGCCACCTCTTTGGGTGAGCTCGATGCGATGTTGTTTCGGCTTTGATTGCGAGCGGTTTGATAGGGTTTCCTAATTTAAATTACTTTCAGTCCCATCTACTTCTTATAGGGTTCGACTCGGAATTCGGGTTCGGGTTCGCTTTATATTCGAGTTAGATTTCGAGTTCGATTGAGTTCGCTTGATTATCACAACATAAAATAACGTAAAATAAACATGCACAAGTAACACGTAAGGCAAACACACACGTATAACGACAAGTAAGGTACACAGCTTGAGTTACGATTTGATGTCGATTGATTAGCATAGCTTGATTAACTTTATTGCATTGTTACTTCCATTCGTTCACAGTCGTAGGTCGATTGAGATACGGTTAGCATGATTCGATTATTGCAATGTATGACATTTACTCCACATAATCTAAATATCATACAAACAATTCTACTAGTCATGTCACGCGAAATCGGTCGTTGACTTTGACCTTGAGTTTGACTTTCACTCGTGAAAACACGGGGTGTTACAGTCTCCCCTTGTTTAGGAAATTTCGTCCCGAAATTAAGCCGAAAGTTGTAACTAATTCGTGAATCACGTGTGAGAGTCCTTCGTTTGAATTATTGAAAATTGCCAAATTAACCAGGATTTTACGGTTAAAGTTGTTTGAGAGAAATCTTTTTCAATTTTTTTTAATTTTTCATTTTCAAAACTTTTCTTTCAATACCTTGATCATTGTAGGTTCTGGTTCGAATTCGTTTTGATTGCGATCCGACTCGTACGATGTGCGGAATCCGTGAACGATCGTGACCAAACACACAAGCAGTAATATAAACTGTGATTCTATTGATTAGGTTCCGGTTTGATCTGTTTCGATTGCGATCCGACCCGTACGACGTGCGGAATCCGTGCACGATCGTGATCGAACACACAAAAACGTACAATTTAACCGTGATTCTATTGATTATGATATCGTGTACAAAACCGAGAATCACGTTTTGCCATTTCCTCTTTACTTTCTCTCTCTAAGATTAACACTTTTATTTATAGGCAAAGATTATAAGGGATTTCTCCTCATTTACATATATGCCACATTGCCTTTCTTAGCTGGACGTTACTCCTTCGTTAAACAGCTGTGGATACTTTGCCTTCATGTCGCTTTCGAGTTCCCAAGTGAACTCCGCGCCTTGTTTGCCTTCCCACCGGACTTTCACGATAGGAATGCGTGAGCGCCTGAGTTCTTTGGTTTGGCGATCCATGATTTCGACAGGCTTTTCCACGAAGTGTAATGTTTCGTTCACTCGTAAATCATCTAGAGGAACATGTAAGTCTGGTTCGTAGATGCTCTTTCGGAGGTTTGACACGTGGAAGATTGGATGGACATTGTTAAGTTCTTCCGGTAATTCGAGTCTGTAGGCGACTTTTCCGATCCTTTCCAGAATCTTAAAAGGTCCCACATATCGAGGCGCAAGTTTCCCTTTTTTGCCGAATCGGACTACACCCTTCCAAGGTGATACCTTTAGGAGTACGTAGTCACCAACGCCATACTCACGGTGCTTGCGCTTTTTATCGGCGAGAAGCTTCTGTCTATCTCGAGCCTTCGCTAGATTGTCCCGAATTTGGAAAATTTTGTCTGTCGTTTCTTGTAGCAGCTCCGGACCGGTTAGTTGCGAGTGACCGATCTCGTGCCACACAATAGGCGATCGACATCTTCTTCCGTATAAGGCCTCGAAAGGTGCCATCTGGATGCTAGCCTGGTAGCTGTTGTTGTACGAGAATTCGACTAACGGAAGGTGTCTATCCCAACTACCACCGAAGTCTAGAACACACTAACGGAGCATGTCTTCAAGCGTACGAATCGTTCTTTCAGTCTGACTGTCGGTTTGTGGGTGGAACGCAGTACTTAGATTAAGCGTTGTACCGAGTGCCATTTGAAACGTTCCCCACAACCGTGAAGTGAATCGAGCATCACGATCAGAGATGATGTCACGAGGCGTCCCATGTCGACAAATGATCTCGTCGGTGTAGATTCGGGCTAATCGTTCCACCTTGTAGTCTTCTCGTATCGGCAGGAAGTGGGCTGATTTAGTCAAACGGTCAATAACAACCCAAATGCTGTCGTGGCCTGATGACGTGGTTGGAAGCTTGGTTACGAAATCCATAGCTATGCTCTCCCACTTCCACATGGGGATTGGAGGTTGTTCGAGCAAGCCAGAGGGTCGTTGATGTTCAGCCTTGACTCTAGCACAGGTTAAGCATTTTCCAACGTAGAGAGCGATATCCCGTTTCATGCCCGGCCACCAGTACCTATATCGAAGGTCATGGTACATTTTGTCAGCACCAGGATGAATAGAGTACCGGGATTTGTGGGCTTCGTCCATGATAATCTGTCGTAGGTTAGTTCGCTTGGGAATCCAGATTTTGTCTAAGAAGTGGAATATCCCGTTTGATTTGCTCACAAGTTGGGCTCCATCGTGGTAGATCCTTTCTTTCTTCAAGGTGCGCTCGTTAAAACATGCATGCTGGGCGTCGCGAATGAGAGCTTCGAGATTGTGCTGGGCTTGAACATTTCGGGTGCTAAGCAAATAACTTCGTCTGCTAAGCGCGTCGGCAACAACATTTGCCTTGCCTGGGTGATAACGAATCTCGCAGTCGTAGTCGTTGAGAAGCTCTACCCATCGGCGTTGACGCATATTTAGTTCCCTCTGATTAAAGATGTGTTGTAGGCTCTTATGATCGGTGAAGATCGTACACTTGGTACCATACAGGTAGTGTCGCCAAATCTTTAATGCAAAAACAACTGCGCCCAGCTCGAGATCGTGGGTTGTATAGTTCTTCTCGTGGATTTTGAGCTGACGAGATGCGTAAGCAATAACCTTGTCTCGTTGCATTAAGACACAACCGAGACCAAGGTTAGAAGCATCACAGTAGACAATGAAATTATCGTTTCCGTCGGGTAGCGTGAGAACAGGAGCATTGCAAAGCATGTACTTGAGGGTTCGAAAGGCAGACTCTTGTCTGGTTCCCCAGAAAAAGGGCTGATCCTTATGAGTGAGAGAGGTAAGTGGTACAGCAATCTTCGAGAATCCTTCGATGAATCGTCGATAATAGCCCGCTAGCCCGAGAAAGGAGCGGACTTCAGTCGGGTTCTTAGGCGTAACCCAGCTCTTAACAGCTTCTATCTTCGCCGGATCGACGTGAATACCCTGACTATTTACGATGTGACCCAGAAACTGAACCTCCTCCAGCCAAAACTCGCACTTGGAGAATTTGGCGTAGAGTTGGTTCCCCTGGAGTAACTCGAGAACCAAACGTAGATGTTGCGCGTGTTCGGCTCTCGTTTTGGAATAGATCAAGACATCGTCGATGAACACGATGACGAAACGGTCAAGATACGGTTTACACACTCGATTCATCAGATCCATGAAAACTGCTGGTGCATTGGTTAGGCCAAAAGGCATGACAACGAATTCGTAATGGCCGTAACGAGTGCGAAACGCGGTTTTGGGTATATCCTCCTCTTGTATACGCAGCTGATGGTATCCGGAACGTAGATCGATCTTCGAGAAACACGTAGCGCCTTGTAGCTGATCAAACAAATCGTCGATTCGAGGCAGAGGATAGCGGTTCTTGATAGTCAACTTATTCAATTCCCGGTAGTCGATGCACATCCGGAACGTCCCATCCTTCTTTTTGACGAAAAGGACTGGTGCGCCCCACGGAGAGGTGCTCGGGCGAATAAAGCCTTTTTCAAGCAATTCCTGGAGTTGGGTTGAGAGTTCGCGCATTTCGGACGGCGCAAGTCGGTAGGGAGCTCTGGCAATAGGATTTGCTCCGGGAATAAGATCAATGCGGAAATCGATATCACGCTTTGGAGGTAGTCCGGGAAGATCCTCTGGAAAGACTCGAGGAAATTCTCGAACCACTGGAACGTCCTTCACTTTCTTCTTCTCTTTCTTTTCCTTCTCCGCTGCTACGACATAAGCCAAGAAAGCCCTGTATTCCTTACGGAGATACTTGCTGGCTTGTAGGCATGATATAAGCTTAAGCCCCTTTGAAGTAGTATCACCATATACGCACAATGAATCTCCGTTGGCGAGCGAAAAACGAATCATTTTATCGAAGCACACGACTTCGGCATGGTTTTCGCGAAGAAAGTCCATGCCTATTATGACATCGAAGCTTCCTAGTTGCATTGGAATGAGATCGACTGAGAAGATGTGATTGTTGAGTTCGAGAGTGCAATCACGAATAACAGAGTTTACAGCGACGGTTCTTCCGGTAGCGACTTCGACTTCGAATGCAGAGGAGAGTCGAGAATGTTTACGACTAAGTAGTTTCTCAAATTCGAGTGACACAAAACAATTATCGGCTCCAGTATCGAACAAACATGAAGCATAAATACCATTCACAAGGAACGTACCATTGACCACGTTGTTGTCGGCCTGGGCTTGACGCACGTTGAGATTGAAAGTTCTGGCTCGTGCGACCTGTTGCTGCTGCTGTTGTTGCTGCTATGGTTGTTGCTGTGGCTGCTGCTGTGGCTGCTGGGGTTCTTGTTTCACCACCCTGTTTGGGCACATGTTGGCGAAATGGTTCGGGTCGCCGCATGTGAAGCAGGCTCTGGCTTTGACTGCGGGTGCCGGAGGAGCTTGTTGACCCTGTGGGGCAGCGAGTAGAGCTTGATTGGCAGGAGTTTGACGAATACGACAGTTGGCAGTAAAATGGCCGTAGACGTTGCAATGAGCACAGAAGCGGCATTGAATAGCAGTCGGGTGATGATAGGTGCAAGTAGGGCAGAGTGGGTGTGGTCCCGTATATGCACGCTTTGCAGGCGGTGCATTGGCCACAGGCGCCACTACTTGACGCTGTTGAGCAGGTACAGCTTGGATCGGTGCAGCAGTAATCGCACAGTTCTTGTTGGTGGAGTTGTTCTTTCTCTTGTTCTTTCTCTTGTTGCTTGATGACGTGGGTTCAGCAGTTGGTGTAGCAGTAGTGGCTTGATGCAGATGCTTGGAGGTCTTATCCCACATCCCAGCCTTGACCCTTTTGTCATTGATCTCAGCGGCCAGCAGATAGGTTTCTTCGATCGTGGTAGTCTTAGCCGCTTGCACGAAATCAGCAACGCAATCGGGTAGGGCTCGGATGTACTTTTTGATGGTCATCTCGGGGGTCTTGACCTGGTCAGGACAGATAATGCTGAGCTGTTTGAAGCGTGCTGTGAGACCAGCATTGTCTCCATCCTTCTGATGTATGTGCCAGAATTCATCTTCAAGCTTTTGACGTTCGTGAGGAGGGAAGAATTCCTCTAGCATGACTTCCTTGAGTTCATCCCATGACAAACCGTAAGCTGCATCATTCCCTCTCTTGTTCCTCTCGGCCGTCCACCAGTCCAAGGCACGAGACTGAAAGACGCCGGTAGCGTTCAGAGTTCGAAGGTCATCAGGGCAACCACTTTGTCGCAGAGTAACCTCGATAGAGTCAAACCAGTGGAATAGAGCAGTAGGACCTCCTTCGCCTGTGAATTCTTTCGGCCCACATGACTTGAACTGTTTGAAACTGAAAGGTCTTGCGGTAGCTTTAGGACCTTCAGTCCTCGATTCCTCGGATGATTTGCTGGCATTCTCGCAGACATCGCTCACAGCCTTTGCTACCGCTTTCGCGACGATGGAAGCAAGGCGTCTGTCCCTCTTTTCCTGACGAGAGAGTTGATGACGGGATCCAGACGACATTGTCTGCAATAGACATCGCCATGGAACTCAACATATGTATTCGAATCTCACCTCACACGTCAAGGACTACTAAAGCTCAGTAACACGTACCATGTAACGCATATAGTCACAATTTCACAGAATCGCACAAAACCACGTAGACATGTAGTGCACATAATCACAGTATTCCTAATCACATAAGCACAATCAGCAAGAAACACATAAACTTAGTCACTAAAAGCACCTACGAGCGTACAAAGCATCCTAATTGCTCCTATTGTTGGGTTGCTAGCGAGGAATTGTGTGGGTTTCGTGTTTTAGCAGAAGCAATAGTGTTGGGTCGAAACCAATAATATCTCAAAACGCTAACAAATAACAGGAAAGCATAAAATTTTCATAAAGATCGATAATCGAAGGTAGATTGTCTGCGGCTAATAGACTTCGACCGACCAAAGTAGCTCGACTATTCTCAAGGGTTCTGCACAACGACCTCCAGGACTACGCCTTTGCCTCGATTCTTGGGCGTTGGCGCAATTCCCTTTGGTTAGGTTGTGTTTTTAGACCGTTGGAGTTCATCGAGCTTTGGTGGAGTTTTGTACAAAAGCGGGGCGAGTCGTCAAGGTTAGGGTTTCACCCCTATCTTGCAACTCCCGTCCTCGTTTCTGATAAAAATTGAGGAGATTATTCATCAAAATATGGATTTCACTCCTGATTCGGTATAATTCTCCTCGTTTGTAGCTAAAAACGCAAGCTGACTAGGCAACTTAGTCGAGAGTTTGCGGTTTTCACACCTATTCTCGGCCTCATTGCCTGTTCCCAACTTGAAAATTTTGAGTGCAATGATAGAAAAAAGTGAGTGATAGTGGCGAAATTTCGCATACGCGTGAGTTGGTCTGTTGGTTCTTAACTATAGTCTAGGTCTCTAGGACTTCGACCCGGACTAGGTCGAGTCTTGCCTAATTCCCTATAGTTATGGCTCTGATACCAATCTGTCACACCCCAACCGATGGCAGAATCATCGGGGCGCGGCACTGAGCGAAACAGATTGTCCAGGAATTTCCATAACAACTATCATTACCATTTAATTTAAGTTAACATGTCCCATACCATGTCTCAAACAGTGAAACAAGTTATTACAGACAAAACTAAACAAATATTCTGTTCCGACAACTCAGATTTAAACATAACTAATTTATTTGTTGGTTTCTAGGACTCAAATTCCTAGCTTCGATTCCATCACAGCACAAAGAGCAAACATGCAACCTAAGCACCTGTCACATACGTTAAAAATAAAGTCAATACATAAAATGTAAAGGTGAGCATACAAGTTTGATAATAGCATATAGAGTTCGAATTCGTTTACGCATAACCAGCACGTACACATAGTGAAATTAAGCACGTTAGTTATCGACATAGATCCATCGATACCAATGACTGCGGTTTGACTGCCCGAGGCAGTTCGCAATACATGATTACCACTGTAATCAATGCAAGTAAAAGATCCTTAACAACCCCCGTGAGAACGGGTGCTGAGTCCAAACTATAGTACTATCGTTGCTAAGGCAGGTAGACAGCATTCAATGTGTAAACATAACAAACAAGCATTCATAAGCCACGTATAACATGCATTAGTGGTTAAGCGTTTAAAATAGCTTGAGAAGTGTGATAGTTGTAGTTTGAATAGTTGTAACGTATGTAACACCCAAAAGTGCTAAAGCAAAAAGGGTTCGAGTATACTCACAGTGGTATGGATTGAAGGGAGCGCTTTACAGCGAGTACGATTAGCCTGAATAGATTCGATAACGTAACGATAAGTGACGCGTAAAACAGTACAAGTGAGAGTGGGTAGGATGACGGGTCGTGCGGATCAGTTATCCGAGAATAGAAGTCATCCGTGCGCATGACCTATCCGTACGGATGGTGATGCGTGCGGATGGTGGTGCGTGCGGACGGTGTTCCATCCGGATAGGTCATCCGTGCGTGTGACTGTCCGTGCGGGTGGCAACCCGTGCGGACTAGTTATACGTGCGGACGATTTACCCGTACGGTTAGATTGCTTGTGTGGATAAATGTTCAAGTGGATTGTTTCTTCCTAAGATGTGTTTGTGTATGATGGCTTGTGCTTTGAAGTTGTCGTTGTAGCATTTAGAAAACACCAAAGTGTTTCTACCTTTCAAGCCGGCCGCGCGGATGGCGGTCCGTGCGTATGGTAGTCCGTGTGGGCAGCCTGTGCGCGCGGGCAGAGACAATCCGTCCGGATAGCCTGTCCGTGCGTACGGCTTGGCCGTGCAGATGAAGTTTGGTTGATTTTCATTTTAAGGCCTTAGTATCTCATGATCCGAAGAGTAATCCATTCAGAGGTCGTCCATTCGGATTGCTCGTTCGTCGATACTCAAACCTTTGTTGGAAAGTGGGTCCCAAGGGTAGTCCGTGCGGATGACAACCCGTGCGTATGACCTGTACGTGCGTATGGCTCGTCCGTGCGGACAGCTAGTCCATGCGGGTAGCTTGTCCGTGCGGACAACTGGTCTGGTTGTCCCGTTCGTCTACACTTGGTTTCTGTTGTCGTTTATCGAGACGTTCTGATCACGTGGCAACCACTTGGAGTTGTGTTCCTACCCGCGTGACTAGGCCGGTCAGGAACCACCCTAACTCGGCCTGTCGGCGAACTTAGAACGGTCGTCCCGGTTAACCCCGAAATCAGTTGTCTATGGGTAGAATTCCAGATCTGGAACTAGGGCACCACTATTGACGAGTAGAACACTAGGACTGATCGGATTCGTACCAGTTTTAAGAGTAAAAGAAGAAGAGAACTTAGGTTTATTTCTTTCAACTCTTTTATCCTTAGAAAAGTTTAGATCTAGGTGAAATTATTGTAAAAACTTGTAGAAATCGTTTAGATCTGGGATATTCTTGGTGGAATGAGGCCAAGCATGAAGTTCTTATGAACTTCATGATGACGTCACCCGTGAATACCTCAAATCCGGATGATTTCATGGTTAAAATCGAAGATTCGAAAGATAGAAGTGTGTAGAATCGTGTAGTGGTTAAAGATGTACAAGGATTGGTGCGAGATCTTACCTGGATTGAGAGAAATCTGAGAAAAGGTGAAGAATGCGTGTGGTTCGGACGTCACTTGCCAAAAGTGGAAAAAGTGGAGAGTGACCCGTGTATTTATAGGATGCCAAAAAGGGAAAGGGTGAGCCGCGCACATGGCACGCACCCGGGCAGGCTATCCGCGCGGACTGGCCATCCGTGCGGACTGGCAATCCGTGCGGATTGCCCATTCGTGCGGGTTGGCCATCCGTGCGGATGCCACCTCTTTGGGTGAGCTCGATGCGATGTTGTTTCGGCTTTGATTGCGAGCGGTTTGATAGGGTTTCCTAATTTAAATTACTTTCAGTCCCATCTACTTCTTATAGGGTTCGACTCGGAATTCGGGTTCGGGTTCGCTTTATATTCGAGTTAGATTTCGAGTTCGATTGAGTTCGCTTGATTATCACAACATAAAATAACGTAAAATAAACATGCACAGGTAACACGTAAGGCACACACACACGTATAACGACAAGTAAGGTACACAGCTTGAGTTACGATTTGATGTCGATTGATTAGCATAGCTTGATTAACTTTATCGCATTGTTACTTCCATTCATTCACAGTCGTAGGTCGATTGAGATACGGTTAGCATGATTCGATTATTGCAATGTATGACATTTACTCCACATAATCTAAATATCATACAAACAATTCTACTAGTCATGTCGCGCGAAATCGGTCGTTGACTTTGACCTTGACTTTGACTTTCACTCGTGAAAACACGGGGTGTTACAATAATAATCTGCAGAGGACCCCTCATATTGTGGGCATTTAACTGTAAAGTGGGGCCCTCCACAAATTTCACACATATTTACTAAACTCAATATAAATATAATAAATAAATGAAACTAAAAGACACGGACAATTAGACTCCTACGACTCAATATACAAAAGAAAGTAGCACGTATGATGTCAATTAAGTCCAAATAAAGTAATCAACGCAATTGCCAAAGAGTCCCCGGCAGCGGCGCCAAAAACTTGATGTGCTAAAAGTGGTCTAATTAAATTAACTAAATTAAACCCTAAACTAGATTCTCTAACTTTTAAATTTATAAACTAAGACTCTCTAAAACCTAGACCACACAACCGGCAAGTGTACCGATCAATGCAGTATAGCCTAAGTAAGTCCGAGTATCGAACCCACGAGACTCTCTAATTACGCTAATTAGACTCTATCTAGACTTAGACTGACACAAACTCTAAATGTTTTTATGTTTGAGGGGGGTTTTCTAAAAATCCTAATAATTAAAATTAAAATAAACTAATTAACTAAATTAACTAGACGCGAATTTGGACGAAGACTTAAACCAGTGGCGATGAAGACTACCTAGGCTAGACGCAGGTTAAACTTGGAGTGGATTTCTATTCGAAAGTAATGTGGTATGGAACCGGGATCTTTTAATGCTAAACCTATTAAGACACCAACTAAGCCCCTCAACCCTTCTCGAGGTGAAACTTATGGCACTACCTAGGCTGTTACGACTACCGGTTGTTAGATTTCCTTACAGTCCTCTAACTTCTTGAAAAGTGCCTTAATGTGACGATCTACCTTACGGCGCGAAAGTCTAAGGCAAATATGGATTCTAACTTGGTTTAATAGACACGGGAATGATTAGGGAACTAAGACCGATTTCTTACAAAACCTAATCCTAGCTATATATCAAACCGAGACCTATTAATAACCTCGACCCTTACTGCGACAAGATTAGTAGAACACTTGATTTTATAAGATTACCGAATATTACTTCTAAGGTTTGATGGCCAATTAACCCTAAAGAATTAAAGATTTATTACGTGATATAGACACTCACCAAAATCTAAAACCCTAGCACGATTCTATTATGTGATAAAGACCGTCACCAAGACTCGTTCAGAGCAATAATCAGTATTCAAACAATATCAAGCACGCATATACACCAAATCAAAATACCATAATTGTTTACTTTTCAAGAAAACCCATAAACCACATTAAATACGAATAAAAATCCAAACTTTATTAAACCTTTGTCATAAGCCTAGGTAGTTTAAAAAGTCTAGCCAAGAATCATAACGAACAAAGTCTCAAAAATAATCAAACAAGGTTCAAATAATGAATTCATTGAATTAAAATAAAAAGACTAGAAAATAAAAGAAACCGAATGGCAAAACCCGGTCATTCCTTGCTCTCCAAGCTTCTTGCTTCAACTCAACGATTCCGTTGCTCAAAACCTTGCCAAAGAAGCTCCAAGAATTCGTCCCCCTCTATGCTTTCTCCTCGTCCGTCTGATGTTGCGTCCCCCACAATGATGTGCGGCTAATGTTAATTAAAATATGCACCACCTCTTCCACAATCTCCAACAATATTATTGTTTTTAATAAATTGGCCGCCTCTAATCTTTTTTCCCTAGTTGCGTCCCAATATATGGCTTCTCTTTGGTGGCCCAATAGGAAATTAGGGTCATATCATCGTTCACATAAACATGCTGCTGGGCTTTTGATGTTTCTCGGCCCAATGTCTGGTGAAATAGCTGGGCCTTTCGATATGGCAGCCCCTCCAATCTTTTTCTTTTTCGTCTGATGTTAGATCTCCTCTCCTCTAATTAATTCTTTTCCAAGTAATGCATATTGAGATTTCAAATTAAATGATGTACACCTCCAAGAATATCACTGATAAGTATCTTACTTAATCAATGGGCCAAAGAAACTAGGGAGAAGCCATAGAAGAAATTAGAGAGAAACTTAGAACATATTCTTCATTCATGATCCATCATAAGAAAATTACATAGCCTTTTATAGGCATAAAAGGAATACAAGACAAACACCAAAAACTACCCACTACTACCTATTATACATAAAATATGGAATTATGGAGCATCCTCCACCACTAAATGCTTTCCCACTGAATGGCAGAAAACGTGTGAACATGTACCCCACGATTTCCTTTACTCCCTCACAATAATTGTCTTGAAAAAGTAAACGAGACAACATGGAAATAATTAAAAAACAACTAATAGAAATATTCAATTGATAAGCTTGCATGGGATTAGTACGGTGGACACGTAACAATCACTAAAGAAAATAATACATATATAATGCCTCCTGATCGATGTAGTTGCACCCCTCCAAAAATATATTAATTGGCCACAACTTTTGTGATATAGAGATAGTGGGCTCGGCCTACTCACGGAAAATAGCGGCAATTTTAGTTTGGTCACTGGCACCTCACTCTGCCCAACTGGCTGGTCATTTCCATATTACTCGTTTTTGCTCCATTTGCACCAGGACCTGGCCCAACAGCAAATAATATAATATAACTCTAAAACTAAACAAAAACAAATAAAAACTATACAAAAATTATACAATCTACACGGGACAAATATGCGTATTTTACCCTACATCAATGATGGTTTGCCTTTTGAAGTTTTCGTTGTAGCATTCTGAAAATAGAGAAGTATCTCTACCTTTCAGGTCGGTCGATCGAACGGCCGTTCGATCGGGCAGCAATCCGATTGGCGAGACTTCTCAGAGTGAGAACAAGTTCACAGCAGGACGGTCACTCGATCGGATGGCTATCCGATCGGGTGGCAATCCGTACACATTGAAGATGTTGAAAATCGTTTAAGTATCCAAGTCCCAAACGTCACACGATAGGATGGTCACTCGATCGGATGGCAATCCGATCGGGTGGTAATCCGTTTCAACGTTCAGATCTTGAATAGTTTGAAAATAGTTTAAGTGTGGGACCCAAGTGCAACCCGATCGGATGGCCGGTCGATCTGGTGGCAATCCGATCGGACAGCAACCTGTCCCGACTATCCGTTCGTCTTGACACTTGACTCGTTTGAAGTTTTGTAGCGTTGAACGAGATATTTTGATATCATGCTTGAACAACAGAACCCTCAACCCGGCCAAGTGACCCGACCGAACAGGAATCACCCTAGTCCGACTGGTTCACGGTTCGAGTCGGTAGTTCATGTTCAAACCTGAAGTCAATACCTCTTGGATAGAATTCAGATCTGGAACTAATACATCACCAAAATTGGGTAGAAGATTAGAACGAGCTCTGATTCCATCGGGTTTGAGTGCATTGAGTGTAAAAGAGTTGAAATAAAGTTAGAAAACCATATTCCAATCCTTTTCACCATGAATATGTTCAGATCTATGAAAGATCTTTGTTTATTCATGTGGAAATCGTTTAGATCTAAGTTGTTCTTGGTGGATTGAAGCCAAAACATGAAGTTCATAAGAACACCATGATGACATCATCCTAGAACACCCTAGATCTAGTGATTTCACGGTTAAAAGTTAAGATTCAAAAGATAGAAAGGTGTAGGAGTGCGTGTAGATCAAGATAGTACAAGATTTAGGTTGAAAACTTACAAGATTTGAGGGAAATCGGAAGAAATGCGGGCTGAAGTGAGTTGGTCGAGCAAAGGAGCTGTCACCATCAAAGAGGTGACAAATGGGGGTATTTATAGGGTTTCCTAAAATGGAAAGTGGGGTAAGTGGCTGGTCGATCGGGTGGCAACCCGATCAGGTGGCAACTTGGTCAGGTGGCAACCCGATCGGATGGCCACTCGGTCGGTTGGCCACTCGATTCGAGTGTTCGGTGCGATGAGTTTAGTTGTTTCGATTCGAGTGTTAAGCTTTGGGATGCAATTCGAGAGAGCGATACGATAGGATTACTCATCAAATTACTTTTAATCCCAACTACTATATCTAACATACAATCACTATAATTACAGCGTTAAGCGTTTCGATTCGATTACGATGCGATATATTGCGATTTCGATTAACACCTCAACATAAACATAACATGAACAAGTAACACATAAATAGCACACACACGTAAAACAATATCCAGCACACATAAGTCGAGTTGCGAATGAGATAGCGATAAGCGATAAATCGATTAAACATGCGATTAATAGCGATTTAACCTCGATTATTAACAAGTACTCCACATAATACAACTAACGTGATAACATAAATAGATTATCTACAAGTCAAAGAAGTCAAAACAGGAATGGAGCAAGGAGTGACAGATCGCAATTAGCAATCTTGTCTTCCTTTGACTTCAATCTTGACTTTGACTTTGACTTTCGAAACACGGGGTGTTACAGTCTCCCCTACTTAAGGGAATTTCGTCCCGAAATTAGGCCGAAGCCGTAACAAACAATTGCGGGTACTACGCCTTCATGTCTCTTTCGAGTTCCCAAGTCAACTCTGCGACTCGTTTGCCTTCCCAGCGAACCTTCATAATGGGAATGCGTGAGCGTCGGAGTTGCTTGGTTTGGCGGTCCATGATTTCGACTGGCTTCTCCATGAAGTGTAGTGTTTCGTTTACTTGAAGATCCTCGAGGGGTACATGTAAATCATCATCAGCCAGGCACTTTCTGAGGTTCGAAACATGGAAAGTCGGGTGAACGTTGTTAAGTTCCTCCGGTAGTTCGAGTCTGTAAGCCACTTTTCCGATCCTTTCCAGAATCTTAAAGGGTCCAACATATCAAGGCACGAGCTTTCCTCTCTTTCCAAATCCGACCACACCCTTCCAAGGTGACACCTTTAGGAGTACGTGGTCGCCAACGTCAAATTCGAGGGGCTTGCGTCGTCTATCGGCGTAACTTTTCTGACGACTCCGAGCTTTCAATAGATTGTCTCGAATCTGAAGGATTTTGTCAGTCGTTTCTTGCAATAGCTCAGGACCGGTTAGTTGCGAATGCCCGATCTCATGCCATACAATAGGCGATCGACATCTTCTTCCATACAATGCCTCAAATGGTGCCATTTGAATGCTGGAATGATAACTGTTATTGTACGAGAATTCGACTAAAGGTAAGTATGCGTCCCAATTACCACCGAAATCTATGACACACGAACGGAGCATGTCTTCAAGGGTACGCGTTCTTTCAGTATGACGATCGGTTTGAGGATGGAATGCGGTACTTAGATTAAGCGCAGTACCGAGAGCCGCTTGAAACTTTTCCCAACAACGCGAGGTAAACCGAGCGTCGCGGTCAGAAATGATGTCGCGAGGCGTCCCATGTCGACAAATGATCTCTTTGGTGTAGATTCGTGCTAATTTTTCTACCTCGTAGTCTTCCCGTATTGGCAAAAAGTGAGTAGATTTAGTCAAACGGTCAATGGCAACCCACATGCTGTCGTGACCTGATGACGTACGCGGAAGTTTTGTTATGAAGTCTATAGCTATGCTCTCCCACTTCCACACATGGATCTCGGGTTGAATGATTAAGCCAGAGGGTCTTTGATGTTCAGCCTTGACCTTCGAGCAAGTCAGGCATTTCGAAACATAGAGGGTGATATCCCTCTTCATGCCCGACCACCAGTACTTGTAGCGCAGGTCCTGGTACATCTTGTCGTCACCGGGATGAATAGAAGATCGGGATTTGTGGGCTTCGTCCATCAAAATCTGTCGTAAGTTGGTCCGTTTAGGGATCCAGACTCGGTCCAGATAGTGGAATATCCCATTCGACTTGTTCACTAGCTGGGCTCCATCGTTGAGAATCCTTTCCTTCTTCAAAGTGCGTTCATTAAAACAGGCATGTTGGGCATCGCGAATGAGGGTTTCAAGATTATATTGGGCTTGGACATGAAGGGCGCTATGTAAATAACTCTGTATGCTGAGAGCGTCGGCAATGACATTTGCTTTGCCAGGATGATAACGAATCTCACAGTCATAATCGTTGAGGAGTTCTACCCACCGGCATTGACGCATATTTAGCTCTTTCTGGTTAAAGATATGCTGTAGCCTCCTATGATCGGTGAAGATCGTACACTTGGTACCATAAAGGTAGTGTCGCCAAATCTTTAACGCAAAAACAACTGCGCCTAGCTCGAGGTCGTGGGTTGTATAGTTCTTCTCGCGGATCTTGAGCTGACGAGATGCGTAAGCAATAACCTTGTCTCATTGCATGAGAACACAACCAAGACCAAGGTTCGAGGCATCACAATAGACAATAAAGTCATCGTTTCCGTCGGGTAAAGTGAGAACAGGAGCATTGCAAAGCATATACTTGAGGGTTTGAAAGGTAGTCTCTTATCCAGTTCCCCAAACTAAAGGATTGTCTTTGTGCGTGAGGGCAGTAAGTGGCACAACGATTTTAGAGAACCCTTCGATGAATCGGCGATAATAGCCCGCTAGTCCGAGAAAAGAACGGACTTCAGACGGGTTCTTGGGTGTAACCCAACTCTTGACAGCTTCAATCTTCGCGGGATCGACGTGAATACCTTGACTATTGACAATGTGACCGAGGAATTGAACCTCCTCTAGCCAGAGTTCACACTTGGAGAACTTGGCATAGAGTCTATTCCCCTCTAGTAGCTCGAGAACCAAACGTAGATGCTGCGCGTGTTCGGTTTTTGACTTTGAATAGATCAGGATATCATCGATGAACACGATGATGAAGCGGTCGAGAAAAGGTTTACACACGCGATTCATTAGATCCATAAAAACCGCGGGTGCATTGGTTAAACCAAAAGGCATAACAACGAACTCATAGTGGCCGTATCGAGTGTGGAAAGCGGTTTTGGGAATATCCTCCTCTTGTATGCTTAACTGGTGGTAGCCTGAACGTAGATCAATCTTGGAGAAACACGTAGCACCTTGTAACTGGTCAAACAAATCATCGATGCAAGGCAGAGGGTAACGATTCTTGATTGTCAGCTTATTCAACTCCCGATAGTCGATGCACATCCAGAACGACCCATCCTTCTTTTTGACGAAAAGGACTGGTGCGCCCCAAGGAGAGGTGCTAGGGATAATGAATCCTTTATCAAGAAGTTCCTGGAGCTGACTCGAGAGTTCGTGCATTTCGGACGGAGCGAGTCGATAAGGAGCTCTGGCAACAGGGTTTGTTCCAGGAATGAGGTCGATGCGGAAGTCGATATCACGACTGGGCGGTAAACCTGGGAGATCTTCGGGAAAAACGTTAGGGAATTCACAAACAACGGGGACGTCTTTCACCTCTTTAACTTCCTTTTTCTCCGCTACTACAATGTGTGCCAAGTAAGCTTGGTATTCCTTGCGGAGATACTTGCTAGCCTAAATACACGACATGAGTTGGAGTTTCTTCGATGCGACTTCACCGTAGACACATAATTGATCACCATTAGCGAGAGAGAATCGAATCATCTTTTCAAAACAAACAACTTCAGCATGGTTTTCACGAAGAAAGTCCATGCCTACTATGACATCAAAACTACCGAGCTGTGATGTGCGTGAAAGTGTCGTTTATTTTAGGTGTATATTTTAAGCCCTTTTTAACACTTATTTTAGCCAAGTTTTAAATTTATAAAACACGATATTTCACTGACACTAGACACACATATGGGCAAGTGCACCCATCGTTGAGTGTAGTATAGTGTTGGTAAGATACCGAGGTCGTCCAAGGACACAAGAGCTTTTAGTACCGGTTTATCCTCAACGTCTAACCAAAATAAAAGTTTAGAAAAATGTTTAAACTAAGAAAATAAAACTAACTAAAATGCTGAAAATAAAATAAAAATAAAAACAGATAGACAAGATGAATCACTTGGTTCCGACTCGTATCTAGTATAACCTTTGATTATTTCCGCACTTTTGCACATAATTAAGAGATTATCTTAGTTATTGTAGTAGGCCCCTCTTTTGAAGGTGACGTTACCCTCACCCCAGTAGTTTGAGTCAGCAGGGATACAATCCTAAAGGGGTGGATTATTGGAAGATAATGAATTAAGTTATTAATGCAGTATTGTGGTAGGCCCCGCTTTTGGCGGTGACGTTACCCTCGGCTAAGTAGTCTGAGTCAGCAGGGATACAGTCCTAAATAGCCGGGTTATAGTATTAATAGTAGTTAACTTATGAGGGGATCAAAGAGTTTGGACCCCCGCCATCCAATACCGTGAAGTATTGAAGGAGGTCCTACTAAATTTGACCCAGGTCCATTGCAGGACCTCTAAACGCTGAACAATGGCAAGACCTTTACCAAACCGTTCCCTTAACCCCTTACCAGGTAGCCAACATACCTCCATATAGACCATGGAGATATGAATGGTGAAAATCCTTTATTTTATATAGACAGTAAAATAATGCCAAGACACCACGGACAAACGATAAGGAAAGATCACCTTCAACATAAGTAACTAGTTATTAAAGTCATTAATACAAAACCAAATAAAAAGTGCAAAAGATTAGAAATAAAAAGTATTATACTAGACACTTTGTCTTCACCAAGTGATGTAAGAGACTTAGGCAAACATGGCCTTGATTGTCAAGAACTCTTACGATCAATCTTGGATCCCGAGACGACTCACACACTCTATGATGGACAATGGATGATGGTGGTGGATGATGGTGTTGTGATGGTGGTGGGTGGTGGATGAAGTGTGAGAGAGGTGGTGTGCCAAGGGATGAGATGAAATGAATCCAAGCACTCCTATTTATAGGCTGAACAGAGAGCTGGACACGGCCCCGTGTCCGATGGGCACGGCCCCGTGTCCGTCTGACACTCTCTCTCCTCATTAATTGTAATTCGCAATTACAATAAATGCGCCTGCTGTACTTTCGACACGCCCCCGTGTCCGCTGAGCACGGCCCCGTGATGGGCAATAGAAGCTTCTATAGGTTTGTCTTTTCTGCTGCTTCTTGGGCACGGCCCCGTGCTGGCTGAGCACGGGGCGTGTTCAGCTTTCTGTTTTCTCTATTTTGCTTTGGAAGGTGCCGTTGAGGGTTCGGGCAGTCCACTAATGTTCCTTTCCTTGTATTTATGTTGGATTTAGCTGTCTTTTTGCTTCTTTTGCGTTTTTGAGCTCATTTAATCCTGAAAATACAAAAGGAAGACAAAAACACTCTTTTTCCAATATTAGTACTAAAAAAGGGTTAGTTTTATGCATCATTTGATGTAATTTATATGTTGCATTTTACATACATCAAATACCCCCACACTTGAACTTTTGCTTGTCCTCAAGCAAAACTCTTTAATATGTGGCTTACACTCCCAAATGGAATAGGTAGAAGAGAAGGTTTTGGGCTTGTCGTAGAGTGTCGGGATTTCAAAGATCTTTTTGGGTTTTATTTTTATTTATTTACACTCCTATTCGTAATGATTTATTTAAAACTGTTCATAAAAGAAATTACTTATTTGGGCATAACATGCCTTTTTAAAATTCTATTTATATACAAGTTCACATACCTCGCGGGGAATTCACTCACACTCGGCCGAAGGTGTATTTTTAATGAATCACTCGAGAGCGGCATGGAACTTATTCCTACCATAGGCTTGCCAAGAAATCAATCCTCCTCCTTTTTAACTTTTATACCTTTGTAGATATCAAGAGGACTTTGTGGGTTAAGGGTTGGCTAGGGTTAAAGGTAGGTGGTTGGGTTAGTGGTTAGTAGAAAAAGGGCTAAAAGCGTAACAAGTGTCGGTTTTCGTATTTTTGCAACTTTTTATTTTGATGAAGCTTTTATTCAAACAAAGTTATTTTTGATTACTTTGTTTGTTTATTTTCTTTTTGCTTCATCATCATCACAAAAATATATAATTTTTTTTTTTTTTTTTGATCACGAAGAACCGAACTTGTTACTAAAATAAAGGGTTAAAAATGAAAAAGGGTTTTGGTGGTTGAAAGGGTTTTTGTTTGGGTGATGAAACGAAAAGGTTTAGGCTCAAAAGGGCTATCTAGGGGGATTTTTGGGTAGGTGGTAAAAGAAAAAGAAAAATAATGGTGTAGAAATGAAAAAGGTTAGTCCTAATGCCTCCATCATTTACTTACTCGGGTTTAAGTTGATAAGGACCGGGAATGTATTGTCATGGCAAGTTCTAGAGTCGTAAGAACCAAGCGGCTATTCACACAAGAAACGAAAAATGAGCATTTAGTCAAATGATATGAAATTGTGTGCTCAATAAAGGCTCAAAACTCACTTTTGTGGGAATGGGTTTTTATGTGATCAAGTATATATAATCAAATTTTAAATAAGTTTGTCATGCCTTTTCATAATTTTCTTATGTTGGTTCTTTTTATCACTACGCTATCGGTTGTAAATTTGTAAAAATATAACCTTTTTGAGAACTTGAATTTCCCGAGTTAAACCTAGACAAGTAAAAAAAATGAAATTTTTGAAAAAATTTGGGGTGATTAGCGGTTCCAATAGAGTTTTGTGTAAGGCTTGTATTTAGGACTTGCAAAATTCAAGGTTTTAGCATCCCCCCACACTTAAATTACACATTGTCCTCAATGTGTCCCAAAAATAAATTTTTAGGTTGATTAGATGTGTAAAATAGTGTTTAAAAAGCAAAAATTTGTGTTACTGGGCACTGAACACGGCCCCGTGTTGAATGGGCACGACCCCGTGTTCAGGTGCCAGTAACAAGAACTTACAGAAGGTGGACACGGCCCCGTGTCCACTGAACACGGCCACGTGTCTGACAAAATTCTGCTGAACAGAAGCCAAACAGCAGGTCAGGGAGGTGAGCACGGGGGCGTGTTGGCTGGACACGTCCCCGTGTGGACAGTCTGAAAGCCTGAAAAACAGGTTTCTTCCTCCGGTTTTTCCATTCTAGCCCTATAAGTGCTGAGGCTTAACACCCTAAGCCTTGGTTTGTACCTGTTTCATCACTTAATACCACACCAAGCAACACAAACATCCTACATTACCACAGTTAATTGTTCCAAGCATAAAGTAAGAAAAGTAAAATGCAGAAAATAGTTAGGAAAAGTAAATTGTCTAACACTTGGCACGTAGGCCATCAATTGTTCAAGATTGCAAAGGGTTAACCTGGGGAGTCATCAATCAACCGCTTCCTCCTATGCTCCTCCCGCCTACTCCATGGCATCATCATCATCATCATCATCATCGTCATCCCCTCCACGGCGTGCAATGTGGTCTCGTATGTATCCGACATCGTCTTGTATCTCGGATAGGTTTCTCTCGATAGCTCCGACCCGGTGGTAGGTGTTGCTCGCCATGTTATAGGTGTTCCGAGTACACATTAGGTTTTCCTGCAACAAATCATGCAAACTTTGAAAATTAGGAAAACTGCCTCCCGAGGAGGATGATTGGCCCGGATCACCGTGGGGTGGGTATTGGTACTGATGATGTTGCGGAGCTGGGAGGACAAGTTCTTCTTGCGGGTTCCATGCATGACCTTGCATCCTTTGAAAGGTTACCGTCCCGTCTTCTGCCTCATAAACCAGGTTCATCGAGCGGCATATGTGAATATCCACCGTACCCGACCATGGGCTCCTCTCAAATGACCTCGGAATGTGGGCGAAGTGCTTGAAGAGACGGTACACCCATCCCCCGAAGAAAATAGGAGTTGGTGCACTAGCAAGGCGGTTGTGATGCATGTTTCGGAGCATGAGGAACGGAACATCGAGCGGCCTGCGGTTGTGAATGCAATGGAGGACAAGCAAATCTCTTAACCCAACGACGCCACCACTGTCATGCCTTTGGCTAAGAGAGTAGCCGAGGAGCCTATGAATGTATCTGTAAAGCGGATCCCTCAGCTTGGTACTCTTAGTGCTGCTCGGATTGTAGAACCCTTCCCCAATCTGAGCCCACATGGCTTGGCGTTCATTGTCTTCGATCTCTCTCAATCCCCCTGTATTTTCTTCGTTTCCCGCATCCTCCTCCGCATACAACCCGATAATCGATCCGAATTGTGCCATGGAGATCGAATACCTCGTTCCGCCACACCTGAATGACACCCGGTCATTATCGAACGGGTCGCACCTTGAAGTGAATGCAAAGGTGCTGTAGAATTCCAAGGTGCATTCATGGACGGAACGGAGTCGGGTTGTTAGCGCGACTCTGAGTGGTCCCGTGACAATGTTGTTGAAACGGTCAATTTGATTCACCATGGTTAGTAGTTCTGTGCACGCCTGCCTCGGGTATTCCTCCGGCCTTGTTTGAAGAAGCTCGTATCGAGCTCTTGCATCTAGCTCATTGGCGTTGAATCTAGTAAACTTCCTGGCCATCTGCAAGAATACACCAAAAGTTAGCATGAAACAGAAATATTTTCGGACAAAACTGCAAACAGCGGGCTGGGCACGACCCCGTGCCCAGCGGACACGGCCCCGTGTCCAGGGGTCTGTTACTCAAAAATCCCATTTTTCGACCCGGTTTCGAAAACTTGAAAATTTTTGGTCCAATAGGTGCGGTTTCCCTCGAAAATGAAACCCTAAGTGCCGTTTTTCCCAAAATAACCCGTTTACCCTATCAATTTTATCTTTTTCGGTTCAAGAACAAGGGTTTGGGGTTTGTGTAAGAAATCGGGTGAATCTATGAACAATACAAGTGTATTTACTTCCCTTAACACTAATCTAACTAAATGCAAACAGATTTAGGCAAAAATTTTAGGTTCGATCCGGATGAATATCAAGAACCCTAGATTTTTCCCCAAATTTGTGGTGTATTAACTACATGCAAGTAACTAATCTAACTACTGAGAGTGATAGAATCATACCTTGACGTTGTTAGATCGGTAAGAGACGTTGGAATTTCGCGAAAAATCGCCTGGAACCAGAGCTTTTGTGGGGAAACGGGGCGTGTGGAATGAAGAAACTGTTTTGAAAAAGGGGTTTTATCCCGTCTGCAGCGCGAACACGGCCCCGTGTCCAGTGGACACGGCCTCGTGCCGAGCTTTTTTTTTTTTTTTTTTTTTTTTTTTTTTCGTGCGCGTGTGAGTGCCCCTTTTTCCCATAAGCTATGGTTTAGAAAACTTACCGCTTTATTTTGTCGCCTCAATCGTTCATAACTTACCAGGCATGATGTTTTTATTCTTCCACGGTTTGAAGCGAGATCTCTTCTTCCTCATCCTCAATAAATCCTTGATAGAGTTTCAGCCGTTGGCCATTGACTTTAAAAGGTGGCCCATTTCGAGGTTTAATTTCTATCGCACCGTGTGGAAAAATATGGGTGACGGAAAAAGGTCCTGACCACCTAGACTTTAATTTACCAGGAAACAATCGAAGTCGTGAATTAAACAAAAGAACTAAATCTCCTACCCGAAATTCATTAGGTTTAATATGTTTGTCATGCCAATTTTCATTCTTTCCTTATAAATCTCAGAGTTTGAGTATGCATAATTCCTAAGCTCGTCTAATTCATTTATTTGACAAAATCGATTTTTACCAGCAAATTCTAGATCTAGGTTTACATTTTTGATTGCCCAGTAGGCTTTGTGTGCAATTTCTACTGGCAAGTGACAACTTTTTCCATAGACTAGCTTATATGGGGTTGTTCCTATCGTTGTTTTATAAGCAGTTCGAAAAGCCCATAAAGCATCATCTAATTTATCAGCCCATTCCTTTCTATTTAACCCTACAGTTTTTTCGAGTATTCGTTTTAACCCTCTATTGGTCACCTCGGCTTGTCCGTTTGTTTGAGGGTGATAAGCTGTCGAAACCCGGTGATAGACCCCATATCTTGTTAAAATTTTTTCAAGTTGATGGTTACAAAAATGGGTACCTCTATCACTTATTAAAGCTTTAGGTGTGCCAAAACGAGAGAATAATTTTTTCAGAAATCTTACCACTACTCTTCCATCATTTGTTGGAAGTGCCTCGGCCTCGGCCCATTTAGACAAGTAATCTACTGCCACAAGTATGTATTTGTTTCCTTTCGATGGTGGGAAAGGTCCCATAAAGTCGAGTCCCCACACATCAAAAATTTCACAAACAAGAATGCCATTTTGTGGCATTTCGTTTTTGGAAGAAATATTACCTGTTCTTTGGCAAGCATCACATGTCTTTACAAGATTTTGGGCATCTTTGTAAATGGTTGGCCAATAAAATCCTGAATCAAATACCTTTCGTGCGGTACTGGCAGCACCATGATGTCCTCCGTAAGGACCTTCGTGACAATGGCGGAGAATTCTTCGTGCTTCACTACCATGTACGCATCGTCTGACGAGTTGGTCGGCACACATTTTGAAAAGATATGGATCTTCCCAAAAATAGTGTTTCACATTGGCAAAGAATTTTTTTCTTTGATGATGTGGCCATCCTTTTGCGACTATTCCACTAGCTAGGTAGTTGGCAAAGTCGGCGTACCATGGTTCTTCCTTAAATTCCACCATTTCCAGGGATTCAGTTGGAAATTTTTCGTTGATTTGCTCGTCCCTGGTTGCCTCCAAAGCTGGGTCTTCTAAGCGCGAAAGATGATCTGCTGCGGTATTTTCTGCTCCTCTTTTGTCTTTGATTTCAATGTCGAATTCTTGGAGGAGTAGAATCCACCTAATCAAACGTGGTTTTGCGTCTTGCTTCTTAAAGAGATATCGAATGGCTGCACGGTCTGTATAGACTATAGTTTTAGAAAGAACAAGATAAGAACGAAATTTATCAAAAGCAAATACCACAGCTAGTAACTCTTTTTCAGTTGTTGTGTAATTTTCTTGTGCATCGTTAAGTGTTTTACTAGCATAATATATTGGGTGGAAATGCTTTTCTTTTCTCTGTCCCAAGACAGCTCCAACTGCAAAGTCACTAGCATCGCACATGATTTCGAAAGGAAACTTCCAATCAGGTGCTATCATGATAGGTGCATTGACTAGCATTTCCTTTAGGGTTAGAAATGCTTGATTGCATTCCTTGTCAAAGATGAAAGGAGCATCTTTTTCAAGTAATTTTGTTAGAGGCCTTGAGATTTTTGAAAAGTCTTTGATAAACCGCCTATAAAATCCGGCATGCCCTAGGAAACTTCTAATAGCTCTCACGGAGGATGGAGGAGGTAATCTAGAAATGGTATCTATTTTGGCTCGATCCACCTCCATTCCTTCGCTTGAGATCTTGTGACCGAGTACTATTCCCTCCGTTACCATGAAATGGCATTTTTCCCAATTAAGGGCGAGGTTAGTTTCCTCACATCGGGATAGCATTCGTTCAAGGTTATCGAGGCATTGGTCGTATGAATCCCCAAAGATAGAAAAGTCGTCCATAAAGACTTCCATTGTCTTTTCTATCATGTCATGGAAAATGGCTACCATGCAACGTTGGAATGTTGCGGGGGCATTACATAGACCAAACGGCATGCGTCGATAAGCAAAAGTTCCATAGGGACATGTGAAAGTTGTCTTTTCTTGGTCTTCGGGTGCTATCGGGATTTGAAAGTAACCTGAAAAACCATCCAAGAAACAGTAAAATTTATGACCGGATAATCTTTCTAACATTTGATCAATGAAGGGTAAAGGAAAATGATCCTTTCTTGTTGCTTCATTTAATCGTCTATAATCTATACATACTCTCCATCCTGTGACGGTTCTTGTTGGTATTAATTCATTCTTTTCGTTAGTAATTACCGTCATACCTCCTTTCTTTGGAACTACTTGGACGGGACTTACCCAAGGGCTATCGGAAATAGGATAGATAAGTCCGGCGTCAAGTAATTTGATGACTTCATTTTTAACCACTTCTTGAACATTTGGATTTACTCGACGTTGTGGTTGTATGACAGATTTGTAGTCATCATTCATCAAAATTTTGTGTGTGCACATAGAAGGACTAATTCCTTTTATGTCAACAAGTTTCCAAGCTATTGCATTTTTATGTTTTTTCAAAAGACTAATTAGTTTTTCTTTTTCTAAGTTATCTAATTTAGACGAAATAATTACAGGTAACTTACCATCTTTGTCTAGAAAAGCATATTCCAAACCTTTTGGAAGTTATTTGAGCTCAAGTGGTGGGTCTTTAGGAGACTCCTTATTTGGTTGCTCGTTTTGATCAAGAACTTTAAAAGTTTGTTCTATGGCGACCTCTTCTTCAACAAAGTGGTCAATCTCTTCACTTGTATCGGGTGGTTCATCTTCATCTTCAATTAGGGGGTCATTATTGCCGAATGGATATTTCATTGATCGTTCGAGATCGACACTTCTTTTAAATGCCCCTAATTGAAGAGGTAAGTTGTTGAACTTCCGGTTTTTCAAAGCTTCGTGAGTTTTTACAAATGGTCGTCCCAATACTAGAGGAGCGTCATCGAGGATGACAAAGTCGGTTGGGATTACCATTTGATTTGTTTGAACCAAGACATCTTCAACTATACCGATTGATTTTATTACTTTCCGATTGGATAGAAAAATGGGTATTTGAAGTGGAGAAAAATCACTAATACTTAATTTTTCGAAAATATAGTTAGGCATTATGTTAACACAAAGATCTTTATCGATTGTGACATTACTAATAAACGAATTTTGAAAGAAACATGGAACCGGTGTGATGTTAATTTCAAATGGGTCTTCTTTTATTAGTGAAGTTTGATCATTAGTTAACTTAACACTTACTGTTTCGTCAATTTTAGTGTTAGAGTTTAACTCTTTTAAAAACTTAGCATGAGTGGGTACTAAACAATGATTTTCGAAAGAAGGTGTCAAGAGATTAATTTCTTCAAAATTAGACTCTTCTTGAATTTTAACGTTGTCGGACTCACCTTTTTCGTTGTTTAACTCATGTGTCGGTTTTTCACTTATTTGTTCTTCCATTTTTTCATTTTTAGTTATCTCTTCCTTTTTTAATTCTTCTCTTGCGCGGGACTCCTCTTCCCTTGCGCGAGCTTCTTTTATACATCGATCGATAACTCTAATGTGTTCTAATATCCTATCGGTCACTTCGGTTATAGAAAAAGAATCATTATTTTCTAAGCTTGAATCCGGTTGTTCGACCCTTTGTTCCTCATAATACCCATATGAAGTTGATGGTTCACACCATTGTTCTTCATTGTAAGCATATGATGGATAAGGTTCATAATTTTGTTCTTCATAATACTCATATGAGGTGGGTTGTTCACGCCAAGGTTCCTCATAATAAGCATATGAAGGTGGTGGCTCATATCTTGGTTCCTCAAAGTATGAGTAAGAAGGCTCATACCTTGGTTCATCAAAATATGAGTATGAGGGAGGAGGTTCATACCTTTGGTCTTCATAGGATGTGTATGAAGTTGATGGCTTGTACCTGGGCTCCTCATAGTAAGTGTATGAATTGGATGGTTGATACGAGTGATTATTTTGAATCGAACGTGTATTACGACAATTTGTGCAATAATTACCCCTATAATCATCCTCATCATAGGTGTAGTTGTAACCTCCTGAGTATTGATCCATAAGAATCACTCAGCAGACCACAACTGAGCCTCGGGACCAGAAAATGAAACAACGATTGAAACAGAAGGCTGGACACGGCCCCGTGTCTGGTGAACACGGCCCCGTGTACAGGATCTGTATCTGGGCGTTTTAATTAAAGTTACTGGTCACGTTGAGCACGGGGGCGTGTTCAGCGAGCACGACCCCGTGTTCAGACTCTGTATCTGGGTATCTAACTAAAAATATGCAGCACGGGGGCGTGTTCAATGAGCACGGCCCCGTGTTCAGGCTTCTGTAAATGCAAACTAAACTAAAATGCAGAAAAATGTGCGCGCGTTTTAAAAAGGTTTTGAAAAACTGATTAGGCCGTCGATTTTAAACTTTCTCAAAATCCTTGTGTCCCCGGCAGCGGCGCCAAAAACTTGATGTGCGTGAAAGTGTCGTTTATTTTAGGTGTATATTTTAAGCCCTTTTTAACACTTATTTTAGCCAAGTTTTAAATTTATAAAACACGATATTTCACTGACACTAGACACACATATGGGCAAGTGCACCCATCGTTGAGTGTAGTATAGTGTTGGTAAGATACCGAGGTCGTCCAAGGACACAAGAGCTTTTAGTACCGGTTTATCCTCAACGTCTAACCAAAATAAAAGTTTAGAAAAATGTTTAAACTAAGAAAATAAAACTAACTAAAATGCTGAAAATAAAATAAAAATAAAAACAGATAGACAAGATGAATCACTTGGTTCTGACTCGTATCTAGTATAACCTTTGATTATTTCCGCACTTTTGCACATAATTAAGAGATTATCTTAGTTATTGTAGTAGGCCCCTCTTTTGAAGGTGACGTTACCCTCACCCCAGTAGTTTGAGTCAGCAGGGATACAATCCTAAAGGGGTGGATTATTGGAAGATAATGAATTAAGTTATTAATGCAGTATTGTGGTAGGCCCCGCTTTTGGCGGTGACGTTACCCTCAGCTAAGTAGTCTGAGTCAGCAGGGATACAGTCCTAAATAGCCGGGTTATAGTATTAATAGTAGTTAACTTATGAGGGGATCAAAGAGTTTGGACCCCCGCCATCCAATACCGTGAAGTATTGAAGGAGGTCCTACTAAATTTGACCCAGGTCCATTGCAGGACCTCTAAACGCTGAACAATGGCAAGACCTTTACCAAACCGTTCCCTTAACCCCCTACCAGGTAGCCAACATACCTCCATATAGACCGTGGAGATATGAATGGTGAAAATCCTTTATTTTATATAGACAGTAAAATAATGCCAAGACACCACGGACAAACGATAAGGAAAGATCACCTTTAACATAAGTAACTAGTTATTAAAGTCATTAATACAAAACCAAATAAAAAGTGCAAAAGATTAGAAATAAAAAGTATTATACTAGACACTTTGTCTTCACCAAGTGATGTAAGAGACTTAGGCAAACATGGCCTTGATTGTCAAGAACTCTTACGATCAATCTTGGATCCCGAGACGACTCACACACTCTATGATGGACAATGGATGATGGTGGTGGATGATGGTGTTGTGATGGTGGTGGGTGGTGGATGAAGTGTGAGAGAGGTGGTGTGCCAAGGGATGAGATGAAATGAATCCAAGCACTCCTATTTATAGGCTGAACAGAGAGCTGGACACGGCCCCGTGTCCGCTGGGCACGGCCCCGTGTCCGTCTGACACTCTCTCTCCTCATTAATTGTAATTCGCAATTACAATAAATGCGCCTGCTGTACTTTCGACACGCCCCCGTGTCCGCTGAGCACGGCCCCGTGATGGGCAATAGAAGCTTCTATAGGTTTGTCTTTTCTGCTGCTTCTTGGGCACGGCCCCGTGCTGGCTGAGCACGGGGCGTGTTCAGCCTTCTGTTTTCTCTATTTTGCTTTGGAAGGTGCCGTTGAGGGTTCGGGCAGTCCACTAATGTTCCTTTCCTTGTATTTATGTTAGATTTAGCTGTCTTTTTGCTTCTTTTGCGTTTTTGAGCTCATTTAATCCTGAAAATACAAAAGGAAGACAAAAACACTCTTTTTCCAATATTAGTACTAAAAAAGGGTTAGTTTTATGCATCATTTGATGTAATTTATATGTTGCATTTTACATACATCAAGCTGCATCGGAATAAGGTCGATAGGAAAGATGTGATTGTTGAACTCGAGGGTACAATCATGGAGAATAGAGTTGACGACGACATTTCTTCCAGTGGCAACTTCAACATCGAACGTCGAGGGGAGATGGGCGCGCTTACGATTAAGAAGCTTTTCGAACTCAAACGATACAAAACAGTTATCGGCTCCAGTTTCAAACAAACACGAAGGATAAATACCATGCACAAGGAACATACCATTGACCACATTGTTGTCAGCCTGAGCCTGGCGCACGTTAATGTTGAAAGTTCGAGCACGAGCGGCTTGTTGTTGTTGCTGTTGAGGCTGCTGCTGCTATTGCTGAGGCTGCTGTTGTTGCGGCTCTTGCTTCATAACCCGATTGGGGCACATGTTTGCGAAGTGGTTGGGATCACCACATGCAAAGCAGACTCTGGCATTGACCGCGGGTGCTTGACCTTCTTGTTGTCCTTGAGGGGCAGGGAGCAGAGCTTGATGAGCAGTAGCTGGTGCTGGCGCTTGTCGAGGACCTGTACGGCAGTTGGCGGTGAAATGGCCGTACATGTTGCAATGTACACAAAATCTGCAAGCAATTCCCACTGGATGATAATAGGTGCATGTCGGGAAAGCAGGGTGAGGACCATTATAAGCACGCTTTATCAGCGGCGCTTGGGTTACCGGTGCCGCAACCTAGCGGTGTTGAGTTTGTTGCTGAGCCGGTACAGCTTGGAGTGGGGCAGCAGTGGTAACAGCACAGTTCTTGTTGCTGGAGTTGCTGTTGTTTTTCCTCTTGCGACGAGAGGCTTTCGAAGACTGAGGAGCGGCGGCGGTTTAAGCGGTTGGTGCGGTGGTAGCTTGATGGAGACTCTTGGCAGCTTTATCCCAGAAGCCAGACTTGACTCGCTTGTCGTTGATTTCAGTGGCAAGCAAG
Organism: Helianthus tuberosus; assembly: GCA_030545235.1. Taxonomy (NCBI): domain Eukaryota; kingdom Viridiplantae; phylum Streptophyta; class Magnoliopsida; order Asterales; family Asteraceae; genus Helianthus; species Helianthus tuberosus. Next base: position 131,470,293 of record CM060387.1, on the reverse strand, counting down.
TAAGTCTCTTCGATTGTTGCTGGCTTTGAAGCTTGCACAAAATCTGCGACACAGTCGGGTAGAGCTCGAATGTACTTCTTGATTGCCATATCAGAAGTCTTAACTTGATCAGGACAGATTATACTAAGCTGCTTGAAGCGATCAGTTAAAGCAGTGTTGTCACCCTCCTTCTGCTTGATGTGCCAGAATTCGTCCTCCAACTTTTGACGCTCGTGGGGAGGGTAGAACTCTTCCATCATGACGTTCTTCAACTCATCCCACGTTAAACCTAAGCTGCGTCGTTTCCGCGTTTGTTTCTCTCGGTCGTCCACCAGTCTAAAGTGCGGGACTGGAAGACGCCGGTCGCATTGAGAGTGCGGAGATCATCAGGACAGCCACTCTGGCGCAGGGTGACCTCGATCGAATCAAACCATTGAAATAAAGCCGTAGGACCATCTTCACCAGTGAATTCTTTCGGTCCGCAAGCTTTAAACTGCTTGAAGCTAAAGGCAGCCTTAGGTGTCTCGGTCCTGGATTCTTCAGACGATTTGCTCACATTCTCGTACAGTTCACTGACGATCTGTGGAACAACCTTCGCCATTTGCTTAGTGATCATAGCGGCGAGGCGTTTGTCAGCCTGCTTTCGGCGAGCGGATTGGGTAGCTCGAGAACCAGACGACGACATTGTCTGCAACAGACATCGTCACAGGACTCAAACACAATATAATCGAATCTCACCTCACACGCCTAGTACTACTAAAGCTCAGGAACACGATCTCGTAACACATATACACATAGACACGTAATCACAGATTAACATAAGCACAAAAGCACATAAGCACAGAAGCATATAAGCACGTAGAGCACGGAAACACTTAAGCACAAGAGGCAGTCAGAATACAGAAACCTAGATATATGTTGCACGTATTCCCTATTCTTTACAGCGCGTATATCGTTTAATTACAGCGGTTGTGAGTATCGGGTAGTGATAGCGGATAGTGATCAGTGATTTGTAGGCGATCGTGTAGTGTGAGTTGTGCATGTTGATTGAAATAAACAGTGAAAATGAATAAACCACCAAAAATTTAAATGTAACGCCCTGCTTCTTCGTACTTTCCATAATTAGAAAGTCTCGTCTTGTATTTCTATTTGTGGAAATCTTGTATTCCTTGTAATCGTATTTCGTTGTAAAATCCGAGACTTTGATCGTAATGAAACGAATCTTTTATACATCGTTTATACATGTTTATACATTGTTACGTGCAGTAGTTTGATACATGGTTCGTAATTCGCATAAACGTATGTTTAATTCATAAACAATGATCGTGTATTCGCAATTCTTAAATATTTCCTACGTTCAAACACTTGGTTATTCGATTATAAAATTAAGTTATATGCTTTTCGCTTGATTAATACCTAAATGTCAATCATTCATACTTGTTTCATATGACACACTTAATATATCGCAAGTTGGTGTAATTAAAACATGTCTTTTAATCCTTTTAGGCCTTGATAACATGTTAAATGCACATTAGGCTTTATGTAGCATCTTCATTATATAAAATAGCTCTTATTTATACATTTTACATCATTTAAACAACAAAAAATAATAATAATAAAAGCTGCCAAACAGCCCTTGCAATCAGCCAACTATGGCTGAATTATTTCTTTTTTTATTGCTTAATCTCTTACCTAATTGTATTAAATGCTCACCCAACTTAACCCTAATCCCTCCCCTATAAATACCACTTATAACCAGCCTCCCTACCACTTTTGCAACACTAAAAACTCTCAAAACATCCTCCAAACCGTAGCTGAAAGCAAGAGTTCGAGCAGATTCATCACCTTTTACGAAAATGAGCCTAGAACATTTCCAAAAGGGCTCCAAAGTGGACTGATTTTTCTGTTCTTGTTTCAAACTTTGATAAACTTGTTTAAACTTGAGGAAACTCATCTCAAACCTATGTCCTTATGCTTATAACCACTTCTATGGTTAGTTAGCCTTAAAAACAAGGTTGAGACATTCAAAATCAGAGGTATAAACCTCACAAACTTTTTGTTTTGTTCATGGGTTTTAACCCACAAGTGATGTTCAAGTTCAAGAATTGATGATTGTGTGATTTAGGATTAGCTTGGGCTAACCTACTTGAAAATCCACACATTGCTTGATGTTTTCTCATAGATTAGTTGTTCATATTCTATTGTTTCTTGTAAGTTCATGACCCTCCTTGTTGTTCTTAACAACAAGTGTAGTGGTGAACAATAGAGGTACCTAAATGGAAGCTTTGTTCTTCCTACCTCATGTATGAATTCCATGATACTTAGAGGTGACTAAATGAAGACTTTAATCTTCTACCTCATGCTTGACTTATATAATATAATATACACTATGTAATACTTATGTAACAACCAAATAATCAAACTCTTGGTGATGAACTAATGGACATTCGTCAAGCTAGTAGATTGTATCATCTTAGGCCTTGACAACTTGTCACGATTCTAATGGAAGTTTGTTCCATGAAAACATTTAAACTCTTTTAGAGTTTCATAGTGTCAAGAACAAGTGTCATAGGTGTTAGATGATTATTTTCATATGTTTACTTTTCATGTTATTTAAACTCCAAATCCCTAGAACCATATGTAAACACCTCTTAAACTCCAAATCGAACACATTCAACTTCCTAGTCTCAACAACTTCGTCGCATGGGATAATCGGAAAGCATATGCAACTTCGTGAGTATACTTGACCCATTTTACCGTTTTCACACTTTTGGGTGTAACATGTTATTATATACAAAACACACATACTATACATATTCTTATGCAAATGTACAAACAAACAATCCAATACATGCTTACTATTTGTTATGCTTGATTCGTGTTTTCTGGACCATACTTATGTGATAAACTTGTCATTAGCTTCGTACGAGCCTCCATTTAACATGTATAGCGCTATAGGAGTAACACACCGCCCGTAGACTAGTGGTCATGTTAAATTTTCATTCATAGTTGCGTAAACAGAGGGTTGACTTGTAAATCGCATGCCAGTTTATACGTTAATCTTGATAACTAGGTTTGCCATGTGGATTGTTCTTTATCATTTTTATACTTATATACTACGCACCAAACTTGTATGCTCGCCAATACTTTTGTATTGAACTACACTTTTAAAACATGTTGCAGGTTTAGCGATGATATTGGTGATGCATGGAGTCTAGTAGGATGCTTAGATACACACTTTAAATTTGTATTCTTATTGTATTGTATTTCGTTACTCATGTTGTATTTATTTCAAATCTTTGTAATTTACTCTTTAGAAATGAAATGGAAATTTATTATTTAAATACTTGTCACCAATAGTGTTATGAAGTCTCTTGCGATCTATTTCGTCTCACTTCGATGTTTTCGCCATCGGTTGGGGTGTGACAGATTGGTATCAGAGCCATAACTATAGGGAATTAGGAAAATTGCCATGCTTTTGACCTAGTCTATAGTTAAGCACCAAAATTCGACCATACTTGCTTCACATGCTACTTTTATGAAATATCTTTACATGTTATTCTTGAAATGTCTCTTTCGTGTTATTTTCTTAAGATGCTTTATGTGTTTATACTTGTTATTATTATTTTGAACTTACGTATTTTACTCATTTATACTAAATTCGAAACCACTTGTAATACACAAACGAGACGACTTCACCAAAATAGGCGTGAAACCCACAATTTGGTGAAAGACTCTCAATCCACCTATTCTTTTTACACGAAATTCACCACCAAGTTAGGAGTGAGATCCTCACCTTGATGGAGAATTTCCGCTTTCAAATTCTAGTGGACCCTCGTCAAAGTGTTGAAATTAAAATTTTGACCCGACGAGTACTAACCACACTTAGGATACGAAATCGTTAAGTTAGGGGTGAAACCCGCACCTTGTCAACTAGTTCCACTCCTTGTAATATAAAATTTTGACCCGACGAGTACGAAAGCGTTAGGGTCCTAGGAAGGTTATAGACTAGGTCAAAGCATTACTAATAACCTAATTCCCTATAACCATGAGCTCTGATACCAACTTTTCTGTCACACCCCGACCGCGTTAAAACAATAAACCGCGGCGGAAATGTCGGGGAGTGTCGTAACAGAATCATTGTTTCACAACACATGGATAAAAGTTCTGTTTTATTGAATTAAATGTATTACATTGCATTGAAATTAGAAACAAAACATGAACAAATAGACTTTCATTGTTATTAAGTCACTAAGGCCTCGTCTATTCCTATGTGAGCATACACCAATATCATCATCAAACATTATCAACTATGGTATCTGAAACACATGTGAAAATACGTCAGCATAAAAATGCCGGCGAGTACATAGGTTTTATGTGAGTGTCAGATTCATGGCTCATTTGCATTTTGAAATAACTTGAACAACTTCATTAATTGACATTAGAAAACCTAGTTTTGTAAAATGTTTGTAATGTAAATTGAAATAACCAAGTCAAAACAGATTAGTTTTATAAAACCTCGATGCCATGAATCTTAACTCAAAACATTTGTTTTTGTAAGCCCAAATCGTAAATTGTTTTTGTAACAAAACTCAAATGGTTTATATTGTTAGAAAAACCTTGTAATATAACTTCGTTTTGATAACCTTTGCCCAAGTGATCTAGTTAACGCAACGATATATAATGTGTTAAAAGCACTTATATATAGGAAGTACCAGCAGCGTATCCACCATGCTTTTAGCACATTACACCAGCCCCGTTATCTAATCACTTCCCTAACCCAACGGTTCAAACAGTTTCAAACGGTTCACATAAATCAAACGGTTACAAACGGTTCACATAAGTCAAACGGTTACAAACGGTTCACATAAATCAAACGGTTACAAACGGTTCAAAATGTAAAACAATGTGTCCATATACTGGATGAGCATATGCAACAAAATGTAATATACGAAAATCAATGTGCTAGCATGCTAAGTGAACATGCATAGCAAAACATAATGAAATCATGTACTATACGTGTACTATTGAACATAACAAGCTCATGATATAAAAGAATGTAAAAACCCGAAAGTAACAAGTAGGCACATGTGTTTCACCCCAAAACAGTTTAAAACGGTAAACGAGGGGACTATGTACTCACTTGAGGATGCTTAGAAGTCTTTAATAGCAACCAAGCACAGCTAGAGGGATCACGGAATCAAACGGCACCTAATATAGGTAACTACATTAATAAACCGGACCTAAATCGGAAGATCGGATAGGATGAGGTTTTGTAAACCAAATGAGTATTGGAACTCATATGATATGGTTTAACCAAGCCTACATACTAAATCGAAACCTATCCTAAGTGCGTATTACCCATTACGACTTGTTTAGGTAGCTTACGCTACTTTAACGCGTCGTTCGCGTAAAACACGTTCGGAACGCCTAACTAGTCCTATGACAAGTATTATATGCCTAAACATGTTTAAATATGTTGCATAATTAGTTAAGTGACAAAAGTTTAAATTACATATGCTTAAATACCAATTATGCATGAAAAGGGCATTTTGGTCATTTTACCTAAGGCATATAAACAACCTATCATACAACTAATTAAACTAAGTGACCATAAGGTATAACCTCAGAAGGTTATTCCCTATACAACTATGGTCACAATAAATGCTTGGTCGGATCCTAATGATCGACCAAACGGGTCGGGTTTGAAAGCCTAAGCGGTTGTTTAGACCGCTTATCTTACGACCCTATAAGCACTAAACTAAAAGTGACGAGCTAAACATGTTGAAACATGTCTAACTAAGTTTGAAAACAAGTTTGATATCAAAACAAACGGTTTTGATACCCAAGAATAGTTTGGTTTCAAAATACGCATAAATGTGCATTTTGACCGAAACTATGACTCGTCACTAGACCTAATCAACGTGGTAATCAGTAGGTATAGTCACAAAGGACTATAACCATCGTGATTACGCTCACGTTGCGAAGTTCAAACGAACTTCGTGTTGACCATTGACCGGTCAAAGCAGAAAGTCAAACACTGTTTGACTTTCATGCTTGAAAAGCGATAAAAGCACAAAAGAATACTTACAAAGGGTCCAAGCTAGGAAGATATTGATCTAAATGTTCTCAGGTATGAAGTTTTGGAACCTCAACTTAGAGAAATTCAGATCAATTGTGAGGAGCAAATGAATTTTAAGTGGGTATTTATTGATTTTGGTCCACCATTAAGATCGTTCCTCGATTCCCGAGCTTCAATCTCAACCATCCATGTGTGCCCACTGAATTAGAATACCATGGGTGCTCAAAACAAGCCCCTAGTATGAAGAAACCATGTGAAAAACAAGGGGATAGCTGGGTTTTGAAGAAAATGAAACCTGCTGTCCAGGAGAAGGCTTACGGACCGTAAGCACCACCATACGGTCCGTAAGGACCTTGTTTGCTGGCAGTGACTTTCAGCAATTGGCAGAACAGGCCCCTACATCTCCAAACTTGATTTTTGATCCGTTTTGGCACGTTTAAGCCCCGTTAACCTCATTTCAAGGCTCTAAAATGAAGTTAAAGTATAGGGAACTTAAAATATGCTCAAAAACATCTCGGATGTCAGTTCGTTTGGTCGTACGGTTGCGTTGTTCGGTTAATTACGATGAAACACGAACGGGCGCGAATAACGATCCAAATTTCGCGACAAATGGAATTTTATCATGCCAATCATTAAAATAAAATATTTTAATGGTTACATAAATTTTTGGATGTCCGGATATATTTAGAACGTAAGATATGCGCGAAAATGCAAACTTGTGCACTTTTTTGACGCTTTTAGTCCCTATTGATCAGAAAGTTTGTTTTTGCGCACCAATCACCTCAAAGCCTATTTCTACACTATGTAAAGGATATTTAGGGCATATTTAACTTATGATCAAGTTCCGGAATGTTCGTTATAGAACGAATCAGCATACTTTCACAGTTTGTCGAAATTAGTCCCTGTAAGCGAATAAACTTGATTTCGCCACACCAAACCCTCCAAAACTCATTTCTAAGTTATGTAAAGGTTATTTAAGGTATGTTAAGCCTATGTCACTGTTCTGGAGTGTTTGTTGCATTAAACTAGTTATATTTACGCATCTGTTCGCGTATAACCTTCCAGAAGGCGATTTAAAGCTCGAAATCGAACATAAATTGATATGTGCACATAATTCACATATTTATACAAATCCAAAGTATGAAACACAATATTTCATTGATTTGGTATTTGTTTAGTGGTTGAAGTGACACAGATGTCACAATAAGAACACCATGATGACATCATCCTAGAACACCTTAGATCTAGTGATTTCACGGTTAAAAGTTAAGATTCAAAAGATAGAAAGGTGTAGGAGTGCGTGTAGATCAAGAAAGTACAAGATTTAGGTTGAAAACTTACAAGATTTGAGAGAAATCGGAAGAAATACGGGCTGAAGCGAGTTGGTCGAGCAAAGGAGCTGTCACCATCAAAGAGGTGACAAATGGGGGTATTTATAGGGTTTCCTAAAATGGAAAGTGGGGTAAGTGGTTGGTCGATCGGGTGGCAACCCGATCGGATGTAATCCGATCGGATGGCCACTCGGTCGGTTGGCCACTCGATTCGAGTGTTTGGCGCGATGAGTTTAGTCGTTTCGATTCGAGTGTTAAGCTTTGCGATGCGATTCGAGAGAGCGATGCGATAGGATTACTCATCAAATTTCTTTTAATCCCAACTACTATATCTAACATACAATCACTATAATTACTGCGTTAAGCGTTTCGATTTGATTGCGATGCGATAAATTGCGATTTCGATTAACACCTCAACATAAACATAACATGCGCAAGTAACACATAAATAGCACACACACGTAAAACAATATCCAACACACATAATTCGAGTTGCGAATGCGATAGCGATAAGCGATAAATCGATTAAACATGAGATTAATAGCGATTAAACCTCGATTATTAACAAGTACTCCACATAATACAAATAACGTGATAACATAAATAGATTATCTACAAGTCAAAGAAGTCAAAACAGGAATGGAGCAAGGAGTGACAGATCGCAATTAGCAATCTTGTCTTCCTTTGACTTCAATCTTGACTTTGACTTTCGAAACACGGGGTGTTACACTTTCCTTGAGGCAGTGAAACCATTTTTCATACATCTCCAACTATCGTACGCAAACGCCTTTAACCACCCATTGAACCTCTTTGCCCATCTATTATAATCCCCGATCGGCATTAGCTTTGGAGGTTTGTTATACGTACCGTAAGCATTATCAACGCTTAGCGAGTAAGAGATCGCCTTGGTAGCAGTCTTTGGGTTCGTGTTGGTATTCATGCCGGAGGTTGTGTCTCCTGTGTTGTATGCAAAAATATCGCTGAAAGGATTCAAGAATTCGTCTGCCATGATTGTTCCTGAAAAGTTAAATACTTGGTCAAATTTCAAAAAGTCAAACACAAACATTTGGATAGAATGGTCGTTCGTACGAATGGTCGTTTGTACAGATGACCATAATCAACTGAGCAACAAGTACACCAAGTGATGAATGGCAATCTGATCGGATGGCGATCCGATCGGATGGTCATTCGTTGGTTTGAGACTTGAACTGTTTAAACAACAATACTTATCCGGTCGGATGGCGATCCGATCGGATGTGTATGACGTCAGCAAAGAAACTTAGAACAATATCTAGTGCAATCCGATCGAATGGCGATCCGATTGGATGAGTGACGTCAGCAAGTGCGTTGAACAGTTCATAGATTTTATCAATTTGAACGTGTTTTAGCTCGAATTTTGGATTGAAACTTTGTAGGATTATACTGTGATAGATTCCGATCAGTTTTATGTCAATTTTAGTCCAATTTGTCCATAAATTGTCCGTCAATTTTGGGTTTTTCTCAGTTTTAGATGTGAAAGTAAGAAAACAGGTGGAAATGTAGAAGAAGATGAAGAATTGGTCAAAATCTCCTGTGAGATTTGACTGAAAACGGCTGAAAACATCTGAAATCCTCGTGATATCGCTGTAACTATCTCCGATTCGACCTCCTGTGGCTCTGATACCACTTGTGTGTGCCCCTGGAGTAACGGTTCTATCTAAAAGATGAAGAACGTGGTACGAATCGATCAATACAGAGGTGCGGAATCCCTCGGCATTGTCAGAGAATCATCAACAACGATATTCACTGTAAACATGTCCAATCTCATTAAGTGATGTCAAAGTACAAAGATCCGTATGACAACTGGACAGAGCTTCGCTTGACAAAAATGGCAAAAGGTTCTAAACTAAGACCCCTACTCACCTATTTATAGGGAATCTTGGGAGAGGTGGTGTCATCCGGTCGGATGGTCATCCGTCCGGATGACCTATGTCATCCGACCGGATCACATTTGACAATCAACGTACCGTCTCCCGTTAAGTCTAGATACAAAATACATACATACAAAACTGTACAACGACACATTACAGGACAAAATACATAGACTCGATACAGACGGAAGCTACAGACATAATGCACTAACAGGGTCGTAATATGGCTTATCATATGAAAATCTAACAATTTCAAACCACTTGTAAAATATATGACAATTTAGATCCAAAATCGTAAACCTAGCTTTAAACACAAATATTTAACAGTGAAAGCTTTTTAGGTTCATCCAGGATTTGTAACCTAGCTCTATAGCAGGAACAAATCACCTGGCTCTCTCCCCCTATCAAATAACTTCTATTTATGACAGTGAAAGAATCCAAAATCCTCACAAATTACCATCCAAGTCCAAATTAATGACCTTGGAGATTTCACAAACTATTTTTGAGCTTTCATTTAAAACCTCAAGTTTCAAATTAATGAACTTGTTTATTTTCAGAAACATGTTTGGCATACTTTAAATTTTGAAACTTAGCAGTCAAACATCAGTTCTCAAAACCAAAGTAGAAACAAAATATTTTTGAATTTTTCAAAGTTTATGCTAAAACACTCTGAAAATCTTTTTGTAATTTTTCTTTAATGAAAAGCAGTAAAGAAATATTTACAGACATATTTTTGTTTGAATTCGTGTTAGAGGATCATATCAGTTTATGACAGATCACTAGCACCGTTGAGCTATAAACAGTTTAAGTTCTAAACGATTCACTTAGATTGTCAGTATATTGATCCACTTAAATTCTCACACAAAGTTCAACTGATTCGAGATATGAGATTTAGTGTTTTAAGGACTTAACTTATTCGCGTGTCCTACCTTATAATATACTCCCGTATCAAGACTCCCTAGATTTGGTGTTACAGGTGAATATACTATATTGATATCTATACTCTGGGTTAGTGCGAGGCCTTGAGAGATCATGTATGAACTACCGTTCAGTCAAAGAGATGAAGGCTCGAATTTGGGTGTGTCCCACTTAGGGATCTTCTTTACAACTGCACTTGATATATTTCTTTTGATATTTTTCAATTTTTATGCAGAGGGAAAGCTTTTAAAGCACGCAAAGTATTATACGAGGTCTAAGCCATTGCCGACGCAAAATCAGAAGACCAGGTATAATACCCTAGATATCAAACAGTTTAAAGACCTAGTATCTCAGAATCAGGCAACCTCTCAAACGAAATTTCGGAGGTTATCTATATATCCGAGAGATGTTCCCCACGAGATAAGCAAAATATTGATTTAGGTTTATATCTCAAAATCAATCTATTAAGTGTGTAAAAACCTAATGGCATATCATCAGTGAGACCGATTATCACATTTTAACATTCCATTTCTTTAGCATGCTGTGATTGTCTTAATGATATACTATCATTTCCTCTTTTTACACAAAAACTCATTTTTGAATTCTCTATTGTTTTTTACTTTTTTTTTTAAATTTTCAAATGTTTTTGTATTTTCAAAATTCTTACTCCCCTTAAAATCCAAAACATTTAAAGAAAATTTGATAACCGATGTAGATAGCTTTGTCTCGTCATCCATTTTCTGCGTCACATGCTTTGTTTCGCATAAAGTACCCCCATGATTTACAACACATTGATTTTTAACAATGTTAAAACTGTTTAATCACTTGTGAAATAATCATGTTGGTTCAGCCGTGAGGGTTTCGGCATTTTCAATCAACATTTTTTTCAATTTTTTTTTATTTTTAACAAATTTAAAAACAAACATATTTTTTTCATTTTTCAATTTTTGACAAAAGAAAACACATTTTTGGTTTTAAATTTTTCTATTTTTAGAGTTTTTTTTATTTATGGTTTATTTATATACAAAAACAAATCAGCACTCCCAGTTTTTCATTCTCAGGGATCTGCTGCCTCCCATGCCCTCCATACCAGGCTGCTCCGCTCTTTGATTTGACATTCAGCTGTATTCAGGAGCACCTGCACATTCAACTCACTCAATTACTTGAACAATGCAACCCATGCCTGCTTGATCTTGGGTATTGTCACACAATACGAATTGTTCAATTTCGAAAAATCTTTGTCATTTTGAACAAACACATTTTCATTCTTATTGTCAACCGTTTTGGTTGAATCGATTTTCCGTTTTGTACTCACAGAAGTCTTTGTCTTTTGCACCCAGATTTGTCCTTTTAAAACATTCCTTTGATAAAACCTGGATTCATTTTGAATGTTTTGTTCCGACAAATCAGTTTTAGGTTTCCAAAATTGCTTTGGCTTTGTCAAATCAACTGTTGATTTCCAACTTTGTTTAGCCTTAAATCTGGGTGTCTTTGGTTTCCAAGTTTGTTGCGATTCAACCTTTGATGTTTTCGGCTTCCAAGTTTGTTTTGACTCAAACTTGGTTGACGTTTGTTTCACAACATCAAACTTCTTTTCCTTTTGAACAACATCAACTTTCTTTTTCTTTTCAACATCAATAGGTTTCATATTTGGAAATTTGCGACCAACATGTTCAATTTGATCACATTTAAAGCATGTTTTCTTTGAAACATCTTTAGCCTGTTGTTGTTGTTGTTGTTTCTTTTGAGCATAGAACTCTTCATTAGACTGTCGTCTACATTTGAGTTCTTTCTCTTCTTCTGAACTTGTTCCGTGAACAAAGTTCATCTTTTTCTGATGATTTGACTTTTCAAAACATTTCTTTTGGTTTTGTTTCTTTTTATAACCCAACCCAACCTTCATGTTTTTCTTTTTATATCCAGGTTTGTTATAAAAAGTTTTCCTGCTCGTTTTTTCGGCAAATTTTGCAATTTCAGACTTTTCGATTTCTACCAGTTTGAACACTTTGTTGATCTTATCCGAAATCACATTTTGAATTGGAAATTCAACATCTGAGAATAATTTGTCCAATCCAATCCAATCATGGTATATGCCAATCCTATTGGATCATCATTCGCATTTTGTCTCAGATTTCGAATTTTTCAAATAGTTTTTGTGAAAACTTTCCTCATCTTCATCCTGTGATTCAGACTTACCTTTGTTGGTAGAATCGTCTCTCAAAACGCTTTCAACAACCTTTCCTACCACCTCTGAATCACTAGCATCATCAGATTTGGTGTAAGTCACATCTATGTTTTCAGGTAATTGGTCAACCATGTTCAGATCTTTTGCCACATCTTCATCATCATAGAACGTGTAATTATTCCAACGGTGGTGGCACCTGATGATATTCTGAACTAATACACTTGTTGTTCTTTTCAAATTCTTTATCATCTGGTGTGATGTTGAAAATACGTTTGATAATGTACGAATAAGCATGATAACTTTGAAGTTTATTACAACTTTTTCCTTTTTAGCTAATTCTTGTTTAAGTTTAGAAATTTCATCAATATATAGATTTAAAATCTCTTAGTTTCCTTTATATTTGGCTTCAAAAAGTCTTGTTTTCTATAAACATTTTGACAATCTACCGTTCATACTTTTGACTTGTCTCTTTAAAGTATCATAAGCTTTTTGTAAATTACCATTTGCAAATTTCATTCGATCATATTCTTTCTGTAATTATTGAATGATATTATCTTTTTGTAAACATTCATTACAGCTTGCTAAACACTTTTGTTTTAAAGTCTCGTTTTCTTTTTCAAAATCTTGACATTTCAGTGTCATCTTTTCAACATTTTGTTTCAAAACTTCTTCATTTTCAAGCATTTCTTTACATTTTGTTTCGAAAACTGTTTCAATTTTGGTAAACTCAATATCTCTTGATTTTAAGTTTTCTTCTTTTTCAGTACAAGCTTTGCACATTTCCATGCATTTCCTGCACTGTTCTTCTGTTTTATCAACAGATTGTTTAACAATTTCATCGTTATTTGATGATTCAGAAGATTCAGTTTGAATTTTTACCTCAGTTTCATCTGGCACCTTGGATTCTTCTGTCGTCTTCTTCTGATCTTCATCAGCCTTCTGTTGGTTCTCATCAGCTTCTCCTGCTGTCTTCTTCATCTCTTCAACCAGCTTCTCAGTATCTTCTGCTTTCTTCTTTTTCAACTCCATTACCTTAGGTAGACTTGCGTAAAATACTCCGTTTAAACGCTTATACAGATTAGCTTCATAATCTTTCTCTATCGACCTCCTCGTATAGAACGTTTGACAGGTTGGAAAGACAACTATTGCTGCATTGAAATCCACCTTCTCAGGATCAACCACTGGATTACCTTGTGGATCTAAGAAGCATTCTCTTTCAGCTTCCCATCTGTTTGCTCTCTGTGCTTCCTCAAAAGGAGCATACAATTTTCTAATCTTATGTCGAGCAAAATCTCTCTGCCATCGTTTATCAACTTCAACTTCAGCAACTAATGCATACCCTTCTCTTGAAATGTATTTACTCCAATTAAATCCTTCATCTTCATGAATTACCGCCATTGCTTGTTTTCTATCTCTTGAAGAATCTTCACCAATTTGCTTTTGGTTCACCTTTGACGGCTCGCTGATGCGATGGTAGATTGCTTTTGATAATAATCATCCCGAAATGGATTCACAGCTTCATCGGTTTGCCTGTTTGTGCACTCTCTCTTGAAATGCCCTTTCTGTTTGCACTTGAAACAGGTAACCTTCGATTTATCGAATCCCAGCTTCGTGTCAGCAATTCCCAAACATGATCTTCATGTGATCTCCATAAACCGTTGTGCTTTCCTCATAACGCTAACCATGCACCATCTTATATCGATCAGCTACATCTCCTCTGGATCGATCTGGTCATAATCTTCCATCGTCATATTCGGGTTTCCAACCTTACCAGTGACCAGGCTTTCGTACGATTCCAGAATTGATGCTAAGAACACCATTTGTTGCTTGGCTACTTCTGCATTTAGGCTTTGAGTGTTTTTTAGATCTATGGCGATGTTGCATTGAACTATGTTCGGATTAGACGGATTGGATGCAGATGATGAATGATAACCCGAATCACTTCGGAAGATTGTTTTGTGATAAATCTTGTGAGCTACCAGCACTAAACACCATCTTTGGTGCTTGATTATTCATCAGCATGCTTCTTCGATAGTACAAATCGACATTTTGCTGGTAATTTTGATTGGCCATTTTGTTTTGTTTTTGAATTTCTTGTTCGTGGCCTTCAAGCTTGTCGATCCACCAATCCAGATTCATCGTTTTAGTATCATTTCCGTTTTCGAGAATCATGACATAGTATGGCCAATCATTTTCATTTGGAAGTGCTTCAATCAGCCTGTCAATGATCTCCTCGTTGTCTTTGAAAACACCAAATCTTTCAAGTTCGAGTTAAACATGGCAAATTTTTTTATCATTTGACGGACACTTTTGTCACACCCCCAAAATCCACGTGCGGAGTACCACCGCTTGGAGGCGTGACTGACCAGGATCAAGCCACCAGTCATATCAAACATAATATGTGATAAATGTAATTTAAACCAAACGATATGAAAGGTGTTCAAACAAAACATATTAAGTGTCTAGCGGAAGCATAATTGTAAACCCAATGCAAGTAATAAGTTCAAATGTCTAAATGTTTTAACGTAGCATCCTCGATCCATGTTCCACAACGACTGGGCCTCCCGTGCAAGCTCCAAGAGTACCTATGGTCATGCAAGGCATGTAACAGAGAGTCAACAACTAGTTGAGCGAGTTCACAGTTGGTTATTCAGTTATAGTGTTCGTATCGTAAATCGTAAGCTCGTTTAGTAATCATGTATCGTATGTAACGGTATCGCGGCCCTCTAGGCATGTTTGTGAAGTTTAGTGGGGGTTTCCCATGTTTTCTAGACTAGGTATATTTGTATCGCGGCCCACCCGGCATGTGTGCGAAGATTAAAGTATAGTTCGCGGCCATTCCAGGCATGTATGCGAAGATTGTTCTATTATCGCGGCCAATCCCGGCGTGTGTGCGAAGAGAAGTATATGTATCACTAGTCTAGCAGTATCTACCAATAACCTTCCTCTCCCGAGGCCTATGGTATGTAATTCCGATAACCCTTAAGCATAAGTAATCAATCAACCCATTCCCAACCCCGGGAATCCCATGCCTTAGTAAGAGTGTGAACTCACCTTGGTTTGCTCGGTATGCTAAGTATGTGCTCACAGTAAATCAATCACGTCCTAAAGTACGCATGTATACATAATCAGTTTGTATTCACGAAGTTCACGAATAAGCACATTCATAGTGGATACCGAATCAATGTTCACTGAATAGCACAACTCACGTATTCAAATTCATACAAGCCATGCGTATCATTTAACCTCAGTTAGTTACCCCAGTTAAGTCTTAACAGAAATAGACCAAGTTACTGTGCAGATTAACAACTCGACGAAACACCCTTGTTTCGTCGTATTTACCCTTTGGCGAAACACATCTGATCCGCCGTGTTTGCCCATGACGAAACGCATCTGTTTCGTCATAACTACCCTCGGCGAAACACCCTTTGTTCCGTCGTTTCAGATTTGTGGTGACCAATGTCGACGAAACTCATCAGTGTTTCGCCGACATCTGCGTTTCGTAAAGACATCTGTTTCGGCATATAACAGTTACGTGCAGAAAACCCTAATAGCCGTCATCATCAAGCAGCAATCATTCATCATCATCATCATATCCGACACATACACATAGTCAATACAATCAGCAAGTACCCGATTACTACCAATAATATGTGCATGTTCTGAAATAGCGGCCTAATCATAAAAGACTAACCGGTTCACTAAGTCAATGACCCAAATTGGTTTAATTAAGATTTCATGTGCTAGTGTTTGTGAGGTCCAATAGTGATCAAGCTAGTTGTGATCTTGTCATTCAATAGCATGTGCACTTTATTACATTTAAAACTTCAATCATTATCATATCAAAAATCCCTAACCTCCCTACCAATCGATTTATTATATGCGAATGTAATCACAACAATTCGAGGCTATTACACGTAAGCATGAATGATCAATTATTCGAAAAACATAAATCACTAACCGAGAGGTATGGGATGATGATGGAAGCGCTAAAGCAGTTTCGGTAAGCACTAGATTGCCGTCACACAGCAAGGAGGGCCTCTAGGGTTTCTAGTTTTGTTAAAAAATGCCGAATAATAATCGATCGTTCATTTAAATACGCGTTTAAGGTTACTGGGCCTTAACAGGGCCTCGCGTAACATGTGGGCCGGCGAAACGGATCGGCCGACGAAACAAGTCTGTTTCGTCGTGCAGTGTTATGGCGAAACGGACTCTCCTGTTTCGTCGTGAATGTTCTGGTTCGTCATCCATTTTGTGTTTCGTCCAAACTAATAAAATGTCTAAGTGTTTAAGTATCTGGAATGTTATCATGTCCCACACATACATAACAATCAATCATGTATTCCCATGCATTCATCACATGAATAATTCAAAGTTGTACAAGTACAAGGCAAATAAATCAAACAGTCAAATAGTCAATGTGCATTAAATGCGAGAATGGAATCTCGGAAAGTCGAGTTGTCACATTATCCCCAACTTGAAAGAAATTTCGTCCCGAAATTTAGTATGTGGTTACTGAGGAAGCTAATTGTGTGACGTTGTTTACCTGTTTCGTATCGCGGCTCCCCGAGCAGGTTTGCGAAGATTACTGGTTTTCCTGGGGTGTCACATCATCCCCCCGTTGATTTAGAATTTCTTACCGAAATTCTGTTGTAGCTTCGGCCTCAGTAGTGGTTGCTTGGTTTTCGAATAACTGGGGATACTTGAGTTTCATTTGATCTTCTCGTTCCCAGGTAAACTCTGGGCCACGACGGGAGTTCCATCGAACTCATACCAGCGGTATTCTAGTGTTCTTGAGGACCTTAACATCCCGGTCCATGATTTCAACTGGTTCTTCGACGAAATGCAACTGTTCGTCGATAGTGAGCTCCTTCAAAGAACTATGAGGGTCTCATCTGACAGACACTTCTTCAGATTCGACACGTGAAAGACGTTGTGAACTGCACTGAGTTCAGCTGGTAAGTTCAGTCTGTAGGCCACTTTGCCTATTTTCTCAATAATTTCGAATGGTCCAACGTATCGTGGATTTAGCTTGCCTCGTTTGCCAAAACGAACCACACCCTTCCAGGGTGAAACTTTGAGTAGCACTCGATCCCCAACCTGGAACTCGAGTGGTTTCCTGTCTTTATCGGCGTATGCTTTCTGACGGTCATGAGCTGCCGCCATGCGTTGTCGTATCTGAGCAATCTTTTCAGTAGTATCAACTACCATTTCTAGACCTGTGATTTGACTATCTCCCACCTCCGCCCAGAAAAGAGGTGACCGACATTTACGTCCGTACAATGCCTCGAATGGAGCGGCTTTAATGCTGGTGTGGTAGCTGTTGTTGTACGAGAACTCCACTAACGGGAGATGTTTTTCCCAGCCGTTGCCGAAATCGATTACACATGCACGAAGCATGTCTTCTAAAGTTTGAATAGTGCGCTCAGACTGCCCATCCGTCTGAGGGTGATAAGCTGTGCTCATGTCTAAATGAGAGCCAAAAGATTTGTGCATTGCTTGCCATAGTTCTGAGGTAAAACGTGCATCACGATCAGAGGTAATGGAGGTTGGCACCCCGTGCCTTGAAACCACTTCTTTTAAGTAGATGTCTGCTAAGGTAGAGAATTTGTCTGTTTCTTTGATAGCCAAGAAGTGTGCAGACTTAGTGAGTCGATCCACGATCACCCAAATAGTATCATTCCCACGTTGGGATCTAGGCAGGCCAGTAACAAAATCCATGGAAATTTGCTCCCATTTCCATTGTGGTATCTCAGGTTGTTGGAGTGGGCCTGAAGGTTTCTGATATTCTGCTTTGACTCTCGCACAAGTCAAACACTTGCTAACGTAAGTTGCTATGTGAGCTTTCATACTAGGCCACCAATATGTAGTTTTCAGGTCGTGGTATATCTTATCCGAACCAGGATGTACTGAGTAGCGAGACTTATGAGCTTCATCCATTACAAGCTCACGTAAGTTGCCATAGAGTGGGACCCAAATGCGTCCTGTTACATAGTAGGCGCCGTCTGCCTTTTGTTCGAACCGTTGCCTTGAGCCGCATAGGGCTTCATCCCTGACGTTTTCTGGTTTCAATGCTTCTACCTGAGCATCTCGTATCTGAGAAGGAAGACTAGACTGTATAGTGAGTTGCAACGCTCGTACACGCCTAGGTGTAGTATCCTTTCGACTGAGGGCGTCAGCCACCACATTGGCTTTGCCCGGATGATACTTTATGGCACATTCGTAATCGTTTAGTAGTTCGACCCATCGTCGTTGTTGCATGTTCAATTCTTTCTGCTTGAAAATGTGTTCAAGACTCCTGTGATTGGTATAGATGGTGCACTTGGTGCCATATAGGTAGTGTCGCCATATCTTGAGCGCAAAGACAACAGCTCCCAGCTCTAAATCATGCGTAGTGTAATTCCATTCGTGAATCTTAAGTTGGCGCGAAGCATAATCAATGACTTTATCCCGTTGCATCAACACACATCCAAGACCTTGGATGGATGCGTCGCAGTAGACTACAAAATCATCCGTGCCTTCAGGCAATGAGAGGATAGGTGCGCTACTAAGTCTATCCTTTAAGTGCTGAAACGTTGTTTCCTGTGTATTACCCCAACGATAAACAACACCTTTCTGTGTCTGTAGTGTAAGCGGCTGTGCAATCTTTGAGAAGTCTTTGATGAACCGTCTGTAATAACCCGCCAAACCCAAGAATTGGCGTATTTCGGTCGGTGTGCGAGGTGCAGGCCAGTTCTTGATCGAATCTACCTTGGATGGATCGACATGAATCCCATCCTTGTTTACCACGTGGCCTAGGAAATGGACTTCACGAAGCCAGAAGTCGCATTTTGAAAACTTGGCATACAGCTGTTCCGTTCGAAGAAGTTCCAAAATAAGTCGTAAATGATGCTCGTGTTCCTCCTGACTCTTCGAGTAGATCAGGATGTCATCGATGAAAACAATAACAAACTTGTCAAGGTAAGGTTTGCACACCCTGTTCATAAGATCCATGAAAACTGCAGGCGCGTTCGTTAGCCCGAATGGCATGACTAGAAACTCGTAGTGGCCGTAGCGAGTTCTGAATGCTGTTTTGGAGACATCCTCATCCCGGACTCTCAGTTGGTGATACCCTGACCTCAGGTCAATCTTCGAGTAATAGCTCGACCATTGCAACTGGTCGAATAGGTCGTCGATGCGTGGAAGAGGATAGCGATTCTTCACGGTGACCTTGTTCAGTTCGCGGTAATCAATACACATGCGAAAGGTACCGTCTTTCTTCTTCACAAATAATACTGGAGCTCCCCAGGGCGAAGAGCTAGGACGTATGAAACCCTTTTCCAAGAGTTCTTGCAATTGCTTAGACAGTTCTTCCAATTCGGTTGGAGCTAAGCGATAAGGTGCTCGAGTTATGGGTGCTGCTCCAGGAGCTAGCTCGATCTGAAATTCAACCTGACGATGAGGTGGTAACCCAGGTAACTCTTCAGGAAACACTTGAGGAAAATCGCGTACTACTGGAATATCCTCAATCTTTTTCTCTTTCTTCGTTGTATCTGTAATGAGTGCTAAAACAGCTGTGTGGCCCTTTCGCAAACACTTCTGAGCCTTCAAGAAGGAGATGATGCCACTCACGACACTACTCGTGTCGCCTTGAACTTCGAGAGGTTCCTTACCAGAACGGGGAATACGAATGATCTTCTCCTTGCATAGGATCTCTGCTTGTTGTTGGGATAACCAATCCATACCAATGACGATGTCGAAACTACCCAGAGTTATAGGAATGAGGTCGATAGGGAAAGTCTGACCAGCGAGGATAAGGTTACAACCCTGAACTATGTGTGTGGCCTCTAGACTTTTACCGTTAGCTAACTCTACGACATGTTTGGTGTTCAAAAGTGTTGGTGCGCGTTTAAGCATTTGACTAACTTTCAGTGATATATAACTGGTATCCGCACCCGAATCAAATAACACAGTAACATATAAGTCATCGAGAAGAAACTTACCCATAATCACATTAGGATCGTTCCTTGCATCAGCCTGACCAATCACAAATGCACGACCCCTAGCACCATTGTTGTTGTTTCCCCAATTGTTGTTCCCATTGCCCTGATTATTGTTGTTGTTATTCTGATTCTGGTTTAACTGAGGGCAATCCCGCTTAAAGTGGCCTTCAGCCCCGCACTGAAAGCATCCCCTATTTCCTTGCTGGTGGCTGTTGTTGCTGGTTCTGATTCGCAGGCCTTGAGCTCCTGTAGTCTTTAGCTTCATGACCTACCCTTAGACATCTCTGACAGTGGCCCTTACGACACTGACCACTGTGGTGTCTGTTGCACCTGTTACACAGTGGATGAATTCCCCGATATCCACCCTGCCCCTGACCACCAAAAGACTGCTGACTCGGACTCTGGTAATCATTGGTCTTGCGTTGCTGAGGTTGAGACTGAACGATAGCTGAACCTTTGCTGGAATCCCCCTCCCATTTCCGCTTGTTGTCACTGGGAGTAGCAGGAGTAGCTGAAGTAGTAGCGGTAGTAGTAGCGTTGATGCGTTTAGGCAATCTGTTCTGCTCCACCGCTTGATCAGTGAGACGGTGAACCAACTGAACAACCTGCTGGTAGGTGGCAAGGTTTGCTGAAGTCACATTACTTTGGATCTCTGGCACTAGACCCTTGAGATAAAGTTCGATACGCTTAACTGGAGGGTCCACCATAGTAGGACACAGTAATGCCAGCTCATTTGATCTCTTTGTAAACACCTCAATTTCTGACCCCGTCATCTTGAGGTTGAAGAATTCGACTTCCAGCTTATGAATGTCGTCACGACTGCAGTATTCCTCCTTGATCATCTCCTTAAAATTGTTCCATGGGGTGGCGTTAGCAGCAACCAACCCCAGCATTTGGACTTGAGCTTTCCACCATGTGAGGGCTAAACCCTCGAGAGTACCGGTAGCATACTTCACCCTGCGTGCCTCAGGGCATTCACACATTTCGAATACTGACTCAAGCTTTTCAAACCAGTGGAGGAGTCCAACTGCTCCTTCCGTGCCACTGAATGTGCTAGGACGACAGTCCATGAAAGTCTTGAAGGTGCACACAGGTGGTTGACCTGTTGTGTATAAGAAACAGGACAAGATTAAACACAAGAGTTGGTTTAGGAGTGTAGGATCTAAAGATCCTAGTGTGAGTTACAACTGCAGGGTATACCTCCTGCTTGTGCAGCTGCCAGTGCCGCAGCAACTTGTTCGTTAATGAGAGCCGTCAACTGGGCTTGTGTCATGTTGATACGTCCAGCCATGATCTTCATAGCAAATATGACATAAGTGAGAGAGGTTCGCGAGTAGTGCGATGACAGAAGAGAGTAAGCACACAAGTGTTCTCATGCAATAGTGTTACGTTAATCTAAGCATACCCTGAGCAAAGTTCTATGCAATTCTAGCAAGTAGGCAATAATACATGTACCATATTACCTAGAGTGTTGAGTCTTGCACGTGGAGCGAAGCGTCGTTGTGGATCGTTGAGCACTGTTCTGGTTATAGTCTGGTTTTAATAAAAACGTTTTCCCCTTATTAAAACCGAGTTCTCTATAACCAATGGCTCTGATACCAATCTGTCACACCCCCAAAATCCACGTGCGGAGTACCACCGCTTGGAGGCGTGACTGACCAGGATCAAACCACCAGTCATATCAAACATAATACGTGATAAATGTAATTTAAACCAAACGATAAGAAAGGTGTTCAAACAAAACATATTAAGTGTCTAGCGGAAGCATAATTGTAAACCCAATGCAAGTAATAAGTTCAAATGTCTAAATGTTTTAACGTAGCAACCTCGATCCATGTTCCACAACGACTGCGCCTCCTGTGCAAGCTCCAAGAGTACCTATGGTCCTGCAAGGCATGTAACAGAGAGTCAACAACTAGTTGAGCGAGTTCACAGTTGGTTATTCAGTTATAGTGTTCGTATCGTAAATCGTAAGCTCGTTTAGTAATCATGTATCGTATGTAATGGTATCGCGGCCCTCTAGGCATGTTTGCGAAGTTTAGTGGGGGTTTCCCATGTTTTCTAGACTAGGTATATTTGTATCGCGGCCCACCCGGCATGTGTGCGAAGATTAAAGTATAGTTCGCGGCCATTCCAGGCATGTATGCGAAGATTGTTCTATTATCGCGGCCAATCCCGGCGTGTGTGCGAAGAGAAGTATATGTATCACTAGTCTAGCAGTATCTACCAATAACCTTCCTCTCCCGAGGCCTATGGTATGTAATTCCGATAACCCTTAAGCATAAGTAATCAATCAACCCATTCCCAACCCCGGGAATCCCATGCCTTGGTAAGAGTGTGAACTCACCTTGGTTTGCTCGGTATGCTAAGTATGTGCTCACAGTAAATCAATCACGTCCTAAAGTACACACGTATACATAATCAGTTTGTATTCACGAAGTTCACGTATAAGCACATTCATAGTGGATACCGAATCAATGTTCACTGAATAGCACAACTCACGTATTCAAATTCATACAAGCCATGCGTATCATTTAACCTCAGTTAGTTACCCCAGTTAAGTCTTAACAGAAATAGACCAAGTTACTGTGCAGATTAACAACTCGACGAAACACCCTTGTTTCGTCGTATTTACCCTTTGGCGAAACACATCTGATCCGCCGTGTTTGCCCATGACGAAACGCATCTGTTTCGTCATAACTACCCTCGGCGAAACACCCTTTGTTCCGTCGTTTCAGATTTGTGGTGACCAATGTCGACGAAACTCATCAGTGTTTCGCCGACATCTGCGTTTCGTAAAGACATCTGTTTCGGCATATAACAGTTACGTGCAGAAAACCCTAATAGCCGTCATCATCAAGCAGCAATCATTCATCATCATCATCATCATATCCGACACATACACATAGTCAATACAATCAGCAAGTACCCGATTACTACCAATAATATGTGCATGTTCTGAAATAGCGGCCTAATCATAAAAGACTAACCGGTTCACTAAGTCAATGACCCAAATTGGTTTAATTAAGATTTCATGTGCTAGTGTTTGTGAGGTCCAATAGTGATCAAGCTAGTTGTGATCTTGTCATTCAATAGCATGTGCACTTTATTACATTTAAAACTTCAATCATTATCATATCAAAAATCCCTAACCTCCCTACCAATCGATTTATTATATGCGAATGTAATCACAACAATTCGAGGCTATTACACGTAAGCATGAATGATCAATTATTCGAAAAACATAAATCACTAACCGAGAGGTATGGGATGATGATGGAAGCGCTAAAGCAGTTTCGGTAAGCACTAGATTGCCGTCACACAGCAAGGAGGGCCTCTAGGGTTTCTAGTTTTGTTAAAAAATGCCGAATAATAATCGATCGTTCATTTAAATACGCGTTTAAGGTTACTGGGCCTTAACAGGGCCTCGCGTAACATGTGGGCCGGCGAAACGGATCGGCCGACGAAACAAGTCTGTTTCGTCGTGCAGTGTTATGGCGAAACGGACTCTCCTGTTTCGTCGTGAATGTTCTGGTTCGTCATCCATTTTGTGTTTCGTCCAAACTAATAAAATGTCTAAGTGTTTAAGTATCTGGAATGTTATCATGTCCCACACATACATAACAATCAATCATGTATTCCCATGCATTCATCACATGAATAATTCAAAGTTGTACAAGTACAAGGCAAATAAATCAAACAGTCAAACAGTCAATGTGCATTAAATGCGAGAATGGAATCTCGGAAAGTCGAGTTGTCACATTATCCCCAACTTGAAAGAAATTTCGTCCCGAAATTTAGTATGTGGTTACTGAGGAAGCTAATTGTGTGACGTTGTTTACCTGTTTCGTATCGCGGCTCCCCGAGCAGGTTTGCGAAGATTACTGGTTTTCCTGGGGTGTCACAACTTTCACCTTTCAAACATGTAAACAAATCAAATTCCTTTTTGGACTAAAATGGTAACAAAACTGAAACCACGGGGACCCAGATACAAAATGTTTGAGATTTGGACTAAAGTAGCAAAACTGCACAAACCTCAGAGACCAAAATGGCAGTTTACTCTAACATATATATTAACAAAGTTTGGTAACTTAGTTATTTTATGCCATAATATGAGAAACATGCTAGTAAATTACAAATTGATGTTTTGGGGCATTATATTCCACTAATGTATCTCAATGCCCAGTGGGTATTCGTGCCCAAACAATGTACAAAACATCCGAGTTGGGAAATTACACAACCTTAATGGATGGGTTATCAAGCAACATGATCGAAATCAATTAAAATGACGACCCCATCGATAACACATAACACTGAAGAGGCCGCCACAGAGGAAAAGTTTTGACTTGTCATCAAGCAAAGGGAAGGAAGGTTTGGTGAATGTCATCACCAAATACACGACGATAGAAAAATAAGGACAACTGTGAATGACGCAAAGCAGTGGCAAAATCGAAAATAAAAAGAGATGAGACATTCATCAAAAACTTGCACAAATAAGCGGAAGAACCACGACTTGAAAGTTGTCATGGAGTTGCATGAAAATGTGGAAGAACTATTGTTGCCGCTTCTACTAGAATTCATACGGGAAATCTGTGCAAAAAGAGACTGGCCTGTGACTTTTAGGTTGTTTTTATATGAGTTATCTTATTGGTACACCCCAAATTTCTTTTGAGACACCTTTTCCTACTCTCTCTCTCTCTATATAAAGAAAAAGTGGATGGGTGTACCAATATCAACACTCTTTTTTAAACTTTTAGGTTGTTTCTTATTTTATTTATAACTTTTAGGTTTTTTTATTTTTATTTTTATGGACTTTTCTTTTAATTTTAATGAAAATAATTTTTTTTTTACTTTTTTGACATTCATATTTATTTTTATAATGTTGTTTTTTATTTTATTTTTAACTAAAAAAATCAAGTGCTAGTAACGGTTCAAGTGATGGGTGGGGCAAGGGAATTGGGTCGAATGAGGTGATAACTTGTGATTGGTTGGTTTTTTTCAGTGATGGTGTTATAGGTGCCCACACTTCTTTGTAGTTGAAATTTATATACTCTTGCTACCTTATATCTACATTTTAATAAAAAAAAAAAGATCAAAATCGAATTAACAGGTCAATAGTAATCGACTTTTTGTGTTTTATTGTGACGAACTAAACTGATACCGCTTAAACAACTTCGGTAACAATACCAATATTCGATTTTATGGTTTTCGGTATATATTTCTTTGAAAATAGAGTTGTATTGGTAATTGAGTATTTTTTTATATCGTA
This sequence comes from Helianthus tuberosus, assembly GCA_030545235.1. NCBI lineage: Eukaryota > Viridiplantae > Streptophyta > Magnoliopsida > Asterales > Asteraceae > Helianthus > Helianthus tuberosus. Next base: position 131,444,637 of record CM060387.1, on the reverse strand, counting down.
AGTTATAGCGAATGTTTGTGTCATGCTGGTCCTTTAATGAACAAAGCTACTACCGTACCAACAGTATCAATACCATGTTGATTCCCAATGAACAACATCGATACCGGTCTCCATAGTATCGAAACCGCTACTAATATATGTTACCAACATTAGTACTTCTCTCGGTAACACACGTGTTAATACACTGTTGAGCATATCACGTTTTATTTTGTGTCTTTATCTTTAGTTGTTATACCGAGTGTTAGTGCAATACCGGCATGATAACGAATCAAGTAAATATCATTCAAACTTCCGAAAGTATGAAGGAATTCACCTGTTTATTACAATCATATGTGGAGATATTCTCGATAGCAAGTATATAACGATTTAATATTGTTCTCACTTGCATAGTACGATGATGACATCAATAACGTCACAAACTTTTTTTCAGCATTGAAAATACAAAAAATACAAATTTTCCTCTGAACAATTTCAAGAACCGACAAAAAGAAATTAGATAAAATAGTTGCTAGTGAATATTTCGTAGGAACACGTTTCAAAAAAAAAAAAAAAACACGTTATAGGCATCGTGCCTTGACTATTTAATAGTTTCAAAGCACCTGCATGTGTATACCAATCACTCTTTCATCGGCCATACATGCCACTGATCTGATCACATTAGTATATACTAGCTAAGATCATGGCATCAAGTATTGAAATGAACGCTGGTGAGTTAAAGAAAGGTTTATGGAGTCATGAAGAAGATCAGTTGTTGATTTCTTATATCAATAGATATGGCATTTGGAACTGGTCCCAGATGCCAAGATTTGCTGGTAAGGATAAGAAAACCCTATATATATATTAGTGTATTTGCGAAATGAGTGAACTAATCCTATATACACGTGTGTAAATCAATAGTCAGGATTTGTTCACAGTTCGCAAATACACTAGTGTTCACTCTGGAACTCCACCATATATATATATATATATAGAGAGAGAGAGAGAGAGAGAAAGAAAATATAATGTACTTCACGGCTTAACGTACGTTAACGTACGCGACAAGAACACAACATGCGTGATTAATATAGATAACATGCGTGATTACATTTTGATCAATGTTCCATGCGTGATTATGCTCCCATGGGTGATTATTTATGCTCCCATGCGTGATTATCACAAAACAAACTGATCCATGCGTTATTAAATGTTCCATGCGTGATTATAGCCATGATCTGATGGTTACGATTGTCGCGTACGTGAAGTATGATAAGGCTTTTTGTATGTTAACCGCTCTCTCTCTCTCTCTCTCTCTCTATGTATATATATATGTAGGGTAAGGTTCATGCGAGAACCACCTTTATTGTGAGAACCGCGAGAACCAATGTGAACACAACAAAAAATACCTAAAAAAATCCTAAAAAACCTAACAACCCCCCCCCCCCCCCCCCAATCCACCCAAGCTAAAATGCTAAAAATAAACCTCAAAAAAACTTAAAAAATCTAAAAATCTAAAAAAATCAAAAAAACACACAATTTTTTTTTTTATATTTTTTACATTAAAATTGCTACTTTTAGTAGCCAAATTTTTTTTTCTTTTGGTAACGAAATTCAGGGATTTTTTATAAAGGGATTGTTAGGTATTTTTGTTATTGTTAGGTATTTTTGTTTGTGTTCACATTGGTTCTCGCAATAAAGGGTGGTTCCTAACAGATCCTTCTCCTATGTATCTATGTATATATACTAAAAATATGGATCGATTATATCAATCTTATGATGTGATTGTTTTTCTTTTGTTTGTAGGTTTGGCCAGAAATGGGAAGAGTTGTAGACTCCGATGGATGAATTATCTGAAACCTAACGTAAAGAAAGGAAGTTTTTCCGAGGAAGAAGAAGAGATCATACTCCAATCTCATTCGGTTCTCGGCAATAGGTATGTGTGCAAAAAATATAGGTTGTTTTTAGAAAGGATGATCAAATGTACATAGGTTGATCAGATCACCTAGTAATTGCATTTGGATGTAAATTGCATCAATATTGGGTAATTATATATATATATATATATATATATATATATATATATATATATATATATATATATATATATATATAATTACCCAATATTGATGCAATTTACATCCAAATGCAATTACTAGGTGGTCTGAAATTGCATCAAGACTTCCTGGAAGGACCGATAATGACGTAAAAAACCATTGGCATGCTCATCTCAAGAAACGTGCAAACCATCAATATGACCCGACTCCGAAAACAACCGAGCAAAATGATGAAAGTGTCGAGATGATACAACATCCTGCTAGTCATGTTAACAGCAATTTTGAGTCTTGCTTGACTTCATATGATACCTTCTTACCTAGCAGCAGTACTACTTCTGCATATCAAGGTGCAAACCATCAATACGACATGACTCCGAAAACAACCGAGCAAAATGATGATGATAGTGTCGAGATGATACAACATCCTGCTAATCATGTTAACAGCAATTTTGAGTCTTGCTTGACTTCATATGATAATACCTTCTTACCTAGCAGCAGTACTACTTCTGCAGATCAAGAAGTCAACTTTGGAGATGATTATTATGATACCGGTTCACCAGGAACGGTTGATGAACTTCAATGTTTCTGGCAACAACTTTACTCCGAGAATATGGACAGTGGAAACAATGTCATCGATCTAGATTTACCTAATTTAGATTGCTTTTAAAGTTATTTATAGTTCTATATTTACACCCAATGGATTTTCCAATTTTAAATTATAGAAGTAAACTACACATGGTTCATGTTGTAACTCAAAAATATCTATCTTATTTGGTCCCAAATTTTAAGAAACTACTCATTTGTTTGACTATTTACTCACCCATCATCCTTTTGGTTCATGGACGATAGTCCATTTTTAATAGAAAACCACCCGATATGACCTCCACGTAAGGGCATTTTAGTCTTTAAATTTCTATTTAAGTTTTCTTTATATTACATATTCTTCCCTCTTCGACTGTTTAATTCAAACAATTCCAACATTCCAAAGGCAAAGTTTAATTAAAGGTATCTACTACTATTGTGGAAGGGAATCGTTGGTTCGAACACCATGGACCAATCTAAACCATGGTCATTGGTTCTACTATTTCCCTCTAGTAAGTCTATTTTTACATGGATTACAGAGGTCAAAATGTCGCTTTCTTGTATGGGTCGATCCACCAAGGCATGGTTGTGGCCAGTCCTGGATTGTTAATGTACAAAAAAAAAAATAATAATAATAATAAATAAATAAATAAATAAATAAAACTTGAAGCCAAAGTGCAAATCTTGAATCTTAGATTCAAAAGAAGAACATTGTGATATATTTTTTTAGCATTAGGGTTTTCTTTGTTGATGGTTTCTTCGATATAGTTGTTTCCTTGTAATGGTTCCCCTTTTAATATGTAACTAGTGGACTTCCTCCGCGTATTACGGCGGGAAGTTAGTTGGTAGTGGTTTGATTCAATAAAGTATCGATACCATAATCGACACTTTGTGTAGCGACCAGAAGATAACCCTCAAAAAATAAAGTCATGTATGCACAAAAACATATCGACACATGTTTTACATCGATCAAAAAATATAAAAATAAAGATCGATAAAGGTTTCAAAAGTATAATATTGGTACAGATGTTTATTCTAAATTGACGTGGTACCAATGTTGTTCAGACAATATCAGTTTTGTTCATCACTGACACTCGCTATAGCATGATATAAAATGTACTCTATACTGCCACCAAAGGTGTTGAGATAGTTTCGATTCGGTTTGTCATAGTGATAAACAAAAAAAAATCAATTATAATTGACTCAATCAATTTGATTAAGGTTTTATCAAAACGCGGATAAAATAAGCATGTCGCAATAGTATATTCAATGAATTATAAAACATTATACTATATCATTAGAATAACGAAAGAAAGTAAACGTCATTAATTTATAAAACATCGTATCTTAAATGTAATAAAAGAAAAACAAAATGTATCTAAAATTAGAATAAAAAATAAACAAATATTTAATAAAATTATATCAAATAAAGTCGCGGAGTTAGATTTTTAAAATAAGCTAACTAACACAACTTATGTAAAAAAATAAAATTAAATAATAAATAAAATTTCATTAAAAAGGATTACTAAAAATATAAATGCTAAAACATAAAATAAAAAATAAATATATGCTCAAAATTTAAAATAAAAAATACTTAAAAATCTATATCATTGTTTTTGATGACTTTATATTAATATATATAATGGCTTCTTGGTGATGTGTAATTCACTCGTTTATGATTTTGACCAATGTGGCCATTTAGAACATCTATTCCATTTAAAGCATAACTAGAAGGGTTCAGTACCAACAACCACAATTTTACAATAAAAGGACAATGAACAATCAAATACAGCACATTAGACTAATTATTATTATATCCATCACTTGTGGTCTAGTGGTTGAAAAGATTTGGGTTCTTCTTGGTGACTCAAGTTCAATCCCTATTAGTGCTATATTTGGTAGATAAAGGAAATGAAGGCTTGTTCTCCTAGACCTTAGGTCAAGAGTTCGAGCCAGAGCCACCCCGGGTTTTAGTCCACCGTGCGTTACGCCAGAGAGATTCTCTCTTGTGGCGGCGCAAACCCTTGCCACTGGCAGCGGGTGGTATGGTTTCCCGGGAAACGCTGTTAAGCAAACTCTGATGCCAGCGTAGGCCCGGTTAAGAAAACATAGTCTGGCTTGAGTAGGGTTAGGGCCCTCTGTTTGGAAGGGTGTGAGATCTCTCTCTCTTTCTCAACTGTTAAAGATTCTCACCGTTCAAAAAAAAGACTAATTGCTATTATAAGCATTACAAAAACTACAATCGTAACAATTTTTTGTAACACAATCGGTGTCCCGTCTTGGTTAAGCGTTTGGTCCTCCAATTGTTCTATTCGGTCAATCTCTTTTGAGACCCTAGCATTCCTTCTTCTTAACACCACCGTAGGCTGTGTTCAACCTTATGATTCCATGCCTTTGGCCCCATGAATCTGAACCGAAGGTTGTCGCGGATCCGTTTCAAATTGCGGTTTCGCATGAACCTCGACATTTGCAAATTGACGCCGGGAACAAATAGCCGCAACATCGTACAAATACAACATCAAACACACCATGCATAGGTTAGGAATCTTGCAATCTGATAACATATGAATAAACAAATATAGAAACATCAAACTATTGTAAGAAGCTAAAATGTCGAGAATCGTGAAGGCTACCACACATGCACAACACAACAGTTTAAGGTTGTATGCATAAGCAACCACAATCCTCAACAAAACATTTAAATAATGAAGATCACATGTTGCAAGTAATCCCACGTCAAAGATAAGTGCTACTTCTGTGCACCCTAAGCCACGTAAGTGTCCTTTCCTAATTTTTGAAAAACAAGTTCAGGTAGTGGATGTCGCGGAAAGTTTCATGCAATGAAAAACTTTTGTAAAATTGTTTTCGTGAGAGGATCCTAAGGATTGTAGTCTAGACTCGAGAAGGAATCCTGGTTCACTACAATCGCAGCTCTGATACTAATCTGTCACACCCCTTTCTAAGGCGGAAGCACGAGGTGTGATCCTGAAAGGTTCTCATTGTATACGAATGGTAAACATACTACATGATTATAAATAAACTCCAATTGCCATTCATAGTTTAATCATCCCAAAATAAATTTAAGTTTAAAGTTTACATCACATAAAAGATAATTGTTTGAAAGTCTACAACATAATTTCAAAAACAAGTATCAAGGTTTTGTTCATTATATCTCCTCAGAAGGAAAGAGATAACAAACAAATCCTGCAAAAGTGGCAAGGAGCATCGACACAAAATGACTGGAAACATAATCAACCAACTTGAGCAAAAAGACCGCGCGTACATCCACCTAGTTACCTGAAATACATGTAAGTTTTGGAAAATCATTAACATAAGTTGGTGTGAATTCATTTAGTTTTGTGTAAAACATTTAAGTATTCGTTGTAAGAATAATGGTATGTCATTGTACTTGAAAAAGTATTCTGTAAATGTAAGGAAATCGAGATCGCTAATGGTTTGCAAGGCCATTAACATGTGTAATGACATAGGAAGCATCCAAACCATAGACATTTTATTTGTCGGTTCACGACTAGAGACACAAAAGCACTCTCGGTAACAAAGTGGCTCAGAGTGTGGCTGCCTGAAACCCATTAGATCTAACCTTTTGTTCCGCGGTCTAAGTATCACGTTGATTAATGGTGCTTAAGTCTCACCCTATTCGTGACATGATCTATAGTATCATTCCTTAGTTTTGTTTCTACATACCACAGTACATGTATTTTCCCCAATTTTAGAAAACAAGAAAATGTTTAAAAGTGGGGACATGAACTCACAGTTTTGCGTATCCTGCGTCGTAAACTTCACCGGCTTTGTCGTGTAGGCATGAGCAAATGGTATAAAATACCGATCCCATCCCGATCCCATCCCGATCCCGATACCGATAATCCTGATCCCGACATGTTTCGGTATCGGAAACGGTATCCACATTTTGGTTTTTTCGGTATCGGTAAAATACCGACTTTTACCCTCAAAATACCGATACCGTACCGAACCGACATGTTTCGGTATCGGTATTGGTATCAAGTATTCATGAAATTTCGGGATCGAGATTATTGGTATCGGGACAGAATCGGGACGGGATCGGTATTTGCTCATCCCTATTGTCGTGTAGGCGTCGCAACCTATAAGTATTATATGTGCGTTAATCACTGGATTTGTAACACACTATGTACAAGTCACCATCTTAAGTTTATATATTTCTCTTGTGTATGTTCATCGTTTGTGAGGGTCGTGCCCTTGTTTGTCAGGTCTCGCCCGTTTGTCTTGTATTCGTAGTTTCTATTTGATATCGTTCATTTGTGAATATATATTTTACTTCCAAAAATATATACTTGTTTATGTAGTATTTAACAACCGATAGATGTTAAAAATAAATATATTTTTAACATGTCCAAATATATTACTTATATTATTTTCCAAAAATAATATAAATATTTTGTTAAATAATATTTCCAATATTATTTTTGTGCAAGTATGCTTAGGAAAGTATACTTGTATTTTTTTTTTTGTAAATACTTGTATGTTTTACATTATTTGCCAAAAATCAATACTTTGATTTTTAATACTTTCCGGAATTACATTTCTTAAAAATAATACATTTTTAAGACTTGTATGAAATATATATATTTTGTTATGCTTGAAAATATATATATTTGTTTTTGTCATTCACCTGATTTTGTATAATTTTTACTACTTGGTAATAGTTATATATATTTGTCCAAATATATATTTATATCCAACATTGTCCACAAATTGCCCAAGTCCAAAATTTGTTAAGGAATATATTTATACAAATATATTTTCTTGTATTTGTCCATATACCCTTTCATGGGTTATTTGTATGAGTATTCTTGGGTATTTGTTATGTATTTTTATGTGTATTTTGTTGGTGATACTCATTGGGAGTATTTAGTGTATTTTCATGTTCCTAATACACTATTGCATATAATACACATAATATACACTTAGTACAAAATTTGGTGTTCACTAAATATATATATTTTCCCTAAAAATATACATACTTAATATTGATTTAAACTTGAAGAAATCCTTATTTCTTAACTTGTAATTTTGTACAGAAATTAGGAAACCTTGATAAATATTTCTAGATGAATTTTTGGGCAATAAGTTTCACCAAAACTTATATTTTTCTAAGTGTCAAAATTTTATAAAAGTTTTGACATAGTTTCCCCTAAAAATGTAGGTTTTCTATGTTTTCAAAACACGTGTTTATCTTCTTTTCATCACCAAAAACAATTTCCAACAATTTATCGCAAGTAACATACACTAATTACATCACGTAAAACATAATACACTATTGCATATAATACACATAATATACACTTAGTACAAAATTTGGTGTTCACTAAATATATATATTTTCCCTAAAAATATACATACTTAATATTGATTTAAACTTGAAGAAATCCTTATTTCTTAACTTGTAATTTTGTACAGAAATTAGGAAACCTTGATAAATATTTCTAGGTGAATTTTTGGGCAATAAGTTTCACCAAAACTTATATTTTTCTAAGTGTCAAAATTTTATAAAAGTTTTGACATAGTTTCCCCTAAAAATGTAGGTTTTCTATGTTTTCAAAACATGTGTTTATCTTCTTTTCATCACCAAAAACAATTTCCAACAATTTATCGCAAGTAACATACACTAATTACATCACGTAAAACATAATGATGAACTTGATTTTTGTTAAAAATGTGTAGTCTCTTAGATCTACACTTTACATACAAAGATATTTCAAAATCAAGTGTTCTTGTTAACTTTAAACAAACTTTTATGAAACTTTAACCTTCTAACTTAACCATCCATGAGTTTTAGGGTTTCAAAGTCTTGAAAAACTTGTTCTAAAACCATTCTTATGCTCATTTAAAAGATGATTATGTTCATCATCAAGTTTCATCATGGATCTTGAAAGATCCATGCTTAACATACTTGAATCTTTCATAAATAAGCCCTTGTTTGATGTTTTGGGTAGTGGCCAGTTAATCGTTCGGTTAACGGTTCGTTAAAGTGCTAAATTGAGCAGCTTTACTAGGTATGAAGCATCTTTAGTGACAGTTTTCATTCCCGACACTTTACAAGTTATTTTGGACACTAAAACATCAATTCTGCATAGTTTTTCAGTGTTTAAATGTTGTTTTAAGGCTGAATTATGCTGAATTCTGCAGAATTCAGCATTTAAAGTGAGTTTCGGATTTCTTTTAGTGCTTATTTTTGCTTCCAGAAAGTGTATACATTAATCCTTGTATCCACACTTGGGTTTTAATGTATTATTGAGGTTAGACCTACATCTAGGCCCTAAATCTATTGTCTGATTGTGTTCTGCAGAGATGCTGACACAAGTTGTCTTACCGGTGAGTTTACTTCTCTTTCTGACGCAACGCTTAATGTAATGTACTATGCGATATTTGAAGTATAAAACATGCATGAATTCATATGTAAAGCAAGTAAGCACATAATGTTGACGTTTAAGCACATAATTGCAGATAATAAATAAAATAGTACGGAAATTACCGGTTTTGGGCCAATTGTCACAAACAAGAAAGCTGAAGAGATTGCTTTGGAAAAGCAGAAGAAGCAAGATATAATCTCGTTTGATAAAGCAAGAACATGATGAGCAGAAGAAAAAAGGAGAATATTGGCACTTCACAAAGGAGGAAGTCTTCAAGAAATGTAAGACAGTGAATCACCATCCCTCCTAAAACCTCTATTGAACCTACTAAAACTCTATCCTCTGCTAAACCCAACCACTTTAGAACCCAAAACCTCTGCACCTAAAGCCAAACCTTCACCACGACAACCACCACTAAAGAAGCAAAAGAAAGCTTCACCACCACCATCACCAATCTACCCAACAGATGCTAGTACAACAAATGTATCAGCAGTTGTTAGTCAAACAAATGATGATACACCAGTTGTTTCAGCAGTTGTTAGCCAAACCACTGCCATGGTCATTTTCTCTACACCACCAATTACTCAACCACCTCCATCACCAATCTACCTAACAGATGCTGGCACAACAAATGTATCAACAGATGTTAGCCAAACCACTGCTGATACACAAGTTGTTTCAGCGGCTGTTAGCCAAATCTCTGCCATGGTCATTTTGTCTACACCACCAATCACTCAACCACCTCCCACACAAGAAAGATTTCCCACACACCTACTTTCACCACCAAAACGTCCACCATCACCAAAAGTCAAGTTCACAAAAAAAAAAAAAACTTTTGCAGAGCAAGAAGATGATGAGGAGATTAAATCATCAGTCCCCTTATCATCAGTCCCCATTCAAACCACACCACTCTCATCATTTCCATCAAAATCCACTGCACCTCTACAACCTGGTACACAACCATCAATCATTCCCTTGGCTACTCAGTATCCTCTGGAAGTTCACACTGTCAAAGGTGAATTGAATATTTTTTGCAACAGCTGATGCATCACAAAGAGACTTCCCATCTCTTTATGGTTATAGAAAGCCTAGAAATTTAGATGAATATCTAACGTTGAAAGCAAAACAGGTTGAGTACATTGCAAAAGAGAACAACAAAGGGATGGATGACATGAAGTACCAGGGTGTCTTATCACATGAACTTAGCAAAGTTAGCAAAATTGAAGACTATGCTAAGGACCGGAGCAAATCCATGTCAGAGAAGCCAATCACTGCTGAGCATGACAAGGAACTAAGGGCAGATTACATTAAACACATCATGATTCACAAACCATACAAGGAAGACTGGTCATCAGATGCTCTCAGAAAAGAGATTGAAAGAATCACCAAAATGCTCAATGATCCTTCAGTGAAGCCTACTCCACCTGATTGGAAGAAAGGCAAACAAGTTAATCCAGATAAGGCACTGAAGTTTAAAAGAATGAGAGCAGAGCTTGTTGCTGCAAATTATGGTACTGCTAGATCCATTGCTAGATGGTCTGAAGTCAAGATAGTTGAGACCTACAAAAGGCTGGAAGAACTTAGAGCCAAAGATCCTTTAGTTCCCCAAAATCCAGCATATCCTCCAACAGCTGCCATCCCTCAACAGACCCGAACTTCCAAAAAGCTACCCTCAGCATCTGCTTTATCCATAACTGCCTTAAGATAAGTAAAAAGGAAAAATTCGACCAATGAGGATAAGAAGTTTGAAAGCATCAGAAAAGAGGGAATTAGATACTAACTTGATTTTCACATAATTGCTGTTGCTGATAAACTAAGAGAAACATTTGCAAAGCTTGTCAGCAGGCCACAATCACCAAACTCATCATCAATAAAACTTCAACCCAGAAAACCAACTGATCCAAAAAGTGTAAAGTGAAAGTCATCCTCAGACACCCACGAATTGACTCTGTTCAGATCAGATTGCAGTGTTCAAAAGCTTAATATGGAGAATGCATATGGTCTGGATACATATGATCTCCAAGATCTGTAGGACCTTGAACTTGAAAGGGATTTTGAAGACATGTATTCCCTAAACTTTGAACTACAATTCAAGGGGCACATTAGGGAGTTGTTGATGAGGAATAAAGATCAGAAATAAAGAAAGGTTTTGGCATAATTTGTTATAGGGGGAGATTGTTGGATCATGTGGACCCCGCCAAAAGAAAAGATGATTGAAAGCCAAAATGTTCTGCATTATCTGATCAATAATAATATTGCTTAAAAGAGCATACTCCTCCTAATGGCAAAGGCATCAACAACTACTACACTCAAAGGTCTGCTAAAGCTAAAGTCTGCTAATGCTAAAGTCTGTTGAAGACAAAGTCTGCTGATTCAAAGGTCTACCAAATTGAACAACTGATAAAGACAAAGTCTGCTGATAGCATAGGTCTGATCAATCTGTTAAAGAAGACAAAGTATGATTGGGCTTTGGTGAAAGTTCCAACAACTGTTACTGGGGGATATCTTGCTGGATTAGCAGCTGCGGTGTTGTTTCTAGCAGCATATGTAGCCAGGACATAACATGTGGCAAAGGAGATGTTGCTAGGTAAGAGACTCTTGATTGGGCTTTGGTGAAAGTTGTTGAGGTAGGTGATCGTGTGATCGTAGTTAATGTTTGTTGAAAGTCAAGTTGTATTGCATGTATTAATTTTTTTCAAAGTAAAGATTTTCAATTTGTTAGTATATTCATTTGATGTTTTACAGCTTCTTTATCGAAGTTTACTAAGCACATTTCCAACAGTTATGAACATTCGGGAAAGTAATTACCTTCTAAAAATATATAGTGATTCGTTTTTTAATAAAATGTGGTATGAATGGTTTTCTAAAAACATCCTATGTTTGCACATACTTTCAACCAGATATCACTATTTAAAATAGTAGTTCTCGCTTTTTATAATAAAAGGTAGTAACTACTTTTGATTATTTGTTTAGGCTGATTATTTCTTTAGTTGTAAATTAAAGTTCAAATGCATTAACATGAAAGATTTGTGAGAATAACTCATGACTAATTTAATATTAATCAAATGAAAAACTAAACTAAAAATTACAATATCTATACACCTATGTATACTTTCTATTAAAATGTAGTATGCATGAATTTCTAAAAACCAAACGTATTTGCACACGGATATCACAACTAGTAATATATTAAAGGACAACTTTTACCCAATTCAACCTTTTGAAATATAATCTCAACCATTGATCAATATAATCAATGGTTGAGAAGTGGGGTTTTCAAATTTTATCACTTATAATGAGTTTCTATTATAACACATCACTATTTATACTATATTATAATGCATGAGGGAGGAACACTTTAAGATATCTAGAAATTAAGATTTTTTTTAGTTTAATGCATAAGGTATAACCCCAAAAAGAGGGTAAATTAGGCTTTCAAACACTAATGACACTTTAATCTCCTTATCTTAATTACACTTTATTCACTCATCTTTAACCAATTTATGAACAATTATTAATAATTACACTTTAACCTCTTATAGAAAGCTAACTACCCCTAGGTTTTTTAAGTGACCATAACTTTTATGTACACTAATATTTTTTTAAAAATACACCATAAAACGACTATTTGGTTCTTTTTCATTTGAGTATAGTATTAATATAATTTTCTTAATTAAAAAAAGTTGATATACCATATGATTATGAGTGTCTAGGAGTGAGCAATAACAGAATAGTTAACTGAAACTAATGAAACCAAATCGAAATCAACTAAAAACTAAAATACCTCTAGTTCATGTATTTCATATTTTATACATCCATTCATGTAGTTAAATTTCCAATTCATGTATTTATACATCAATTTCATGTATTTACACCTCAATTTCATGTATTTCTAAGCAAAACTTTTAGCACAAATTTGGTTTTGCCTATCAACTAAAATTAAATGAAACGAATAAAAAACCGTCAATCTAACTGAATAAATGAACCGATTAGTTGAAAGCCGATCGGTTAATGAAATAGACTAACTGATGACTTCGATTCAGGATAACTGACTCAACTGAACCATGCACACCACAATGAAATGGACTAACCCTTGACTTCGCTTATGACTATGAGTGCAAACGAGCTGAGAGGCTCGCGAGCTGCTTGAGATCAGCTCAAGAAAAAAGCTCAAAATGAGTCGAGCCTTATCGAGAGCCCGAGCCAGGCTTGAGCCTAAAATAAAGGTCATTTATTTATCGAGCTCCGGCTCAAGCCTGGCACGTGAAGTTCGTCAAGCCTATTGAGCCTTAGTGTAATAATAGTTTTTATTAATATTTAATAACATATACTCTATATATTAAGTTGTTTAATAAACGGGTCGAGCCGAGCCGAGGTTATTTAAACTTGTTTACGAGCCGAGCCTGAACCTTCCACTATTCTGATTGTTGTACTTTGTATGCATTTGAAGACTAGCTTATTCATTGTCATCCATGTCACACCCCTACTGATGGCGGAAACATCGGAGTGAGACGAACAAGATTGCTCAAAACATCATAACGTACTACTTGTGACAATAAATTAATAATTCAATTTTTCATTTCATTCATAATTTTAAATAGTATATTGTCTTGAAAGGAAATTAAAACAAGCTGGTAAATAACATAACAACATAAATATAAAATATTTGGTGAATTTCTAGTTCCACCCTAAGTAGATTTCTTGAGATTTCATCATTAATTTCCTGCAACATGTATATAAAATATCCGTCAACGCAAAAGGTTGGCGGGCATACAAGTTTTGGTCTACATATCATAAGTATAAAAATGTCTCGAATCCAACATCGCAATTATAAACTACGTTATATATTTTACTAGCATGCATCAACTATAGGTCAAACCAAAGTGTCCACTAGCATAATCTCATTACTGAAGTGAACAAGACCAAATTGATTGATTACTTAACAATGACTCTACTCCTATAGCGCTATACATGTTAAGGTAGACTTGCAAAGTTAATGAAAAATAGTATGCATGAATGTATAAACATAAACCATAACAAGTAGCATGTTTAATGGATTGAGTGTTTGCATAAGATTGATTGTGTGCGTTAGTGAGTTTAATAATCATACATGTTGCAACCCAAAGTGAATTAAAAGTAAAATGTGTCAAGTATACTCAAGGTTTGCGAAGATAAATCCATAAAGAGCGAGTGAGTTGATTTCGGAATGATGTAATTCACCAAGTTATCCTTACAGGATAAACAAAAGGTGTGTGATTTTATGGGAGTTTGATGGTGGAATGAGTTTGAGAGTTTATAAGTATGAAAGTATACAAAAATATATCTCTGCCTAGACACTTATTTGGACACTATGTTTAGTTATGTTTATCATGGGCATTAAGTCACCTATTAGAAGACCAAATTGAGGAATCTGAAACTAAGATGTTATCCACCTTAACATGTAATATCTAACCATTATTTTTGTTGGTACCATGGTCTGGTTTTGGATTAGTTATATATATATATATATATATATATATATATATATATATATATAGACATACACACGTATGTATTCATGTCCAAGTCATAAATAGTCATGCAAAGGTAGGATAAATCCTATAACCTTGAGATTTCACCAGAACACAAATCATCACAAGGATGATTTAGGTGGTCATGAATATAAACATAAGAAGAAAAATAAAACCCTCTAGTTCACCTAACAAGCATGTGATTTAAATTAGACGAGTGCATTCCAGACATGAATAGTGTTTAGAGACTTGGTGTAGTTTGCTCACTTTGTTTACTTAGAAGTTGTTTGGTGACTTAGATGGTATAGAATGTAAGATAACTAACTATGTAATCAAGTGAGGTAGGTGGAATCCTAGTTGTAGAACCAAAGTTCCATTGTTCACACCATGCACCATAACACAAATCTTACAACATTGCAAGTTGAGGACTTGGTTTGGTTCCTCTCACTATGGAGATCACTTAGGGTCTTTCAAGCACAAAGAAAGATGCATATGAAGCTCATGCTTTCTAGAATAAATCTTAACTCAAGTTTCTTAACATGATGATTAGTTGGGAACTCGGTTTGGTACATAATATCCCAAAGATAACAAAGTAGAGAGAATAAGCATGATTGTTCTTACAAAACTCAGAAATTATTCCTAACTTTGGACCTCAAAATGGTGATGTACGAACTTGGTTTACCGTGATAAACTTGTGGTAACACTCCTAGAGATTATCCAAGCAGGATGGATGTAAGAAACAAGAAGAAAAATAGAGGAAGAAGGTCGAAAACTCACTATTTTGGACTTGATGTTTTCTGCCCGAAAATGGAGATTTCTTGAGGATTTAGGAGGATTAGAGAGTGATTTGAGAGGGTGAAAAGTGCTTAGGAGATGTGAAGGAGGGGAATTTATAATGTGGTATTAGGGTTTGGTCTTTAATCAGGTTAGTTGGGTGTTTAGAGTGGAGGGAAAGGTGTTTGAACTCAAATTTGCGAGATGAAAATGTTGCTGCCCGTCAAACCCCATTGTAGACCGTAAGACCTTTTATCTTGCGGTCCATAAGACCTTTTAAGTTTTTATTTATAACCCTTAGCCTATATATATTGTTATTTTATGCCTTTAACTCAAAGTTAAGAATAAATTCAGGGTTTCAAGGTGTAATTTAGGCATGTTATAAGCATGATACATGTATGAGTATAATCCAAACATTGTATGAACATAATGTGTGTCTTGGTTTTGTATAAAATGCGCGTATTCGAGATTGTTTGTCTATCATGTAAGCATAAATAAACAAGTGAGATATAAAATGTATTTCCATTATGATCAAAAGTCTCGGATTACAAGGATTAAATACGAATACAAGCTTTCTAAAAATAGAAAATATGAAAACACGACGTTACAGTCCAGAGCTTCCACAACTATTTCATTACCACACATAAAACCGCATTTCTTAGCCTTTTTTTAACCTTCATCTGGTACACCTATTGTAGCTATTGTTAAACCGTGTGTGCAGTGCCGGCTTAAGCATAAGCCAAGTAAAGCTAGGGCTTTAGGCCCCATAATTTTAAGGGCCTCCAGTTTTACGCACCGACTATTATCTATTCGTATAATGTTAGGCCCTATAGGTTTATGGATTAGTAAGTTTATGGGCTAATGGACCAAGCTTCTAGGAAGTGGGGGTATTAGAGTGGGCTTTGGGATAATGGGTCTAGGGTTTTGGGGGAAACCCCTTACTATAAATAGAAAAGGACGTTTAGGAGTTAGTGGTTGGTTCTCTTGTTTTAGAAACTTGTATTAGACAATTTATATTGTATGCAAGTTTAAGCATTTGAATCTACAAATCTTCATCTTTCTTGTTCTTGATTTCTTGAAGATCATCAAGCTTGGATTCCGCCCATCCTTGTTGATCGTTTGATATCGTTGTTTGATCAGGATTTTCAGGACTTACAATTGGTATCAGAGCCTGTCGAACCTGATTTCCA
Source organism: Helianthus tuberosus (assembly GCA_030545235.1). Taxonomy (NCBI): domain Eukaryota; kingdom Viridiplantae; phylum Streptophyta; class Magnoliopsida; order Asterales; family Asteraceae; genus Helianthus; species Helianthus tuberosus. Next base: position 131,428,141 of record CM060387.1, on the reverse strand, counting down.
GGCTCGGATCTGATATCAAGTTGTTTTTTTCGCTGTTACTGTTCCGCATTAGTTACTGTTCTGGCTTTTTGGATCGTTCTGTGCATTTCGTACTGTTTCTGTTGATTTCAGACTGTATTCAGAGTATTTCAGATCATTTCGGATCATCATTAGTTGTATCGGACTTGAAGATTGCCTGATTTCGGACCATCATCATCTGATTTTGGATTGTGATCATCAGATTTCGGATCGTCATCATCTGATTTCGGATAGTCATCATCAGATTTCGGATCGTCATCAACAGATTTTGGATTGTGATCGTCAGATTTCGAATCGCAATCATCTGATTATGGACAAAATTCATCAGATCTTGGATAAAAGTCATCAGATCTCGGATTAGAGTTATCAGATTTCGGACTATAGTTAGTCAGATTTCGGACTATAGTTAGTCATTTTGGATCATACTGTTTGAAGATTGCTTGTTTTCATTTCGGACCCATCATCACGGATAAGGACCTATTTCGGATAAAGCCCATCTCAGACCATTGTTCATTTCGGACTTGTTTCATCTCAGATCTGTGACCATTTCGGGCATCTCATTTCGGACATCTCATTTCGGACATCATGTTGAACCAAACCGGTGTTATGAACGGTGTTGTGACTGCAGCTGATCTCGCTAATGCTACCCTAGCTGCAATTCAGACTCAGTATTTGGCTTTCCATCAAGAACTTGACCAAGTTATCGGCACGTCTACCAAGGTTCCAAGGTTCTTTTATGGGGACGACTACTACAAGTGGAAGTTTAGGTTTGAGCAATACTACAAAGCAAAAGAGCCTCATGTTTGGAGAAGCATCAAGAATGGACCACGCACTATCATGTACGCTACTGAAGACGACCCCCAAATCCAAATTCCGAAACCTGAAGGCATTTACACTGATGACGACATGAAGGTCATTGCTGAAGATGAAGTTTCTTATGGAACTCTTTCAATGGCTCTTGGTCCAGACATTTCAATTGGAGTTCAAAACTGCAAAAGTGCAAAAGAAATCTGGGATCAACTAACTCACTTGTTTGAAGGGAATGCTATCATGAAAGCTAGCAGAGTCAACATGATGAATCAACAGTTTAGCTCGTTTAACCACATCTAAGGAGAAACTGTTGAAAATCAAATCAGGAGGTTTGTTAAACTTGTGTCACAAATGGTGAGTGCTGGAATCAGCATATCAAACAGTGGAATGAATCGTCAGCTGCTAAACTCTCTGCCTAAAGGATGGGATGCCGAGGTTTCTATGATCAAGCGTACCAAAGATCTGAATGCTATGACACTGACGGAACTGATTGCTACTATCAAATCTTGTGAGATTGACAACCATCAAAGAGAAATTAATAACAAGAACTCACTGATGGATGCTGGAGTAACTAGCCCCAACAATGCTGCACTGATCTCTCAAGCCCATCCAAATATGGTTTTCAGTCCTATCTATGGAGTTATGAATCACAATCCAAACATTGTTTTCAGTCCCATTGCTGCACCAAAGTCAAACTATGTGTATGGGATGGCTGTTCCTACTTCTCAAGCATCTGCTGTCAATGCCACAAATGTGCAACCGCAATCTCAGCCTCAACCACAACACGCTAATGCTGCTTTTAGCCCTACCACTCAGTCCGCTCCTCAGAACAACCCATCAGTGGATCACATGGCTTTCTTAACCAAACAGAATGAAGAGAAACTTGCTCTTGCAGCCTCTATGATTTCCAGTTTTAATGCCTTTCTGGCAGGAGATCTCATGCCCTCAGGGGAAATAACACCTGATGTGAATCAAGTTGTGGAGGAAGACTTGGATGAACTGGATGTGGCTTGGAATATGGCCATGTCAACTTTTAAGGCAGATAAGTTCGCTAAGAAGTATGGGCGTCGTCCTATGAATGCTCGTCCTGGAGTTTTGAAAGAAAGGCTAAGGTGCTACAGGTGTTATGAACCAGGACATTTTGCTAGGGATTGCAAGAAGGCTATTACTGGATATGAAGCTACTCAGGTAGCTGCAGCAAGGAAAAAGGAAAGATCTATGGTTCCCGTCACACCTGTTGATGCTTCGACTTCAAGTGGACAGGGAAATTCTGGAGCTGGTAGGGCTTTGATCGCTCAAGAGCAGAATGGATTCAACTGGGTTGATGCTGTTGCTCAAGTAGAATCAATGAAGCTGTCTGAAATTGCTGCTGTGGATAGGGTTCATCAGTGCTTGATGGCTATGACCGAGGAACCAAAATCACTCACCGAAACGGTAAATTCCCTTTTATGTACTGAACACTGTAGGAAGAAAGTTGCTTTGCTGAGATCCCAAAACTCAGCATTAATCACTGATTACAACACTGTGATGGGAAAGTACATCAGTCTTCGAGAGAATAATAAAATTCTCTATGAAAAGATCGAGGCACTAAAGAAGGACATAGCTCAACTTCACAGAGATGTAAACCAACAGTAGTGTTGGGTTCATGACTACAAACATAGACTCACAGTCAAAACTCTTGAATGTGATTCTGTGAAGGGTGAGCTGGAGCTCCTCACTGGAAAGTACAAACAAAATGAGTTGAATATCAAAAGGTTTGATACTTCCAGTGATACAGTTCGTAATTTGTGTAATGTGCAACTTGCTTATAAAGATAACAAGGGAAAGGGATTGGGATACACGAAGGTTCCGCCACCATATAATCATAATTATTCTAGATTGCCCATCACTGAGCAAGAGATGGAAAATTATGACAAAATGATGTATGGCAAGCCTAGTAATTATGTTACATGTGAATCATCAATGTTTAAAAATGATCATCAAGCTAATCTCAAGAAACCAATGAATTTTGTCAAAAATGAAGATGTTTAAAATGATTCAGTAAATAAGCCAGATCACATAAATGAAACAGTAACTAATTCAGAAGCTGAAACTGAAACAAAACGGAACCAGTTAACACACCCATAGAGGAGATGAAGGAAAGTTCACCAAACTCTGATTCTGTTGATAATACTAACTGTTCTAGTTTGTGTGCAGACTCAGTAAGAACTGAAGAGAAGTCTAAAGAGGATGATGAATCACATCAAAGTGCTGCTGATAATGTTTTTTCTGATAAAAATGACCTTTTTGCTTGGAATTGTGTTTTTTCTTGGTTTGCTGAGACTTGGGGTGTTCCCACTAAGACTGATGAATCTGGTTCTATTATTCTAGATTATGCGTGTGATAAAAGTGACTGTGTTGAGAATGTTGAAAATGTTGAAGATGTCTTGACAGGAGAGTCTGATGCATCCACTGAGAAGCCTGAGACATTTGTTTCAAGTAATTCAGAAAACAATTCTAATGTTTCAGAAAACTGCACCTATATGGCTGAAACATCTAATGACACAACAGATGACGCGTCAGAAGCTCCCTGCAATAATGAAAACTATGACACTTTTTTCTGTGATAGTGAAGAAATTGTTGTTGAACAGGGATCATCTGAAGATCTTGGCAGCCAAACATAAGATTCAGGAATCTCAGAAAATGAGGTCAAATCTTCAAGGGTTCCGATTGTTATGAACAATCAAAATCTAGCAGCATTGCGAACGAACACAGTCAAACTGTCTTAGACACAGACTGCTCATCATCTGAGTTGCTAGAATCGTCTAATGTCGAGAGGTCAGAAGCTGATCTGACTGAAGAAGAGACATCCATAGAGTCCAATTCTGCAGAAACCCATGGAAACATGAAAACTGTGGAAAAGGAATCCATAGAAATCAAGTCCACAGTCAAATCAGATGATGAAACTGTAGAAGAAATTATTGTGGGAACCTTCTCTGCAGATTCTTCTGAGAACATGGTCTCTAAAGAAAAGGAAGATGTGAAACTCACTTCCACAGACAGTTCATCTATCGATCCCAAAAGTGACCTTAACAAAACAGAGTCAACTGAATATGTTCCCCCTAAAAGAAAGCGGTCACGTAGAAACAGAAGGCCAAAGAGAAAGAATGCAAAAAGGGAAAACCCAAATCTCAAGCAAACAGAACCCAAACTCAAGGGTAAGGTCGCGGATACTTACTCTTGTGCTGACAGCTGTAAGCCGGGTTCATCCAAGGGCAAGCACCCTCAAAAGCACTCAGCGTCAAATGAATGGAAAAGACGTGGTCAGTTCTCGAGAATAACGCAAGCTGAACTAGATGTTTTTTTCTAAAAAAGGCATACATGTTTTAATTGTGGAATTCCAGGACACATTGCAAGAAATTGTGTTCATCGTCCCTACTACTCTAGGAACATGTACCATCAGAAGGCCATGCACTCTCATTTTATCAAAAATCGACATCCCAAAGCAAGTCCTTCTAACAGAGACTGGAATCTTACTAAACAGGAAAACCAATTTTTTTTTTAAACAAACAGGTTTCAAGAAAAGACAAAAGCTTTTTCATCAAACGGAAGTAACTCGGACACCAAAGATTGGAAACCTAAAAATCCTGTTAGATCCCAGTCTCCGTGTTCGCAACCATAAACTTCTACCACGCCGCCTAAAACCACAAACAACGTTAAAAATCATATGATCTTTCGCGAAGTTACCTACACAGATAGTGATGGTAAACTCAGGTCCTCTATGGACTGGGTTCCAGTCTCTAACTGATTCCGTTGTATGTGCATGAATGACTATGGAGGGCTATCTTTAGACTTTGGTTTATTGATAGTGGTTGTTCTAGACACATGACGGGAGACATATCCCAGTTGAATGATATCAAGATATTCGACGGTGGATGTGTCAACTTTACTGGAGGAGAATCAGGAAGAATCACCATGAAAGGCATAATCAAGAATGGCGTCCTCACCTTTTCAGATGTTAACTATGTCCCTGAGCTTACGCACAGTCTGTTGAGTGTATCGCAGATGTGTGACAAAGGAATGGAAGTTCTCTTCACTAAGAGTGGATGTGTTATTTTGAAACCAGGAATTCTCATACTTGAAGACCAGTTTCTGATTGAAGCTGAACGTAGAGGAAATGGCTATGTAATTGATATGAACAAAGCTCCTACTGATCAAGTTACTTGTTTGTTTTCAGAAATTGCTGAACATGATGCTATGTTGTGGCACCGTCGGTTGGGTCACCTGAACACGAAAAATTTGAATCGATTAGCAAAAGGAAGTCTCGTCAGAAACTTTCCAATCAAGGATTTCATGCAAATAGAGAAATGTGAAGCATGTGCTCGAGGAAAGCAGCATCGTCGGCCTCATAAGTCCAAACCTGTTCACACCACTTCAAAGGTCTTGGAACTGCTGCATATGGATTTGTTTGGTCCGGTTAATGTACTCAGCATCGGAGGAAAGGCTTACTGTTTAGTCATCATAGATGATTTTTCTCGTTTCACTTGGGTATTCTTCTTGGAACAGAAAAGCGAGACTACTGGTTTAATTAAGAAATTTGTAATACTCATGGAGAATCAGTCAAATGAACGTGTGAAGATTATTCGCTGTGACAATGGGACAGAATTCAAGAATGCTGAGCTGAACGAATTTTGTGCTCTCAAAGGAATTGACCGTCAATACAGTACAACAAGATCCCCTCAACAGAATGGGGTTGCAGAAAGACGCAACCGTACTCTTATCGAAGCTGCTCCCACAATGCTAATAGATTCGGGTCTTCCACTCATATTCTGGGCAGAAGTAGTAAACACGACATGCTATGGTCAGAATCATGCATTAATCAGCAAACGTCACATGAAAACTCCATATGAAATCGTTAAAGGTCAAAAACCCTCAGTGCAACACTTTCGCACCTTCGGTTGTCCGTGCGTACTTCTTCTCATGGATTCCAGAGGAAAATTTGAAGCTCGAGGAGATCCATGCTATTTCATTGGTTATGCCAAAAATACTTCTTATCGTGTGTACAACAAGGTCAAAAAGCAGATTGTGGAAGCATATCATGTTGATTGGCTAGAAGAAAATCCAAAAGACGCTCGCATTGGACCTAATTGGCTATATGATTATTCCTCCCTATTTAAATTGTTTCCTATTTTGTCTGATGAAATTGTTGATGCAGGAGTTTCAGCTACAGAGATGCCTATTCCCTTTGAAGACGAAGACGAGGACGTGCCTTTGCAAAATCTAATCAAGAAGCTCACTATAAATCCATCAGGATTTGACAAGGAAACAACAGCACAACGTCAACCCTCCACTACTCAGGAGCCGATTCCTGATCCTTCAGCAACTAATCCAGTAAAGTAAACCTGGGGGGAGATTGTTAGGCCCTATAGGTTTATGCATTAGTAGGTTTATAGGCTAATGGACCAAGCTTCTAGGAAGTGGGGGTATTAGAGTAGGCTTTGGAATAATGGGCCTAGGGTTTTGGGGGAAACCCCTTACTATAAATAGAAAAGGATGTTTAGGAGTTAGTGGTTGGTTCTCTTGTTTTAGAAACTTGTATTAGACAATTTATATTGTATGCAAGTTTAAGCATTTGAATCTACAAATCTTCATCTTTCCTGTTCTTGATTTCTCGAAGATAATCAAGCTTGGATTCCGCCCATCCTTGTTGATCGTTTGATATCGCTGTTTGATCTGGATTTTCGGGACTTACATATAAGTAAATACATCTTCCATCAAATAATATATGTTTCTAGAAAGAATAGGGAAGAAAATTCTAAAACATGAGACGACACATGATAACTTTGTGAGTTCCTCTGTTTTTTTCGTCGACATAAATAACCAGAAAAAGAAATTTAAGAAGATGACTAGGTGTCACACCCCAACCGATGGCGAAAACATCAAGGTGCGAGCACTAAGCATTCAGATTGCTCACGAGATTCCATAACACTAGTAATTTCAATATAGATTAAATAAATTTCATGCATTGGTTTGTCTAAAACAGCATCACCAACAAAAGATTCAAGTTACAACCATTTAATCATTGTTCAAAGTCTAGATTTAAACTAGGTGGGTTTCTAAGCATCAGCCCAAGCTTGATTTCCATGATTCAGCAACCTATCAGCCTGCAACATGTATTAAAATAGGGTCAGTACAAAATGTACCGACGAGTATACAAGTTTGGGTAATAGCATAACAGTTTAAAACAACTCATATCCATCGTGTAAATGATAAAATAGTTTCAGCCATGCTAGTGTTCGCAGTCTAACAAGTGATAGCCCAAGTATCACGATGCTTTGTTGTTTTCCCAAGTCTCAAGGAAAACTAGAATCCTCCTAACAATACCCCTGGGAATAATGGGGAGGTGCATCTCCTATAGCGCTACTATTGTTAAGGCAGAACTACACACCCTGGATTAAACGTTCACATAGCACAAATAGAATACAAGAATCACAAGTTTCACATACACATAGGATAGAGTTTAGTTTCCAAAAGTTTCAAGTATCATAGTTTAATAGAATACATGTTGCATCCCAAAGTTTAAAGCAAAAGGGATCGAGTATACTCACAGTGATTGCTTAACAGATCTACTGTTATTGGATCAAAGGGAGCTCTTTGGAATTAGCCTGAATAGATTACAACAGTTAAGAGTTGGGCAGAATAACGAGCTTCAACAAAGTGTCAGATCAGTCAACTTGATCGGATGGTTGTTCGATCGGATGGCTATCCGATCGGATTGCCATCCGATTGGGATGACTATTGTGTGGGGAGGGGACGGATGGCTATTCGATCGGATGGCTATCCGATCGGATTTCCATTCGATCCAAAGTTCTAAGTTTTCAAAGATTCAAAGTCTCAAAAGATTCCAAGTGTTGGAAGGTTCTAAAGCACGTTGTCACTTTGATCGAATGGCAGTTCGATCGGATTGCCATTCGACGATCAAAGATTCAAAGTTCCAAAATGTTTAAGGTAATGACACTTGATCGGATGGTAGTTCGATCGGACGGCTATCCGATCGGATTGCTATTCGACGATCAAAAGATTCAAGTATCCAATTGTTAGGGGTAAGAGGCAAGTGTCACTTGATCGGATGGCAGTTCGATCGAATGGCTATCCGATCGGATTGCCACTCGATCAGGTTCTCCTCGTCCCGTTCCTAAACTTGTAAAGTTTCTAAGTTTCTATTTAAGCAACGACGACGTGGTACGCATTAAGGCAACGGTAATCCCATCAGTGTACAGCCGATCTGATCGGGTGGGAATCACCCCAGTCCGTTCAGTCACCCGTTCGTGACGGTGTTCATGTCAGAATTGATGCCACAGTCATCTTTTCCGGCAACAATGCTTCTCCAAACCAACTCCAGACTAATCTTTAAGTCTACAGTCGTTTACATCCAGATCTCACTGTTTTAGGTAAAAGTTTTAAGAAAGGTGAATATAAGCATAAATTTTAGTTGAAAGGTATAGGTTTAGTAAAGTTTTAGTGTAAAAAAACACATGAAACTCCTTAGATATGAGCTAGATCTTGAATAGAATGACATCACTCAACAGTTTGTACAAACCGCCATGATGACGTCACCCTCAAGAGCTCAAATCTTAGAGATTTCATGGTGAAAAGTGAGATTTCAAAGGAGAATCATGTAGAGAATAGTGTAGTGATCAAAGATGTACAAGAATCTAGTGTAAAACGTACCGAAATCGCTAAGAAATAAAAGAAAAGAGGAGTGCGTGCGTTTCGGTCGAGTGAGGCTGTCACATCAGTGAGAATGATGTGACAGGCCTATTTATAGTGTGAAAGTGAAGGAGTGAGGCGGTGTGCATGGATCAGATGGCAACTCGGTCGAATGGCCATCCTGTCGGTTGGTCATCCGATCGGATTGCCATTCGGCCAATCCTATCATTTCCGTGTTCCCGTCTTTGATTCTTTTTGCGAGTTAGATTAAGCGTTGCGTATTATTGGGTAATAGAATCACATAACTAGATTACATCATTAACACAAAAGTTTCCATAGTCTTCATAGTTTCCGCCAGTGACAAGACTCCGGTCCCTCGTTCAACCAAGTCTCAAGTTTCACGAGCCTCAAGAGTCAAGCACCAAAGTATCAAGTCTCATAGAATCATAGTATCATAGCTTCATAGAATCATAGTCTCATAGCATAATAGAATCATAGTCTCATAGTATCCTAGAATCATAGTCTCATAGTATCTTAGAATCATAGCCAAAGTTTCACCAAGTATCAAAAGTATCAAGTATCACATAGTTTGGGGACTAAAAGTGACAAAAGCTAAAAGTCTAGGGACGCAGGCGTTACACTAGGGGAGAGAGATGAATACTATGAATTTACTTTCTTATCCCTAAACCGAAAAGTGATAATGTTGCATGTGGTCTACTACTAATGAAACTATTAAAAGAATGGGTCAACTACTTTTGTCTTAACCAATGGGGTGGTGGTCCATTGGCAAAGGCAAAGCCTTTAAACACCTTGGGAGGGGTAGGTCTTTGGTTCAAATCCCACAATGACATGAATAAAAATAAATTGGCAGTTAAAAAAAACTACTTTTGCCTTTTATATATGTTTTATTGTTTCATATATTATAAACTTTAATACTTCGTTGTGGTTTATACTTTATAGTTATAGTTATTTTATGTGTTAAAATAACTCAATTATACTTAAGTTATATTTAATGAAATATGTATTTTGGTGTTGAGATACATGCTTATTTCAATTCGATTGTTTTACATATATGTTTATTATCGTAAATAAATAAATTTAAATTTAAATGCTTATGGATAAAAAAAGTATACGAAATAGCATATTTAATTTAAAAATTACTTGCATTATTTTTGAAATCTTAATAATGGGACTGGAATATTAAGGATTGACATATTTTATGTTGATATGTTATTTAAATAAGAGGATCTATTAAAAAATTACTCTCTAAAGTAACTTATATAAAGGCCTCAAATTTTCATGATTGCTTTAGTCCTCGAGAAACGTTGAGCCGGCCCTGCGTGTGTGTCGTTGCTGCTCCAGGATCTTTTAGCCACTTGAGTACCCGTGACTACACCAATTCAACCACAGTATAGGAGATTGGAGTGTGATCAGTTATTTCCACCAGGCACCCACATCTTGGACACCTTTGATTTTCAAAATTGATACCTATTTTAACCAACTCTGCGCTCTTTAAGGTATTATTCCAATTGTTGCCTTCCACACAAAAGTGTTGAGTTTAGGAGTTGCCCAATTGTACTAACTCATCACAAATTCCTTTATTTTCAGGAGAGTAAGTTATACTTAAGTCCTCTCTAACTACCTTAACTGAGAAGGCCAACTCATTAACTGTCTTCCAGCCCCACACATCCCCGCGGTCTTTCCAATTGCCCCCATTTAGATGTAACACCCTGCTTTTTCATACTTTCCATAATTAGAAAACGTGCTTGTATTTCTATATTTGGAAGTCTTGTGTTCTTGTTATCGTTTTTTCGTTGTAATCGTTGTAAAATCCAAGACTTGGATCATAATAAAATTCGTATTTTCTTTATATTCATGTTATACACATTTCATACTTATTCATACATTTGGATTGATTATACATGTGACACTATATTCGTCAATCATGCGACACACGTTAAACTTACAAACACGTGACTTATATGCCCAATTTATGCGAATAAAACACTTAATCTCGACAAACATACTCATTGATACTTGTTTATATTTATTTTTATGTGTCAATTACTTTACATACCCTTGTATATGGTTCTTTATACTTAATACACCATAAAACAACTAAAAACATCAAGACATGTAAGTATAAGGGCCAATAATGCCAAAAATCAAACAAAACTCGACCAGACAAGGGCTCGCGGCCCACGACCCCCTCACCAAGCCGAGGCGCGCCCCGCGACAAACTCAGATCCGCAGAATGCCTTAATCAGCTACGGGATTGGGCGAAATTTTGTGTTTTGTTTGTGTTTCTTGCATTCAATTCTCACCAAACTCAACCCTAATTCATCCCCTATAAAACCCAAGCCTCCTCCACACATTTTCACTTTGCAAGCTCACTTAAACACTCTCTAATCACTCCAAAATTCAGCTTAAATCAGTAGCAAGGACAGAAGCATACCAAGTTACAAAAGTGAGCATAAGTTCACTTCTACTTCATCTTTTTCATTGATTCTTCTTTCTTTGCACTTGGAACAACCTTAGGTGTGTTTCCACGGGTTTTCCATGGAAAACCAAGGCTGGAACATCAACCAAATAAGGTCTAAAGTGCAAGAAAACTTTCTGTTTTGATTAAACACTTGTTAAACTTACTTGAACTTGAGATTTCTCAACACATTCCTATGTCCTTATGCCACTAATCAAGACCATGATTATGTGAGCTTAAACACAAGGTTGTGACAAGTAAATCCAGAGGTTTAATCCTCAAAAACTTTCTGTTTTAATAGAGTTTTAACTCAAAAGTCTTGAACTTGAAGTTGTGTGATTACATGGTTAGCTTGGGCTATCCTACCTTCAAATCCACACATCACTTGATGTTTTCTTAGTTTGATAGTATGTATTTCATTTCCTTAATGTATGTTCATGACCCTCCTTGTTGTATATGACAACATGTGTAGTGGTGAATACCAAAGAGGTTCCTAAATGGAAGATTTATCTTCCTACCTCATGCATGACTTATATGACGTTCTTGTTGAGTTATTAGACTAGAAACTTATAATATCTACTATATAACATATATAATATCTAAGTAACCAAACCTTTGATGATGACCTAATGGTCATTTGTCAAAATATTTACATCATCTAAGACCTTAATAACTTGTTATTATTCTAATGAGTATTTTAACCCATGAAAGCATTCTAACCCTTTTTGGGTTTCATAGTGCCAAAACAAGTATTATGTGCTAGATGATTATTTTCTCATATGTCTGTTTTTCATGTAATTTAAAATCCGAATCCATAATCCTCTGTTAACTTCCAATACTCAAACACCAATGTTTCTTCGTGTAGAAGGACTTGGTGCTCCATCCTAATCGACCAACAAACCCTCGCGGAATTACCAAGTGGAAAGCTGGCAAAACCGTGAGTATACTCGATCCCATTTTACTTTTTAACACTTTGGGTGCAACATGTATTTCATACAAAACACAAAACTTGAAACTATTTTAATCACACTCTCTCCACGTTAAACATGAAACTATATGATGCATGTTAGACTTGTTTGCTATGTAAACTTTTGTGTCAATATATGCTCATTCACTTTGCTATGTAAACTTTTGTGTCAATATATGCTCGTTCACTTTGGGAGAAAATATATATTTTCTTAAATAAACATAGAATACATTATTTGGGGGTGAAAAATAGATTTATATATATATTTTCTAAATTAAACATGAAAATATATTATTTTTGAGGTTTAAACGAAAATACAATTATTTTTGCCGAAGGAAAAATTATAAAGAATTTTTCTATGTAAGTTTCTTAAAATATATATTTTGAGAATATATATTTTTACTAGAAATATTATTCCAGAAAAATTAATATAGAAATTAAGTATAAGAATACTTAATAAACACAAAAAGAATACGTATCTTCGTACGTATAAATATACACCTGAATACGCCACCAATACTTGGCAAATACACAAGTCTAATATACACAAGTATGACTATACCCATCCTTGGGAGAACGCATACGTATAACTGCATGATATACCAAGTTAGAATATATTTTTTTAACAAATATTCCAAATGATTAATAAATATAATTTAAGTTAAAATATTATTATTTTAACAAAATAATTATACCAAGTTAGAAAACGTGCTTGTATTTCTATATTTGGAAGTCTTGTGTTCTTGTTATCGTTTTTTCGTTGTAATCGTTGTAAAATCCAAGACTTGGATCATAATAAAATTCGTATTTTCTTTATATTCATGTTATACACATTTCATACTTATTCATACATTTGGATTGATTATACATGTGACACTATATTCGTCAATCATGCGACACACGTTAAACTTACAAACACGTGACTTATATGCCCAATTTATGCGAATAAAACACTTAATCTCGACAAACATACTCATTGATACTTGTTTATATTTATTTTTATGTGTCAATTACTTTACATACCCTTGTATATGGTTCTTTATACTTAATACACCATAAAACAACTAAAAACATCAAGACATGTAAGTATAAGGGCCAATAATGCCAAAAATCAAACAAAACTCGACCAGACAAGGGCTCGCGGCCCACGACCCCCTCACCAAGCCGAGGCGCGCCCCGCGACAAACTCAGGTCCGCAGAATGCCATAATCAGCTACGGGATTGGGCGAAATTTTGTGTTTTGTTTGTGTTTCTTGCATTCAATTCTCACCAAACTCAACCCTAATTCATCCCCTATAAAACCCAAGCCTCCTCCACACATTTTCACTTTGCAAGCTCACTTAAACACTCTATAATCACTCCAAAATTCAGCTTAAATCAGTAGCAAGGACAGAAGCATACCAAGTTACAAAAGTGAGCATAAGTTCACTTCTACTTCATCTTTTTCATTGATTCTTCTTTCTTTGCACTTGGAACAACCTTAGGTGTGTTTCCACGGGTTTTCCATGGAAAACCAAGGCTGGAACATCAACCAAATAAGGTCTAAAGTGCAAGAAAACTTTCTGTTTTGATTAAACACTTGTTAAACTTACTTGAACTTGAGATTTCTCAACACATTCCTATGTCCTTATGCCACTAATCAAGACCATGATTATGTGAGCTTAAACACAAGGTTGTGACAAGTAAATCCAGAGGTTTAATCCTCAAAAACTTTCTGTTTTAATAGAGTTTTAACTCAAAAGTCTTGAACTTGAAGTTGTGTGATTACATGGTTAGCTTGGGCTATCCTACCTTCAAATCCACACATCACTTGATGTTTTCTTAGTTTGATAGTATGTATTTCATTTCCTTAATGTATGTTCATGACCCTCCTTGTTGTATATGGCAACATGTGTAGTGGTGAATACCAAAGAGGTTCCTAAATGGAAGATTTATCTTCCTACCTCATGCATGACTTATATGACGTTCTTGTTGAGTTATTAGACTAGAAACTTATAATATCTACTATATAACATATATAATATCTAAGTAACCAAACCTTTGATGATGACCTAATGGTCATTTGTCAAAATATTTACATCATCTAAGACCTTAATAACTTGTTATTATTCTAATGAGTATTTTAACCCATGAAAGCATTCTAACCCTTTTTGGGTTTCATAGTGCCAAAACAAGTATTATGTGCTAGATGATTATTTTCTCATATGTCTGTTTTTCATGTAATTTAAAATCCGAATCCATAATCCTCTGTTAACTTCCAATACTCAAACACCAATGTTTCTTCGTGTAGAAGGACTTGGTGCTCCATCCTAATCGACCAACAAACCCTCGCGGAATTACCAAGTGGAAAGCTTGCAAAACCGTGAGTATACTCAATCCCATTTTACTTTTTAACACTTTGGGTGCAACATGTATTTCATACAAAACACAAAACTTGAAACTATTTTAATCACACTCTCTCCACGTTAAACATGAAACTATATGATGCATGTTAGACTTGTTTGCTATGTAAACTTTTGTGTCAATATATGCTCATTCACTTTGCTATGTAAACTTTTGTGTCAATATATGCTCGTTCACTTTGGGAGAAAATATATATTTTCTTAAATAAACATAGAATACATTATTTGGGGGTGAAAAATAGATTTATATATATATTTTCTAAGTTAAACATGAAAATATATTATTTTTGAGGTTTAAACGAAAATACAATTATTTTTGCCGAAGGAAAAATTATAAAGAATTTTTCTATGTAAGTTTCTTAAAATATATATTTTGAGAATATATATTTTTACTAGAAATATTATTCCAGAAAAATTAATATAGAAATTAAGTATAAGAATACTTAATAAACACAAAAAGAATACGTATCTTCGTACGTATAAATATACACCTGAATACGCCACCAATACTTGGCAAATACACAAGTCTAATATACACAAGTATGACTATACCCATCCTTGGGAGAACGCATACGTATAACTGCATGATATACCAAGTTAGAATATATTTTTTTAACAAATATTCCAAATGATTAATAAATATAATTTAAGTTAAAATATTATTATTTTAACAAAATAATTATACCAAGTTAGAAAACGTGCTTGTATTTCTATATTTGGAAGTCTTGTGTTCTTGTTATCGTTTTTTCGTTGTAATCGTTGTAAAATCCAAGACTTGGATCATAATAAAATTCGTATTTTCTTTATATTCATGTTATACACATTTCATACTTATTCATACATTTGGATTGATTATACATGTGACACTATATTCGTCAATCATGCGACACACGTTAAACTTACAAACACGTGACTTATATGCCCAATTTATGCGAATAAAACACTTAATCTCGACAAACATACTCATTGATACTTGTTTATATTTATTTTTATGTGTCAATTACTTTACATACCCTTGTATATGGTTCTTTATACTTAATACACTATAAAACAACTAAAAACATCAAGACATGTAAGTATAAGGGCCAATAATGCCAAAAATCAAACAAAACTCGACCAGACAAGGGCTCGCGCCCCACGACCCCCTCACCAAGCCGAGGCGCGCCCCGCGACAAACTCAGATCCGCAGAATGCCTTAATCAGCTACGGGATTGGGCGAAATTTTGTGTTTTGTTTGTGTTCCTTGCATTCAATTCTCACCAAACTCAACCCTAATTCATCCCCTATAAAACCCAAGCCTCCTCCACACATTTTCACTTTGCAAGCTCACTTAAACACTCTATAATCACTCCAAAATTCAGCTTAAATCAGTAGCAAGGACAGAAGCATACCAAGTTACAAAAGTGAGCATAAGTTCACTTCTACTTCATCTTTTTCATTGATTCTTCTTTCTTTGCACTTGGAACAACCTTAGGTGTGTTTCCACGGGTTTTCCATGGAAAACCAAGGCTGGAACATCAACCAAATAAGGTCTAAAGTGCAAGAAAACTTTCTGTTTTGATTAAACACTTGTTAAACTTACTTGAACTTGAGATTTCTCAACACATTCCTATGTCCTTATGCCACTAATCAAGACCATGATTATGTGAGCTTAAACACAAGGTTGTGACAAGTAAATCCAGAGGTTTAATCCTCAAAAACTTTCTGTTTTAATAGAGTTTTAACTCAAAAGTCTTGAACTTGAAGTTGTGTGATTACATGGTTAGCTTGGGCTATCCTACCTTCAAATCCACACATCACTTGATGTTTTCTTAGTTTGATAGTATGTATTTCATTTCCTTAATGTATGTTCATGACCCTCCTTGTTGTATATGGCAACATGTGTAGTGGTGAATACCAAAGAGGTTCCTAAATGGAAGATTTATCTTCCTACCTCATGCATGACTTATATGACGTTCTTGTTGAGTTATTAGACTAGAAACTTATAATATCTACTATATAACATATATAATATCTAAGTAACCAAACCTTTGATGATGACCTAATGGTCATTTGTCAAAATATTTACATCATCTAAGACCTTAATAACTTGTTATTATTCTAATGAGTATTTTAACCCATGAAAGCATTCTAACCCTTTTTGGGTTTCATAGTGCCAAAACAAGTATTATGTGCTAGATGATTATTTTCTCATATGTCTGTTTTTCATGTAATTTAAAATCCGAATCCATAATCCTCTGTTAACTTCCAATACTCAAACACCAATGTTTCTTCGTGTAGAAGGACTTGGTGCTCCATCCTAATCGACCAACAAACCCTCGCGGAATTACCAAGTGGAAAGCTTGCAAAACCGTGAGTATACTCGATCCCATTTTACTTTTTAACACTTTGGGTGCAACATGTATTTCATACAAAACACAAAACTTGAAACTATTTTAATCACACTCTCTCCACGTTAAACATGAAACTATATGATGCATGTTAGACTTGTTTGCTATGTAAACTTTTGTGTCAATATATGCTCATTCACTTTGCTATGTAAACGTTTGTGTCAATATATGCTCGTTCACTTTGGGAGAAAATATATATTTTCTTAAATAAACATAGAATACATTATTTGGGGGTGAAAAATAGATTTATATATATATTTTCTAAGTTAAACATGAAAATATATTATTTTTGAGGTTTAAACGAAAATACAATTATTTTTGCCGAAGGAAAAATTATAAAGAATTTTTCTATGTAAGTTTCTTAAAATATATATTTTGAGAATATATATTTTTACTAGAAATATTATTCCAGAAAAATTAATATAGAAATTAAGTATAAGAATACTTAATAAACACAAAAAGAATACGTATCTTCGTACGTATAAATATACACCTGAATACGCCACCAATACTTGGCAAATACACAAGTCTAATATACACAAGTATGACTATACCCATCCTTGGGAGAACGCATACGTATAACTGCATGATATACCAAGTTAGAATATATTTTTTTAACAAATATTCCAAATGATTAATAAATATAATTTAAGTTAAAATATTATTATTTTAACAAAATAATTATATACTTTGGGATAATACAAGTACTTCAAAAACGTAACTCAAGACATAACAACAAATACAAAGAGTCGTTACATGACCTAAACGTCTAATAACACATGGCACGTGTG
The DNA here is from genome assembly GCA_030545235.1 of Helianthus tuberosus. NCBI lineage: Eukaryota > Viridiplantae > Streptophyta > Magnoliopsida > Asterales > Asteraceae > Helianthus > Helianthus tuberosus. The sequence continues at coordinate 131,410,595 of CM060387.1, read as the reverse complement.
TAGGTAGTTGTACGACTCATAGAAGGACCTTTGAGCATACGAGATAGCAGGACGCAAACTTGTGAGTTCATGTCCTCCTTTTCTCTTAACTGTTTTTGGTTTTATAACTCTCGGGGGTGGAATACATGTTACGAATGTTTAAATGGTATGATTTGGCTATGAAATGAACTATTAGATCATGTGAGCATAGATTGAAATTGAAATGCTAATAACTCTCATAAGAATTACGGAGAAAGGTTAGATCTAACGGGCATGGCCGAGCCCTACTCATGGTCCCAATGTGACCACTTAGAGTGCTTTAGTGTCCCAGTCGAGGTGATTCGACAACGGTCAAGGGGATTTGACACAGTCAAGGTGATTTGATACGGTTGAGGGGAATTCGACACAGTCAAGGTGAATTTGACACATTCGAGGGGAATTCGACACAGTCGAGGAGATTCGACAAAGACAAAAGCCTACTCATATGGAGTACTCCCTATGTCTTCACATATATTAATGTGCTTGCAAAACATTAATTTGATCTGTTCATAGACGCTTTTCATACCTGTTTTCAAAGGAGTCTCTCAAATGTTTACAAGTTTACCAGTACTCATACAAAATGCATGAACTCGCTCAACTTTTGTTGATGTTTTCAAAATTACATGTATTTCAGGAAACAAGTTGGATCTTGGGTGCTGGTGTTGTTTCGGGATATGGATAACAAGTTTAGATGTCATCCACTTTTGTTGGTTTATAACTTAATCAGAGGTTGTGTCGTTTTAAACTTAAATGACTGGTGTTTGTAATATTTTAAACATGATGAATGGATGAACATCGTTTTAATCATATAGTTGTTTATTATAATTGAATGCAATGATATTGAACAAGTCACACATCATACGCTTCCGCAAAAGTCGGGGTGTGACAGTTTGGTATCAGAGCTTCGATTGTAGTGAACTATGATTCCTTCTCGAGTCTAGACGACAATCACTAGGACTCTCTCACGAAAACATTTTTACAAAAAGGTTTTTCATTGCATTTACGAAAGCGCCAAGATCCATGAGTCAAACATATTTTTCAAAGAAAAAGACAAGGCAAGGACATTAGTAGGGAGGAGAATACCCCAAATTAAAATCCCAATTGAGGTATAGTCTACGAGAGATAGTCTTGCCATAGACAAAATGACCCCCCCCCCCCGAAAGGACAAACGAGAGTTATATGTGACATGATGCATTTATTTGCCTGTTATTAATAAGTAACATATTTATTCATTAATATATATGCGTATAAGTGTACGGGATAATTATTGACGTGAACGAGATACCTTCGACTCCGAATCCTATTATTGTTCTTGGCTCGCACGATGAAACTATCGACCTCGTGTTTATTGTGAAGCTCATGGCTGGAGTGATTTCCAAACAAGATCCTGAGCTTGTTCCCGTAGAAGATGACTGCTCTTCCCTCTATAATGCGAAGGTGCCTGACTACGGTAGTGACGGCGAGGCGGAGGAGGCAACCTTGGATAACAACCTTATCAGAAGAACGAGGTCCCTGTGGCTTTTGTGAAACAAGATTGAGGACACACTTGACCAGACAAGGAAGATGAAGTACTCATCTTGAAGGTGCCCCTCCAACTACTGGGAATTCCCCTTATTCCTATTACGCCTAAGCATCTTGCCTAATTGCACATAACAATAACAGATGTTAGCGCGTGGACCACCACAATGGTCCTTTCCATGTCGGAGGTATAAGGACGGTAGTGCCCCCTCCTTGGTTGATCATCTTCTTTGAACGAGGGGAAATTGGGGTGACCATGCAAGACGATTTATTATTACGGGGGCCCGCATAATAACGACTTGTAGTGCATGGAAATCCTGGTGGACTCTACGGGTCAAGCTAATGATCACCACCCATCCAAATTTCTAAGTGTTCACACCTTCATCTAGCAGAACAGTACCTAGACAGTTGCTATAACACTCTACAAAGTAGGAAACCTGTCTTTGCCTACTTCCTGTTTGACACTTCTACCTGTATACGAGTCGTTTAGGAACCGATATCTAAGCAAGTAAGGATGGCTAACACTCGGGAAAGATTCAGTAACTTTGCACCTTTTATCACCACTATATGTACAACCCCCATCTCTCGAGAAGTATACCCGTCTTTGTGAAGCTAAAAAACTAAGAAAACCAATGTAGGAAGAAAATAACTACTACTTTCATGTTATGAAACTTGTATGACCGAGGTGATGTAACCTCGAGTTCATTTTGTTTTCCCCGTTATAAACAATAAGTCAAGTTGTCAAGCATATATGAAAGCTCAGTGGTTGTTTTCTTACTTATACATTGTTGATTATATATGCATGTGATGTTAGGTGATTGCATGTTTGCTTGTGGTGATATATACCTCATAGAAAATTATGGAATGTTGTCTAACCTACCCCATACCTTTTGCCAGAAGAAAATGCCGCCCAGACGTGACATGGACACCAATACTTTACCAAGAACTGAGGCTGAACTCAATGAGCGCATTTCCCAAGCTATAGCGCAGCATGTAGCCCTCCGCTCTGAACACAGCGGTGGCACTCCCAGAAATAACCCTACAACTAGCTGTACATATAAACAGTTCCTGGACTGCAAGCCATTGAATTTTGATGGCACAGGAGGTGCCGTTGCTTTTGTTCGTTGGGCAGAAAAGACTGACTATGTTCTAAGAATGAGTAAATGTTCACCCGAGCAGAGAGTTACCTATATCTCATGGTTATTTTTGGATGGCGCACTCTCCTGGTGGAACCTTCAGGTTCAGACCCTTGGTGAAGCTAATGCTTATGCACTGAGCTGGGACGAGCTCAAGGAATTGATGCGGAAGAAATACTGCACCAGGGCTGAAATCCAGAAGCATGAGACTGAGTTCTGGAATTTGAAAATGGACGGGCCAAAGATTACTGAGTACATCCAACGCTTCCACGACTTGTCTAGGGTTGTTCCCTACATAGTCGAGCCTGAATTCAAGAGGATCGAACGATTCATTTGGGGACTTGCACCTCAAATCCTGAGCATGGTTACTGCCTCAAAGCCTCCAACCATCACAGAGGCTATCGATTTGAGTGTCACACTTACTGAAGAAGCTCTTCGTATGGGAAAGTTTTCGGGATCTGAGGCAAACAAGAGAGAAACTCATGTAGATTCTTTGGACAATAACAAAAGAAAGTCTTCGAACCTAAAGATAGGCACCCAAGTCAGTTATGAAAGTTCTAAAGCGAACAAAAGAAGGGAAGTGGACCCGCCCCGTGGCATGCAAACTTATGGAGCCACCAATAAGGCCGGTGGCAAGGTTTACTTGGGGACTAAGCCGAGATGTAATGAGTGAAAGTTTCACCATGATGGTCGATGTCTAAGGCCTAAGTGAGATAGGTGTGGAAAAGAAGGACACAATATGGATGCATCTTGGGCGAAGTATCCCAAACAAGGAGGAGGTGATGACTGCAACCAAGATGGAAACGCTAATGGTAGAGTTCCAGGTTGCTTCAAATGTGGTTACGTGGGGCACTTCAGGAAGGATTACCCTAGGAAGAACCAAGCGAGGAAGGGTCTTTACGATCGGAGCTCGCGAAGCACGCTAGGATCCAGATGCGGTTACGGGTACTTTCCCTATTAACCAACTCTATGCATCCATTTTTTTATTGATACCTGCGCCGACTTTAACCTTGTATCCTTAGGAATTAAGAACCTACTTGGCCTAGTTTCAAGTAGGATAGACGCCCCGTATCCCTTAGAGTTGGCATATAGAAGGTTAGTTAAAGCCGATGAGGTGATTAAAGATTGTATTTTGGAAACTTAAAAAGTGGGAACCTTCTATTACCGTTGACTTGGGAAGTCATGATATTGTAGTCAGCATGGATTGGATATCCAAGGATAGAGTTGAGGATGTTCGTCATAAGGAAAATCATTCACATCCCTCTTACGAATGATGAGACACTTATAGTACACAACCAACTTGCAATAGATGCGAGGGCACTAGGCCCCTAAGGCGATGCATTTGCGACATCTCACATTGGTCATAGAGACACAGAAATGCCTCTGAATAGGCTGCGTAGCCTTCCTTTCTCATGTTGTCGATAAGGAGACCAGGAAGCCAAAGCTAGGAGACATCCCTGTAGCGAAGGAATTTCCAGAAGCTTTTCCCGAAGACTTGCCAGGGTTACCTCCACAGCGACAAGAGGAGTTTAGGATAAACCTACTACCAGGAGCGGCACCAGTGACGGATGGCGCCTTACCGACTAGCTCCGTCTGAGATATAGGAGCCTCCGATGCAACTGCAAGATATGCTAGGCAGAGGAAATCTACCAGGGCGAGCTTCTCACCTTGGGAAGCCCTAGTGTTATCCATTAGGAAGAAGGACGACAAATGCACCGGAAGTATTCATGATCCTCATGAATCGGGAGTGTAAGCCATACCTAGATAAGATCGTGATTATATATATTGACTACATTCTTATATGCTCAAAGACCAAGGAAGGTCATGTGCAACATCTGCAATTTATCTTGGGACTCTTAGAGAAAGAACAATTATGTGCTAGGATGTCGAAGTGCGAACCTTGGATTCGCGAGGTAAGATTCTTAGGTCACGTGGTGAATAATAATGAGATTTATGTCGACCCTGCAATGAAGGACTAAGGAGTCCCAAAGTCACAACTAAGAATTTTTAGGGATTGTAGGCTGTATCAGACGACTCCTAGAAAACTTTTCAAGGATTGCTCAACCGCTAACAACTGTAACCCAGACGATACCCATCTTGTCTTCACCCGATAGTACCAATAGAATTGTGGTTCTTGTGACGCTTCTCGACAAGGTATCGATTGCGTGTTGATGCAACGAGACCAAGTCATCGCGTACGCGTCACGTTGATTAAAGAATCATGAGAAGAGACCTTGAAATAGGTGCAGTAATTACGCGTTGAAGATTTGGCGTCATTACTTATATAGGAAAACGCTGCACGATCTTTACTGATCACAAGGTTTTGCAGCACACCGTTGATCAAAAGGACTTAAACATGAGATAACTAGATAGAATGAGCTACTGAATGACTACGACTGTGAGATTTAGTATCACCTGGACAAGGCGAGCGTTGTAGCAAACGCCTTGAGCCGCAAGGAACACGCAAAGCCTCTAAGGGTGTGAGCCTTAGAGATGACCATACAGACAAATCCCGCTACTCGGATTCGTGAAGCTGAGCAAGAGGTGCTCAAACCAGAGAACCTTCCCATTGAAGCGTTACGTAGAATGGAAGTGCAGTTATTGTCTAAGGAAGGCGAAACCTTGTACTCCATGGGACAACTTTGGGGTTCCGACTCACGACAATTTACGTATGCTTATTTTGGGAAAAAACTTAGAAGTCAAGGTACTTGATCCATCCTGGATCCGACAAGATGTACCAAGACTTGAGGGATTAGTATGGGAGGTCCAAGTCGGAAGCTGATACAGCTACCTATGTGGGTAGCTGTCTCACATGTGTCGAAGTTAAGACAGAATACCAGAAACCATCAGGGCTGCTGCAACAGCCTGAGATCCCCATGTGGAAGTGGGAACGAATCTCAATGGAATTTTGATTACAAAGCTACCAAGAACCCAAAGAGGTCATGATATGATTTGGGTGATTATTAATCAACTCACCAAGTCTGCACTTTTCCTACCGAACAGTGAGAAAGACAACACAAGGGAATTACCAGAGATTTATCTTAGATAGATTGTGGCACGTTATGGAGTGCCTGTTTCTATTTTATCCGACCAAGATGGCCGTTTTGTGCCAAGGATATGGCAGACGTTTCAAAAGGCGTTTGGGTTACAATTGGACCTTAGTACTACATTTCACCCTCAGACGGACGGCCAGAGCAAATGAACGATACAGACTTTGGTAGACCGTCTACGTGCTTGTGTGATGAACTTTGATGAAAAATTGGAATACTCACTTCCCTTTAGTGGAGTTTTCCTACAATATCAGATATCACACTGCTGTTTTGGCCGCTTCGTGTAAAGCTTTATAGGAACGTAAGTATCGGTCCCCTTTGTGTTAGGCGGAGACCGGAGATAAATGATTTACTGGCCCGAGTTGGTTAAGGAAACTACAGGCAAGATCGATCAGATACGTGGTCGTATCAAGTCAGCACGTGATGTACAGAAAGGCTACGCCGATAAGCAGCAAAAATCGTGGGAGTTTGATGTTGGAGATATAGTTTTAAGGAAAGTCTCGCCTTGGAAAGGCGTGGTTCGATTTGGAAAGCGTGGGAGGTTGAACCCATGGTATACTAGACCAAATTAAGTCTAAGTATCCACATGGATTCACAACTCCCCTGCGACAAATAACATAGCTTGAATTTCGGGACAAAATTCTTTTAACATGGGGAGAATGTGACAACTGGTATTTCTCCATGTGTTTCGTACAATAATAAATAGTAATCTGTGCTTTAATGACTGTGCATGAATGAATTAACTAGACGAATGAATTTCTGATTACTGTCATATACATACAAAGGCATTTCATGTTGCAAGATTGTTTATCTTTATTACATGCAACACAGTGTGGTTTACTTAATGCACAGAACAAAGTTAGCATAGTTATCAGACAAACTAGAAGTACTGACGGAATTTCAGTACTCAGGTAGACATGAAATTAAGACACAGAATGAGCCCCGGTACCAAGTGTTACACTAGAATAGTGTGTAGGAAAGTAGGGATTTCAAAACTGCCTTCCTAGTGATGAATTAGGTGCCGTAAAGTGTCAGAAACACACTAAAACAACAAAAAACAGCACAATTCAGCAAAATTCAGCTTTTTAACATCTAAATATAATGCAGAATTATGGTTTAATGGTCCAGAATACCTTCCTAGGCGTCGAGAGTCAAAACTGTCATAAAAGACAACTTAAAGCACACTAAACTGCGTAATTTAGCACTTTAACGAACCGGTAACCAACCAAACAACCGAACACTAACCGAAACACCAAAATTTCACTAGAAGCATTGTTTTTATGTTACGAAGCTAGTTATGGTCACCGAACATCATAACACACTCTAAAACACCATAACACATAACACACTAACTAATTCCCTTAAAACCTAACCAACTAACCATTGAATCACAACTAGACACCCCCCCCCCCACCCATGTTGGACGGTTAGGGGACATGGGTCCCACATAAGATTTCTTTGATATATTTTTATTTGATATGATGAGAATATGCTAAACACAATATACCTTATGCTATATGATGTTGGAGGATCATTCTATGATAACCACTAGACTTAAACATCTCCACTTTCATTCTACAACAACACACAACTCCTTCCTTCATCCCCATAAGCTCATGGCTCCAACACCCTCTTCTAACCTCTCCATTTCCAATCCATTTCCAAGTATTCTAAGCATTAACAAGGGTGTAAGAAGCATATCTAAGAAGGTTGGAAGCTTTGGAAGTTGAAGGACCATCTCTAGGAGCTATTAACCACTTCAAATCTTCATCACCTTCATACTTATTCTTCCCTAGCCTTAGTGCTAGTAGTAAGACCCTTTGATCCTATTTTTACTCATGATTTTGATGGTTAAAGTGTTATGTAACATGTTAATCTAAAGAATCTCAAGAAAACATAAGCATAAACATGAACATAAAGCTTAAATACATGAAGAACAAGTTGTTTTAAGTGTATGTAGTATACTTGATTGTTGATTTCTTATGTTTATGATGTTGATCATCATAATAACCTTGCTAGATGATGATTATCCTTTATGTTAAAATTGAGCTTGAATATAAGCTTGTTTTAGAGTATGATGATGATTGATACATGAAATAAGTCTTGTAAATGAGTGATTTCAAAAATAGTTTTCTCAAGAAACCAAAGTTATTTACAAGATTTATAAGATCATGATTTTTAAAGAAACTAATCATATTTTTAGTGATAAATCAAGTATAGAAACATGTTATTAACAATAGAAATACAAAAGAATTATTTTTGGAAAAATCATCTTGTAAGTTGTAAAAAGACTAGATTTTGCAAGAATATGATTATTAAACAAATAACCATGTTTTAGAGGGTAACTTAACCTACTAAATAACATACTAAGTTACAACAACTTTTTACAAAATTTCAAGTTCATGTCAAATTGTAAATTGGAGTCTTGTTTATGTTGTTGATGATTGATAATGATTTTAAAAGAAAACGATATGCTTTGAAAGAATGGAAACCTCCATTTTAAGGGGAAACTATGGAAAAATTTTTGTAGAATTTAAACACTTAGAAAAATATTTTTTAAAGAAGTGTTTGTAAGTAAATTTTAACCATGGTTTTTCATATACGATTGGCCATAATTTTTGTTACAAAATTACAAATATTGGAGGTTGTTTTTGACAAATAAAAGTGACTAAGTATATATTTAGGGATATATATTTAGATGGCACAATTTGTGTGATTACTTGTATATTATGTGTATTAGTTATATTATTTTAGAACTTGAAATAATCTAACTTACCAAAATACCAAGAAATACAATACTAAATATTACCAAAAATTCCAAGAAATAACTATACATATTAAACCCAAAATATTGGAGAAACCGAACAAGGAATATAACTTATAATAAATATTCCAGAATTAGATTCGTAAGTATATTTTGGTAAACGGTATTTTGTGAACCAAGAGAACAAAAATATAATTTTCATAAGTATTATAAAATAAATCATATCTTTGACAAGAAGAAAATATATTATTTTTTGGTAAAGAAAAATATATATGTTTTCTTGAAATTATTAGAAGATATATTATTTTTGAGAGAAAATATATATTTTCTTAAATAAACATAGAATACATTATTTGGGGGTGAAAATAGATTTATATATATATTTTCTAAGTTAAACATGAAAATATATTATTTTTGAGGTTTAAACAAAAATACAATTATTTTTGCCTAAGGAAAAATTATAAAGAATTTTTCTATGTAAGTTTCTTAAAATATATATTTTGAGAATATATATTTTTACTAGAAATATTATTCCGGAAAAATTAAAACAAAAATTAAGTATAAGAATACTTAATAAACACAATAAGAATACGTATCTTCGTACGTATAAATATACACCGGAATACGCCACCAATACTTGGCAAATACACAAGTCTAATATACACAAGTATGACTATACCCATCCTTGGGAGAACGCATACGTATAACTGCATGATATACCAAGTTAGAATATATTATTTTAACAAATATTCCAAATGATTAATAAATATAATTTAAGTTAAAATATTATTATTTTAACAAAATAATTATATACTTTGGGATAATACAAGTACTTCAAAAACGTAACTCAAGACATAACAACAAATACAAAGAGTCGTTACACGACCTAAACGTCTAATAACACATGGCACGTGTGTAGGTAGTTGTACGACTCATAGAAGGACCTTTGAGCATACGAGATAGCAGGACGCAAACTTGTGAGTTCATATCCCCCTTTTCTCTTAACTGTTTTTGGTTTTATAACTCTCGGGGGTGGAATACATGTTACGAATGTTTAAATGGTATGATTTGGCCATGAAATGAACTATTAGATCATGTGAGCATAGATTGAAATTGAAATGCCAATAACTCTCATAAGAATTATGGACAAAGGTTAGATCTAACGGGCACGGTCGAGCCCCACTCATGGTCCCAATGTGACCACTTAGAGTGCTTTAGTGTCCCAGTCGAGGTGATTCGACAACGGTCAAGGGGATTTGACACAATCAAGGTGATTTGATACGGTTGAGGGGAATTCGACACAGTCAAGGTGAATTTGACACAGTCGAGGAGATTCGACAAAGACAAAAGCCTACTCATATGGAGTACTCCCTATGTCTTCACATATATTAATGTGCTTGCAAAACATTAATTTGATCTGTTCATAGATGCTTTTCATACCTGTTTTCAAAGGAGTCTCTCAAATGTTTACAAGTTTACCAGTACTCATACAAAATGCATGAACTCGCTCAACTTTTGTTGATGTTTTCAAAATTACATGTATTTCAGGAAACAAGTTGGATCTTGGGCACTGGTGTTGTTTCGGGATATGGATAACAAGTTTAGATGTCATCCACTTTTGTTGGTTTATAACTTAATCAGAGGTTGTGTCATTTGAAACTTAAATGACTGGTGTTTGTAATATTTTAAACATTTTGAATGGATGAACATCGTTTTAATCATATAGTTGTTTATTATAATTGAATGCAATGATATTGAACAAGTCACACATCATACGCTTCCACAAAAGTCAGGGTGTGACACAAGTCGCGCTCCGCGACAAACTCAGATCCGCAGAATGCCTTAATCGGCTATGGGATTGGGAGAATTTTTTTGTTTGTGTTTCTTTCATTACTCAACCCTAATTCATCCCCTATAAAACCCAAGCCTCCTCCACACGTTTTCACTTTGCAAGCTCACTTGAAGACTCTCTAATCACTCCAAAATTCAGCTGAAATCAGCAGCAAGGACAAAAGCATACCAAGTTCATTGATTCTTCTTTCTTTGCACTTGGAACAACCTTAGGTGTGTTTCCACAGGTTTTCCATGGAAAACCAAGGCTGTAACATCAACCAAATAAGGTCCAAAATGCAAGAAAACTTTCTGTTTTGGCTAAACACTTGTTAAACTTACTTGAACTTGAGATTTCTCAACACATTCCAATGTCCTTATGCCACTAATCAAGACAATGATTATCTTAGCTTAAACACAAGTTTGTGACATGTTAATCCAGAGGTTTAATACTCAAACACTTTATGTTTTAATAGAGTTTTAACTCACAAGTGATGAACAAGTCTTGAACTTGAAGTTGTGTGATTACATGGTTAGCTTGGGCTATCCTACCTTCAAATCCACACATCACTTGATGTTTTCTTAGTTAGATAGTATGAATTTCATTTCCTTAATGTATGTTCATGACCCTCCTTGTTGTCTATGACAACATGTGTAGTGGTGAATACCAAAGAAGTTACTAAATGGAAGATTTATCTTCCTACCTCATGCATGACTTATATGATGTTCTTGTTGAATTATTAGACTAGAAACTTATAATATCTACTATATAACATATATAATATCTAAGTAACCAAACCTTTGATGATGACCTAATGGTCATTTGTCAAAATGTTAAGTTACCTCATCTAAGACCTTAATAACGTGTTATGATTCTAATGGGTATTTTAACCCATGAAAACATTCTAACCCTTTTTGGGTTTCATAGTGTCAAAACAAGTATTATGTCCTAGATGATTATTTTCTCATATGTCTATTTTTCATGTACTTTAAACTCCGAATCCTTAATCCTCCGTTAACTTCCAATACTCATACACCTATGTTTCTTCGTATAGAAGGACTTGGTGCTCCATCCTAATCGACCAACAAACCCTCGCAGAATTACCAAGTGGAAAGCTTGCAAAACCGTGAGTATACTCGATCCCATTTTACTTTTTAACACTTTGGGTGCAACATGTATTTCATACAAAACAGAAAACTTGAAACTATTTTAATCACACTCTATCGACGTTAAACATGAAACTATATGATGCTTGTTAGACTTGTATGCTATGTAAACATTTGTGTCAATATATGCTCATTAACTTTGCTAGCCTACCTTAACAATTATAACGCAATAGGATTAATGCACCGCCCATTAGTCTTGGGGTATTGTTAAGTCAAACATGTTAACCTCCCGCTAATCTCTTGGGAAAGGCAAAAATTCGCGTTGTATACTTGGGTTTGAACATATAGTACACCGTTTCAGCATATTAGTAACTTGCATATTGTTATTTATGTTGGATATGAGCACATTAAACATTTTTATTCTATATTATGCTATGTACAAAACTTGTATACTCGCCAACTTTTTTGATCGTATTTTAATACATGTTGCAGGTTGATAGACGAGATGATGCTAAGTGAAGAAACGAGATTTCGATGGACTTAGAAACACATCTAGAATAAACAATTATTTTGATGTTATGTTTGAAACAATGTTGTTCTTATTTAAATTTTGTATGACATTTAGTATTTTTATGAAATTGAATTTAAATTATATTGTCATATAGTGGTATGACTTTTTGAGCATTTTATTCGTCTCATCCCGATGTTTTCGCAATAGGTTGGGGTGTGACATTAGAAGCTGCGATTATGGTCGCATAGTTACTCCATTGTACGGGTGTTTCCGGTTGTGAAGATTCCCAACCCGCCGTCTTTGGTTGTTTAATTTTGCTTATTGTTTGGCGACTAAAGAGTTCTTGTTATGAGCCATTTTGAAAATGTTTTCAAACTTCTCCTTTAGCGAAATATCCAATAACCATGCATCTACCCTAAATCTCGTTTTGTCACAGTACCCCACTTCACATATTAATTTTTAAATCACATCTACATGTTTCTTTTCTAAGTCTTTTCCAAGTAAGGCTATGTTCTTCCACACCCCGGTGTAGGCGTTTGCCACCAGTACAAGTCCTTTCCATCACCTTCCTTGTATTACCAGGACTACCTTACCCAAAAGTTGTTTGGGATTTGATCTAAGTCTCCACCACCACTTCTGTAAAAGGGAAATATTTACATCCCTTATACTACCGATCCCCAACCCTCCTAAGCATTTGTTGTTTAGCATCTTTTCCCAACCAACGTATCTCACTTTGTTCCCTATGTCCGTGCCCCCCTATAAACTTCCGTCTAATTCCTTCTAAAGTTGTTATTACCATCTGAGGGGCTTTATATAATGACATAAAATATGTGGGTAGGCTCCCCAAAACCACTTTGGGCAATGTTACATGCCCCGTAAACAACTTTGTTTTTGCTTTCCATCTCAAATATTGAAATTACCGATTACAGGTTTCCAACTTGCATCTTTGTTCATGTTTGGCCCCACATACATACCAAGATAAACAAAGGGGATATTGCCCGACTTGCACTTGAATATGTTAGCCACGTTTTCACCATTCGGATTTCACATTCCAATTGTGTAGACTCTACTCTTTTGGTAGTTAATCCTCAAAGCTCTGTTCAAATTCCTATAATGGTTATCCTCCCCATTTACAACAACTACTACGTCATCCACGTAGAATATGTGTGAGATGTCTTGTCCATTGTTAGAAAGCTTGGCGCCTCTAAGTATGCTCTCTTGTACTTCTTTGTTTTTATTGTTTGAATGGCAAAAAATCTCCCATCTAAACCCACCATGTTCGGGGCTATGCCCAAGGTCAACTCCTCGACCACCATGAGACTGTGCCCCTGATGTGCGGGAACTGAATGGAATCCGTAAACCCTCGCCCCCGCCAGTTTCGAACCCGGATTAAAGCCCTGATTTGTCCCTTCACCCAGATTTCTCTCGAAAATGGCTCAAGCGGGAATCGAACTTGCATCTCCTCTAAAAAGGGCAGACTTTTTTATCACAGGACCAACATCCTGTACCGATTTGTTCATCAACACATTTAGGGACTCCACTGCTAGTATAATAAGAAGGGGGAAAGGGGAGATCCCCTGTCGAATCCCCTGCTAGTTACCCTTATTCAAAGTCCTTAACGTAAGTTACGCTTCTGTTATCATAAATGTTTCTAACCTGTGTATACATAATTTTATTACATCGATCAATGGTTGTTAGATCACCCGACATTTAGACCGCACCACCTTATCCGGTACTAAAAATATGTTGATAGTAATAGAAACTTTTGAAATGTAAGATTTAGAGAAGACAACAATATAAAGTATAAACATACCCACAAATTAAAGAATTCAATATTATACTATTTAGTCTTTACCAAAGCCAACGACATCATGAGTATGACTTCACACTTTTTTTTTTCTCATCGCAAACAAACAAAACTACAAATTACCCTCAATAATTACAAGGCACGACCAAATGAAATGAAATACTGAAAGTATTTTTTTCATATACAACAAAAAGTATATATATTTCCTATTAGAAATGAAAGGAATATTTGGGACAAACAATTATCAAGATTAAAAATATAGTGTTCACATTGACCATCGTTCATAAGCTTTCCAGCATGTATATCAGACCACACCTGCCACTAACATTAGTTTATGCTTTGATTGAAGACTCCAAAAAGTGAAATGAGCACTGGTGGTTTAAAGAAGGGTGTACATATTTACACACCTTAGTGCCTATTTTGACACCCTTCAGGACGCCTTGTATAGACCTATACGAGGCGTATAGGGTTACTTTTCCGACCAGCTCTGCACCAAAGCACAATGTCAAATCAGTCACATCATACGGGGAGTCTAGGTCTGTACGAGGAATGGATACGAGGCAACAAAACGCCTCGTATAGGCCTATACGAGGCGTCTTGAGTGACTTAAAGGTGACTGCTTTACTGTTCATTTGACAAGTGACTTAAAGGTATACGAGGGGTCTAGAGCTATACGAGGCGTCTAAGACTTATGAAAAAGTGCAACATACAGTATATGCTTTGTCCACCCCCGAGCATTCAACATTTAAATCTGCTTCATCTTTCTTCCTGCTTCTTCTTCTTCTTTCATTACAGGTACTTAAATGTCATCATACTGGGACGGCAACTATGTCTTCGGGCAGTATTATAGCGAGAACTGGGTGCCCGAAAGCGATCCGGTAACAGTACAGGTACTTAAATGTTTTAATTAGTTTTTGTTTTAGTTTATTATTTACTAATGATGATACGGTTCTTTATTTTGGAGGAGTCTTGCATTCCCGATTCTAATGAGCAAGAGGAGGTTGTGTCTAGTATACAAGGAGAACAAAACAAACCGTTTCTAGATTTGAACAATCATCCCCCTGTTGATGAAACAACCCCTGTAGATGACTCATACCATGCTTGTCAACCAAGTTATCCGACGCAACAAGGGTATCCGGATTATAGATACGGGTGTGAATACGGAGGAGACGGTGGATACGGAGGAGACGGTGGATACGGAGGAGACGGTGGTTACAGAGGAGATGGTGGATACAGTGGATACGGAGGAGACGGTGGTTATGGTGGATATGGTAGATATGGTGGTGAGACACCTCCCATCCAGGACAGTCCGTACTTAAAAAAGCAGGTATTAATTACTATTTTTGTATTATTATTATTATTTATTTATTTATTTATTAAAATTATTTATTATTATTGTCGATGTTACGGGTTTTCAACTCTTTAGATGAACTAAAGAATCAGATACAAGAAATAGCAAACGCGGATGGTTTCGTTATTGTCACCCGTCGATCAAAGAAAACCGGTGGAAGAATCGGGAGGGTATGGCTTGAATGTGATCGTGGTGGTGAGCACCAGACTACAGCAACACTTAGAAAAGCCGGAAGCAAAAAAACCGGTTGCCCGTTTTACCTGCTGGCTGCGCGAAACCACCCGTATGAAACCTGGGAGATTAAAGACGGAAAAATTGAACATAACCACGAACTTTGTAAGGACCTGTCGGCCCACGCGTTTATGCGAAGGTTTACTCCAAGCGAAATGAAACTGATCGAGCAGCTGACAGCTCAAAACATGGAGTCGCGCAAAATATTTCAAACGATAAGGAAGCAGGACCCCGACAGGTTTCATGTTTTGAAAGACGTTCAAAACGTTGTGGCGAAGATTAGAGCCGAACAAAGACAAGGATTAACTCCCATGCAGTCACTAGAAAACAAGCTGATAAACAACGACTTTATTTACGAGACACGGGAGGAACCTGGAACAGAGATCATAACAGAGATCTTCTTTCTTCATCGGGACTCGAGATGCATGTGGCGTGCATTCCCCCACGTCATGCTGATCGATGCGACGTACAAGACAAACATATACAATATGCCCTTTATCCAAATTGTTGGTATGACGCCTACCAACAAATCGTTTATTATCGCGCATGCCGTTGTTAGTAAAGAACGGGGTGATAACTTTGTGTGGGTGCTTGAGAGGGTAAAGTCAATGTTGGATGAATGCATGGAGCCACGCGTGATTTTAACCGATAGAGACCTAGCCCTTATGGGCGCGTGTGCTAAAGTATTTCCAAACGCCTCCAGGCTTCTTTGCAGGTGGCACATACAACAGAATGTTATGAAGCACTGCAAGGAGATGTTCGTCTTTGCGTGGACTGATAAGAGGCGCAACTTTGGTAATCGTACCACAAACAGAGTTGAGATCCAACACGCCAACTTAAAGAGATACGTTGAAGATAGGAGCTCGCTGGACCGTGTAGTTGGTTGTGTCCATGATATAGTTGAGACACAGTTCGGTGCAATAAGGAAGACTTTTCGAGATAGCATCGAAAAAAGAATGACCCACCACAAACACCCGTTGTTTCAACACCTACTTAGAAAAGTATCCCATACAACCCTTGACTTGTTGAGGGGCGAGGCAATTAGGAAGGTAGATGTCTTGGAGCGCTTTCATTCATCATGTGGTTGCCAAATGTGGCACAGCTGTGGGTTGCCCTGTGCTTGTAGGATAGAAAAGTACATTCTTGAAGGTAATAATTGTTAAACGTACAACACTTGTGTGATATATTTCCGTTAATCATGTGACTTAAACAATGTTGTTTTTAACCGTGCAGAGCGTCCGATTCAACTCGAAGACGTGGACGTCTTTTGGCGGAAACTTAACTTCCAAAGTTGTAAATTGATAGACGATGACGTGGACGTGGTCGAAGAGCTAAATATTGTTAGACAACAATTACAGTCCCACCCCCCAGCTCAGCAAAAAAGCCTGATGTCAAAGATTAAAGCGGTGTTAACTCCAAAGAAATCTACCAAGAAACCACCGGTTGTCCAACAAAATACTCGTGGCCGACCAACAACAAAGCAGGTACAACAAAGGTTGGACGAGGCCTCTCGTATAGATGAAGAATTGAGGAGAAGCTTATTCGGTGATGCAAACACGTGCTTTGAAGGTTCCCGACAAAGTAAGTATGATAAACCTCGCCACAGCTCGTACGTTCCGTCACAGGCCTCTCAACAGTCGGTTATAAGGTCCCAAAAACCCAAAGCGAGCCTAAGCCGTTCAAAGAGTTCTAAGAAGAAAGAGACACGAGATGCTCACGGTTTCCCGTTAATCATTGGGGACGAGTACGTGGGAATCATCGAACAGTTTCAGGATGACATTCCGCTAGTGTTCCATCCGTACGTCTCGTGCATACGAGATGTGATGTCGGACGGTCATTGTGGGTTTCGGTCTGTGGTTGTGGGCTTAGGTATGGAACAGAGTTCATGGGGGCTCATTCGAAGGCACCTTATCCAAGAAATGGATCAGAACAAATCGATCTGGTTCCCAATATTTGAAGCATGGGATGAAGGTTATTTTTACACGCATCGTCAGGGCCTAATTTGGGATTCAGTGTCCGGTTGTGGGGGGGATCACTGGATGGACTTCCCCTTTGCAGGACTTCTTATTGCACAAACGTACGGTATCGGCGTGCACCTGTTAACGACAACCATGGGTGCGAGTTCCACTTTCTTCCTGATACTAAGTCCTCCGGCTAATCAACAACCGTTGTTCATAACGCTTACACATGTAAACGAGAACCACTTCATACATGTTAAGCTGGAAGGGGATTATCCAATGCCACCAGCACACGGGCTATGGTTGAACCACCGAACACCCCATACGGAACAATGGGAAGATATGTACTTGCCACGTCTACAATGGTATACATCGATAATGAATCCTCCGCCAAGATCAAACCCCAGTCTTAATTACATCGATAGTGATACAGAAGAATGATTTTTGTAATTTGAATGTATTTTTTTTATTAATTCCTATAATTTTCTTCAATTTCTATAATTTTTTTTTTATAATTTGTATCATTTTTCTATAATTAAAACAGGTTAATATTATTTAAAAAAAAATTATACATATACGACGCGTATAGAGCTATACGTGTCGTATATATTTGCCCAAAAGACCATTTTGCCCCTGGTATGCGCCCAATTTAGGCTTATTTCAGGGGCTAAAAGGTCATTCTAGAATCCATAGACGCCTCGTATAGATCTATACGAGTCGTCTATTTGAGCGGGTTTTTGAAATTTTGAATATTTGAAAATCAAAATTTGAATTTTTTGAATTAGGACGCCTTGTATAGAGCTATACGAGTCGTCACAGTGTCGGCACCAATTCTTTTTTTTTTTAAATTTGAATTTTGAAAATATTTTATGTTAATTACCATTTTGCCCCTGAAAGTCCCCAGTATAGGCCTTTAACAAGGGCTTAAAGGTAATTTTGAAATACCAGACGACGCGTATAGAGCTATACGTGTCGTCTATCGAGGCGGCAACTTTTAACAGGTTTTATTTTTTAATTATAAAAAAGGTTTATTAAATTACCATTTTGCCCCTGTAAAGCCCTCAGTATTGTCTTTAGTCAGGGGCAAAATGGTAATTAACCATTACAGAAATATCTTTTTGTATTGGTTAATTACTATTTTGCCCCTGAATAATGCCTATACTGGGGGCTTAACAGGGGCAAAATGTTAATTTTGGAAAAAGGTAAGACGACTCGTATAGCGCTATACGAGGCGTCTATGCCTCGTATAAGGCAGGGGGGTCTAGACGAGGCTGCTTATAACCCCCAAACAAAAAACAAACACACATACGGAGAATACACCTCTATACGCCTCGGATACGTATTTCGACCGGATTTTTGAAGATTTGAAGCATCACCGGTACGTATTTCGCCCCGTAGTTTAGTATTTTTGCCACGTTTTTGCCTTTAGACCGTAGGTTTGCCCTGAAATTTGATTTTTGTGGGGTTTGGGGGTTTGAGTTTTGAGGTTGAAGATGAATGTGGAAGAACAGGACGCCGAGTATAGCCCTATACGAGGGCTATACGAGGCTCTGTGTTTTTTTTTATTAATTATTATTATTAGTTTTATTATTATTGTTATTATTAATGTTGTTATTATTATTGTTAATGTTATTATTATTATTATTATTATTATTTATTATTTATTATTATTGTTATTGTTATTTATTATTTATTATTATTATTATTTATTATTTATTATTATTATTAGTATTTAGTATTATTATTAGTATTATTGTTATTATTATTATTTATTATTATTATTAGTATTTATTATTATTATTATTATTATTATTATTATTATTATTATTTATTATTATTGTTATTGTTATAATTATTATTTTTATTTATTATTATTATTATTTATTATTATTATTAGTATTATTATTGTTATTATTATTATTTATTATTATTATTATTATTTATTATTATTATTATTTATTATTATTGTTATTGTTATTATTATTATTTTTATTTATTATTTATTATTATTGTTATTATTATTATTTATTATTATTATTATTTATTATTATTGTTATTGTTATTATTATTATTTTTATTTATTATTTATTATTATTGTTTATTATTATTATTATTATTTATTATTTGCAGATTGATTATGGAGGGCGATGATATTGAGATAGAGATTGAGGGGGGTCAGCCGGCTCAGCAGATTCAGCCGGTTCAGCAGGGTCAGCCGGTTCAGCAGGGTCCACGACGGAGACGGCGGCCTCCTCTGGATACGCTGCAGGGTTGTCCGTATCTAGAGTTTCCCGCGGGCACCGATGCCGCCCGCCATTGCCAGAAGCTTCGGAGGATGTACATTGGATCGCATGCATCGATCGACTGGGATGCGATGGACCAGCTTGCTGAGACGGATAGAGTGCGTCGGTTTGTACCCCTCGATTCGTCGTGGCATCGTCTTTTCGATTTGGTGCACATGCCGACCTACAGGTAGCTGCTGGTCGAGTTCCTTTCGTTATTCACATTTCACCCTCCTGGGGTCCAAGTGCCGCCGCCGTACCCAGGTGCTCCCCCTCCGCCTGAGATTTCTTTCAGGCTCGCTGGCGTTTTACGTACGATGACGCTAGCAGACTTTGCGGTGCGTTCTGGTTTATACATGCAGGGGGAGATCGAGACTCAGGTTTACCCAGCGGGGCTAGTGGTGGTTGAAAAACCCATTCTTCTAGGGTTTTGGCAGGTGATTGCGGGGCCAGATCATTGGGAGCACGATAAGTCGAAGGGGAGGGTGTCGTTTGTTGCGGACCCACTGTACAGGTACGTACGTTTATTACGGCAATTATTGTGATTATGTGCATTGTTTATTAATCTCTGTTTCTATATTTCGCTAACACTAACACTATCTGCAGGTATCTGCACCATTTGCTCGCTACTTCTATCTCAGCGCGCGGGTACAGCCGTGAGTGGTGTACGACCACAGATCTTTTTTTCCTTTATTGTTTGTTGTATAGGAGGCCGTGCGCGCTAGCACACGGTCTAGCCCAGTACTACGCCTCCGCCCATCACCGGCAGGAGCGCGGATTTTTGTATGGCGGGGCGTACGTGACCGTCATTACCCGTTCATTTGGCCTCGTGCTGCACGAGGACCCACATCTATGGACGCCGCCAGTCATGCCGACGCGGATGGGCATGCCGTCGCTGTGGGGGATGAAGTTAATCAGGAGGTTTGCAGTTGGCCCGCGGTTTAAAAACCGCGAGACCGGGGGCATATGGACAGAGGAGGCACTACCAGAGCATTTCGAGCCCGTGTATCCTCCTGTAGATCCTGCTGATGTAGTGCCTGTGGAGGAGCCTCCGGAGGATGTAGACGGTGTAGCGGTGCCACAGCCACCGCCACCTGCCGGGGCGCCTCAGTTTCCACGTCACGCTATTCCAGGTCGTGCCCCAGGAGCTGCGTTACATCCGGATGTACGAGCCGAGCTTGACAGGCTCAACGATTTGGTAGGTTGGCTAGTACGAGAGGCTCAGGATAGACGAGAGAGTGAGGGATTACCACCGATACCGCTTCCACTAGCTCGAGCACCACATCAGCAGCAGCAGCCGCAGTAGCCAGATTCGGATTCGGATTTAGATGCATAGACCTGTTGTTGTTTTTATTTTTATTATGGATGTACAAACTTATCTCATATATTTTTGTTATGGATGTACAAAGTTATCTTATATATGTCATATTTATGTTTGTTTTCAGTTATTCGGTTACTTAATGATTGTTGTGTTAAATTGAGATAATACGGAAACAAAATATGTTTTGAATATATTACGGAAACAATATATCCCCTGAATATAATACGGAAACAATATTTGAACGAGATAAAATTTTAATCGGAAGAATAATATTTAAAAAAGTAAAATGTTAAAAACATTATAATATTTAATCGATATAATATATTTCAAGAGCCGATTTTTAAAATAGTTGATTTTTAAAAAACAAAACTTTTTTTAAAACCAAAAAAATTTTCAACCACAAAACACATCTTCAAAAACTATCAAAAAAACCATACCAAAACCCACCAAAACACCCCTCATTCTAGCCAAAAAAAAAACCCAAGACTAGACGCCTCGTACAGACCTATACGAGGCGTCTAGAGTTCCTTAAACTTTGTGCCTGACACCCTCTGAGACCCCCTTGAATTCAGTGTTTAGACGCCTCGTATAGGCCTATACGAGGCGTCCAGGGCACAAAAAGTGTGGAAATAGGCGCGATGGGTGTCCAAATATCTCCAGCCTTAAAGAAAGGTTCATGGAGTCGTGAAGAAGATCAAATGTTGATTTCTTATATTAGTAGATATGGCATCTGGAACTGGTCTCAAATGCCAAGATTTACCGGTATTTATAAAACAAAACCCTACTTTGCAAACTTAGTTTGTGTCCTAGATCGTTGTCATGTCTTGTGATGTATCAATATAAGAGTTGGGAATGTGAATTTTACCTTGATCTCGTGTAACATGTGATGTGTCTCTGGTGTCTATGATATCGTTGGTCCATGCAGGGCTAGATTGCTGGAACTGCACATTAGTGAAGGCTGCATTGAGATCTGAAGTGCTTAAGGCATTATAGCCAGCACTAGTAAGCAATGCACGAGTGAAGAATGGTTAAAGATCATCCCTAGTGAGCTTCAATATGGATGATATCATCAGTAAGCATTGCACGAGCCATATCCCAGTCTGCTTCGCTCTAATTAATTAGAGGGGTTGTGGTGTCATATTCCGCAGGAAGACCACAAAAAAGTTGGAGCACTAATCGAGAATCGGAGACAGGTTGATCGACATCAGCAAGTTGGTTTGCAAGTTCTGTAAGTTTTTGGCAATAATCATCTACCGAAGAGCAGGCAACGTAGGTTAGGTTAACGAAGAATTTTGATCGAGGGTGGCTGCAGCGCATTTTTTTACTGAGAAAAATCTTTTCAAGGCTGACCCACATGTCTTGTGCAGTGATGTCATTATCCAAATCCAAACGAGAATATCATCTAATAGTGTGTTGTATATCCACTTTCCACTGTGGAAGATCTGGATCGGTGGAAGGAGGAGCGGGTGTGCCATCAACATAATTCAGAACCTTGTAAGCAATGGCGTAGAGTTTAAATACTTTCACCCAGGATGAATATGTCATGTTGGTGCCATCCAGGATACGAATTTTAGTCTGGATGTTGGTGACCGAGTAAGCATCTTTGCTCATGGTGAATAACGCCTAGAGTTACTGACGAGCAGAAGGTAACAGATCTGTGTTATGTTTATCGGGAAAAAAAGAAAAAAAGGGGAAACATGACGGCTGAACTAGGGTTTGCAGAACCGAAGCTCTAATACCATAAAAGTGTTTATCGTATGATAATTTTGGATGATTTGTATTGGTAATCAACACCCTTTAAATAGGGTAGAATACAACCGTATTTTAGGAATAGATATACATAGATTACACGATAATATATATTCTAAAGATAAACAAATATAATTGGATCTTGCTTAAACCATATGTAATGGGGCTTTACAGGGGCATTAAGCGCCAACACCATCCTGCCCCCCCCCCCCCCGGTCCCGTCCTCACCGGCTTCATCTTTACGTTGGTGACGGTCCAAAGTTGGTGGGGCCCCCTTCAAATGTGACCGTTAAAAAAAATCAGAAGGAGGAGAGAAAGGTATATTGTCTTCAGTCTTCTAGATCTGAATTGTTTACTGCTACATCAGAAAGAATTTAGTGTTTTAAGATTTTATTGTTGAAGGGATTTGTAATTTTTGATAATCAAAGTTGCAGGTTGTGTTTGCTAAATCGAAGAAGTGGAGGAGGATGGTTTTAGAGAATTAGGGTTAATGGAGAAGATGATGGAGGCTAGTTGCAACAACTGATGTTTGTTTAGAAAAGTAAAAACTTTAATACTGTGTGCTGCAAATGGTTTTGGTTTAGTTTTTTTTTTAAATAAAAAATAATACAATTGTTGTTTTTACTGTATGTTTTTTCTTAAGTTTATGTAATGTTTTTTAATATTAATGAAAATATTTTGATAATTTATTTGTTAAATGTTAAAAAAAGTAGAAGATAAAAAAATAAAAAATATAAAAGTGGTGGGGTAGGATCATCTAGGACCATCCTCCCATACCCTCTAGTTTTGTGGGATGGACCATCCTTGGGAAGACTATGATGTGGCGCCTACGTGGCGGATCATCCTCCAATGGAGGACCATCACCATACCCTCTAGCCTAATGCCCAATCAAGAGGAAAAACAAGAAAACTAATAAATGAAAGGGCATTATGAAGTGTAAACCATTACATGAAGCATTATGATGTTGATGTGGCAAAAAATACCCCCTTAAAGGGCATTAACCATTACCCGTGGTCTAATAGCGAAATCTTCAATTATGCAAGATTTCAACATCCAATTTTGACCTTGATTTAGCTGAAATGCATCACTTGTCCTTGAGAGGGTTTCGCTCTTCAAAATCTTAACACACACACATACATGTCCAAGCTTTTTCTTTAGTTAAAAAAGCTAAATTAACACTTGCCATTTTAGCCTCCTCAAGTTTTCTATAGTTTTACTTTTGTCACAAAATCCCATTCCTTCCTATTTAACTTATATATTAACTAAGTTTGGCAACTTAGTTATTTTATGCCATAATATGAGAAAAATGCTAGTAAATTACAAATTGAGGTTTTGGGGCATTATATTCCTCTAATGGATCTCAATGCCTAGTGGGTATTTGTGCCCAAACAATGTACAAAACAACCGAGTAGGGAAATTATACAACCTTAGTGGATGGGTTATCAAGCAACATGATCGAAATCAATTAAAACGACGACCCCATCCACCACATGTAACATTGAAGAGGCCGCAACGGAGGAAAAGTTTCGACTCGTCATCAAGCAAAGGGAAGGAAGGTTTGGTGAATGTCATCACCAAATACACGACGATAGAAAAATAAGGGACAGCTGAGAATGACGCAAAGCGGCGGCAACATCGAAAATAAAAAGAAATGAGACATACATCAAAAACTTGCACAAACAAGCAGAAGAACCACGACTTGAAAGTTGTCATGGAGTCGCATGAAAATGTGGAAGAACTATTGTTGCCGGTTCCATTAGAATGCATACGGGAAATCTGTGCAAAGTGGGATTGGCTTGTAACTTTTAGGTTGTTTTTGTAGGAACCGTTCACGTAATTTAAATAAAATAAAACAAATTTTATTAAAACAATTACAATAAGAAAATAGAGAGCTAAAACACTAGTACGAATACAACTAAAATAAACCAAATACAAGAAATGTAGAAGAAGAATGGCAGAGTCAGGTGTTCAACACGCTTCCCTTAAAACAAATTCCGAGTCTCCCAAGAGTACTCGTTTTGTTTCCCAGGGTACAACAGCCGGAGCAGTAGTACTGCCGGAGTTCGCCTACAACCCGAAGGTTACCTTGAAAACTTGCTGGAAGAAGATCTGAACAGTAGAGAGAGTTTTTAGTTGCTGTTGTGTAGCTGGTGTCTTATGCAGCTGGGTATGGAGCTGTATTTATACAGCTCCCAGTTTGAAACAGCCAAAAACGAATTAAATGAGAGGTTTAAATTGCATTAAACGTCTTCAATGCAATTTAATACGTCAATTAATTCTCAGTCAAAGCCTGTTAACTCGTCATTCATTGCTGGAAGCTTCTACGCATGCGCGCGCGCAAGCCACGCTGGTGCGCGCGCGCCCAAGTGTGCACGCCCATGCGCGGTGCGTCCTCTTGGCTCACAGCCATGCGCGCGTGCGCCTCACTGACTCAGGTCCATGGGCGCGTGTGCCACGTCACCTGTGAGCCTCTACGAGCACGCCACACAGTTGCGTCGTTTTGGCTCACCTTGGTGCGCCGCAAACGCACCGTGCGCAACCGCGCGCCTCCGTGCCACGTATACCCGCACGCGGACTGCCACGTCACGCGCTTCGAACCTGCACTCCACTTGGTCCCTGCAGCCCATGTGATCCACCACGCGCACGTGGTCAAAAATACAAAGGCGGCTCTCAAGCGGCTCGCGAAGTGCAAAGTGCGCCATCAAAGCGCCACATCGCCCATGCCACGAGCTCGCACGCGCGCGCGAGTGCGTGCGAGTGCGAGTTAGGGTGCTCCGCACCCTTCGCGAGTACACTAGTGAGTGCTCCCATGAAACAATAAGGATGGAGAGTTCCCACTTAAATACCCTTTTAAGTTCCATCTCTCATCCGATGTGGGACAAGGTGCTACTTTCCCTTTTGTTTCAACATTGAATGTTCCAAACACCCAACTTTGAGCATCGATATCTCATTCATCTTAGCTCCGTTTTGGACGTGGTTTAGTTCATTGCGAAGCTCTTCCAACATAGAACACAAACCCACAAATAAATATATAAAACCCACTCATTTTATTATATTTATTTCTAGTCCAAAATAGGAAAAAAAACATTTTCCTATATTTGTGAAAAATGCTATTTTCACCTATTTTCCAACAATCCCCCACATGAAAAATGCTATTTTCATCAAATTTCCAACAATCCCCCACATGTATGGAAATGGATATTTTCCTTACACTTTTCAACAATAAACTTCGACAGTTGAGTATTGCAAGATAGGTAGGTTTTACCCTTTGAACCTTCTTTTGTGAACCATACTTAGCTTACTAGCGGTTTGTAGACGCGATGTCCTTGAACATACCCCCATTTGTGTAAACGACAATACACTTCATACAATACTCTCCCTGGTTTGGCCAACTCCTCATTGTCGTGTCCTATTATGGTCCTGGAACACTAGCCTGGTTCTGCGAGAGCTCTAGGATTTGCGCACCCCACAAATCCATTTGAAGCGACCCTACTTCTCTCTAACATAGGTGATTCCTCTGAATCATTAAAAGCATCATGGTTAATTGATTTCCCGAAATCGTTAACCTTAATATGCTTAGCCTCACTTCAATGTCACTGATTGGAATGGACTAGGAAGTATATGTAACTCCCTTTTATTTAACTTGGGGTACTCCCCCACAGTGACTCCGTTTGGTAATATGATTAAGTTGTCCTATTGAACTTTGATCTTCGGATCTCCAGTCAACTAAGTTAGGTTTCCCTCATATTCCCATTTATCACGGGCTTTAGTCCCATTCCTCTTGACGACGTTTCTACTAACTCTCTGCTTAAGCCTTTTGTTAACGGGTCCGCAATGTTATCCGTTGATCTCACATAATCAATTGTGATAACACCCGTTGAGAGTAGTTGTCGTATCGTGTTATGTCTACATCGCATATGCCTTGATCTGCCATTGTACATCAAGCTTTGAGCTCTACCAATCGCTGATTGGCTATCACAATGTACACATATAGGCAAAGGCTTTGGCCATCTTGGAATATCTTCCACGAATTGACGTAGCCATTCCGCCTTCTCGCCTGACTTATCCAAGGTGATAAATTCTGATTCCATTGTGGATCTTGCTATCACCGTTTGCTTAGAAGACTTCCAAGCAATAGCAACTCCTCCAAGTGTAAACACGTAACCACTTGTTGATTTGGAATCTTTATTATCCGATATCCAGTTTGCATCAGTGTATCCTTCGATCACTGCTGGTTGTCGGGTATAATGCAGTCCATAATCTCTTGTGTATCTTATGTATTTAAGCACCCTCGTGATAGCTTTCCAATGATCCGCGCACGGATTGCTGGTGTATCTACTTAGCCTACTCACCGCGTAAGCCAAGTCGGGTCTAGTACATGTCATTGGATACATTAGACTGCCAATAATTCTTGAATACTCTAACTGAGCAACTCCATCTCCTTTATTCTTCTTGAGATGTTGGGAGGTATCAACTGGAGTTCGAGCTACACTCGTATCTCCCGAGTTGAATTTTTCAAGAATTTTATCGACATAGTGAGATTGACTTAACACAAGACCTTCTTGGGTTCTTATGATCTTTACTCCAAGAATCACATCCGCTAAACCCATGTCTTTCATGTCAAATCTCGCTTTTAACATGCTTTTAGTAGCTTTGATAATTTTATCATTACTCCCAATGATAAGCATATCGTCTACATAAAGGCATAAAATCACATAACCTTCATTTGTGTCTTTGAAATAAACACATTTGTCGCACTCATTTATTTTGAAACCATTGTCAATCATGACATGATCAAACTTTTGGTGCCATTGTTTTGGTGCTTGCTTCAAGCCATACAAAGACTTGACGAGTTTACATATTTTACCCTCTTGACCTGGGGCAGAGAAACCTTCAGGTTGCTCCATGTAAATCTCTTCTTCTAAATCGCCATTTAGAAATGCGGTTTTAACATCCATTTGGTGAACTTCCAAATTTCTTAAAGCCGTTATAGCAAGAACCAATCTAATCGAGGTTATGCGCGTCACAGGCGAGTATGTATCAAAGTAATCTAGACCTTCCTTTTATCTAAATCCTTTAATCACCAACCTAGCCTTGTATTTATCAATACTTCCATCAGTTTTCATCTTCCTTTTGAATATCCAACGATATCCAAGTGGTTTGCAACCAGGTGGAAGATCTACTAACTCCCAAGTATGATTTTGCAATATAGAATCAATTTCATTTCTTATTGCTTCTTTCCATTGAGGTCCTTCTGAAGAGGAAACTGCTTCGCGATATGTATTGGGCTCGCCCTCAACCATATAGCTAACGAAGTCTAGACCGAAGGATTTTTCAACCCTTGGCCTTTTACTTCGCCTACGATCACTTTCTTCAACCTCAGGTCGTTCATGTGTCTTATCATGAACTACCTCATCAACTGGTGTAGATGAACTTTCACCTACTTCAAAATTAGGTGTTGATAACGTTGCATGTGTTTGTCTTCTCAAAGGAAACACATTTTCAAAGTAAGACACAACGTTAGGATTCACCTCCATGATAGTGTTTACGTGTACATCAGGATTCTTGGACTCATGTATAAGAAATCGATGTGCACTACTTTGATGTGCATACCCAATGAATATGCAATCAACAGTTTTGGGTCCTATCCTAAGAGCCTTAGGAGGTGGTACAATCACCTTTGCTAGGCACCCCCACACTTTCAAGTATTTGTATGAAGGCTTCTTCTTTTTCCATAACTCATATGGAGTTGCGTCTCTCTTTTTCAATGGTATCTTGTTCAAAAGATAATTGGCCGAGAGAATGGCTTCCCCCCACATTTCCTGGCTCACCCCAGAACTTATCAACACGACGTTCATCATTTCTTTCAATGTACGGTTCTTTCGTTCTGCCACGCCATTTGATTGTGGAGAATAAGGAGGTGTACACTCATGTACAATGCCACTTTTTGCGCATAAATCGGCAAAAGGTGCAACATATTCGCCTCCTCGGTCGCTTCGCAAAGCTTTTATCTTCTTTTGAAGTTGATTCTCAACTTCATTTTTATACAAGATAAATTTACTTATTGCTTCATCTTTACTTTTTAGTAAATACACATAGCAATATTTAGTGCTATCATCAATAAACGTGATGAAGTACTTATTTCCACCTCTTGTGGGTACCGCTTTTAAATCACATATATCGGTGTGAATTAAATCAAGGGGTTCGGTTATTCGTTCAACCGATTTCGATGATGTTCTGTAAGTTTGGATTCAACGCATGTTTCACATTTATAGTGTGAATCAATATGGAATGTTGGTATACAATTTAAATTGATTAAACGGCGCATTGAATTAAAATTTACGTGACCTAATCTACCATGCCATTTATTCGATTCAGAAAACTCAAGCATATAAGTAGAAGTAGTAGCAATTTTATTCATGTTCTTCTTGACTGCCATTACATTCAATTTAAACATACCATTTTTGGCATAGCCCTTGCCTACACACATTCCTCATTTAGTAAGTACAAATTGATCGCTCTAAAAAACTAAACGAAATCCAAACTTATTAAGCAACCATCCCGAGACTAGGCTCTTGCGCAAGTCTGGAACATATAACACGTTGTTTAAAGTGAGCTTCTTCCCTGAAGTCCACTTCAAAATCACCGTTCCTTCACCCTTGATATCCGCGGTGGCTGCATTTCCCATGTACAGCTTCTCATCTCCCGCAAGCTCCTTGAAGGTGGTAAAGAGACTCCTGTCTGGGCACACATGACGGGTCGCTCCCGTATCAATCCACCACCCTTTTGGAGTGTTGGTCACAACATTGACCTCATCCAACATTGCGGTTTTGTCGGAAATCATTGCCACCAAAGGCATTCCGTCTTCATCCACCATGTGCGCGCGCTCACGCTTTGGTTTCTTGCATTGGTTAGCCCGATGCCCCGGCTCGTCACAGTTGTAACAAGTCCCTTGGAACGTTGGAGGTTTCTTTTTCACAACCCCTTTCTTCGGTCCAAGTTTGCTCTCCTTTGCTTTCTCTTTGTCCTTTTTCCCCTTACCCTTCGCGCCCTTAGAGGATTGCCCATGCTCAACCACGTTTGCGCTGGCAGAAGTTTGCGCATGGCTGCCTTTTAGGGCAATTCTATTGCCCTCTTCAATCCGAAGACGAACAATAAGGTCCTCTAAAGTCATCTCCTTTCGTTTGTGTTTAAGATAATTCTTAAAATCCACCCAACCAGGAGGTAACTTTTCAATCAACGCTGCCACTTGGAATGTCTCGCTAAGTGTCATGCCTTCTGCAAAGATGTCATGTAGTATAATTTGGAATTCTTGGACTTGATTCATAACACTTTTAGAATCAACCATTTTGAAATCCAAGAAACGGGCTACCACAAATTTCTTTGTGCCAGCATCCTCCGTTTAGTACTTTTTGTCCAAGGCATCCCAAAGGTCTTTGGAAGTCTTGACGTTGTAGTACACATTATACAATGCATCCGACAGGCCGTTTAACACATAGCCACGATATATGAAATCCGAATGCTTCCACGCATCTACCGCGCACTGTCTTTGTGTGTCGGTCTCCCCTTCCACAGGTTGGGGAGCGGTTTCCGTCAAGAACCTCGCAAGGTTCATGGTGGTCAGGTAGAAGAACATCTTCTGCTGCCACCTTTTGAAGTGTAGACCCGAGAACTTCTCGGGTCGTTCAGCGTGATTGGCCACTTTGGACGCTCCCACAGTGGTGGCGTTAAGAGGGGTTCCCGTCACAACATTTGTGGTGTTGTTAACGTTGACATTTTCGTTCGACATGCTGAAAAATTAAAATTTAAACTTTTAGTCCAAAAAATCTGTTTTACGCAAAAAACAGAAGTAAACTAATAAATTTTAATTTTACCACAATTTACTGTTTCGGCTTCTAAGTCCAACTTTGAAGACCAAAAACAGAAAATTTATAAATTTAGAACTTACTGATTGGCTTCTAAGTCCAACTTTGAAGACCAAATCAGAAAGTTTTAGCAATTTTAGGACAAGCTCTGAAGTAACCAAAAAATTGTTTTCAACCAAAGTCGCTCCTTTGAAGATGAAAACAAAAAAAAACTGTTTTTTAAAACGCAAACTGAATGAAAACAAAACTGGTTTGAATCACAAACAGAATGGTTTTGATTACACGAACGGTTTTAAAAATTTGTTTTAAGATTGTAGGAACCGTTCACGTAATTTAAATAAAATAAAACAAATTTTATTAAAACAATTACAATCAGAAAATAGAAAGCTAAAACACTAGTACGAATACAACTGAAATAAACCAAATACAAGAAATGTAGAAGAAGAATGGCTGAGTCACGTGTTCAACACGCTTCCCTTAAAACAAATTCCGAGTCTCCCAAGAGTACTCGTTTTGTTTCCCAGGGTACAACAGCCGGAGCAGTAGTACTGCCGGAGTTCGCATACAACCCGAAGGTTACCTTGAAAACTTGCTGGAAGAAGATCTGAACAGTAGAGAGAGTTTTTAGTTGCTGTTGTGTAGCTGGTGTTTTCTGCAGCTGGGTATGGAGCTGTATTTATACAGCTCCCGGTTTGAAACAGCAAAAAACGAATTAAATGAGAGGTTTAAATTGCATTAAACGTCTTCAATGGAATTTAATACGTCATTTAATTCTCAGTCAAAGCCTGTCAACTCGTCAGTTACGAAGCTGGACTGAAACTGCATTGTCATTCAATGCTGGAAGCTTCTACGCGTGCGCGCGCGCAAGCCACGCTGGTGCGCGCGCGCCCAGGTGTGCACGCCCATGCGCGGTGCGTCTTCTTGACTCACAGCCATGCGCGCGTGCGCCTCACTGACTCAGGTCCATGCGCGCGTGTGCCACGTCACCTGTGAGCCTCTACGAGCACGCCACACAGTCGCGCCGTTTTGGCTCACCTTGGTGCGCCGCGCACGCCACATCAGGACCCATGCACCGTGCGCATCCGCGCGCCTCCGTGCCACATATACCTGCGCGCGGACTGCCACGTCACGCGCTTCGAACCTGCACTCCACTTGGTCCCTGCAGCCCATGTGATCCACCATGCGCACGTGGTCAAAAATACAAAGGCGGCTCTCAAGCGGCTCGCGAAGTGCAAAGTGCGCTATCAAAGCGCCACATCGCCCATGCCACGAGCGCGCACGCGCGCGCGAGTGCGTGCGAGTGCGAGTTAGGGTGCTCCGCACCTTTCACGAGTACACTACTGAGTGCTCCAATGAAACAATAAGGATGGAGAGTTCCCACTTAAATACCCCTTTAAGTTCCATCTCTCATCCGATGTGGGACAATGTGCTACTTTCCCTTTTGTTTCAGCATTGAATGTTCCAAACACCCAACTTTGAGCATCGATATCTTATTCATCTTAGCTCCGTTTTGGACGTGGTTTAGTTCGTTGCGAAGCTCTTTCAACATAGAACACAAACCCACAAATAAATATATAAAACCTGCTCATTTTATTATATTTATTTCTAGTACAAAATAGGAAAAAATTATTTTCCTATATTTGTGAAAAATGCTATTTTCACCTATTTTACAACAGTTTTTATATGAGTTATCTTATTGGTACATCCCAAATTTCTTTTGAGACACCCTTTTCTACTCTCTCTCTCTCTCTCTCTCTATATATATATATAGAGAGAGAGAAAGTGGATGGGTGTACCAATATCAACACACTTTTTAAAACTTTTAGGTTGTTTCTTATTTTTATTTATATCTTTTAGGTTTTTCTATTTTTATTTTTATGGACTTTTTAAATAATCCCAACTCACTGTTATTGGCCAATAATAATCCAAACTCATTTAATCACCAATAATAATCCGAACTATTTACTTTTGTTTGTAAAATACTCTCAGTTAAAAAAACACTAACTAGGTTAAAAAATTGTTGATGTGGCATCTGATGTGGCCCTTTTAGCTGATGTGTCATATGACGTGGCAGTTGATGTGGCATTTTTGGATGATGTGGCAGCTGATGTGGCAGTCTACGTGGCATTTTTCGATTACGTGGCAACTGATGTGGCAGGTGACGTGGCAAGCCACATCAACAATTTTTTAACCTAGTTAGTGGTTTTTTAACTGGGAGTATTTAAAAACAAAAGTGAATAGTTCGGATTATTATTGGTGATTAAATGAGTTGGGATTATTATTGGCCAATAACAGTGAGTTGGGATTATTTAAATTCAATTTGCCTTGTTAATTTTAATGAAAATACTTTTTTTTTTACTTTATTTAACCTTCATATTTATTTTTATTTATTTGTATAATGTGGTTTTTTATTTTATTTTATTTTAAAAAATCAAGTGCTAGTAATGGTTCAATTGATGGGGAGGGGCAAGAGAATTGGGTCGAATGAGGTGACAACTTGTGATTGGTTGGTTTTTTCAGTGATGGTGTGATAGGTGCCCACACTTTCTTGTAGTTGAAATTTATATACTCTTGCTACCTTAATTGTATCTACGTTTTAATAAAAAAGATCAACATCGAATTAATGGGTCAATAGTAATCGACTTTTTGTGTTTTATTGTGACGAACAAAAATGATATCGCTTAAACAACTTCGGTAACAGTACCAATATTCGATTTTATGGTTTTTGGTATATATTTCTTTGAAAATAGAGTTGTATTGGTAATTGAGTATCGTTTTTATATCGTAAGTTATAGCGAGTGTTTGTGTCATGCTGGTACTTCGATGAAAAAAGCTACTACCGTACCAACAATATCAATACCATGTTTATTCCCAGTGAACAACATCGATACCGGTCTCTATACTATCAAAACCACAACTAATATATGTTACCAACATTAGTACCGCTCTCGGTAACACACGTGTTAATACCCTATTGAGCATATCACGTTTTATTTTGTGTCTTTATCTTTTGTTGATATACCGAGTGTTAGTGCACTACCGGCATAATAACGAACCAAGTAAATATCAATCAAACTTCCGAAAGTATGAAGGAATTCACCTGTTTGTTACAATCATATATGGAGATATTTCTCGATAGCATGTGTATAACGATTTGATATTGTTCTCACTTGCATAGTACGATGATGACATCAATAGGATGACGTCACAAACTTTTTTTCAGCATTGAAAATACAAAAAAAAAAAAAAAAACAAATTTTCCTCTGAACAATTTCAAGAACCGACAAAAAGAAATTAGATAAAATACTTGCTAGTGAATATTTCGTAGGAACACGTTTCAAAATTAAAAATACGTTATAGGCATCGTGCCTTGACTATTTAATAGTTTCAAAGCACCTGCATGTGTATACCAATCACTCTTTCATCGGCCATACATGCCACTGATCTGATCACATTAGTATATACTAGCTAAGATCATGGCATCAAGTATTGAAATGAACGCTGGTGAGTTAAAGAAAGGTTTATGGAGTCATGAAGAAGATCAGTTGTTGATTTCTTATATCAATAGATATGGCATTTGGAACTGGTCCCAGATGCCAAGATTTGCTGGTAAGGATAAGAAAACCCTATATATATATTAGTGTATTTGCGAACTAAGTGAACTAATCCTATACACGTGTGTAAATCAATAGCCAGGAATTGTTCACAGTTCGCAAATACACTAATGTTCACTCTGGAACTCCACCCTATATATATATATATGTAGGGTAAGGTTCATGCGAGAACCACCTTTATTGCGAGAAACGCGTGAACCAATATGAACACAACCAAAAATACCTAAAAAAACCTAACCCCCCCCCCCCCCCCCCCCGGCTAAAATGCTAAAAACTAAACAAAAAAACCTTAAAAAATCAAAAAATCTAAAAAAATAAAAAAAAACACACATTTTTTTTTTATATTTTTTACATTAAAATCGCTACTTTTAGTAGCAAATTTTTTTTTTCTTTTTTGGTAACGAAATTCAACGATTTTTTTATAAAAAATATTAAAAAAAATTGTGTGTTTTTTAGCTATTTTTAAGTATTTTTGGTTGTGTTCACATTGGTTCTCTCGCAATAAAGGGTGGTTCCTAACGGATCTTTCTCCTATGTACATATACTAAAAATATGGATCGATTATATCAATCTTATGATGTGATTGTTTTTCTTTTGTTTGTAGGTTTGGCCAGAAGTGGGAAGAGTTGTAGACTCCGATGGATGAATTATCTGAAACCTAACGTAAAGAAAGGAAGTTTTTCCGAGGAAGAAGAAGAGATCATACTCCAATCTCATTCGGTTCTCGGCAATAGGTATGTGTGCAAAAAATATAGGTTGTTTTTAGAAAGGATGATCAAATGTACATAGGTTGATCAGATCACCTAGTAATTGCATTTGGATGTAAATTGCATCAATATTGGGTAATTATATATATATATATATATATGGTAAGGTTCATGCGAGAACCACCTTTATTGCGAGAACCGCGAGAACCAATGTGAACACAACCTAAAATAGCTAAAAAAAACCTAAAAAAACCTAACCCCCACCCCCCCCCCCCCCCAAAAAAAAAAACCTAAACCCCCCAAGCTAACCCCCCCCCTCCCCCCAAAAAAAAAAAACCTAACCCCCCCCCCCCCCCCCCCACACCAGCTAAAAAGCTAAAAACTAAACAAAAAAAAAAACCTAAAAAAATCTAAAAAAAATCTAAAAAAATCTAAATTTTTTTTTTATTTTTTTAATATTTTTTATGTTAAAATCGCTACTTTTAGAAGCCAAAAAGATAAAAAATTTAAAAAAAAAATAAAATAATAATTTAAAATTTTTTTTTTTTTTGCTACGAAAAGTAGCGATTTTGTTATAAAAAATAAAAAAAATAAAAAATTTTGTGTGATTTTTAGCTATTTTTAGGCATTTTTGGTTGCGTTCACATTAGTTCTCGCGGTTCTCGCAATAAGAGGTGGTTCCTGACGGATCTTTATCCTATATATATATATATATATAATTACCCAATATTGATGCAATTTACATCCAAATGCAATTACTAGGTGGTCTGAAATTGCATCAAGAGTTCCTGGAAGGACCGATAATGACGTAAAAAACCATTGGCATGCTCATCTCAAGAAACGTGCAAACCATCAATATGACCCGACTCCGAAAACAACCGAGCAAAATGATGAAAGTGTCGAGATGATACAACATCCTGCTAGTCATGTTAACAGCAATTTTGAGTCTTGCTTGACTTCATATGATACCTTCTTACCTAGCAGCAGTACTACTTCTGAATATCAAGGTGCAAACCATCAATACGACATGACTCCGAAAACAACCGAGCAAAATGATGATGATAGTGTCGAGATGATACAACATCCTGCTAATCATGTTAACAGCAATTTTGAGTCTTGCTTGACTTCATATGATAATACCTTCTTACCTAGCAGCAGTACTACTTCTGTAGATCAAGAAGTCAACTTTGGGGATGATTATTATGATACCGGTTCACCAGGAACGGTTGATGAACTTCAATGTTTCTGGCAACAACTTTACTCCGAGAATATGGACAGTGGAAACAATGTCATCGATCTAGATTTACCTAATTTAGATTGCTTTTAAAGTTATTTATAGTTCTATATTTACACCCAATATGGATTTATGTTATAAAAGTAAACTACACGTGGTTCATGTTGTAACTCAAAAATATCTATCTTATTTGGTCCCAAATTTTAAGAAACTACTCATTTGTTTCTGGCTGTTTACTCACCCTTCTGGTTCATGGATGATGGTCCATTTTTAATAGAAAACCACCCGATATGACCTAGCAAGGGCATTTTAGTCTTTCAATTTCAATTTAAGTTTTCTCTAGATTACTTGTTCTTCCCTCTTTGACTGTTTAATTCAAACAATTCCACCATTCCAAAAGGCAAAGTTTAATTAAAGGTATCTACTATTGTGGAAGGGAAGTGTTGGTTCGAACATCATGGACCAATCTAAACCATGGTCATTGGTTCTACTATTTCCCTCTAGTAAGTCTATTTTTGAATGAACATGTATAATATCAGCATGAATTACAGTGGTCAAAATGTCGCTTTCTTGTATGGGTCGATCCACCAAGGTATGGTTGTGTTGTTGTGGTCAGTCCTGGATTGTTAATGTACAAGGAAAAAAAAAAACTTGAAGCTAAAGTGCAAATCTGGAATCTTAGATTCAAAAGAAGAACATTGTGATAAAAATAAAATTAGCATCAGGGTTTTCTTTTTTGATGGTTTCTTCGATATAGTTGTTTCCTTGTAATGGTTCCCCTTTTAATATGTAATGGCTTCTTGGTGATGTGTAATTGACTCGTTTATGATTTTTACCAATGTGGCCATGTAGAACATCTATTCCATTTAAAGCATAACTAGAAGGGTTCAGTAGCAACAACCACAGTTTTGCAATGAAAGGACAATCAACAATCAAATTCAACACATTAGACTAATTGCTATTATATCCATCACTTGTAGTCTAGTGGATGGAAAGGATTGGGTTCTCCTTGAAGACTCAAGTTCAATCCCCACTAGTGCCATATTTGGTGGATAAAGGCAATGAAGGATAGTTCTCCCAGACCTTAGGTCAAGAGTTCGAGCCAGAGCCACCTCGGGTTTTAGTCCACCGTGCATTATGCCAGGAAGATTCTCTCTTGTGGCGGTGCAAGCCTATTCCACGGGCAGCAGGTGGTATGGTTTCCCGGGGAACGCCGTTAGCCAAACTCTGACGCTAGCGTGGGCCTGGTTAAGACAACATAGTCTGGCCAGAGTGGAGTTAGAGCCCTCTGTTTGGGAGGGTGACTGTTAAAGATTATCACGGTTCAAAAAAAAAGACTAATTGCTATTATAAGCATTACAAAAAAAAAAACTACAATCGAAACAATTTTTTGTAACACAATTGGTTGTTCCGTCTTGGTTAAGCGTTTGGTCCTCCAATTGTTCTAGTCGGTCGATCTCTTTTGAGACCCCAACGTTCCTGCTTCTTAACACCACTGTATGTTGTGTTCAACCTTCCGATTCCATGCCTTTGGCCCATGAACCTGAACCGAAGGCCGTCGCGGATCCGTTTCAAATTGCGGTTTCGCAGGCCCATGTTGAACTCTATTAATGGCCATAGAGAAAACAAGGTTTAAACTTAGAAACTCTACCAATCCAACAAAATAAGAGCTTCTAAATGACGGCGGCGTCAAATAGCCGCAACTCATACAAATAGTAACATCAAACACACCATGCATAGGTTAGGAATCTTGCAATCTGATAACATATGAATAAACAAATATAGAAACATCAAACTATTGCAAGAAGCCAAAATGTCGAGAATCGTGAAGGCTACCACACATGCACAACACAACACTTTAAGGTTCTTTGCACAAAGAACCACAATCCTCAACAAAACATCTAAATAACGAAGCACACAGGTGTGCAATCTGATAATATGTAAGTAAGTAAACAAGAACAGAAACATCAAACTGTCTAAGAAGCAAAATTTTTGAGAATCGACAGGACAATCATACATGCATAACACAACCATTTAAGGTTGTATGCACACACAATCATAATCCTCAACAAAACATTTAAACCACAAAGCTCAGAGGTGTAGGATGATGAAAACATATAATACCAAGCTATATTCAAACCAGCATTACAACTATGGCTCTCGGAAGAAGACTGCTTTGAACCAGCTAGGCTAAGCGAGTCGTACATTAGCCAACAACAAGAGAATAGGACTAACATACAGCTGGCAAATAACATTGCACACCCAAATGGCCGTAATCAATATAAAAAAAACCATAAAACAAAGCTCATAAGCAATAGACGGCTGCAATTTAAGTTACCAAGCTAAGTCTAGAGCAAAATCACAGCTAATGATCTCTGATGAGCCATAAGTCGTTGTCACACCCCAACCGATGGCGGAAACATCGGGGTGCGAGCACTAAGCGTTCAGATTTCTCATAAGATTCCATAACACTAAATAGTTCCATTATAAATTAGATTGATTCAACATTGTCTAAAACCAAACAACCATCACAAGGTATCAAGGTAAATCAAGTCTCAAATATTGTTCAAAAACTTAATTAACTAGATGAGTTTCTAAGCATCATCCTAGCTTGATTTCAAGAATCCTAGCATCCTGTCAGCCTGCAACATGTATTAAAATAAAGTCAGTACAAAACGTACTGGCGAGTATACAAGTTTGAATAATAGCATACTAGATTAAAACAACTCATATCCGTATGTAAGTGTAACAAAATAGTTTCAGCCATGCTAGTGTTCGCAGTCCAACAAGTGATAGTCCAAGTATCCCGATGCTTTGTTGTTTTCCCAAGTCTGAAGGAAAACTAGAATCCTCCTAACAATATCCCCGAGAATAATGGGGAGGTGCATTTCCTATAGCGCTACTATTGTTAAGGCGGAACTACACACCCTGGATTAAACATTCACATAGCACAAATAGAATACGAGAATCACAAGTTTCACATACACGTAGGATAGAGTTTAGTATGCAAAAGTCACAAGTATCGTAGTTTAATAGAATACATGTTACATCCGAAAGTTTAAAGCAAAAAGGGATCGAGTATACTCATAGTGATTGCTTAATAGATTAACCGTTATTGGATCAAAGGGAGCTCTCTAGGTTTAGCCTGATTAGATTGCAACGAATAAGTGTCGGACAAAACAACGAGATTGCACAAGTGTCGGATTAGTCACTGGATCGGATGGCTGTCCGATCGGATGGCCAGTCGATTGAGTGACAAGTGTGTGAAGGAACGGATGGCTGTCCGATCGGATGGCTATCCGATCGGGTTGCCACTCGATTCAATTTGACCAAAGTGTGAAGGGAACGGAGGGTTGTCCGATTGGATGGCTATCCGATCGGGTCACTACTCGATCCAAGTTCAAGATTCAAGGTTATCTCGATCGGATGGCTGTTCGATTGGATGGCTATTCGATCGAGCTGCCACCCGACGATTATGACTTCAAGTTTCAAGAATGTTTAGGGTTAATGGCAAGTGTCACTCAATCGGGTGGCTGTTCGATCGGATGGCTATCCGATCGGATTGCCACTCGATCAGGTTACCTTGTCCCGTTCTAAATTTTGTAAAACTCTAAGTTTCTGATTAAGCAATGATGACGTGTTACGCATTAAGACAACGGTAAACTCATCAGTGTTCAGCCGATTCGATCGGGTGGGAATCACCCCAGTCCGTTCGGTCGTCATTTCGTGATGATATTTATGTCAGAATCCGTACTCCGATCATCTTCTCCGGTAACAATCCTTTTCCAAGCTGACTCTGGACTAATAATCAAGTCTACAGTCCGTTTAGATCCGGATCTTACCGTTTATGTAAAAGTTCAAGAAAAGATGAAGATAAACATAGGTTATTAGCTTGAAAAGTGTAGATCTAGTATAAATTTAGTGTAAAACGCATGAAATTCCTTAGATCTGAGTTACATCTTGGCTAGAATGACATCACACAACAGTTTGGTACAAACCGGCATGGTGACATCACCTTCAAGAGCTCAAATCCGAGAGATTCCATGGTGAAAAGTGAGATTTCAAAGGAGAATCTCGTAGAGAATGAAGTGTAGATCATAAAAGTACAAGAATCAAGTGTAAAACGTACCGAAATCGCCAAGAAATGGAGGCAAAGAGGAGTGCGTGCGTCTGGGTCGAGTGAGGCTGTCACATCAGTGAAAATGGTGAGGTGACAGGCCTATTTATAGTGTCAGAGAGGAGAAGAGAGGCGGTGTGCACGGGTCGGATGGCGGTCGGATCGAGTGGCCATCCGATCGGGTGGTCATCCGATCGGATGGCTATCCGATCGGATGGTCATCCGATCGGATTGCCACTCGGTCAACCCCATCTTTTCCGTTTCACCGTCTTCGATTCGATTTACGAGTTAGATTAAGCGTTGCGTAGTATGGAGTAACAGTATGACTAGATTATAGTCAATAGCACAAAAGTTTTCAAAGTTTCATAGTTTTCGCCAGTGACAAGACTCCAGTCCCTCGTTCAACCAAGTCTCAAGTTTCATGAGCCTCAAGAGTCAAGCACCAAAGTATATAGATTTAGACATTCCAAGCATATAGAATTAGGCATTTCAAGTATATAGAATTAGGCATTTAAAGTATCTAGTATTAGCATAGAATTCACCAAGTACCAAAAGTATTAATGATTACATAGCTCAGGGACTAAAATTGACAATATGCAAAGTCCAGGGACTAAACTTGCCAAAAGCCTAAAGTTTAGGGAAGCAGGGCGTTACAGTCGTCTTATCGACCCAACAAACAAACATCACAAAGATTAACAAAAGCCGTAAAACCTTAAAAGATCTCTGATGAACATTATCGTTACACCTTAAGAGACCTTTAAAATGAACAGCTAAACAAAACGTAAATGTGAAACCAAACAAAACCGCCAACAAAAATCCTCGATAATGAGACCTCCATTAACATAAAGGAAAAAGACATGCACCAACAAATCCTTCGTAGCAACACAAAACCCTAACATAAAAGTCGAAACAAAACCGCCGAAGGATAAACCATCGTCTTTACGACAACAAAACATCGAAAAATCAAGGCCAACATAACAACATTAAAAATCTACCTGGAAACATCAAAGAGACAAGCGATCGAAGCAATTCCTACCATAGTAGACGGTGGATGGAGGTACAAGCGGTGGTCTTTGGTATAGAAAGAGAAACTGAAAGCTTCAAAGTGAAGCCCCCCCCCCCCCCTCCCAAAAAAAAAAAAAAAAACCCATAAATGAAACTATCTTGTAAAGATAAATGTACAAATATAGCATGCACATTAAAGCAATACTGTGTGACGCACAACCAACAACAACACAAATGTGTTGAAAATTGATTATATATAAATATATAAAGTTCTAATTTCTTTCTTTTGACCTAACTTAACACATTTTATGCAGTTGAAATGAATAGCTTCAAAATTCAAATAGACCAACAACATACATAAAAAAGTTCCAAATGCATTTGCCAAATAAACTAGTAGGGAAATGTTAACGTACAATAGCCCCTTAACGTGTGAAGCGTATGCGAGTAAATTACGCATGTTATAAAACTCAAACCCTAATCACGCATTAAAAACATCACATAATCAAGCATAAAAAACACACATAATCACGTATGCCCTAATCACACATGAACAAACATCACATAATCACGCATGAAGAAATACCTAAACACATGTTTTTTTGTTGCGTACGCTTCGTACGTCAGAGGACATTTGTATTGTAATTTTTTTTTAATTAGTAATTATTTTCGTACCATGCACTGTCTTAAACATTAAACAGGTCATAACATGTAACATACAATACACATGAAACACACCATTAAAAGTAGCAGTTTGTTTTAAATA
The DNA here is from genome assembly GCA_030545235.1 of Helianthus tuberosus. Taxonomy (NCBI): domain Eukaryota; kingdom Viridiplantae; phylum Streptophyta; class Magnoliopsida; order Asterales; family Asteraceae; genus Helianthus; species Helianthus tuberosus. The sequence goes on along the minus strand of CM060387.1, from coordinate 131,368,658 downwards.
CAACACAAATAAAAGGAAATAAAAGGAAAAAAAAAATAAAAAAAGGACAAGCATTTAATCCCGTTTTCCATTTGCAAGCACTTGCATTGTGACCAGAGTTCTTACACTTAGAACAAGTAACATCTTTCAAGCTTTTTATTTGTATAAAAAAACTCTTCAAAAATCATTTCTAACATGTGTCCATTCCTATCTCCATCATAAAAGTTTTGTTATCGTAAATCAATTAAATCTAGTTTGGTGACAAACCTCATGCTGAATCATTTTGCATTCTCCTAGCATCTTTTTGAATCCTTTTCTGCATTAAACAATATAACAAACATATATTAACTTTCGTCAAGAAATTCAACAGCATAGCAGTTGTAAAATCGATTACCAGCTTGTTCAGCTATAAATAATAAATGTTAATAATTTACAAATTTCTATAAACCTACATTAATAGCAATAATATTAAAATTACCATAAATAAATACGAACTTTCAGTCTATCAAAGTAGGTTCGGGTCATTTTGACCCATTTAAACTAAGGTGTAGTTTATTTTTTCAGAGGTAAAACGTCTGCAATCTGCAAACCACATCTTCAGACATCTGTATTTGAAGAGGTGGAACAAACCTCTGCAGTTGCAAGAAGAAGACTGTTTGTTTTTTAACTTATTCAAGCTGCTAAAATAAACTGATTTTAACATCTATATTCCAATAATCAAACAAACAAAAAACTATAATCAACTTATTAACATAATCAAAATTCAGAATTTAAACACCTATAATCAACTTATTAACATAATCAAAATTCAGAATTTAAACACCGATAATCAACTTATCAACATAATCAAAATTCAGAATTTAAACACCAATAATCAGGTTGTTCACATAATCAAAATTCAGAATTTAAACATAAACCTAATTAACACAAATACTTCCTAACATTAAAAAAAAATCTTAAACATACATGTTAGCAGTAACGTGGAGCAGGAACGAGGAGGATGACCGGCGGCGTAGGAGGACGGTGGCCAGCGGAGAGGGAGGAGGAGGACGGTAGCCGATGGAGAGGAAGAAGGAGGAGGAGGAGGTGGAGGAGGGGTGCCCGACGGAGAGGAAGGAGGAGGAGGTCGGTGGTGTGGAGGAGGAGGGGTGGCCGGCGGAGAGGAAGGAAGAGGAGGTCAGTCGACAGAGAGGAGGAGGAGGAGGAGGAGGAGGGGTGGCGGCTGAGTTGGAGGAGATGGAGAATGAGGAGATGGAGAAGGAACTAGGGTTTTAGTGTGTTTGTTGCATCTGTTAAAAAAAGAATGGAGAAGAGGTAAGAAGACCTTGATCCATGTCTTCACCAAAAAGAAGTCGCACAGACATTTTTTAATGAAAGGTGTTCGATAAAACAAACACACTGCAGACTCAAACGCCTGCCGTGGTCTGCGTGGGGCAGACATAAGAGGTCTTGAAGAGCTTTTCACAAAAAACAAATACCCCTAAAAGTTGCATATTTTAAGTCGTTTAATGTGGGTTCAAATATATTCATTGTTATATATAGGTGTACAAAGTCGACGGTATAGGGTAGACTTTGACTCCTTAACTTATTCGAGAGTAAAAGAAAAACAAAAATCTATAGAAATGGCATGTCATCGCTAAAGGTTCAACTTATCCAATAATATAAAAAAACAAGAAAATAATATATTAGCTTGTAATCGACACTTGTTTTCACTCAAGATGCAAAATTTGCTATGTAACACCCCGTGTTTCGAAAGTCAAAGTCAAGATTGAAGTCAAAGGAAGAAAAGATTGCTAATTGCGATCTCTCTCTCCTTGCTCAATTCCTGTTTTGACTTCTTTGACTTATAGATAGTATTTTGTTATAGCTTTAGTTGTATTATGTGGAGTACTTATTAATAATCAAGGTTTATTCGACATTTATCGCATGATTAATCACTTTATCGCTATCGCAATCGCACTCGCAACTCGAATTATTCATTTTGGTTATTGTTATACGTGTGTGTGCCTTATGTGTTATTTGGGCATGCTTATTTATGTTATGTGTGGTAATCAATCGAAACACAATTGAAACTCAATCGCAATCAAATCGCAAATGCTAAACGAACACGAAATAAGGATGCTTGTATGTTGATATAGTAGTTGGGATTAAAAGTAATTTGACTAGGAAATTCTCTCACATCACAACGCTCGCTATCGCAATCGGAACAGCGAAACTTGTCGCGCCGAACACAAAACCAGGTGACTGATCGATCAGCCAATCGACCGGACTGCCAACCGATCGACCAGCCCCTTTCCACTTTGGGTAACCCTATAAATACCCCATGTCACCATCAAACTTTCTACTTTTGCTCTCTGACGTCCGACCAGCGCTCTAACCTTGCTTTTTCTCTGATTTCTCGCAATGTCGGTAAGATCCCAACCTAAATCTTGTACATCTTAGATCTACACACGATCCTACACCTTTCTATCTTTTGAATCTTAACTTTTAACCGTGAAATCATCGAGATTCAAGGTGTTCTAGGATGACATCATCATCATGTGTTCTTGAGAACTTCATGTTTTTGCCTCAATCCACCAAGAACAACTTAGATCTAACCGATTTCCACATAAACAAACAAAGATCTTTCATAAATCTAAACATATTCACAATGAAAAAGATTGAAAGATGTTTTTTCAACTCTTTTACACTCAATGCACTCAAAAACCGATAAATCGGAGCTTGCACCGACTCCCTACCCATTCTTGTGGTTGTGTTGGTCCAAGATCTGGATTCTATCCACAAGGTTTACCGATTTCGGGTTAAACATGGAACACCGTCTCGAATAGTTAACTAATCGGATTTGGGTGGTTCCTGTCCGATCAGGAGTACCAAGTATTGACGAGGTTTCTGTTGCTTAACACGTTATCAAAACATCTCGATAAAACGACAAACTATCAAAACAACAAAGTGTAAGACGAACGGAACGACCATGACGGAATGCCGTCCGATCGGACTACCGTCCGATCGGACTGTCGTCCGAACGAGTTGTCACCCGTTCGATCTACACCTTGGTCCCACACTTAACTTTTTTTTCAAGACCTTGAAGGATGAACATTGAACGAAGGGTTGACCGATCGGGTTACCATTCGATCAGACTACCACTCGACCATGTGATGTTCTGACTTCAACACTTAAACAATTTTCAACATGTTCAATACACGAGGGATGCCACCCGATCGAACAACCTTCCGATCGAGTGACAACTAGCTATGAACTTGTTCTCGCCGAAATGCCCAACCTATCGGACTGTCGCCCGATCGAACAGTCGTTCGATCGATCGACCTGGAAGGTAGAGGTACTTCAATGTTTTCAAAATACTACAAGGAAAACTTCAAAAGTCAAGCCATCATACACAAACACATCCTTCCCAAATGAAGTAACAATCCACTCGAACGGTCATCCGACTGGACGACCGTCCGAACGGACTGTCACTCGAACGACCGGCTGTCCGATCGGACTACCATCCGATCGAACTGCTGTCCTACCCCCTCCCCCACTTGCACTCTGTATCGTTTTACGCGTCGCTTATCGTTATGCTATCAATCTGTTCAGGCTAACCCTACTCTCTAGCGCTCCCTTCAATCCATCAATCGCTGTGAGTATACTCGATCCCTTTTTGCTTTACGCACCTTTGGGTGTTACATACGTTACTTATACAAAATCACATCGAACACACTACGCAATACTTTAATCGCTAACCAATTACCGCATGTTATAGTTGACTTAATGAATGCTTGTTTGTTATGTTTACACATGGAATGCTGTCGACCTGCCTTAGCAACGATAGTACTATTAGTTTGGACTCAGCACCTGTTCACTCAGGGGTTGTTAAGGATAATTACCTACATGGCTCACAGTGGTGGGTGTGTATCGCGAACTGCCTTTGGCAGTCAACCCGCAGTCATTGGTATCGATAGGTGGTGGGTCATGTCAATAACTAACATGCCTCATTTTACACTGTGTACGTGTTGGTTATGCGTAACGATTTCGAACTCTATATGTTATTATCAAACTTGTATGCTCACCTTTACACTATCTGTATTGACTTTTACTTTAACGTATGTAGCAGGTGCTTAGGATGCTTATTTGCTTTCTTTGCTGTGAAATCGAGGCTAGGAAAGACCTAGGTCAACAATAAACAATTGTCTGTAATGAAAATCTGAGTTGTCAGAACATAACAATTTGACTAGATCTTTTCTTTAATAATTGTATTATCATTTATGACATGGTATGGGACGTGTTGCTTTAAATATTTGGTAAATATAGTTGTTATGGAAACTTCTAGACAATCTGTTTCGCCCAGTGCCATGCCCCGATGTTTCCGCTATCGGTTGGGGTGTGACATGCTACCCCCTCAAACCCAATAATATAAAAAAACTAGAAAATAATATATTAGCTTGTAATCGATACTTGTTTTCACTCAAGATGCAAAATTTGCTACCCTCCTCAAACCTGATACCGACAACCGACACATGTTTTCACTCAAGATACAGTATTTCCTACTTCCAACATGTTGTCGCTATAGACTTTTACTGGTCAAAAATATTAGAAACTCTATAGCGACACCATGCCATCGCTAAGTCGACATAGGGTCTGTTTGGTATGAGGTAATGGAATGGACGAAGGAATGGAATGGACGAAGGAATGGAATGGACGAGGTAATGGAATGGACGAGGGAATGCAATGGATCGTTACCATATGTGAATGGAATGAATTATTATTGTGTATTGTTCGGTAAGCAAGAAAAACGGAGTAATAAAATAAGCGGTGAGTGGTGGTGGTGGTCGGTGGTAGTAATTGTGGGTGGTTATACGTGGCGGTGGTGGGTGTCGGCGGCAGCGATGGGTGGTGGTGGTGGCGGCGAGTGGCGGTGCGGCGGTGACGACGAGTGGTGGTGGTGGCAAGGTAGCCGTTGGTGGTGGGTGGCAACAGAGGTGGCGGTGGGTGGCGGCGGCAACGGCGGTTGGTGGTTACGGTAGTGGTGACGTCGACGATGGTGGTGGGCGGCGGCGGTGAGTGGCGTTGGTGGTTGATCGCGGTTGTGAGTGATAACGGTGGCAAGTGGGTGGCGGCGGCGACGGTGGCTGTCGGGGTGAGGTGATGGCGGGTGGCGGCGATGTCGTCGGTGGTGGATGGTTGGTGGTGGTGGTGGTGGTGGTGGGTTTTGGCGAAGGTGGTGGATTGTGGTGTTGTTGATGAATGGTGTAAGAGGAGATGGAATGGAAAAAAAACATGGGGGGTGGAAGAAATGATTTTGAGGGAATGGAATGCCTTTTGGAATGGGTGATTCCATTCCATTGACCAACCAAACACCATTTTCTTCATTCCTTTGTAATCATCCATTCCATTCCACCTCTTATTCTTTCATACCAAACACTAAAGGATTTAATGAAGGAAAGGAAGTCGAGGTAGTAAAGGCATCCAAGAAGTGGAAGAAAGCAGGCTTATGTGTAGTTATAATGGTCTTTTGGAAAATCTCGAATTGCAAAAACGATAAAGTATTCCGAGGCACAAGCATGTCAAGCGCAAGATTGGTGGAAGAAAGGAGACCAGTTTTCTATGGATCAGACACAGTGCGAACATGGGTCATTTATCTCTAGAATCTTGGTTAAACTTTGGTGTAATCTATTTCTAGAGTGATATCTTGTAAATTTTGGGGGATTTTCTTTCCGGTGGTGAACCTTTTAAGGGGCAAGGGGGTGCATCTGACCCGTCAACGTTTCAGTTATTAGTGTAATTTTTCTGATTTTTTGTCCGAATTTTTTTAAAATACATAGATCCGCTCCGCCAATTATTTTTCCTAAAAATTCCCTGCCCTACCAAGTTTATTGTCCAAAAACTTTATACATATTTTTGTATTGAGTTAAAATAATGCAAAGAACAGGGCTATTAATAAATTTTTATAATTGTTTTTAAACTTTAAGTGAGTTTAAATAAAGTTTGAAACTAGTTTTTGTATAAATGAAACTTGAGGGTTCATTTTTGTCTTAACTGAAAGATGTTTAAACAAAAAAAAACAATAAGTGACTAAGTTGCACCCCAACTGTGTATTCGACTTCAACAAAAGACATAAAAGGTTCTGTGTTCGACACTTCGACTTCAATCATCCATCATCGTCCATCAAATTCGATTGAAACAAGGCTGAAATCGAGTTGTATAGAGGCTTTAAATTACGAATTTAAAAAAGGTAATCATTTATTTTAGTTTCTCGTTCACTTTTATTCTGTTCTTGAATGGTAGGTTGTGAACTAGGGTTAATATTGAATTGAAAGTTTGGGCATTACTAGTGTTTTAGACCTTAATTATATCATTTAATATGAGATTAACCTTAATTGTATCGAAATTATGTGTGTTTGATCCGACTCGAATCGAATAGCTGACCCGAACATATAACTCGAAACATAGCGATAGGAAAAAAAATTGGGTCCCATGACTTTCCGTCCATACGGAACTTTTGGTCAAGCTCCGCCATTATTTATTTCCTTTCTAGTACCTTATTGGGACAGTTAGAAGTTTGGGGTATCAATAAAATTTTACGGTTAAAAAAAACAATGTTACAAGTTCCCAAAAATAAAGAACAACCTTGCAATTTTGAATACGAAACTATGTTTGTAATAGCTCACTGGTCATGGGAAATGAGGGAAGACTCCTGGCCTTTGGTTTTGAGTTCAATTCCTGATCCCTTCGGGTTTTACCGGTTCTTCATTGTCGTTTCTTCGGGCGGGTTAAGGGTCGGGTTTTCCCCGGAACTGGTGGCTTGGTGGGCTAGGGGCTCCCTGCGTGCAGGTTGGGCTGCCATGGGGCTACCTTTCGGCCAATGGGTGTCGCGTACGGAGTACCCGGCGTTGCTTAAGTTGGACGTTAAAAAAAACTAAGTTTGTAATTCCCATCAAACCAAAAGTATAATTACGTTTTAACACTTTTTTAATAGATTTGGTCGGAAGATAGTAGAAATTCTGACGCATTTCCGACAAAAATATTTAATAAATTTGGTTGGAAATTGTTGATGCAACAAATAACAGACCAAGGATAGTAGCTGGGCTGGTTAGGCAAAATGGTTGAAGGGTTCAACTTTGCCTAACGCAGGTCGTGGGGTCCCCCCACGTTTGCAAGACGTGGAGAGAAGTTCACTAGATTGGTTTTGTTATTTGCTAAGGATCCTCCTCTGAAGTGTGTTCAGATTCAGAAGTATGAGCAAAAGGAATGTGTGTGTTGAATGTGAAAGAAAGTGACTTGCATGGAGCAAGTACTTGAAGAGAGTGACCAGAGATTTCAGGAATCAGAGCTGGTCCTCCGAATGCCTTGCACACTTAATGAAGTGTCATTTTTATAGGGAGAGCCTTAGCTCAAAGTGGAATGTGTTGACTAGTGAACATGCTTGCAGTGGGGGTTTTGCCCTTTTTGGGGGTTGAAGCCTTGACCTGCGGGTAAAAGGTTGTGCTCTGTGGACCCGTGTCACTTTTATGGCTGGGGAGTTTGGTGAAGCAATCAGAGATGTGACTGCTACCGTTCACGTACTATTTTATCTGGTCTCCCGGGTTTCCAACCTTCGAACCCTTTAACCTTTTTAGCTTTAATGTGTCTAAGTCATTTTATTTGGTCTTGGGCTACCCCCGTCATCAGCCCCCTCACACTTACTTTTATTTGCTTAAAGACTTGAAGGCTTGGAGTCAGTTAATTTTTGAATTTTAAAAAAACTGACAACTGATTTGATTGATGTGTGACAGTTCATAGGGCGGCGGTTTTCGCAGGGAGTATACTAATAACTGTTACGCAATTATAACCCTTATTTTGGGTTTTATTTTGATTTATTATTCAAGATAAACATTCAATCTTTTCATTATCTCCCGAGTTTCTTCTGCATTTCCTTTCCATCCTTCAGGTTAGTTCCGGTTTCCTCTATTTCCTTATTTTCTTCTTGTTTCTCTGTAAAATGGGTGCTCGTAAGGATTTGGCAAAATCCTTTTCTCGATTAACCCAAGAAGAGGTAGAACTATTTTGTATAGAAAATGGTATTGGGAAGAAGTTTAAACCGACTGCTCATGCTTGCGATGTTCCGATTGATAAATGTCCGGCTGGTTCAATTGCTCTTTATTGTCGTCATTTTGAGTTTTCGAACCTCCGTCATCCCTTTTCCCTCTTTGTTTTAAATCTGTTGGAGTATTACCGAGTCTCCTTTGGTCAAATTCATCCGAAGGCCATGGCTAGGGTTTTGCACTTCGAGGTTTTGTGCCGTGCCCTTGGTTATGATCCTTCATTATTGCTTTTTCATCGGTTATTTTCGTTTGGCCAAAAACGGTGATTGGTTCACCTTTGAAACATCAAAGGTTGATGCTTGCCTTATTTCTTCTATGGTTACCACACTTAGTACTTGGAAAGATCGTTTTTTCTGGGTCTCTGATTCTATTGTCCCATTCAAAATGGTGTGGAGGCACCCGGATGCTGTTCTCAATGAACCGGAACCCTCTGAATCTAATTTGAATGACACTTTTCTTAAAGCCATCCGGGAGTGCCCTTCAAGGGTTCGTCCCTTCCCTGAACATTTGCTAGTTCTGTTAGGGGTTAGTAAATTGTGGGAAAAGCCCAATCGGGATCCGGTTCTAATGAGGAATGGCACGGGTATGCATTTTTTCTTTTTTGCTCCTTTTGTGTTTTCTTAATTTATGTCTTATGTGCTTTTGTTTTATGGTTATTTTCAGTCATGTCTGCACTTGATTTCATCAAAAGCGACGATACTTCTGATGTTGCATTTGAGGATGTCCCATCTGTCCCTGGTGAAAATGTTGTGGTTAGGAGTGCTGAGCATAGGTTCGAGGGTTCGGGTTATGTTAGTGTTTCCAACGTCAAAGGTTTTTTTAAGTGTCATGCTCCCAAGGCCTCGACCCGTCGATCTACTTGCCATTTGTTGAAGGGTGCTCCTCAATCCACTTCTTCTGAACAAGTGGATTTGAGTGACGATATTGAGTCTTCTGAAGATCAAGGTGTTGAAGTGGATGGTGAGAAGGAACAGAAACTGGTTGTTCATGGCAAGAAGACTCCAGCCAAGAAGGTTATGGCTACTCCTGTTCAAGGTTCTCCGAGCAGGGACGTTGAAGGGTTGAATGATGAGGTTTATATGCCTGGTTGGTCTGTGAAGCTTGACGATAGTTTTGAGGATGCTGTTGTTTGTGAAGATGTGCTAAGCCATCTTACTCCTCCTTCGGTTCATAATACCATTGCTGAGATGGATGATGACTTTATGCTATCTTGAATGATTTTGAGTACTTGCAACCTTGCTTCCATGCTTCCTCAAGGTGTTGCTCGTTTTCGTAAGAGGATGAGTGAGTATGAAGAATTTTCTAAGAAGAAGGAGAAGATGAAGTCATCGATGGCTGTGATGAAGAAGGAGATTAGTGGGTTTGCTGAGAAGGAGGAAGCCTGGGTCAAAAAGGTTGGTGAATTGACTAGAAGGCATGAGATTGAAATGGGTGATCTTAAGAAAAGCTTCGAGGCTGATCGGTTGAAGCTTAAAGCTGATAGGGAGGCTTTGTCTGTTCAACAGAGGGCTTTTGATGAAGAGAAGGAAGGCCTGAAGGCTTTGGTTGCTCAAACCAACAGTGATAATCAATGGTTAATTGAGCAAGGTTTCCAGCAAGTTGTTACTTATCTTCTTCACTCCAAGGAGTTCAATTCCGCTTTTGGTGAAGTTTACACGAAATTGCTCAACTTGGGGAAACATCAAGGTCTCATTGCCGGTTACAAGCTTCATGAATCTGGCCATCCTTTGTAAAAGTCTCCCTTATTTCGTCCTGAAGCTTCTGAGGTCTTCAAGGGTTCTGTTGAACAGATGGAGAGACTGACCTACCCGTATGTCAATCAAGTTTCTACTTGTTTTGGTAAGCCTCTTACTGTCTTGCAGGAGCTGAAACCGGAGGGCCTTAATGAAAAAGTCTGTGCTGAAGTCTTGGGTTCTCTTTCAAGAAAGAGATCTTACTCGGGAGATAGTGATGACACCCTTTTAGGAGGAAAAGATGCTTCAAAAGATGCAAGCTTGGAGGCTTCAGCAGTAGGTGTTGATGGTGGCATGAAAGCTAAGAAATCAAAGAATGCAAAGAAGGTTAAAGGTGAAGGTTTCGGGGCTTCCAAGCCTCCTGCTGATGCTTAATGGATATTCGTAGCTTTCTTAGCACTCTTGAAAACAATTTGTGGTTTGTATGTTAACTAAAACAATGTTAGGTTTCACAGGAACCCTTAAGGTTCTTGTTATGTGTTTGTGGTGGGGCCTGTATGGCCGTTTGAACAATTTCTCAACTTGCAAGTTGTTAGGGCTTGCTTTTAACTTTGTTTGGAAGTCTGTTAAGACTTTCTTTGCTGTGCTATTATGTTTAACTATTTGTCTTGTGTTGTGTTGCTTATACTTGTGCCTATTTTGTTAAGGCAGCTTGGTTGGCTTCAAGCCTTCAAGCCCAAAGGCTATCATGCATATAGGTTGAAGCCTTTGAGGCTTCAGGCTATCACCTATGTAGCTTGAAGCATTCAAGGCTTTTCAGTTTCGCGACTTGTCTTTTAGTTTCATGACTTGGTTTGTATTTTTTTTGTTCACGTTGTTGTATCGTTCCTTAGATTATTTCTTTTCCTTGTGCCTTTGTCTTTTTTAGGTTTGTGTTGCCTTCGTGTTTTTTATACCTTAAAGGGTTCAGTGTTGCAGTCACTTAGCCTTGGTATTTTTAACAAGAAGACATATCACCTATCCTATTCATCATTTTCTTGTTTTCATTTGATTTCATAAGCCTATTTGTTGATTATTTTTCTAAGGATTAAAGAACATTTGGTGTAGGCTGTTCAAACCCGTCTATGAGACAACTTTGTTTTCAATAATAAGTCTCATGGAGTTGTATTGATTTCGGAACTCACCCCTTATATAGGTTCATTCAACCCTTGAACCTATTGAGAGATATGGCCTGGGAGCTCATCCCCTTACATGGCCCTTGCCATGGAGTTTTTTGCTAGGTTCTCAACCTGATCTTAGGATAGAAAGACAAATTTGATAAAACAACTTCATTCATTCCAGAGATATTGTTTTTACAAAAGGTATTCATAGTGCCACTCTTGAAATACAACTTGTGAAATACAAACCAATCTTTCTCGTTTAGACATGGAACCTTTTCAAGGTTTTCCCATTCCAGTGTCTTGGAAGCCTTTTACCCTCTGAGTCTGCTAGCTTGTAAGATCCACCCTTATGTGCTTCAAGGATGGTATACGGGCCTTCCCATTTTGGGCCAAGCTTTCCTTAGTTCTCTTTTTTGCTAGCTTCATTGTTTCTAAGCACCAGGTCTCTTGGCTTGAAGCGTTCGTTCTTGACTCTTTTGTTATAGTAGGATTCCATTCGTTGTTTGTACTTGGCCTCTTGAATTGCAGCTTGGTCTCGTGTTTCCTCTAGGAGTTGTAAGTTCAACATGGTCTCTTTTTGGTTTGTTTCGGGATCCATGTTGACAATTCATTATGTTACAACTCCTACTTCAGCTGGAATTACGGCTCCGGACCCAAATACCAAGCTGTAGGGTGTTCTTTTGTGGCTTGTTTTTTCGGTTGTTCTTATGGCCCATAGAACACTTGGCAATTCTTCAAGCCAATTTCTTTCATACCTTCGCAATCTGGTTTTGATTCCTTCCACTACGCTTCGGTTCGTCCTCTCAACTTGACAGTTTGATTGTGGGTATGCCACTTGTTGGTGCATATGTCTGTCGACTTCGTCTTTTATCGAGTCATGTATTAGATTAGATAGAACAAGACACGTAGTACGAAAGAAACGGGAAACAGGGATAAAACATCATGTTCACACACGAAGTCACCAGTTCGTGCGAACTGGCAGTTCGTGCGAACTGGCATATGCTGGTTCGTGCGAAGTGGAGTCCCTATATATAGGTGTCTTGTGATTTCATTTGTAACTTCTGATTCTGGTAGCGAAGCTCTGCCGAATTGTCTCCAGATCTATAAACTGTTCCAAATCAATACAAGAGATAGTTAAAGTGATTCTAAGTGTAAATCAAGCTGCTACAACATCAATACGTCTGTTTCCGCCTTTCGTATTGATCGAGAACTCTTCTGAACATCTCGTTTGATCGATTCAATGATCCTACAAGTGGTATCAGAGCTCAGGAGGAGGAGTTCTTACCATTTCAGCTTGATTTCATAAAAAATTCTGATTTCTACTTACTTTCTTCACGTTTTCTCAAAATTAACCAAGATTTTACGGATAAAATGGACTGATTTTGTGATATAACACGCGAAACATTGTTTTAAACAATCCTTGAAAAAATCAAAACTTAATTCAACCTAAAACGTGATCAATTTTGACAAAAAGCAACCTAAAACATGTTCAGTTCGTTCGAGAATCTTCAGTTCGTGTGAAATTTGACTCCAGTTCGCACCAGTCCAGGTCGTTTGAAGTAGCTCAGGTCGTGTGAGTTTGATTCAGGTCACACGAGGTGGTTCAAAACAATCCAGGTCATGTAAAGTAACCCCAGTCTGCACGAATTGAACTTATCAGGTTTCTTGAACTCAGTTCACACGGATTGAATAGATTTGAACCAGTCCGTTTAAAAGTTTGACCAGTCCGCACGAGTTGAACTTATCAGGTCAATTGAACCCAGGTCGTGCAAAGTGAGTTAATAGGTCAGGTCGTTTGACAGGTCATCAGTTCGCATGGTTTGATTTGTTAGAGAACTAGTTCGCACGGATTGTAAACCAGTTCGCACGAAGTAAATTGAACCAGATCGTTTGAGAAACAAGTTCGTTTGAACTATTTGTTATAGTGAACCTTCGAAACCGAAACATGGAAAACGAATTCTACAATGCATTTGCTACTCCGATCACTATGGCTCAGAATGTGAACTTAGAAAATGAAATGGGTACCATGAAAAAACCGCCTAAGCTCATGAATATCGAGGAATATAATAGTTGGGAAGAGCGTTTTGAAAATTGGGTTAAAGCGAATCACTTAGATGCGTGGGAATGTGTTGAACAACGATATGTTAGACCGATTGATGATGACGGAGAGATTGTTGCTATTAAAGATCTAACTGATGATGAGAAAAAGAAATACAAAAGTGAAAAGATGACGATCAGCATATTGCAACAAGCTATTAAGGAAGACATCTTGATTTTATTGCAACACAACGGAAGTGCACACTCAATGTGGAAAGCACTAAAAACGAAGTTTGTTGGAAGTCAAGACATGATCAAGAACAAAAAATCACTTTTGAAGAAAGAATTTGATCTATTTCATGGATTAAAAACTGAAAACACCAAGCAGATTATAGAAAGATATTGCAATTTGGTGGTTAACATGAAACGATTGGATATCAAGAAAGATAGAGAAGAATGGGTTGAAAAGTTGGCTGATGCGTTACCACAAGATGTTTGGGGCACGTATCTTATGATGTTGAAGAATAATGCTGATTTTGCAAATCTATCGTTGAGTAAGTTTATTGAAAAAATCGAAGTTCAAGAGACGGAACAACGAAAGATGGCAAAAATGAAGGACTTTAATGGTGAACAAGACATTAGTCTGTACTACAAAGGAAGTACGGTTGATAAGACCAACATTGCACCAAAGATCGAAACTGCTTTTAACACAAACAGTTCTTATGGAGGGTCATCTCAAGGATCAAACAACAATAAGAGATTTTCTTCATATCCGTCAGTTGATCCAAATTTTTCAGCAATCAAGAATGGCCAAGTACTACAATGTAACATTGCATTAAATCTTGAGAATGGTCAAAATTTCTCGGAAGAGGTAGCCAAAGGTTATATGTCTTTGTTGGTGACCGTTTTAGAGTCTTATGAAAGCTTGGTTGCGGGAAGAATCGGAAATCCGATGTTAACAAAAGAAGATTACGATCAGATTGATGCAGAGGAGATGGAATTAATGGATATAAAGTGGTGTATGGCTAGTGTGTTGAGAAGAGCTGAGAAGTTTAAACAGATCACTGGAAGAGATGATTTCCGTGATGCTGGAACTTCACCTTTAGGTTTTGATAAATCTAAAGTTACTTATTTTCGTTGTAGGGAAAAGGGGCACTTTAAGCGAGAATGCATAAATCGCGAAGCTAGTGGAGCTCAAAATCCATTCAGCAACAATGATTATCATCGAAAGGCGATTTATCATCAAGTTGCTCCGCATCAACAACAATCGCTACAAACTTCACATGCTAGGAAGGAGCTGATCGAAGAACCATCAAAGAAAGTTTGTCTTGGTCTGATAGATCAAGAAGATGAAAGACTTCCAGAAGGTTTTAGTTGGGATAATTATGATCCTAACAGACCTTCAGTGTCTAAAGCATTTGTTGCTAAAATTTATGAAGATTCAACTGCTGAAGATGAATTAGCATATGCTTATTACGAATCTCAGCAATACAGTCCTAAAAAGAAAGAAGAAGAACCAGTTTCAACAAAAAAGGCTTCAAGAAAAGCACCAATCTTTGATCACTCATCAGATGAAGAGAGTGATGATGATAGTGAAGAAATTTGAAAACTTGAATATTATAAAAGAAAATTTTCACCTGATAGTGATGATGATAATTTGTATTTTGCAGGTAAAATGGAAGAGGGCAAAGAAAGACAAGCTACGAAAAAGATGAATCATAAGGCAGCAACTGTTAAAGAAATAGATGACAGTGATGAGGCAAATGTTTGAGTAGTCAAGAAGCAAGTTAAAGAAACTCCAGCTATCAAGCTTGAGAAGGAAGCTGATGCTGAAAAGATGCCTTAGAAGTGTGAAAATTTTGATACTGTGAAAAGGCACAACAACAAATTGATTCATAACATGAACAGACTGAAAGAATCATATGATGTTTTAAACAAAGCGATGAATCAATATAACAAGTCAAGCAGTGAACAAGCGATAGCTATGAAGACACTCAATGGAGCATTCATGACGAAGCAGAAAGTCATCAATAATTACATTGAGAAATGTGCTGAACTTGAACAAAAATTGGAAACTCAGAGGATAGAAACTGAGAGAGTAAACCGGTTATTGAAAAGTTATTCATGTGCATCTTACGTGATTGACATGATTTACCCTACAGTGGAAGGCATGAAAGCGTTTGAAGAACAGTCATATGAAGTTAAGAATACTAGTAAGAAACATAGTGTCAATTATACCAAGTGTCCACCTCCTCTTGAAGAAGGATATTCTCCACGAAATCCTAATTCAGAAAGAGTCAAAAAGGCAACCAATTTAAAGTGGGAATCTGAACCTTCAGATGGATTGCCAGATAATATTGATGTCACATTCACATCGTCTGACACTGATCATGAGTCTGAGTTAATAAAGAAGGTGGTCGATCAGGTGTTGGATAAGGATGGGGAGTCAGAGTCAAAGTCTGAATCTAAGAGTTCAAAGTCAAAGTCAAAGTCTGAAACTTCAAGTCCAACTGTCGAAAAGGACAAAAGGGTTTACAATAAAGATTTTCTGATGTCACAAAATAATTTGAATGATGAAACATTCAAAGTAGCATATACTTTGAATGATTCAGACAAATTATATTCTGATGAAGAATTTCCAATAAGAGGTGTTAAAACTGAAATGATTAACAAGGTTTTCAAATTAACAGAAATTAATATTTCTGAAATAAAAGATGTAAATCTTTCTAAAAAACCTAAAAAGTACACCTCAAGAGTTCAACAAAGGTTAAACAAGAAAAAGGGTTACAGTTCTGGTTTGGGTTTTCGAAAGAAACCAAACCATAACAGTAATTTCAAAAAGAAAGGATTAGGTTTTATTCCACCTGAAAACCCTAAAAATGAAAAATATGATAAAGATTTTAAATCAAAAGTTGTATCTGTTTCAGGGGCAAGTTCTGAAGAAGAAGAAAAGAGCTCATTCTGGAAGCAGACGAACAAAGAATTCCTTGCTAAAAAGCAGGAAGGAATGAAGAATGATGTTGCTCAGAAGAAGGAAATGAGAACCTGTTACCAATGCAAAAAAGTTGGTCACATCGCCTTGAACTATCCAAAGGCAACCAACACAAAACCGGAAGATTCTTCTAAACTTAAAGAAAAAATTGTTGATAAAATTGAACCACCAACTGAACAATTTAAAGTGTTCAAAAAATTCTACATATGAAGTTGGTGAGTGTTCTAAATTTTTTTACAAAAGAAGAGTGAATCTTAACAACCAAATGTGGGTTGTTAAGAAATCAGATGCACTTTCTGGCGATGAATTTGATTCGTCAAAGTCAGAGGAGCCATCAGTTGAGCTAAAAGGTGATAATTCTGTTTTGACAATGGATGATGCAAATTTTCCACAATTGCGGACTGAAAATTTAAAACAAAAAGTTGGAAAAGTTGAGATTTAAAATCAACTCTTTTCTGAAAAGAAAGATTTTGATGTTGAAAAAGCCTTTAACCCTAAAGTTCTAAATATTTTTGGAAAAATGGTTGACGGGAAGGTCAAAGGGGTAAAGGAATTTTATGAAAAGAAGAAGAAAGGAAAAAAACCGAGTGTTGATGACTCGAAATCCGAGGAGGATGACTCGGAATCACCCAAGGACCGTCAGGCTTGGGTGAATCTCTTTAACTGAAAATTCTGACTTGCTGGAACTCCCAAGTTGGTAATTGGGGAGTAGGAATCAGCATCTTTCTTGAGAAATTCAAAACTGTTATATTTCGATTTACAAGTGGTATTATTGATGAGTACCTACAAGTGGTTATTCAAGGTCATTGAGTTGAACTTGATTTAACTTTCATTCAAATGGTTAAAGAAAAAGGGGTTTCATTCACAAGCTGTTGAAAGAACAAAATGATGAACTAATCCCCATGTTTGTGAAATGATAAACAAAACGAATTTTTCGGAAAAACCATTTTGATTAAAACAAACTTAAGTGTTTTGAAATCATAATGGGAAAATAGTTTGTTGTCAGGGGGAGTTCTGATTGTTTATGCCAAGTGGATGGCGAATTGAAGCAATTCACATCAGTTTGTCAGTTTATTTGTACAGTTTATTACTTTTATTTTCAAATTTTCCTTGAAAATCAAAAATTGAAAGATATTTTTGATTTTAGGGGGAATATAAAAATTTTAGAAATTTTGAAGATTTGAAAAATCCAAAAACATGATAAAATCTTAAAACTAAAAACATCAAAAAATCAAAATGAGTTTTTGTTGTGAAAAAGAGGAAATGATAGTATATCAGTAGACAATCACAGTACGCTAAAGAATTGGAAAGTTAAAATGTGATAAACGGTCTCACTGATGATATGCCAGTAGGTTTTTACACGCTTAGAAGATTGTTGTCGAGATATAAACCTAAATATCAAATTCTTATTTATTTCATGGGGAACATCTCTCAGATATATAGGTAACCCCTGAAATCTTGTTTGAAGGGCTTTGTATTTCTGACATACTAGGTCTTTGTACGTGATGATATCTGGGGTATTATACCGGGACTTCTGATTTTGCGGGAGCAATAGTCTAGTCCTCATATAATACTTTACATTGCTTTAATCATAAAGCCCACCATCAGCATAAAAAATGATGAAACATTGAAAAATGCTAATCATGTGCTGTTGAAGAAAAGATTCTCTAAAGGGAACACACCTAAAGTCGAGCCATCATCTCTCTGATTTTGCGGAAGCAATAGCCTGAGCTCTCAAGGTCTCGCATTTACCCCTTACAGATATTATTAGTGTACATTCACCTGTAAGACTGAATATAGGAGTCTGGATACGGGAGTATATTCTGAGGTGGGACACGCGAATAAGTTTAAGTTTTTTAAAAACACTAATCTCGTATCTCGAAACAATTGAACTTTGTGTGAAAATTTAAGTGGATCAGTATACTGACAATCTAAGTGAATCGTTTAGAACTCAAAGTGTTTAAAGCTCAGCGGTGTTAGTGATTTGTTATAAACTGATATGATCCTCTTACACAAACTCACAAAAATATTGTCTATAAATATTTCGTTACTGCTTTTCATTAGTATGTTTTAGCATAAAATTTTGAAAAATCAAAAAGATTTTATTTCATCTTATTTTCGACAACTGATGTTGAAAAACTGATTTTCAAAATTCCGAGTGCTAAACATGATGGACAACAGGGTTGGGAGAGTTTGGTTGAAACAAGAAATGATTCTGAAATGATTAAATGGTTCATTAACTTGAAACCAAATTTGTGTGTTTCGAATACAAGTGGTTATTTGAGAAATGTTGAATGATATCTACAAGTGGTTTCTAAAATTGTTAAATTTTAAAAATTGTGAAATTTATTTTTGGGTAGAGATTCATGCAGGTCCCCGTGTCTTAGCCTGAGCGGAGTTTGAGCCAGGTTACAATCCTAGAACGAGTGCTATGTCAGATTGCGATCCCGGAACAACTTAAGGGGGAGTCTGCTAGCAAAGGGGAGTCTGAAGACATTAGAGCCAGGTTCCACGCCAGCTGCTAATGCTGAAGAGTGTAAGGAATCAAGAGATCTGATCAAGAGAGAGGATAGAGCCTGGTTGAGATTCTAAGAAAGAGAAGATAGAAGATTGATGAGGATGCTTACAGAGAAAGATACTTTGGAAAGAGTGAGAAGAGAAGACTGATAAAGATTGAAGACTTGACATACTGAAGACTCGTACCGAAGACTCGTCAACATCCAAGGGGGAGTTTGTTGGTGCATATGTCTGTCGAATTCGTCTTGTATCGAGTCATGTATTAGATTAGATAGAACAAAACACGTAGTACGAAAGAAACGGGAAACATGGATAAAACAGCATGTTCACACGAAGTGACCAGTTCGTGCGAACTGGCATGTGCTGGTTCGTGCGAAGTGGAGTCCCTATATATAGGTGTCTTGTGATTTCATTTGTAACTTCTGATTCCGGTAGCGAAGCTTTGCCGAAGTGTCTCCAGATCTATAAAGTGTTCCAAATCAATACAAAAGATAGTTAAAGTGATTATAAGTGTAAATCATGCTGCTACAACATCAATACGTCTGTTTCCGCCTTTCGTATTGATCGAGAACTCTTCTGAACGTCTCGTTTGATCGATTCAACGATCCTACACCAATGAGCTAAAAACCTGATTAATTCTGAATTCTTTGCACCAAACGCTGAAAGGCTTCTCAGTAAATTGCTTTCCATTGTCGGTGACAAGTACTCCCGGCAATCCATAACGACAAATAATGTCACACCCTGGCTTTTGCGGAAGCGTGGGTTTATTTGGTGTGACTTCTTAATACCATAGCAACAATCATAACAATTCTATATGATAAAAACACAAGATGTTCATCCATTAATATAGTTTAGAAAATGCAATAACATAGTTGTCTTGAAATAACTACCCAAATTAAGTTACAACCATGACTAGCTTAAAAATGAGTTCACAGTGGAGTCGACAAAAGACCTTAAATAAAACGACATTTGGAGACATGTGACCCGTCCAGGCAAGGGTTACACCTCCCAAACCCTACACCCCTGGATGACATCTTTTATTTAATACGCATCTTAACGTGCATCACCCGCCAGATCCGATCAATTCCCTGAAATACATGTAGTTTGAAAAGTCAACAAAAAGTTGAGCGAGTTTATGTGTATGTGAGTTTTTATAAACCTTTGTAAACGGTGTATGTATGAAAGTCCCTGGTATGAAACAGTAAGGAAAAAGAGATCACCAATGGGTTGCAAAGCCACTGGCATGTGTGAAGTGAATACAGGAAAACTCAAACCTAGCGGAGTTGCACCGGGCTTCCGGCTGTAAGACACAGTCACCACTATGGGCCGCCCCGGCCTCATGGGTGTGGGCTCGCTACACCCAAATAGATCTATCACTCATGTCCCTCGGTCCTACTACGAGGATTAATGGCTTTAAGTGTCGCACCCATCACTCACATGATCTAAGTAGTATACCCTCCTTAAGCTAACCATACCATGTATAAAAATTTCCATCATAATTGTAACATGTATTTCACCCCCGAAGTTGTAAAAACTGAAAACAATTAAAAAGAAAAGGGGGACATGAACTCACAGTACTGCGTCTCCTGTATCGTAACGTCAACTCAAACTTGATCAGCTACCCGACGACCTACAACGTACTAATGTCTATTAGACGATTGGGCCGTGCCTTGCCTTTGTATTTACGTTTGAGTTACGATACTCTGATATTATTCAAAGTTATAACTTATTGTTAAAATAACTTACATTATATTTTTAGGTCTTCAAATAATAGTTAGGCAACTATTCTGTATTCATACTTCTCAAGTATTTTTATGTGCGTATTTCCTTCCCAAGGATGGAGGTATTTATACATATTTTTGTGATTTATCGTCTTGACATTATATATTTTTAAGTCCTACTCTAGAAAATATATAATAATTCATTTATCAAAAATAGTATGTCCCAAAATATATGTTTTTCCCAAAAATAATATATTTTCATTCTTTGTATCCAAATAATGTTTACCCCAAAATATATTCGTAAACGTATTTTCCGGATTTATAATTGTGACGGTATTTTGCTAAGTTACATTATTTTGTCCTAAATAAATATAACTAGTTCCCAAATGAGCAAATAATCACACGAGCATTTTAGTATGAAATATATATTCTAAATATATATTTATCCGCTTTTATTTTCGAAAACCCACCTCCGACACTTTGAAGTTTTGTACCAATACTCATGGCGAAGTTTACTTTGAAAGACAATGTTTAAAACATATTTGCAAACACTTGTTAGAAAATAATTTTCTAAGTCTTGGGATTTTTAGAAAATTTCGCCAGAGTTTCCCCTAAAAACGGAGGTGTCCATGCTAATAAGCATATCATTTTCTTTTCAAATTCAATCAACAATCATCAACAATTATCTTTTAAACAACTTTACATTACCGAGAGTAAAAACTATATGTGCTACACACTAATCATGAACTTGATACTTTCTGAAAACGCGTAGTAACTTAGTGAAGCTTTTAGTGAACTTAGTTACCTTCCGGAGTGTAGTTATTTCTTTAAAAATCATTCTCTTACAAAAGTTTAGTGTTTACAACTTGTAAACAATTTTTACAAAAAATAAAACTCTTGAACTCTTCTTGTAAATAAAAGCTTTTTCTTACACTTATTTTATTTACAAAAATATGTAAGAGTATGTAAAAGTCATAATCCTTTAGAAATCGGTTCTTGAACTTGGTTTATTTAGAAAACCTCTTGTAAAACTTAGATCTACATGATCATCAAGTTATTTTGTTTACTAATATTTTAAGAAAAAATATTTTTATTCAAGTTCATGATTAAACTAGAAGGTGGTTATTTATGTAACACATAACCACTTTCTAATCTTGTTAAATCATATTTCTAAATATCATTTAACAAGACTCATATGGTGATTAACATCACACAACCAAGAATCATCATACAATCAACAACATATTCATAACAATATCATAACAACAACATTTCATCTCTATGTAAACCATTATGTTCAAGTTTCTTGTTTAATCCATTTAGTGTTCTTGTTCTTTAGTGTTTTAAACATAAGTACCATACTACCATTTTTAGCCATAAAAACAAGATGAACAAGGGTTTGACAAGAACTTACTACTAGCACAATGGCTAGGGTAGAATCTAGTGAATAAGATGATCAGAAATGATAATGAAAAAGCAAGAACAAAGTCCTTTTGAAGCTCCACAAGTTGCAACTTCCTTGAATCACCTTATAAGCTTGAATGGAACTTGAAAAATGGATGAAGATGGTGGACTTGTGGTGGTGATGGTGGCGGTTAAGGGTGAGCCGAGAGGAGGGAGAGGAGAGTGAGGAGTGAGGGTGAATTTGTGAAGTAAGGTTGTGATCTAGGAGCCATGCTTTTAAATATTACTTCACATATTTTGGCAAGCTCTACAAGTAACCATCTACTAAAATAATAGAATATAATCTTGAACAAGATATGAGAGTATGGTGTGGTGTTTTGTGGGTCCATTTGGGGACCGAATTCGGTTGGGGGGGGGGGTTGTTGCAAGTTTTTGTAACTAAATGGTAATTCCAAGTAAGATGATTATACATGTTAGTTATTTGATTTTTAGTGGGTGTTATGGTAAACGGGGATTATGACTAGTCAAAAATAATAAAACAATGTTTTTGGCAAAAATTTAGTGTTCCGGGTAATGTCCGGTTATCCGGTTAGATACTGTTTCGTTAAAGTGTTTAATTAGTCCGTAAAGTGTCTTTTATATATATTTTTGTAACACAATTTATTCCCGGAACTTAGGAAAGCATACAAGACCATTCTGCCATATTTTTGCACTTTACTAGTATGTTACAATGCTGAATTTTATTAATAAATGCAGAATTCTGCACTTAAAGTGTGTTTTAGGCACTTCCCGGCACTATAACTATTACCTAGTGACACAGTTTTATGGTCCTCACTTCCCTATACTCCATACTAGTGTAGTACCTTGTCCCTGGCTCATACTGGCCTCAATAACATTGTCTGTCTATGTGCTGGCATTGTCAGCATGTTTCTGAATTATCCGTTCAATGTGCTAACTATGCTTTGTGCATCAAGTACGTCACTAAAGTTTGTGTGTAATAAATGGATTGACGATATGAAATGTGATGCATGTGTATGTATGATACAAAAATCATAAAGTAGTTCAAGTTGTCAGTTGTAATCAAGCACAGTCATTAAGCACATAATTAAAATTAATTAATTGTACGGATACCTGTAATTGTGAGGGTTGTCACAAATAATGTTTTCCCAAACGAAGTCAATGACCTGTTTGCCCGTGATTTTTGCAAGTGGTTTAACCTTAGGCCAATTGGTGAAATAATCTATGGCCACCAATAAGAATTTTACTCCACCTTTGCTTGGGGGAAATGGACCGACAATGTTCATCCCCCATTTATAGAATGGCCATGCTGAGGTTATTGTGGCAAGATCATGCTTGGGATTTTTCGGGACTGGTTCATGAATTTGGCAGGCATCACACTTCCTTAGTTGCTCAGTGGTGTCTCGGTGCATTGAGGGCCAAAAATACCCAAGGTTCATAAGTTTAGCAACCACCGATCTAGCTCCAAAATGAGCTCCGCATATTCCTTCATGAATCTCTTTGACCAAATACTGACTTTGCTCGGGACCAACACATCTTAGCAAGGGTGCAAGGTAACCCTTTTTGTAGAGGATTTCCCCTTGTAGTACATACTGCCTTGCCTTGATCTTAACCCTTTCAGCCAACCTTCTGGGGTAGCCCAGTTGGCCATTCCCACCCAGCCTCTTCTTGAGGTCACCGGTTCGACTCCCGGCAATGCCCTATTGGGGTGTTGGGGCTCTTCACCGTGGGTACTCACCACCAGGCAACATTGGGACGTTGTTAGCTTGCGGAGTTGCAATACTCCGGCGGATGGGAGGTCCGTTCAACTACCCCACCCCCAACCCTTTCAGCCTCTGTTTGATCACTAGGCAATTTACCATTTTTGAGGAATTTCTTGATTGGAGTCATCCAATTTGGATCTTCTTCGGTGATTACATCTTGAACTTCCAACTCATCGATTGACGGAGCTTTTAACACTTCTACCAATACCTTTTTGGTAAGGTGGGCAAAAGTGAGAGATGCGAGTTTACTCAAGGCATTCGCTTTCTTGTTTTGAGACCTGGGAATTTGTTTGATGGTACAAGTTTGGAAGGTGTTCATCAATTCTTTTGATTTTTCTTTGTATTTTTTCATGTTGGGCTCCTTTGCAATGTAGCTATCATTCACTTGGCTTGATACCAGCAACGAGTCTTTGAATACTTCAAGCTTTTGGACCTTCATTTCTTTAGCTAGTCTTAGCCCATCTATCAGTGCTTCGTATTCAGCTTCGTTGTTGGTGGTCTGAAAATCAAATCGAAGAGTATATGTGAATTCTAACCCTTCTGGGTTGATCAGAATGAGCCCAGCCCCTGACCCTTCAACGCTTGAAGCCCCATCGGTAAAAAGCTTCCAGGCTTCAAGGTCTAAGGGTTCAGTGGCAGCTGTGTTCACATCAGTGATCGTTTGCTTTGGGACTTCTACAATGAAATCAGCCAAGACTTGGGCTTTGATGGCTTTTCTTGGGACATAGGTGATGTTATATTCACCTAGTTCTACTGCCCATTTGGCTAATCGTCCCGAGTTTTCTTGTTTTTCAAGAACACTCTTAATATGTTGGTCGGTGACCACTTGTATAGGGTGTGCTTGGAAATACCTTCGAAGCCTTCTAGCTGTTTGAACTAGGGCTAGGGCAAGTTTTTCCAGGGGAGGATATTTGATTTCAGCCAATTTTAGAGTTTTGCTGAAGAAATAAACGGGTACCTGAACCTTGTCTCATTCAATGGTGAGGACCGCACTTATTGCTTCTTCAGCAACTAAAAGGTATACTGAGATTAATTCTCCCGTTTCTGGGGCTGCAATGTCAGGTAGGGAAGCTAGGTGTTGTTTCATCTGGTTGAAGGCTTCTTCGGCCTCCTCTGTCCATTTGAAGTTCTTCTTATCGGAGCAACCCTTGAGCGTTTTGAAAAAGGGTAAAGACCTTTAAGCCAATTTTGAGGTAAAACGCTTCAAGGCTGCAAGCTTCCCGTTTAAGCTTTCAACCTCCTTCTTGCTTCTCGGTGGTTTGGTTTCAAGGACAACTTTCATCTTGTTTGGATTGGCTTTAATGCTTTGTTTTCCCACAATATGCCCAAGGAATTTACCTTCCTCAAACCCAAATGAGCATTTCTCGGGGTTGAGTTTCATGTTGACCTTCCTTAGGTTCTTGAAGGTTTCTTGGATGTCATCGAGCATTTGATATTCCGTTTTGCTTTTGATCACCAAGTTGTCGACATATGCCTCCATGTTTCTACCAATTTGAGTTGCAAAGGCCTTGTCAACTAGGCGTTGGTAGGTCGCTCCAGCATTTTTGAGGCCAAAAGGCATCTTTTGGTAACAAAAGATCCCTTTGTATGTGTGGAACGTGGTCTTCTCTTCATCTTCTTCCTTCATGAGGATTTGATGGTAACCCTTTTAAGCATCAAGAAAACACTTGAAAGGGTAACCTGTGAGGGAGTCAACCTTGAGATCAATTTCTGGTAACGGGTAGCAATCTTTGGGACAAGCCTTGTTTAGATCCTTGAAGTCTATGCACATTCTCCAAGAATTGTCTGGCTTTTGAACCATGACCGGGTTTGCAACCCAGGATTAATATTTGACTTCTCGTAGAATGCCGGCTGACACAAGCTTTTCAACCTCTTGGCATGCAGCCAAGCTTCTTTCAGGGGCTAGACTTCATTTATTTTGGACAACAGGCTTGACTTCAGGTGGTATTCTCAACTCATGTTCAGCAATGCTTCAAGGGATGCCTGTCATATCTTCCGGGCACCAAGCAAAGACATCACTATAATGTGTTAACAACTTTTCAAGATATGAGAGGGTTTCTTGTGAAAGGCTTGGATTGACCCTTATCCTCTGCTCAGGGTACTTAGGATTTATTATTAGCCTTTGCTTGTCTTCTTCACTTTTGGAACTTTCACCTTCAACCATGTAGGCCTCCTGAGAAGGTTGAAGGGTTGCTATTCCCCTCTCGGTGAGAAATTTGACAGTGCCATGGCCGACAGACATAGCCATATAAAATGCACACTGCCCCGGCCTTCCAATGATCACATCATAGTTCGAAGGTATATTGATAACCACAAAGGTGAGTGGTTGGACTCTCTCCTTCTGACCTTCGCTGAAACGAACATTGAGAGTCAGTTGTCCTAAAGACTTAAGGGGTATGTCAGCGATACCTTTTATGGAGGTCCCGGAGGGTTGGAGCCTTGAACGTTCTTCATTGCTCAAACGGTTGAAGAACTTCTCAAACATGATTTTGGTGGCAACACCAGTGTCTATGTATGCTTTGCTCGTTTGTAATGTTCCCACGGTAGCTTCAACCACAAGAGGGTTTGAAAGAGGGTCTTTCTCTGTTGGAGGGAAGCAAACACACTGGAGCTCTCAAGCTTCTAACCTCTGCCTTTTGTGTGGAACCCTTCCATCAAAATCTACCATATTGACTTCTTTGCCCTTTCCTTCAGCCATTTTGTCCCTTACTCCCTTTACCAAGTGAGCAAGTTCCCCAGACTTAACGGCTTCTTCGATCCTCTTTTTAAGCTGGAAGCAATCATTGGTATGGTGCCCCTTTTCTTCATGAAATTCACAGTATTGTGTGGAATTTTTGTTCTTTCTGCTTTTGGGGAGAGGCCTAGGAGGCCAAAAGTTTTGCTTGACATCTTTCGTTGCGAGGATTTCTTGAGGAGTCTTGGTAAGGGGTGTGAAACTTATGCCTTTCTCCCTGTTGGGAGGGTTCCAGCCTTCAGACCTTCGATTGTCTGAACCCGTTTGGCGTCTGTCATAGGAGTTGAAGTTCCCCCTTTTTCTAGTTGGGTTGTTGCCTCACCAGCTGGATCCTCTTTTCCTTTGCTCTTTAATGTCTACTGCCTCCTCTCCCCGGATATGGGCTTCAGCCCTTTCGAGAGCTTCTTCCAAGGTTTTGGGCAGGGATTTGTTGAAATCTCTTGTGAGATATTTCGATGTAATGGCGTTCATAAAACCGGCTACCTACATATGTTAGACCTTCCTTCTTGTATCTTTCTATGAACTCTCGAAGACTTTCATCATCTCTTTGTTTTATCTGAAAGATCACTGTTGCATCTTTAACGTACCGCCTTTGTTGGGAGAACTTGGCCAGGAACCCCTTGCTGAGGTCATCGAAGCTTCAAACGCTTCTGTAACACCCCGAATTTCGTATGACACGTTCTAATATTTTATCCGCAGAAAATTTTATGAAAAGAAATGGTAAACATAATTTTTACCATCATTAAGGTTTTATAAATATTAGTAAACTTAAAAAGCCTTATGTTGCATGGATGTTTACTAGAGAATTATATAAATAAAAAGAAAGTGATATGTTCTAAAAAGATGAGGGGGGTTAAATGAAAATGTGAGATTAAAACACCTAACTCAAAAAAAAAAAAATTCCCAGTATGTGTGTGTGGGTGTATGTTCGATCAAGAGAGAGGCCAGGGGAAACTCCTCCTTCATAACCCTAGTTCTTCAATTCCCCACAAAATTGAAGGAGTAAAAGGCTAAGATTTCAATGCATGAGCTAGGAATCATGATTCCCTAAGTGTTATAAGTGTCAAGAAAGTTTAATTTCATGATTTGGTGATGTTTGATTTAGTGGGTCTAGTGTAATTCGTGAATGCAATGTTAAATCTAGCATGAATAATGGTTGCTATGGTTGTGTATACATCAAGATATGATAAATTCTGAATATGATGATGAATTTGGGAAAAACCCACTTATGCACCATGAATGACTTGAATATTGTGAAATTCTATATGTTTGTTAGATTATTGATGATGATATTATGATGGACAGGTGATTTAGAATAATGTGTATATACTCATAATGGTAAATTGTAAAGTTAGGAAATGCTATGTTAATCAATGGATGAACTATGGAGAAAACATGCTCTAAGTACTTGTACACTATGCTTAATTGTTAGTATGCACGCCAACTGTTTGAAGAAATGCCATAGAATAATTTAGTTGTGTTATGATATGGAGTTTTGATAAAATGATGTTATTGAATGAAAATGAATGTATGCCTAGTCATATAACGCCATGATCAATGAATAAAATGCATAAGTAATGTAAGGCATACAAAAGCTAAAAGTGTAAAGTTATGACATATAGGCACGAAGAAGGAAGAAGGCGCAAGTCACTCGAAGTCACAAGCATCTCAAGATCGCTGTAAGTTCATATGAACTTTATGTACTCTACTTGTAGAATTATGAATGATAATCTTTAGTACTATAAATTTAGTGTAAGTTTCCTTTATATGGAGAAATGTCCAAAAGATAATGTTTGAAGTAAATTGGAAATAACCCGTCTAATGGGTTGGAATGATGAGTAGAATGATTGTTGGAATGTTTGAGAATTTGACTTGTTCATAACGGGTCAAATAATGTAAGTATAGTGAAAGATATGGTATATAGCGGTTCGTTATAAAAGAATCAGAAAGTGGTATGATGAATGTTTCCAAATGGAGGTGATAATGTTAGTAAAGTAATATGATATGTTAATGGGTCGAATAATGATACGGAATTAAAGGATTTCAAATGTTATGTATTACGAACTAACAATGTTTTGTTGTTATGAATGATAGGTAAATCCCTTCCTTGATTTCGGCGCGCTCGGACCGAACACACAATGTCGAATTTTTTTACACGCTTCCGGTTCAAGTTGTCTATTATGTATGGGTCAAAGTTTTCATTTTGTGATATGGTGTTAAACTTGTGTTTAGTATGTAGTAAGTAGTTTGGATTTCTAAACCTTTTAGTGTAGTTTATACAAAATGTTTATGGTGAACCTTATATGGTCACCACTTTGCTATTTTGAAAAATGTCGTAGAACTTAATTAAATTAATGATGTTAAAAGCAGGTGGAAAATTCTTAATGCGAATGGGTCATGTCAAAATTTTGTAAAAATTGTATGAAACTTATGTTAATAGCCGAATGAGAAAAATTTGGGTGTTTCAAGTTGGTATCAGAGCCTAGGTTTGAGGGATTTAAGCATCAAGTGCTTGAACTCAAACTGAAAGCTCGTGAGAAGTGTGTGTTCGTTCCGCGGCGCAATGCAAGTAAGTATTTTAAAAGTTGAAATTTCTGCATTACGAATAATTTAGTTACAGAATGTTATGGAATGGTTACGGGATGTTGTGGAAAGATGTGGGATGAATCGGATCAGTTTGGGGGTTAGAACGGGTTGAAAAGGGGGGTAAAAACATGAAAAAATCAACCATTGTACGCTGGGTGTCACCATAAGCTACGGTGGTTATCGTAGCTTACTGTCACACCCCGACCACGTAAAACAACAAACCGTGGCGGAAACGTCGGGGAGTGTTGTAACAGAATCGTCGTTTCACAACCATGGTAATTAAAAGTTTTGTTTTATTGATTCATTTAGTAAATTACATTGTCTTAGATAACAAACAAACAAATTAAACATCGTCTGTTATTGTTATTAAGTCACTAAGGCCTCGTTCAGATCCTATGTGACTCATGCATCCTAGCAATCGATATCACGCAACACCACCTGAAACATATGTAAAAACAAAGTCAGCAAAGAAATGTTGGCGAGCACATAGGTTTTTTGAGAGTATCGGATTCATGGCTCGTTTATATGTTGCAGTACCTTATTAGACTACAAGAGTCAAAAGTATAAATCTCGTTTTGAAAAGTGTATTGCAACATAATTAACCAACTCAAATCAAGATGGTTATAGTTTATAAAATCTCGTAGCCATGATTCTTAACCCCAAAGACATTTGTTTTAGTAAACCAATTTGTAAAACATCTCATAAAAACTCATTAATAAAACTCGTATGGTTTATATCATTTCGAAAACCTCGTTGTGTGACATCGTTTCAAAATCGTTTCCCAAGTGAACTAAATAATGACATGAAATGGAATATGATAAAAACACTTATATATAAGATGTAACAACGGCGTATCTACCATGATTTTATCATGCTACACCCATCCCATCATCTAATCACTACCCAAAACCAATCTTCTAATCAAATCGTTTATCTCGTTTCATTCGTTTCCAAATCGTTTAACTCGTATCAAATCGTTTAACTCATTTCAAATCATTCTCGTTTTAATTGTGAAACTACTTTTGGTCGTCTTGCTAATAACATTCAAACCTTCGTGACTCGTCTATCTCGTTTCTCGCATTAACAAACCACCAAAGGGTAAGTTAACAATCACAGATTCGTTCGTTACCTACATAACCCCCACACATAACCATGGGTATAGTCTGATAACGGGATTTGTTAGATCCTATGGTACCATAACCTAATACTGGTTGGTTCGGCCAAAATTAATGAATGTCATTCGTTATGTAACTACAACCAACAAGTTCGTTCACATTATCGAAATCGTTATTAGTTTAATATAAACCATTTAAATCGTTTTTGAAACCATCGTTTTAATACATATGAATCACCCCAAAACAATTGAAAACAGTAAAATAGGGGAACTATGTACTTACATTGAATAGAAGGGTATCCTTGATCTAAAGAACTTAGCGAAGCTCAGGCAAACCAAGGAAATTTGTAGGATCGTGATTCGACCCGGATGAGTCGTTCGGAAGAGCTCTCGTACGTTTCAGAGGCGGAAACTAAGAAACGAACTAGAAAACAGCTTGAAATACACTTTAAATCTCTTTGTATATTCAAATAACAGTGTTTACAATCAGAGAATAAACCGGCAGCACCTCGGTATCAATTGGTCTCTGTTACCTTCAAATGACACACTCAACCCCTATTTATAGACTTGGTCTGTTAGCTTGAAATGACCAGGCATGTTCAAGCTACCAGGGTTGTTTAAGCTACCAGGCCTGTTCAAGCTACCATGCATGTTCAAGCTACCAGGCCTGTTCAAGCTATCAGGCAGGTTCAAGCTATCAGACAAATTACAATTTCAGATCTGCAACGCAACCAGAGACTCGATATAAGACGAAGACGACAGATGTGTGCACCAACAGACTCCCCCTCAGATGTTGACGAGTCTTAAGTGTCGAGTCTTCGCATCTTCAGTCTTTATCCGTCTGAATGCTCTCTGAAATATCTCACAATGTAAGCATCCTCTAACTTTCTCTTCTCCTCTTCAGCATCAAACAAACTCTCCACGAACAATCTCCCGGATGTCTTCAGACTCCCCCTTTCGATATGCTGGGATCGCAGTCTGGCATGTTGAAATCACACATTTCTCAGGTATCAGAACCTGACTTTCTATTGTTCAAATAACCTGCACATTCTCTACCCAAAAATAAATTTTCTGATGATAACTTGTAAAACAATCTCACCATCTAATGAATCACTTGCAGAAATTAAACAATCAAAGAATGATTTTTCAATGTTAATCTTTTGATGAACCACTTGAAAATATATCATTTTTATATTCAAAACAACACACTCTCCCAAACCATCTGTTCATCATGTTTAGCACTCGGAATTTTGAAAATTAGCTCTTCAACACCAGTTGTCGAAAATCTTTTTGGATTTTTCAAAAAAAAATTATGCTAAAACACACTGAAACTCTTTTTGGATTTTTTAATATAAAAAATGTAATGCAATAAAGAAATATTTACAGACAATATTTTTGTGAGTTTGTGTAAGAGGATCATATCAGTTTTTGAGACAAATCACCAACACCGTTAAGCTTCATACATTCTAAGTTCTAAACGATTCACTTAGATTGTCAGTATACTGATCCACTTAAATTTTCACACAAAGTTCAACTGTTTCGAGATACGAGATTAATGTTTTAAGCACTTAAACTTATTCGCGTGTCCCACCTCAGAATATACTCCCGTATCCAGATCCCGATATTCAGTCTTACAGGAAATTGTAACACAAATGATATCTGTAAGGGAAATAAATTATGAAGAATCATGAGAGCTCAGGTTAAAACTACCGTTCAGCAGAGAGATCATGACTCAACTTTTGGGTGTGTCCCCTTTAGAGGATCTTTTTTACAACAGCATTGCTAAGCAATTTTATTGTCTTATCATATATGCTGAGGGTTATGCTATGTTTCAAGCATTGCAGAAAGTATTATTCGAGGACTAGGTCAGAACTACCGTTCAGCAGAAGTCCTGGAATAATACCCCAGACATCACTGAGTATAAAAACCTAGTATATCAGAAAAAGGAATCTTTCAAATGAGATTTCGGGGGTTACCCATATATCCGAGAGATGTTACCCACGAAATAAGCAAGTTTAAATTTAGGTTTATATCTCGTCACAATCTACTAAATGTGCAAAAACCTACTCACACATCCACGGTGAGATCGTTTATCACATTTGACATTCCAATTCTTTAGCATGTTGTGATAGTCCACTGATGTACTATCATTTCCTCTTTTTGCACAACAAAACTCATTTTTCATTTTATCATGTTTTTGGCTTTTTCAAATTTTCAAATGTTTTTGGATTTTCTGAAAATTTTTACTCCCCCTAAAATGCAAACACATTTTAGGAAATTTGAAAACAAACTGTACAAGAAACATAACAACTGATATCGAATCACTTCAATTCGCCATCCTCTTGGCATAAACAATCAGAACTCTCCCTTACAACAAACTATTTTCCCATTGTGATCTCAAAACACTTAAGTTTGTTTTAATCAAAATGGTTTTTCCGGAAAATAAGTTTTGTTGATTTTAAGAAACCATTTGTAGGTTAGGGAATAAACTCGTCATTTTGTTCTCCAAAATACCACATGTAAGTATGGTCCAATCAAGTTCAACTTAATGACCTTGATTAACCACTTGTCAATGAAAACCTCTTTCAATCACTTACAGGTTCACTCACCAACCATAACCACTTGTAAATCAACATATAACAATTTAAATATACCACCTGTACTTTACCAACTGTACCACATGTAGGATCATTTGCTAAGAAAGATGCCGATTCCTGCTCCACTCTTACCAACCTGAGAGCTCCGGCAAGTCAGATTT
Source organism: Helianthus tuberosus (assembly GCA_030545235.1). Lineage (NCBI taxonomy): Eukaryota > Viridiplantae > Streptophyta > Magnoliopsida > Asterales > Asteraceae > Helianthus > Helianthus tuberosus. The sequence goes on along the minus strand of CM060387.1, from coordinate 131,336,124 downwards.
TTAGTTTGGAAATACTTTCCCCCAAGGCTGACCATCCTTGGGAGATTCTGGAACACATCTGTCCCACCAGCACTTTGATTTGTAGAACTCTTTAGCTCCTTTCACTTTTCCTGCAACCATCTTACCAAAAATATGTTTAACATTTCCATTAAACACCTTTTCAGCATCAAATTCTTTCTTATCAGCTAAGAATTGATCTGAAATCTCAACCCTACCTTTTGATTTCAAATATTCTTTTGCTAATAACGGAAAGTTTTCCTCGTTCAACTCAGGAACGGAATTATCAACCTTTTTCTCAACACATGACTCCTCTGATTTTATGGAATCAGATTCATTGTCAGAATTACCCTCAGATTTAACCACCCACTTTTGTTTACTCAAATCACCTCTTCTTTTGTAAAACCGTTTTGAACTTTCTCCTTCCTCAGAAGTAAAATTTTCAAACTTTTTAACATTTTTCACAGGTTGTTCTTTCTTATTAACACAAGTCTTTCTCAAAACAGAATTAGAAGAAACTTCCTGTTTTTGGTAGTTGGTCTTGGAGCAATTCCAAGCTATGTGTCCAACTTCCTGGCATTTGAAACAGGTTCTTCTGTCAACTCTTTCAGCAAACCTTCTCACATTCTTCTTTACTTCAACAAGAAACTCTTGATTTGACTGCTTCCAGAACGGTTTCTTCTGTTCATCCTCTGAACTTCCTCCTGAAACAAATTTTGTTTTTGGTTTATAAGTTTTCTGATTTTTATAATTTTCTGAAGAATTGAAACCAAGACCTTTCTTTTTTAGATTACCATTATGGTTTGATTTCTTTTGAAAACCTGAACCATGACCGTAACCCTTTTTCTTGTTCAATCTCTGTTGAACTCTTGAAGTGTACTTTTTAGGTTTTTCAGCAAGATTTAAATCTTTTATTTCAGAAATATTAATTTCTGTTAATTTGAAAACCTGTTTGATCATTTCAGTTTTGACACCTCTTATTGGAAATTCCTTATCAGAATATAATTTGTCTGAATCAAACAAAGTATATGCCACTTTGATTAATCCGTCATTCAAATTAGATTTTGATAATAGGAATTCTCTATTGTAAACCCTGTTAACCGGTGAACTCGGACTCCTCTCAGACGAACTCTGACTTTCAGACTTAGACTCCAACTTTGACTCTTCATCCATATCTAACACCTGATCAACAACTTTCTTTACTAACTCAGACTCATGATCAGTGTCAGACGCTGTGAATGTAACATCAATATTGTCTGGTAATTCATCAATGATTTCAGACTTTAACTTGATATTGACTGCCTTTTTTAGACGCTCCTCGTTAGGATTCCTTGGAGAATAAGTTTCATGGATCGGGGGCGAACATCTGTTATACTTGACACTTGGTTTCTTACCAGTATCAGTATCTTCAGTCTTTTTATCCATGAACACTTCCAGACCTGCAACACTAGGATAAACACGATCAATCAGACAATCACAAGTAGTGTAACTCAACAGTAATCGTTTAATCCTTTCACTTTCGATCTTTTCAAGCTCCACTTCTTTCTTCAGCTTAGCACAGTCTTCAATATATTCATTGATAACACTCTGCTTTGTCATTAATGTTGCGCTCATTTTGTCATTTGCTTTTTCAATTTCTGAATTTGTTCTTTTCAAACTATCAACTGTCCTGTTCAGCACATTGTACGACTCCTTCACATACTTTACATCAGACAATAAATCTTCTTTTATCTTCTCTAACTCAGCAATCTTTGTATCCTTCTCAATACAATCTTTGCAAGATTCTGAACACTTCGAACACGGTTTTTCAACTTCAACCTCTTTTTCAACTATCTTTTCAACCTCGACGACCTTCTCTACTTCGATAAATTTATCAACTTCAACTATTTTTTCAACTTCGACAAGTTTTTCAATTTCAACAATCTTTTCGATCTCGACAATCTTGTCAACAACTTTTTCTACTTTAACAATTTTCTCCACAACTTTCTCAATCACTTGATCAACCTTTTCTTCTCCAGCTTCTGTCTTTGTCTTTTCATTAGCTAGCCTTCTTGCTGCTTCCAGCTCTTTCTTCAATCTTGCAATCTTCTTTTGATTTAGCATCTCCATTTTATCTGCAAAAAACAAATTAAAACTAGTAGGATCAATGCCTTTTCTAGCTCTGTTGAGATGTTCTTCTTCATCATCGGTATTCACATCACTTCCAAGATCTGGAAAAATTGGGATTCTTTTCTGATTAGTCTCATCTTCACCCTGAATTCTTGCAACACAAGCTGAACCAGGTATGTATTTGTCCCAACTAAATCCTTCAGCAACAAATTCATCATCTTGATGGATAAGTAAAGCTTTCTTCTTTCCATCTTCAATAGCATGACCATGTGCAGTTTGTGGTTGTTGAGCAATCTGATGGAAAATTGATTTCTGATAATAGTTGTTCTTTTCTTGATTCCCAGTTGCTTCTTTGCTTTTGCACTCTCTTTTAAAATGTCCTTTTCCTTTGCAACGGAAACAGGTAACTTTCGATTTGTCAAAACCCAATGGAGAGGTAGCCATTCCTCAAAATTCATCCCTACCAGTAATCTCTTGAAACTTTTCAGCTCTCCTCCAAGCACTTGCTAAGCACCATTTGATATCCATCACTTCAAGTTCTTCAGCATCAATTTGGTCATAATCTTCTTTGGTAAGCATCGGATTGCCAATCTTCCCATCAATCAAACTTTCGTAAGATTCTAACATAGTAACCAGTGATGCCATGTGCTGCTTGGCAACTTCTGGAGACAAATTCTGACCATTTTGAATGTTTAATGTAACATTGCACTGAAGATGTGTTGAATTTTGTCGTTGAGAAGTTGATGTTGCGCTATTTGGATCAAAACTTGAAAATGATGAAGAAAATCCACCACTTTGAGTCGCATTACTAATCTTTGTTCCAGATGAGCTGTCAGCACTAAAACCAGTTTGAATCTTTGGACTATGGCTGGGAGTGGCCTCAAACTTGTTACCTCTGTAATACAAACTGACATCTTGTTTTGCATTTGGATTCGTCATTATAGCAGTCTTTTGAATATCCAGCTCTTGTTCCTCAATCTTCTGGATAAACTGTGCCAAATTCATACTCTCAGTCTTCCTCATGAGTTTCACAATCATCAGATAAGTTCCCCACTTCTGTTGGGGTAATGCCTCTGCTAACTTATCAACCCACTCATCATCATCTTTCTGAATATCCAATCTTTTCATTTCTAGAACCAGATGACAGTATCTATCTATTGTTTCCTTTGTGGTTTCATGATCAAATGCAGTAAATATGTCAAACGACTTCTTCAATAAGGCCTTTTTGTTTTTGATCATATCAGCACTCCCTCGGAATTTCTGAAGTAAAGCTTCCCAGATTGATCTAGCAGTTCCATTATGTTGAAGTAAGACAAAGATGTCTTCTTTAACTGCTTGCTGTAAAATGCTGATCATCATCTTCTCACTAGTGTATTTCAACTTATCAGCTTCAGTAAAATCATTGAAACCCTTTTCCAACCCACGTTCATTCTTTGGTTTCTCGTAATCTTTCAGTAAAGAACACCAAGCATCGAATCTGTAAGCCTGAACCCAATTCTCAAAACGATTTTTCCAACCCTGAAAATCTTAGATATACATCAACTTTGGCGGCTTCTGATGCGTTCCCGTTTCATTTTCACTGTATAAATTCTCAGCAGCAGTGACAGGTGCAACCGGTGTTGCAAAGGCATTGTAGAATTCCTCATCCATGTCTTTTGAAAATTTAATATACTTTGGCGAAAACACCTGACAACAAACAAACAAATTATCAGTTTAAATGAATTGAACACGTAAAAATGTGTTGATGAAATCAATCGAAGACTCGTGTTGAAGACTTGCAGACTGACTAAGACTCCAAATTGTGCAAACTGAGTGAATGAGCCGAAACCAACTTTGTGTATCCGACACTAATCCAAGTCACATGGGCCGGTGAAATGGATCCAACAACCGAAACTCTTGTGAACTTTACCTTTGTATGAAAAGTTTGACACACTGTGCGAACTACAGAATGACAAACTGTGCGGACAGCTATGACCCGGACCAATTTCAAACCATAAGACTTGGACCTTTTACACACCGATTTATTTGTATTTGATACACAATATAAATCTCTATCACGTGTAAACTGACAAATCTTGATATTACACGATTACTGATTTTGGCCTAGATAATCACATGGACTGTTGATATAATGAGCCGACAAATTCAAATTTCAAATATATTTGATTGGACCGATCAAAACAACTAATCACATTCACACACTTATATCATGGACTGACAAAAAACAAACAAGTCTATTGAACCGATGTATCAGACTTCTCCTGCACTATATGACTTTATCAAACCTAAACAATTAAACACATGCTAACTGACAATATATCACTTTATCTTGGGCCAAACAACATATCTCATGCAAACATGGCAGATCTCACATGTATCGAATTTTTTTTTTAATGGAAGACAAAATTTCAAAAAGCTAGCACATGTATCCACAAAACACTTATATCAATACAATATAATATTTTCTCATGCATTATTTTTTAATATCAGACACTTTATATTCTCAATTCGAGACTCTTCACATGCAGCCGACAACTTCAATACCAAATCACATGAACTGATATATTTCACATGCTCACAAATACCAATCCCACATAGCTGACATTTTTTTTAAAGTTTCACACAATACGATGCACTTTCAAGCGAACAAGTAGTATATTTTTCAAGCGATCAGACGTTGTATTTTCAAGCGACCAGTCAATTTCAAGCTGGCAGCCAATTTCAAGCTAACATGGTTGATTTTTTCAAGCGACCAGTCAATTTCAAGCTATCAAGCAGATGACATCAGCATATCGAACAAAATTTCAAGCGATCAGATGATTTTAACCCGTTTTTAAGTTGATTTTAGTGCTGAAAATTTCCAGGATTCATTAAATCATGATTACGCACAAGATGTGAAAGTTTGAGCCGATTTTAACCGTAAAATTTTTTTAATTTTGTAAAAGAAGGTGTAGAAAACAGATTTTCAAGCTGAATATGGCAATAACTCCTCGTCCTGAGCTCTGATACCAATTGTAGGATCGTGATTCGACCCGAATGAGTCGTTCGGAAGAGCTCTCGTACGTTTTAGAGGCGGAAACTAAGAAACAAACTAGAAAACAGCTTGAAATACACTTTAAATCTCTTTGTATATTCAAATAACAGTGTTTACAATCAGAGAATAAACCGGCAGCACCTCGGTATCAATTGGTCTCTGTTACCTTCAAATGACACACTCAACCCCTATTTATAGACTTGGTCTGTTAGCTTGAAATGACCAGGCATGTTCAAGCTACCAGGGTTGTTCAATCTACCAGGCCTGTTCAAGTTACCAGTCATGTTCAAGCTACCAGGCCTGTTCAAGCTATCAGGCAAGTTCAAGCTATCAGACAAATTAAAATTTCAGATCTACAACGCAACCAGAGACTCGATATAAGACGAAGACGACAGATGTGTGCACCAACAAAATTCAAGTAGTACCTAGTAATCGAATCACTAGTCAAACAATAGACGCCTAAATCGGAAGATCGGACAGAATGAGGTCTTGTAAACCTGTAGAATCGTTTTCACGACCAAACGAGTCGTTCAGAAGAGTTTTTCCTCAATACGAGAGGCGGAAACAAATGTATCGAGTTGATTCGGCTTGCAATTCACTTTAAACTGTCTTTTGATTGATATAACAACGTATTACAGCGAGTAGACACTTCGGCAGCACTTCGGCTCTGAAACCGGAAAAGTTACAAATGACAAGGCGTCAAAGGTATTTATAGGAGAGCTAATTTCGCACGGAACAGCACAAGCGAAATTAGTTTCATACGAAATCTAATTTCATGCGAAATACCCACAAACACAATTTTCTCGTTTTGCGTGCCCTGATCTATCTAATACAATACAAGACTCGATACAAGATGAAGTCGACAGACATATGCACCAACAGACTCCCCCTTGGATGTTGACGAAGTCTTCGGTGTCGAGTCTTCAATATTCAGTCTTTATCAGTCTTCTCGACTTCTCCCGAAATATCTAACAATGTAAAACATCCTCAATCTTTCTCTTCTCTTCTTTTTCAGGATCTCGGCCTGGCTATATCTTCTCTTGATCAAATCTCTTGATTCCTTAAGTTCATCAACATCCTCAGATTCATGATCAGAACCTTCCTCTATACAACTTCAGACTCCCCCTTAAATTGTGCTTGGGATCGCAGTATGGCTTCCACAAGTTCAAGATCGTGACCTCGGTCACATCCTGCTCAGGATCGAAACCTGGCTTTTTCTAAACACAAAATTCTCAGATATCGAAACCTGGCTAACCTGCACAATCTCTACCTCACAATAAATTTCACAAATTTAAAATTTGACAAATTTAGGTTCTTTGCTTACCACTTGTAGAAAGTAATTTCAAAAAATGATTTAAAACCTCTTGCAGGAATCAATCAATCAATAAATGATTTTACAATTTTAATCTCTGATGAACCACTTGTATGAATAGAATGATTTATCATTTAAAAACTTCTAATGACCACTTGTGGGCAAGATATTCAAATCTTTTTCTCAATTTAAACAGACTCTCCCAAACCTGTTCATGATGTTTAGCACTCGGAATTTTGAAAATCAGCTCATCAATATCAGTTGTCAAAAATCTTTTTGAATTTCAAAATATTATGCTAAAACACACTAAAATCTTTTTGGATTTTTGATTTTAGCGAAAAGCAGTAAAGAAATATTTACAGACAATATTTTTGTGAGTTTGTGTAAGAGAATCATATCAGTTTTTGAGACAAGTCACTAACACCGTTAAGCTTTATACATTTTCAGTTCTAAACAATTCACTTAGATTGTCAGTATACTGATCCACTTAAATTTTCACACAAAGTTCAACTGATTCGAGATACGAGATTAATGTTTAGAGACTTAAACTTATACGCGTGTCCCACCTCAGAATATACTCCCGTATCCAGATCCCAATATTCAATCTTACAGGTGAGTATACCTAGATGATATCTGTAAAGGGTTAAATGCGAGGGCCATGAGAGCTCAGGCTATTGCTTCCGCAAAATCAGAGAGATGATGGCTTCAACTTTAGGTGTGTTCCCTTTAGAGAATCTTTTCTTCAACAGCACATGATTAGCATTTTGCAATGTTTCATCATTTTTTATGCTGAGGGGGGGTGCTATATTTCAAGCAAGCGAAAAGTATTATACGGGGACTAGGCCATTGCCTCCGCAAAATCAGAAGTACCGGGATAATACCCCAGATATCATTAAGCATAAAGACCTAGTATCTCAGAAAGAGGGACCTTTCAAACAAGATTCTGGGGGTTACCCTTGTAGGTTGAAATCTCAAAATGCCGATTCCTACTCCACACTTACCAAGCTGGGAGTTTCGGCTAGTCATACTAGTGAAAAATTTTCAATATTCAAAAACAATTTTTCAAGAATGATGCCGATTCATGCTCCGCGATTACCAACTTGGGAGATCCGGCAAGTCAGGTTTTTCAGTTAAAGACATTCTCCCAAGCCTGACAGACCTTGGGAGATTCCGAGTTATCAACACTCAGTTTCTTTCCTTTCATTTTCTTCTCATAAAATTCCTTTACCCCTTTGGATTTCCCATCAATCATTTTTCCAAAAATATATTTCACTTTGGGGTTAAAGGCTTTTTCAATATCAAATTCTTTCTTTTCAGAGAAAAATTGATTTGAAATCTCAACTTTGCCAATTTTTTGTTTAAAATTTTCAGCTCGCAATGGTGGAAAATTTGCATCATCCATTTGAGGAACTGATTTTTCACCTTTTGATTCAATTTGTGGCTCCTCTGATTATGTGGAATCAGATTCATCGCCAGAAGATAGCTCCTCTGATTTTGACGAATCAGAATCATTGCTAGAACTATCATCAGACCTTTTAACAACCCATTTTTGATTGTCAAGATTTGCTTTTCTATTGTAAAACCTTTTTGAACATTCACCAACCTCAAATTTTGAGTTTTTGAAACCTATAAACGGTTTGGTTGATGATTCATTTTCAACTATCTTCTCTTTCATTTTAAGAGACACTCCCTGTTTTGATTGAATTGCCATAGAGCAATTCTTGGCAATATGTCCAATTGTTTTGCATTGAAAACAAGTTCTTGTCTCTTTCTTCTGAACAACTTCATTCTTCATTTCATCTTGCTTCTTTGCAAGGAATTCTCTGTTTGTCTGTTTCCAGAATGAACTTTTCTCCTCTTCTTCCGAGCTTGCACCTGAAACAAATACTGTTTTTGGTTTATAAATTTTCTCATTTTTATGATTTTCTGGTGGAATAAAACCAAGACCTTTCTTTTTGAAATTTCCGTTATGGTTTGGTTTCTTTTGAAAACCAGAACCAGAACTGTAACCCTTTTTCTTGTTTTCTCTTTGTTGTACTCTTGAGGTGTATTTTATAGATTTTTCAGAAAGATTTACATCTTTTATTTCAGAAATATTAATTTCTGTTAGTTTGAAAACCTTTTTAATCATTTCAGTTTTAACACCTCTTATTGGAAATTCTTCATCAGAATATAATTTGTCAGAATCATTCAAAGAATAAGCAACTTTGAATGTTTCATCATTCAAATTAGATTTTGATAACAAGAATTCTTTATTATAAACTCTTTTGCCCTTTTCGACTTTTGAATTTGACGTGTCGAGTTCAGACTTTGACTCTGAATTTGACTCCGACTTTGACTCCTCGGTTTCTTCGTTATCTAACACATGATCCACCACTTTCTTCATTAATTGAGATTGTTGATCAGTGTCAGACGATGTGAAAGTAACATCAATGTTTTCTCGCAAGTTATCTGATGGTTCAGATTCCCACTTTAAGTTGGTTTCCTTTTCGACTCTTTCTGAATTTGGATTTCATGGAGAATATCCATTTTCAAGCGGGGGTGGACACTTGTTCTAACTGACACTCTGTTTCTTACCAGAAATCTTCACTTTAGTATCCTTCTTCTTTTCAGAATTCTTTTCATCAGATGCTTCCTCTTCTTCAAATGCTTTCATGCCTCCAACGGTTGGATAAATCCTGTCATTAACATAAGAAGTACATGAGTAACTTTTTAACAACCTATTTACTCTTTCTGTTTCAATCCTTTGGGTTTCCAGTTTCTGTTCCAGTACATCACACTTCTCAATATAATTGTTGACCACTTTCTGCTTTGTCATGAAAGCTCCTTGAAGTGTCTTCATAGTTGCTGCTTGTTCACTGCTTGTTTGATTGTACAAATTCATTGACTTGTTAAGAACATCATAGGATTCTTTCAATCTGTTCATGTTGTGAATCAAAGTACTGTTTTGCTTTTTCACTGCTTCACAATTCTCACATTTCACCTGAATCTTTTGTGCATCAGCTTCTGTATCAACTTTAAAAACTGGAACTTCTTTTACTTTTCTTTTGATCACAGGAACTTCTTCATCATCACTGCTGACTTGTTTCTTATCTTTCTTCTTTTTCTTTTTAACTTTTCCATCATCATCGTCACTCTCTTCCATCATTCTTAAGTGCTCTTCCATTCTCCTTGCATAATAATCGTCATCATTATCACTGTCTTCAGCAACTCGAGCAACAAAAGCTTTGTGATTTGGAGTTTTGTTAGGATCATAGTCATCCCAACTAAAAATTTTCCAGCTAAAACCTTCTGGTAGTCTTTCATCATCTTGATCTATCAGACATGCTTTGCTGTCAGCTGAAATATATTTATCCCAACTGGATCCTTTTTTTGACTTTTTATCATCTTTATTCACCATACAAGCTCTCTTTGATGATTCCTCGATTGCCTTCTTAGCATGTGCAGTTTGTGGTTCTTGTTGTTGTTGTTGTTGAGCAACTTGATGATAAATTGCTTTCCGATAGTAGTCATTGTTGTTGAACGGATTTTGAACTCCACTTGCTTCGCGATTTGTGCACTCTCTCTTGAAGTGTCCTTTTTCCCTGCAACGAAAACAAGTAACTTTAGATTTATCAAATCCTAAAGTAGAAACATTTGCATCACGGGAATCATCTCTTCCCATAATTTGTTTAAACTTTTCGGCTCTTCTCAAAACACTCGCCAAACACCACTTTATATCCATCAATTCTATCTCCTCAGTATCAATCTGATCGTAATCCTCTTTTGTCAACATTGGATTCCCGATCCGTCCTTCAACTAAGCTCCCATATGACTCTAATACAGTTACCAACAAAGGCATGTGACTTTTTGCAACTTCTTCTGGGTAATCTTGATCATTTTCAAGATTTAATGCAATGTTGCATTTAATAACTTTGCCATTCTTTGTTGTTGACAGGTTTGAATCAAATTATGGATATGAGAAAAACTTGTTTTGCTATTTGATCCTTTAGATGACCCTCCAGACGAACTCTTAGCATTAAATGCAGTTTCAACCTTTGGTGACATGTTGGTCTTATCACTAATACCTCCTTTGTAATAAAGACCGATATCTTGTTCTCCATCAAAATCTTTCATTCTTGAAATCTTTCTTTGTTCCATTTCCTGAGCTTCAAGTTTTTCAATGAACTTACTCAGTGTCAAATTGCTAAAGTCTTTCTTATTTCTCAACATCATGAGATATGTGCCCCAAGTTTCATGTGGCAATGCATCAGCCAACTTCTCAATCAATTCTTCATTATCTTTTGTAATGCTCACCCTCTTCATGTTGACTAACAGATTGAAATATCTTTCGATGATCTGTTTAGTGCTCTCAGTTCTCAAACCACGAAATAGATCAAATTCCTTTTTCAAAAGTGATTTTTTGTTCTTGATCATTTCTTTACTTCCAACAAACTTTGATTTTAAAGCTTTCCAGATTGAATAAGCAGTTCCATTGTGTTGCAATAAAACCAAGATATCTTCCTTAACAGCTTGATGCAATAAACTCGTCATCATCTTTTCATCTTTGTATTTCTTTTTCTCTTCTGCACTTAAATCTTTCATTGCAATAATCTCCTCATCATCAGTCATCGGTCTAACATATTTCGTTTCAACACATTCCCAAGCATCCAAGTAATTTTCTTGAACCCAATTCTCAAATCGTTCTTCCCATCCTTTATACTCCTCGATGTTCATGAGCTTTGGCGGTTTTTGCATGGTACCCGTTTCATTTTCTAACATTGTGTGTTGGGCAATGCTAATCGGAGTAGCAAAAGCGTTGTAAAATTCCTCTTCCATGATTCGGTTTTACAATTTCCCAAAATTAGAATGTTCAAACGAAATCAACTACTTTCAAACGAAATGACCCTTTGGTGCGAAATACCCTTTCAAGCGAAATAACCAATCCTGTGCGAAATCACTGTTTTCATGCGAAATAACACCCTTTCAAACGAAATAGGTGATTTCGTGTGAAATACTCAAACGAAATTCCAATTTGATGCGAAATAACTGATTTCATGTGGAACTCTCAAACGAAATTCCAATTTGGTGCGAAATAAGGCTTATTTCATGTGAAATACTGCTGATGTCATCATCTCGAGCTGTTTTTGCCAAAATTGATTAGGTTTTAAGCTGTTTTAAGAACTGAAACTTTCTAGGATTTGTTAAAACACAGTTTCGCACATTATGTGTAAATTTCAAGTTATTTTGTCCGTGAAAACTTGTTAATTTTGAAAAAGAAGGTGTAGAAATCAGAATTTTCAGCTGAATTGGTATGAACTCTTCCTCCTGAGCTCTGATACCACTTGTAGGATCGTTTTCACGACCAAACGAGTCGTTCAGAAGGGTTTTTCCTCAATACGAGAGGCAGAAACAAACGTATCGAGTTGATTCAGCTTGCAATTCACTTTAAACTGTCTTTTGATTGATATTACAACGTATTACAGCGAGTAGAAACTTCGGCAGCACTTCGGCTCTGAAACCGGAAAAGTTACAAATGACAAGGCATGAAAGGTATTTATAGGAGAGCTAATTTCGCACGGAACAGCCCAAGCGAAATTAGTTTCATACGAAATCTAATTTCATGCGAAATTACCACTTAATTTCGTACGAAATAACCTATGTGTTATTTCATGCGAAATACCCACAAACACACTTTTCTCATTTTGCGTGCCCTGATCTATCTAATACAATACAAGACTCGATACACGACGAAGTCGACAGACATATGTACCAACACCAAATGAGTGTTGGAACTCATGTGATATGGTTTAACAAAGCCTACATCCTAAATTGAAACCAAACCTAAGTGCTTTCGACCCGTTACGACCCATTAAGGTAGCTTATGCTACTTTTACATGTCGTTCGCGCAAACGTGCGTTCGAGACGTCTACCTAGTCCTATGACAAGTATTATATGCCTAAACATGTTTAAATATGATGCATAATCAGTTACATGACAAATGTTTAGGTTACATATGCTTAAAATCCAATTATGCATGAAAATGGCGTTTTGGTCATTTACCTAAGGCATATAAATTACCTATCATACAACTACTTAGACTATGTGACCATCAGGTATAACCTCGGAAGGTTATTCCCTATGCAACTATGGTCACTAAACATGCTTGGTCGGATCCTAATGATCGACCAAACAGGTCGAGTTCGAAAGTCTAAGCGGTGGTTTAGACCGCTTGACTTACGACTCTAACCAAGCACTAAACTAAAAGTGACGAGCTAAGCATGTTAAAACATGCTTAACTAAGTTAGAAAACAAGTTTTGATATCAAAACAAAGTGTTTTGATACCAAGAGTAGTTTGGTTGCAAAATACGCTTAAATGCACATTTTGACCGAAACTACGACTCGTCACTACGCCTAGTCAACGTGGTAATCATTAGGTATAGTCACTAGGGACTATAACCATCGTGATTACGCTCACGTTGCAAAGTTCAAACGAACTTCTCGTTGACCATTGACTGGTCAAAGCTGAAAGTCAAACACTGTTTGACTTTTAAGCTAGGAAAGCAATAAAAGAATGAAGGAAGCTTACAAAGGGTCCTTGCTTGAACTTGATCTTATAATTCTCAGGTATGAAGTTATAAAAACCTCAACTTAGAGAATTTAGATCAAGTGTGAAGAGAATGAATGAAATGGCCAAGCTATTTATACTTGTTGCAAACATACAAGATCATGACACTTGTTTGTGTGGTCTCCAAGCAAAAATCATGGCCATACAAGTGTTAGGAGCTGATTAGAAGCCTTGGAGAGGTGTTAACTTGGTTAATACACATTAATATTTGCATAAACAACCCCTGAGGACAAAATGAAGGCGAAATATCCACAATTGTTTTACATTGTACATCGATTACAGAGCACAGTTGTCACACTTACGGTAGCACCGGGGAGAAAATGGGCACCGTAAGGCAGTAGCCCAGTAGCGTAAAGAAAAAGGGGCCACCGTAAAGAAAAAGTGGCCATTTTCAGCCAAATTCAAATATGTTGTTCTGTTTGATGTTTTTATCACACGAGAAGTATTAAAACGTTATATTAAGACTTTAAAGAATAAGAAAAGTGATACCAAGGTATATGGGATAAAGAATACTATGATGTTGGTTGTCGGAAACGTTGAGTTTCCAAAGAAAGTTTAAGTATGATTTAGCCGCGAGTAATTTCTTTTACGTATTAGAAAGAATAAGAGCTACGTATTACTAACATGGTTACATGATAGAAAGGATGAATGAATGTTAAAATAAAGAATGATGTTTATGTGTAGATGGCAGATACGAATGATGATGAAGCGACACAACAAGAACAACTAAAGACTATGATTTCGGAAGAAGTAAAGAAGGCAATTGAGGCTAGCATACCCCGACTAGCTCAAGAAGTTGAAGGGCAAGTATTGGGGGTAGTTGATACCTTAGTAACGTCCAAGGTGGAGATAGGGCAAGAGATAGGGAGATCGAGTTAAGAAGGGAGATAGAGTTAAGAAGTCATGTTGAACGGGGAGAGAAAAGAGTGGCGGAGAAGCCTACCAACACGAACCCATCGAAAAAGGCAAAGTATCAAGATCAAAACAGGAAAGGGAAGACAAGTAGTGGGATTACGACTTGCAAGACATGTGGGAAACATCATTCGGGTGAATGTTTGTTGGGAAAGAAAGGATGCTACAAATGTGGGCAAGAGGGACATCCGTATTATAGGTGCCCCGAAAACTCAAAGGCGTGTTACAATTGTAATCAAACGGGGCACATTAAAGCAGAATGTCCGAAACTCCAACAAGGGGTAAAGAAAGATGGAAAGAAGGATGAGTCTTCCAAGGCTCGTGGGAAGATGTTCCAGTTAACCTCGGATGAAGCTAAGACTAGCCCGGATGTGGTCTTAGGTATATTCTTGGTTAATTCTATGCCTATGAATGTATTATTTGATTCCGGGGCTAGTAGATCGTTTTTTTATGAATTGTTAGTTCATCCATTGTTTAAGCTTGAAAAGATGTTAGTACCCTTAGAAGTGGAAGTTGCTAATAGTAAAAGCCATTTGTTGCATGATATTTGTAGAAACTGTAGGATCTTAATCGAAGATGAGGAATTTAGTATAGATCTTGTCCTGATGTACATGGGGGAATTTAAAGTAGTTGTAGGAATGGATTGGCTAGCCCAAAACCATGCTGAAAATCAATGTAAAAAGAAAGTCATTTTCAGCCAAATTCAAATATGTTGTTCTGTTTGATGTTTTTATCACACGAGAAGTATTAAAAACGTTATATTAACACTTTAAAGAATAAGAAAAGTGATACCAAGGTATATGGGATAAAGAATACTATGATGTTGGTTGTCGGAAACGTTGAGTTTCCAAAGAAAGTTTAAGTATGATTTAGCCGCGAGTAATTTCTTTTACGGAATTAGAAAGAATAAGAGCTACGTATTACTAGCATGGTTACATGATAGAAAGGATGAATGAATGCTAAAATAAAGAATGATGTTTATGTGTAGATGGCGGACACGAATGATAATGAAGCGACACAACAAGAACAACTAAAGACTATGATTTTGGAAGAAGTAAAGAAGGCAATTGAGGCTAGCATACCCCGACTAGCTCAAGAAGTTGATTTAGGATCGGTTTTGACACCGTACGATTGCGTAACGAACGTTCGACGTGCGGAATCCGTGAACGTGCGTGACCGAACACACGAGAACGTACTAATAACGTGATTCTATTGAATAAGATGACGTGTACAAAGCCGAGAATCACGTAGAGAACTTTCTCTCTCAAGACTTTCTCTCTCTACGATTATCTCCCTAAGTCTCCAAAATGAGCAAAAGTCTTCTAAACTATGACATAACTCTTCTATATATACCCCTTGGAATTAATGAGACTTCTCATTAATTACCAAAATGCCACCTTGCTAATTCTATCTAAATATTACAATATAAGCTTGATTTCTTCGGTTTCTCGCTACTGCTCGGATTGACGGAGGCGATAGACACATAATGCACTAACAGACTCCCCCTTGGATATTGCCGTAGTCAATCTCGTAGCGTCTTGTCTTTTCTCTTTCACGAACAGAATCCCCGTGGATCTGTTTTCGAGCTTCCGTTGCTCCCCTTCTTCTTAGACTCTTTTTCTTTCAGGCTCCCCCTTTCGTCAAGCTTTCGTGCTTTTGGGATCGACACCTGGATTTCCGAATACAAGCTCCTTCAGGATAGTTATCTGGCTCTTTGAATCCATGATTCATCTTGCGTTGAGCTCGTCTTCAGACTCCCCCTTAGACTCAGCTGTCCGGATCGTAGTCTGGCTTTCACAAGTTCACAAATTCAGGATCAATTCCTGGCTCTATTCTGCATATGCTCAGGATTTGAAACCTGGTTAACCTGCAAATCCTCTACCTCAACATAAGTTTCACAAATTTATAACACTCAGATTTAAGAAACTTACTGGTAGAAACCATTCATTCATCAATCTATATAGTTACATCAAGTTCAAGTGAATGACCTTGATTAACTAATCACACAATCTTTCAAAACATTTTTATATAACATTCAAATTTTTCAACATATTCTACCAACCCAATGTAGTTCATCATGTTTAGCACATGGAATTTTGAATATCAGCTCTTCAACATCAGTTGTCGAAAATCTTTTTGTATTTTTCAAAACTTTATGCTAAAACACACTAAAATCTTTTTGGATTTTGAGTTTAATGAAATGTAGTAAAGAAATATATACAAACAATATTTTTGTGAGTTTGTGTAAGAGGATCATATCAGTTCATGAGACAAATCACAAGCACCGTTAAGCTTTAATCATTTTAAGTTCTAAACGATTCACATAGATTGACGATATAGTTGTCCTTTTAAACTCAATCTAAAATTTTCGAAATGCTTACCGATACGTTAAGGTATATTAATTTTGCACTAAATTCTTATGGACCCCACGATCTCAGCATATCCCCTCATCATGCAATACACTAACTCAAGTAATGCCTTTAAACTTTCATCAACTGTGATATGTGCAAAAACAACGCAGAATGTTTAAACATTAACAATCAGGTCGATCTTTCGATACGCAGAGAAAGTCCAATGTTTAAAAAAAATAAGAAAATAAAACAAGTTAAAGTTGTTTAGGCTTTAACCACCAGTTCAATACTCTCGTATACGCAGAGGTGATCCAAAGCTTAAACGAAACACCAAAGAAAATAAAGCAGAACGTTTAGGCAATAACATCCAGTTCGATACTCACGTATACGCAGAGGATGTCCAATGCTTAAACAAAATAAAGAAATAAAAAAAGTTTAAATCTTTGCAAAATGAAATGCACATTCACAGCGACTTTTCAGCAAAGTTGTGAAAGTTCACAAACTTAACCGGTTTCATGTTTTTCAACATTCAGCGATTACTGAGTAGGCACACAGTCAAGAAGGAAAAAACTAAGTACTATGCTTTCAACCGTGTTTCCCACTAGAACTAGGCTTTTTCATTTAAGTTTGCATCGTTATCGCAAATCTACTAGTCTAGCTGAGCCTATCGTCACATCCTTAGTGAGAGCGTTTATCACATTTGACATTTCATTTCTTTAGCATGCTGTGATAGTCCACTGATTTACTATCATTTCCTCTTGTCTCAACAAAACTCATTTTTGTTTTTCAATGTTTTTGGCATTTTCAAATTTTCTAATTTTTTTAAAATTTTTCTCCCCCTAAAATCAAAATATGTTTTAATTTTGATTTTCTAGGAAAATTTGAAAACAAACTATACAAGGAAAGTGACAAACTGATATCGAATCGCTTCAATTCGCCATTCACTCGGCTTAACAATCAGAACTCTCCCTGACAACAAACTATTTTCCCATTTAGATTTCAAAACACTTAAGTTTGTTTTAATCAAAATGGTTTTTCTGGAAAATTAGTTTTATGTGTCATTTCACAAATTCGGGGTTTCATCACCTTGTTCTCCTTTAACCACTTGTCGAAAAGATAAATCAAGTACAACTTAATGTCCTTGATTAGTCTTTTGTAAAACGAAATATTACAGTTACCAACCTGTGAATTTCTCAAGAAATATACCGATTCCTGTTCCACACTTACCAACCTGGGAACTCCGGCAAGTCAGGATTTTACTTGAACAGATTCACCCAAGCCTGACCAGCCTTGGGTTTGACAATTTTTACCTCAACAGATGGCTCTTCTGGTTTTGACGAACCAGAATCATTGCCTGAATATGGCCTGTCTGACTTTGTTGAGCCAGATTCATCGCCAACACGTTGCTCCTATGTTTCTGAAGAAACAAATTCATGGCTAACAACTTTCTTTTTCTTTTCTTTTGTCCTCAGATTTGCATCTGATGAATTCGTTTTGCTTGCCTTTTCAGTTGAGGAAAGCGATTCATCAAAACTTTTTCTCAGATTACCAGTTGTATCCGAGGACAAAATTTTCTCCAAGTATTCTCTTGCCTTCTTTCTCTTCTTCCTCAGTCTGTCTTTCTGCCCCTGTGAAAGCTTCACTTTCGGTTCGTGAACTTTAGGTTCTTGACCTTTCTGTGCTTTGGGCTTGACATTTACTGGTTTCTTTGCCATTTTCTGAGATTCAGCCCTCAATCTTCCTTTTGATCTCATTGGGCAATCTTTGGCAATATGTCCTCTGATTTGGCATTCATAGCACCTTCTCGTTTCGAATCTCTGACTTTGGCAGGTAACAGCAATGTGTCCTTGATAGCCACAAGTGTAACACACTCTGTTATCATACCTCTCACTACTTTCATACCAAACACCGTCTTCATACCACACGCTCATATCATAGCATTGATTTGCCTTGTGGTACTCATGTTTCCTCTTGTATCCTTGATTTGGCATTTGAGCACTGTGGTCAAACCTGAACCACTGATTACCAACTATTTTTGAGTTTTTATTTTCAGATTTTTGTGATTTTTTATAATGATTGGATGATTGATCTGATGAGCTTTTATTTTCTTTTTGAAAATTTTTTCGATTTTTTATCTTTTTGTTTCTGTTCCACATTCTTCTTTACAGGTTTTTGCGTTGAGCATTCACCTTTCTCAGTAGAATGTAAAACAGTATTTTTAAACATTTCATTTAATTTCAAAAATGTTTTTCTTTTTTCTTCTTTTTTCTTTTTCATCATCAGATTTATCATCACAATCTTCAATTTTGACTTTGTCAAAATTTGTGACATTGTCACTTATTGGAACTGAATTGATCGGTTTTTGACAAACATATGATGCAGAAGTCACAAAACTTTTCAATTTATTCTCTAAATCTTTAATTTTCTTTCTATCACATTCACCTTCTTTTTCAAGTCGAATAATCGTCTGACGATGGGAATTTATTACCTTTTGCTTTTCAATATTGTTCTTGCTAAAAACAGATCTCCCATCTTCAAGAATCTTTATTTGACTTTGAAATTCTTTTTCAATTTTTACTTTTTCATTTTCAAAACTTTTGATTTTATCTTGAAAAACTTTGTTTTCTAATGTCAAACTGTTCAAATCACTTGACAGTTTAACATTTTCAGATTTCAGCTTCTCACAATTTTCTTGCAACACAAGAATCCGTTTATCGTCAAATTGTTTCTCATCCTTCATCTTTTTGACTTCCAATGTCAAACTTTCCTCATCCTTCAAGAGTTTGATATTGTCAGCTTCAAATTTATCACATTTAGAGCACCCAACTTCACATTTTGAAGTTTCATCCTTCTTTGATTCTTCATTCTTTGTCATTCCTTCTTTCTCCATCTTCTGTGTTCCTTTTCTAATCCTTTTGATTAATTCAAGAAACTCAACCAAACTTATATTTTCTGAGTTTCTTTCTATTTCATTTATTAACTCTTTCTTTTTCTTTTTCTCTTCTTCATCTCCCCACCATTTCTTCTGCCAGTAATCATCTTCAATTTTATATTCTTGAATTATGGTTTCCACATCAAGAGTGTTATGATCAACATCAATGTTTCCATAGGGATCAAGATAACACTCCCTGTCTGGATCCCATCTCTTTTCTCTTTTTGCCTCAGAAAAAATACCAGATATTCTGATCAATCTGTTCGTGGCTAACATCCTTCTGTAATTATACTTCTGTTCTTCAGTTTTGTTATCTTTCCAAGGTTTAGGTTCAGAATTTGCCATGAATGCATATCCAACCGCATCTTTCTCAGGTAACAACTCGCTCCAATCGAAACCTTCATCGTCGTGAATCACCGCAAGAGATCTAGATTTTTCTTTGTTATCTTCAATCTGCTTCATTCTTGGCGGCTCCGATTTGTTTTGATGATAAATCGCTTTCTTGTAGTAATCTTCTCTGAAAGGGTTCTCAGATTCATCAGCATACGCGTTTCTACATTCATGCTTAAAGTGACCTTTCTGTTTGCATTTGAAACACGTCACTTTAGACTTATCAAAGCCCAACTTGGTAGATGGTCCACCAATTGACTTCCTCCCTGTTATCTCCATGAAACGTTCTGCTCGACGAACTGCACTGGCCATACACCACCTTATGTCGATCAGTTCCATTTCCTCAGGATCTATTTGATCATAATCTTCCTTTGTCAGGATGGTGTTGCCAATCTTCCCTGCTACAAGGCTTTCATATGATTCCAGTACCGAAGCTAGAAAAACCATCTGTTGTTTGGCAGACTCTTCGCTGAAGTTCTGAGCGTTCTTTAAGTCTACAACGATGTTGCATTGAAATAAATTCTTTGCATCAGACTGGTTTGAATTTGATGAAGACCCACTGTGATATCCACTGTGATAACCACTGCCACTGCTTTGACTTTCTTTGCTGGTTGTGGAGATATTCTCAGCAGAAAATGCAGTCTTGGGAGATGTGTTCTTTGGCATCATGCTCTTTGGATAATACAAATCCAAGTTTTGTTGGTATGATGAGTGATTGACTTTGTACGTCTTCTTTAATTCCAACTCGTGACTCTCTAATCTCTCAATCGACAAATCCACCTTAAGATCTGCAGGCTTGATCGTATTCTTCAGCATCAATGCATAGTATTGCCAATCCATTTCATCCGGTAGTGAGTCAAACAGCTTATCAACTAGCTCTTCTTCAGTATAGCGAATATCAAGTCTCGCCAGTTCCAGTTTCAGATGCCCAAACCTCTCTATCATTTTACAAACTAATTCATTCTTTAAACACCCAAACAAATCAAACTCTTTTCTAAGTAGTTTCGTTTTGTTTTTCACAATTTCTTTACTTCCTATACATTTGTTTTTCAATTTGTTCCAGAGATCTGTAGCACTTGAGTATTCGATCAAAGATATGATATCTTCTCTGACAGACTGAAACAGCAACGCAATACATTTTTGTTCAGCAACAAACGATTCTATTTCATCAGGTGTGGTTAAGGTTTCACCACTTTTGCCTCCATTATCATAACCATTTTTTAGACTCTTCCAGCTAGGAAAAGCAAAGGCTCTCAACTAATCTTCAAATTTCTTTGCCCACCGACTGTATTCTTCTATAGCCATCAGCTTCGGGGGTTTGTTGTAGGTTCCGAAAGCACTTTCAACCTCCAATGCATCCGATAGCTTTTTCTTTGGATTCTGCGTGTTGTCATTGGTGTTACTTGAAGATGTATCATTTCCACCGTCTCCAGCAAACGCATACATGTCATAAAACGGATTGAAATCATCCATCTTGAACGTACCTGAAAACAATCAATAATACACTTAGAAAATTTTCGAAGTTTTGAAACACAACAAGTTCGAGCGAAATCAGCTTTAGAGCGAAATCAACTAAATTCTGATTTCGATCGGAAACATAAAGTAACTCTTGAGCGAAATCAGAATTTAACTTTCTGAGCGAAATCAAAAGATAGCTTTTGAGCGAAAACAGACTTGATTTCGGGCGGAATCAGACTTGTTCTGATTAGGAGCGGAATCAGAATGGTGTTTTCGAGCGGAATCAGAAAAACTCTGATTACGAGCGAAATCAACAAGTAAATCTCGAGCGGAATTAGAATTTAGGGCGAAATCAGCGAAATACGTTTGCGTGACCCTAAATGTCAGTAAAGTAGTTCATTTCTGAATACGAAGGCAGAATCAACGTATACAAAATCACAACAGCTTTCAGATTCTTTTAACTTCTCTCTATTGTCAATTTCCAATGTTTACAAGTGTTTCTGATGTGATTTTGACAGAGTTTCGTCACCGTACACAAGACCTAATTTCGCTCCAAAGTTACAAATGACAACAGCCTATCACCTATTTATAGGCGGCTGATTCCGCTCCAAATAACATGCTCATTACGAGCGGAATCACCAATTTCACTTATGAGCGGAATCACCAAGTGACATCTAGGAGCGGAATTAACATCTAATACATCAGGAGCGGAATTACATACAACCTGATTTCGCTCCAAATGACACAAGTCTCATTTGGGGCAGAATTACACACTAAAACCATTATTTCATTTCCAAGCTCCAAACTAAACTATCTAGACCTAAAACTCAACTCAGACGTAGTCATCAGACATTCAGTGTACCAACAGTTGAAGGGCAAGTATTGGGGGTAGTTGATACCTTAGTAATGTCCAAGGTGGAGGAATTAAAGGAAATGAGCAATGAATTGCAAACGAAGAAGAGCTCTCGAAGGTGCACGCATAAGGAATTTATGGCATGTAACCCCTTGCCATATAAAGGAGAAATTGATCCGATAGACTGTCAAAGATGGATTTCAAGCACCGAGGCTGTGTTTGTAAGGAGTAGATGTGAAGTGGAGGATCAAGTGATGTTTGCTACGGGTCTCCTAGAACTCCAAGCAAAGGATTGGTGGGACGCACATTCGAAGGAATTGGGGGATGACAAAGTACAAACGTTAACATGGCAAGAGTTCAAGGAGCTATTTCTGAAATATCATAGCCCACAATCCGCAATTGATAAGATTCAAGAAGACTTCTTACGTCTTCGACAAAAATATGAAATGATTGATGAAATAACGAATAAGTTCCTCGACAAGGTGAAATTTTGTGGGGAGATAGCGGGAACTGAGAGGTTGAAAATCATACGTTATCATGCTATGTTAAAGGCTGAATATCGGGAGTTCGTAAATCCCTCCAAGTGTGCAACGTTGAATGAATTAATCAACTGGGCAAGAGATAGGGAGATTGAGTTAAGAAGGCAGGTTGAACGGGGAGAGAAAAGGGTGGCGGAGAAGCCTACCAACACGAACCCATCGAAAAAGGCAAAGTATCAAGATCAAAACAGGAAAGGGAAGACAAGAAGTGGGATTCCGACTTGCAAGACATGTGGGAAACATCATTCGGGTGAATGTTTGTTGGGAAAGAAAGGATGCTACAAATGTGGGCAAGAGGGACATTCGTATTATTGGTGCCCCAAAAACACAAAGGCGTGTTACAATTTTAATCAAACAGGGCACATTAAAGCAGAATGTCCGAAACTCCAACAAGGGACAAAGAAAGATGGAAAGAAGGATGAGTATTCCAAGGCTCGTGGGAGGATGTTCCAGTTAACCTCGGATGAAGCTAAGACTAGCCCGGATGTGGTCTCAGGTATATTCTTGGTTAATTCTATGCCTATGAATGTATTATTTGATTTCGGGGCTAGTAGATTGTTTATTTATAATGAATTGTTAGTTCATCCATCGTTTAAGCTTGAAATGATGTTAGTACCCTTAGAAGTGGAAGTTGCTGATAGTAAAAGCTATTTGTTACATTATATTTGTAGAAGTAGTAAGATCTTAATCGAATATGAGGAATTTAGTATAGATCTTGTCCCGATGTACATGGGGGAATTTAAATAGTCGTAGGAATGGATTGGCTAGCCCAAAACCATGCTGAAATTCAATGTGAAAAGAAAGTCATTCATGTAGTAACCTCGGGGGGGGGGGGGAACGGGTAAGTGTTCATGGAGATAGGGTCATCAAGTTGAAATTGTGTTCTATAATCAAAGCTGTCAAACATGTGAAGAACGGAGGTAAGGCGTATCTATCTTACGTGATTAACACCAATCGAGGTGTTCCAAAGCTCGAAGATGTGAATGTAGTGAACGAATAACCGGATGTATTTCTGGAAGATTTACCGGGGCTTCCGCCCGTACGGGAAGTAGAATTCAAGATAGAGCTTAACCCGGATGCAAAACCGGTAGCTAAAGCTCCTTATCGGTTGGCCCCGACCGAAATGAAAGAATTGATGACACAACTTCAAGAGTTGCTCGATAAGGGTTTTATTAAACCAAATGTTTCACCATAGGGAGCGCCCATATTATTCGTTAAGAAGAAAGATGGTTCGATGCGAATGTGCATCGATTATCGAGAGTTGAACAAGTTAACGGTGAAGAATCGTTACCCGTTGCCCAGAATTGATGACCTATTTGACCGGCTTCAAGGGGCAAGTTGGTTTTCAAAAATCGATCTGCGGTCGGGTTACCACCAACTGCGTGTACGAGAAGAAGATGTGCCGAAGACTGCGTTTCGAACGCGGTACGGACATTACGAGTTTTTAGTAATGTCCTTAGGGCTAACGAATGCACCAACTGCGTTTATGGATTTAATGAATCGGGTGTGCCAACCTATACTTGATAAGTATGTAATCGTCTTCATTGACGATATACTAATATACTCCCAAAGTGAAGCAGAGCATGATTCCCACCTACGTGATGTATTGGAAACGCTTCGCAAGGAAAAGTTATATGCAAAGTTCTCAAAGTGTGCCTTTTGGCTTAGAGAGGTACAGTTTTTGGGTCGTATAATTGATGCGGATGGTGTCCATGTGGACCCGTCCAAAGTAGATGAGGTAATGAATTGGGTACCCCCGAAGAATCCGAGCGAAATAAAAACTTTTCTAGGCTTGGCTGGGTACTACAGGAGATTTATCCAAGATTTCTCCAAGATAGCCTCGCCTATGACGAAGTTAACAAAGAAGAGTGAAAAGTTTATATGGGGCGAATAACAAGAAAAAGCGTTTCAGACGTTAAAGGAAAAGCTCTCAAATTCTCCAGTGTTGACATTACCAGATGGGACGGATGATTTAGTAGTGTATACTGACGCCTCCCACCAAGGTTTAGGTTGCGTGTTAATGCAAAAGGGTAAAGTCGTTGCTTATGCTTCAAGATAACTCAAGCAACATGAAAACAATTACCCAACTCACGATCTAGAATTGGCGGCGGTCGTATTTGCCTTGAAAATATGGAGGCACTACCTATATGGGGTGAAATATACTATTTACTCGGATCATAAAAGCCTCAAATACTTTTTCGAGCAGAAAGATCTTAATATGTGGCAATGAAGATGGTTGGAACTCATTAAGGATTACGATTGTGACATTCATTACCATCCCGGAAAGGCTAATGTAGTGGCGGACGCTCTAAGTAGAAAGGAGTACCAGCCTCCGATTCGGGTGAAATCTATAAAGATAGTAGTTACTCCTAAACTCCTTGATGAGATTCGAGAAGCCCAAACAAAATCTTTAAATGCTGATGACTCGAAGAAAGAAAGGACGAAAGGAGTTATTCATGAATTGGAAGAAAATGAAAATGGTATGAAAACGAGGTATGACCGAATCTGGATACCTCGGGAATGTGACGTGAAAGAATTACTTTTAGATGAGGCTCACAAGTCTCGGTACTCCGTTCATCCGGGAGCTACAAAGATGTATCGAGAATTGAGAATGAATTACTGGTGCCCGGGAATGAAAAGAGACATTGTTAAGTATGTTGCTAAGTGTTTGACATGTTCTCAAGTGAAGGCCGAACACCAAAGACCGTATGAAAAGATGCAGCCGTTGGAGATACCGGTGTGGAAGTGGGAGCATGTAACGATGGATTTGGTGACTAAACTTCCTAAGACGAGGAAGGGGCACGATGCTATTTGGGTAGTCGTTGACCGACCAACCAAAAGTGCATATTTCTTACCCATTCGGGAAACCTAAAATTCGGAAAAGATGGCGGAAGTTTATGCGAATGAGATTATATCTCGACATGGGGTTCCGGTGTCTATAGTGTCCGACCGGGATAACCGGTTCACATCTTGTTACTGGAGGAAGTTTCACGAAGAATTGAGGACCCAGTTACATATAAGCACCGCCTACCGTCCATAAACCGATGGTCAATCGGAACGAACTATCCAAATATTGGTTGATATGCTAAGGGCGTGTGCTATGGATTTCGGAGGAAGCTGGGATGATCATCTACCTTTGTTAGAGTTTTCAGATAATAATAGTTATCATAACAGCATAAAAATGGCCCCCAACGAAATGCTCTATGGAAGAAAATGTAGGACTCCAGTTTGTTGGGGGGAAGTGGGTCAACGAGAACTCACGTCAAGATACGTAGTAGCCAAGACGAATGAAAAGATTGATATGGTTAGATCAAGGATAAAAGCAGCGCAAGATAGACAAAATTCGTATGCGGATGGGCGAAGGCGACCAATTGAATTCCAAGTGGGAGACTATGTCTTATTGAAAGTTTCTCCATGGAAGGGTATAATCTGTTTTCGCAAACGCGGTAAATTGGGTCCTCGATACATTGGACCATTCAAAATACTCGCTCGGGTCGGTGCGTTAGCGTACCAGTTAGAGTTACCTCCCGCGTTGGATGGAATTCATAACACTTTTCATGTGTCGCAACTGCGGAAGTGCCTAGCGGATGAGGCGGCATAGGTGCCTTTGGATGATATTGAAGTAGATGAGAAGTTAAATTATGTTGAAACGCCCGTGGCAATAAAAGATTCTAAGGTGAACCAACTCCACAACAAGTCCATTCGACAAGTGTTGGTCCAATGGCAACATCGAAAGGGATCGGAACTTACGTGGGAAGCGGAGGATGAAATGCGGGAGCTCTACCCAGAGTTATTCGGCATGTCTTCTGGTTTCGGGGACGAAACCATCTTAAGGGGTAGACTTGTAACACCCCAAATTTCGTATGACACGTTCTAATATTTTATCTGCAGAAAATTTTATGAAAAGAAATGGTAAACATAATTTTTACCATCATTAAGGTTTTATAAATATTAGTGAACTTAAAAAGCCTTATGTTGCATGGATGTTTATAGAGAATTATATAAATACAAAGAAAGTTATATGTTCTAAAAAGATGAGGGGGTTAAATGAAAATGTGAGATTAAAACACCTAACTCAAAAAAAATGCCCAGTATGTGTGTGTGGGTGTATGTTCGATCGAGAGAGAGAGAGGCCAGGGGGAAACTCCTCCATCATAACCCTAGTTCTTCAATTCCCCATAAAATTGATGGAGTACTCCCAACTCCCCAGTCGGCCGACTAGAGACCGCCTAGCAACTTTTACAACACTGGTAGAAACTGTAAGATCTTAATCGAAGATGAGGAATTTAGTATAGATCTTGTCCCGATGTACATGGGGGAATTTAAAGTAGTTGTAGGAATGGATTGGCTAGCCCAAAACCATGCTTAAATTCAATGTGAAAAGAAAGTCATTCATGTAGTAACCTCGGGGGGGGGGGGGGGGAAATGGGTAAGTGTTCAAGGAGATAGGGTCATCAAGTCGAAATTGTCTTCTATAATCAAAGCTGTCAAACATGTGAAGAACGGAGGTAAGGCGTATCTATCTTACGTGATTGACACCAATCGAGGTGTTCCAAAGCTCGAAGACGTGAATGTAGTGAATGAATAACCGGATTTATTTCTGGAAGATTTACCGGGGCTTCCGCCCGAACGGGAAGTAGAATTCAAGAAAGAGCTTAACCCGGATGCAAAATCGGTAGCTAAAGCTCCTTATCGGTTGGCCCCGACCGAAATGAAAGAATTGATGACGCAACTTCAAGAGTTGCTCGATAAGGTTTTTATTAAACCAAGTGTTTCACCATGGGGAGCACCCGTATTATTCGTGAAGAAGAAATATGGTTCGATGCGAATGTGCATCGACTATCGAGAGTTGAACAAGTTAACGGTGAAGAATCGTTACCCGTTGCCCAGAATTGATGACCTGTTTGACCAGCTTCAAGGGGCAAGTTGGTTTTCGTAAATCGATTTGCGGTCGGGTTACCACCAACTGCGTGTACGAGAAGAAGATGTGCCGAAGACTGCGTTTCGAACGCGGTAAGGACATTACGAGTTTTTCGTAATGTCCTTTGGGCTAACGAACGTAGCTGCTGCATTTATGGATTTAATGAATCGGGTGTGCCGATCTATGCCTGATAAGTATGTAATCGTTTTTATTGACGATATACTAATAAACTCCCAAAGTGAAGCAGAGCATGCTTCCCACCTACGTGATGTATTGGAAACGCTTCGCAAGGAAAAGTTATATGCAAAGTTCTCAAAGTGTGCCTTTTGGCTTACAGAGGTACAGTTTTTGGGTCATATAATCGATGCGGATGGTGTCCATGTGGACCTGTCCAAAGTAGATGAGGTAATGAATTGGGTACCCCCGAAGAATCCGAGCGAAATAAAAAGTTTTCTAGGCTTGGCTGGGTACTACAGGAGATTTATCCAAGATAGCCTCGCCTATGACGAAGTTAACAAAGAAGAGTGAAAAGTTTATATGGGGCGAAGAACAAGAAAAAGCGTTTCAGACCTTAAAGGAAAAGCTCTCAAATTCTCCAGTGTTGACATTACAAGATCAAACGGATCATTTAGTAGTGTATATTGACGCCTCCCACCAAGGTTTAGGTTGCGTGTTAATGCAAAAGGGTAAAGTCGTTGCTTATGCTTCAAGATAACTCAAGCAACATGAAAACAGTTACCCAACTCACGATCTTGAATTGGCGGCGGTCGTATTTGCCGTGAAAATATGGAGGCACTACCTATATGGGGTGAAATGTACTATTTACTCGGATCATAAAAGCCTCAAATACTTTTTCGAGCAGAAAGATCTTAATATGAGGCAATGAAGATGGTTGGAACTCATTAAGAATTATGATTGTGACATTCATTACCATCCCGGAAAGGCTAATGTAGTGGCGGACGCTCTAAGTAGAAAGGAGTACCCGCCTCCGATTCGGGTGAAATCTATGAAGATAGTAGTTACTCCTAAACTCCTTGATGAGATTCGAGAAGCCCAAACAAAATCTTTAAATACTGGTGACTCGAAGAAAGATAGGACGAAAGGAGTTATTCATGAATTGGAAGAGAATGAAAATGGTATGAAAACGAGGTATGACCGAATCTGGATACCTCGGGAATGTGACGTGAAAGAATTACTTTTAGATGAGGCTCACAAGTCTCGGTACTCCTTTCATCCGGGAGCTACAAAGATGTATCGAGACTTGAGAATGAATTACTGGTGGCCGGGAATGAAAAGAGACATTGTTAAGTATGTTGCTAAGTGTTTGACATGTTCTCAAGTGAAGGCCGAACACCAAAGACCGTATGGAAAGATGCAGCCGTTGGAGATACCGGTGTGGAAGTGGGAGCATGTAACGATGGATTTGGTGACTAAACTTCCTAAGACAAGGAAGGGGCACGATGCTATTTGGGTAGTCGTTGACCGACTAACCAAAAGTGCACATTTCTTACCCATTCGGGAAACCTATAATTCGGAAAAGATGGCGGAAGTTTATGCGAATGAGATTATATCTCGACTTGGGGTTCCGGTGTCTATAGTGTCCGACCGGGATAACCGGTTCACATCTCGTTACTGGAGGAAGTTCACGAAGAATTGGGGACCCAGTTACATATAAGCACCGCCTACCATCCACAAACCGATGGTCAATCGGAACGAACTATCCAAACATTGGTTGATATGCTAAGGGCGTGTGTTATGGATTTCGGAGGAAGTTGGGATGATCATCTACCTTTGGTAGAGTTTTCATATAATAATAGTTATCATAACAGCATAAAAATGGCCCCCCTACGAAATGCTCTATGGAAGGAAATGTAGGACTCCGGTTTGTTGGGGGGAAGTAGGTCAACGAGAACTCGCGTCAAGAGAAGTAGTAGCCAAGACGAATGAAAAGATTGATATGGTTAGATCAAGGATAAAAGCAGCGCAAGATAGAAAAAAGTCGTATGCGGATAGGCGAAGCCGACCAATTGAATTCCAAGTGGGAGACTATGTCTTATTGAAAGTTTCTCCATGGAAGGGAATAATCCATTTTCGCAAACGCGGAAAATTGGGTCCTCGATACATTGGACCATTCAAAATACACGCTCGGGTCGGGGCGGTAGCGTACCAGTTAGCGTTACCTCCCGCGTTGGATGGAATTTATAACACTTTTATTTGTCGCAACTGTGGAAGTGCCTAGCGGATGAGACGGCATACGTGCCTTTGGATGATATTGAAGTAGATGAGAAGTTAAATTATGTTGAAAAGCCCGTGGCAATAAAAGATTCTAAGGTGAAGCAACTCCGCAACAAGTCCATTCGACAAGTGTTCGTCCAATGGCAACACCGAAAGGGATCGGAACTTACGTCGGAAGCGGAGGATGAAACGCGGGAGCTCTACCCAGAGTTATTCGGTATGTATTCTGGTTTCGGGGACGAAACCATCTTAAGGGGGGTAGACTTGTAACACCCCGAATTTCGTATGACACGTTCTAATATTTTATCCGCATAAAATTTTATGAAAAGAAATGGTAAACATAATTTTTACCATCATTAAGGTTTTATAAATATTAGTAAACTTAAAAAGCCTTATGTTGCATGGATGTTTACTAGAGAATTATATAAATAAAAAGAAAGTGATATGTTCTAAAAAGATGAGGGGGTTAAATGAAAAATGTGAGATTAAAACACCTAACTCAAAAAAAAAAAGTGCCCAGTATGTGTGTGTGGGTGTATGTTCGATCGAGAGAGAGAGGCCAGGGGGAAACTCCTCCTTCATAACCCTAGTTCTTCAATTCCCCACAAAATTTGGGAAAAACCCACTTATGCACCATGAATGACTTGAATATTGTGAAATTCTATATGTTTGTTAGATTATTGATGATGATATTATGATGGATAGGTGATTTAGAATAATGTGTATATGCTCATAATGGTAAATTGTAAAGTTAGGAAATGCTATGTTAATCAATGGATGAACTATGGAGAAAACATGCTCTAAGTACTTCTACACTATGCTTAATTGTTAGTATGCACGCCAAGTATTTGAAGAAATGCCATAGAATAATTTAGTTGTGTTATGATATGGAGTTTTGATAAAATGATGTTATTGAATGAAAATGAATGTATGCCTAGTCATATAACGCCATGACCAATGAATAAAATGCATAAGTAATGTAAGGCATACAAAAACTAAAAGTGTAAAGTTATGACATATAGGCACGAAGAAGGAAGAAGGCGTAAGTCACTCGAAGTCACAAGCATCTCAAGATCGTGGTAAGTTCATATGAAATTTATGTACTCTACTTGTAGAATTATGAATGATAATCTTTAGTACTATAAATTTAGTGTAAGTTTCCTTTATTATTCATGATTGAATAGATGCAAAGAGTTTATATGGAGAAATGTCCAAAAGATAATGTTTGAAGTAAATTGGAAATAACCCGTCTAATGGGTTGGAATGATGAGTAGAATGATTGTTGGAATGTTTGAGAATTTGACTTGTTCATAACGGGTCAAATAATGTAAGTATAGTGAAAGATATGGTATATAGCGGTTCGTTATAAAAGAATCGGAAAGTGGTATGATGAATGTTTCCGAATGGAGGTGATAATGTTAGTAAAGTAATATGATATGTTAATGGGTCGAATAATGATACGGAATTAAAGGATTTCAAATGTTATGTATTACGAACTAACAATGTTTTGTTATTATGAATGACAGGTAAATCCATTCCTTGATTGCGGTGCGCTCGGACCGAACACACAATGTCTACTTTTTTTACACGCTTCCGGTTCAAGTTGTCTATTATGTATGGGTCAAAGTTTTCATTTTGTGATATGGTGTTAAACTTGTGTTTAGTATGTAGTAAGTAGTTTGGATTTCTAAACCTTTTAGTGTAGTTTGTACAAAATGTTTATGGTGAACCTTATATGGTCACCACTTTGCTATTTTGAAAAATGTCGTAGAACTTAATTAAACTAATGATGTTAAAAGCAAGTGGAAAAATTCTTAATGCGAACGGGTCATGTCAAAATTTTGTAAAAATTGTATGAATTTTATGTTAATAGTCGAATGAGAAAAATTTGGGTGTTTCAGCTTCGAGCATGTAAATCATTGAACCAAATTCTGGCTGATCCGACAAGGGTTTGCATGAACATTAGGCAACATTCAGTGTTTGACCATTTCTCAATCCTTGCAACACCAGTAAAGATCTGAAGATAGTCTTCAGGATCTTCAGTCCCATCATATGTTTTGATGTGGGATGGCATCTTGATTTTCGTTTGAAAATCATAATCGGCTATTTGCTGTGAAAAGCATGAGAGGTTACTCGGCTTATAAGGCTTGGCCAAATCTTCTTCAGCCCTTGCACCCGCGTTGTTGTTGTTGTTGTTCCCTTGAGTGGCCAGCACCTGATTAATAAAGTGCTGTCACGGGAAGCTAGCCATCATCTGGGGCATAAGGTTGAAGCCTTGAAGGCTTCCGGGTGCAACTGGGCAACTAACTCCCAAGGGAGTGCTCATAACGGCACTCTGTGCCAACGGAAGTACGGACAAAGCTTGCTCCCATGAAGTTGTTGTTGAGGGTGGAAGACTTGTTATTGGGGATTGTAGGAGCTGGTCAAGGGTCAGCTCATGGCCCAAGGGAGCACCGTTTGTAGCTGGCTGGGACGAAAAAAGAGGATATGATGTGGGATTCGGCCTTGCGGACAAATATGGGTTAGGGTTTAGAGGAGGAATACTGGGACCAGCCTCATCCCTGTACACTAAAGGTTGTGAGTTTTCAAAAGGAGGGATAGGTGGTCCAGGATAGGGGTGTGCGTGGGTCGGTTTGGTTCGGTTTTTACTATTAACCATAACCATAACCGCTAGTTCGGTTATACAGTTTTGGTAACCATAACCATAACCAGACTTCGGTTACGGTTAATCGGTTATGAAGTCGGTTATGGTTCGGTTTTGGTTAATTTCGATTAAGTAACCAAGCAAGGTTTGAAATAAACAGGGTTGTGCACGATTTGAACTTAGCTTGCGCCTATTTTATAAGATAACGGAGACTAAACTTTTTGGTTAAACTACCGATTTGGGGTTCTTTTTAATAAGGTAATTCTCAAACAAAAAAAAAAATTATGGACATAACACCTTAGTTCTTTATCAAAATAAATGGCATCTACATCAAGATCATTTTGTTACTAACATACTTTTATCTTAGTAAAAACCCTCTATATGGTTTTGTAAAACACAAATCCATTATATAAAGTTAACATTACAAGTTCGGTTCGGTTTCAGTTATATCGGTTAACCAAAGCTTCATAACCATAACCATAACCATAACCGATTGAGCGGTTATACAAAGTTTCATAACCATTGGTTATATTGGTTATCGGTTATAAATGGTTCGGTTATGTAGGTTATGGTTCGTTTATCGGTTATGGTGGTTAATTTTCTCACCCCTAGTCCAGGAGATAGTGTTGGTTCTGGCTCGTCATAGTCCAAATGAATCCTCACTCCCTTGTCCCTTTCCCTACTCACATATTGGTTGAGGAGAGACCTCAACTCAAGGAATTGTTGGCGACCACCTCAGGGGTAAGTTCAACATGTGATAGGGTGCCAGAGACACCGATATTAGGGGAAGGAACTCCTGATCTGGACAGAGTTGGGGTGTTGAAAGTGAGAAACTCGGGAGTGCTCCCCCGTGTCGAGAAGGACGTTGGTATAGCCACATGGGCTTGACCAGTGCTTGGGGTAGAGGTATTTGGAACTTGATTCACCTCTCCCGGGGATCCACTTTCTGACATGGTAATTTGGAGGGAATGGAGCTACACTACTAGGTCTTTTGAGGAAAAATAGTGGCGTAGCCCCACGGTGGGCGCCAACTTGTTGATGCAACAAATAACAGACCAATGATAGTAGCTGGGCTGGTTAGGCAAAAGGGTTGAAGGGTTCAACTTTGCCTAACGCAGGTCGTGGGGTCCCCCCACGTTTGCAAGACGTGGAGAGAGGTTCACTAGATTGGTTTTGTTGTTTGCTAAGGATCCTCCTCTGAAGTGTGTTCAGATTCGGAAGTATGAGCAAAAGGAATGTGTGTGTTGAATGTGAAAGAACGTGACTT
The DNA here is from genome assembly GCA_030545235.1 of Helianthus tuberosus. Lineage (NCBI taxonomy): Eukaryota > Viridiplantae > Streptophyta > Magnoliopsida > Asterales > Asteraceae > Helianthus > Helianthus tuberosus. The sequence goes on along the minus strand of CM060387.1, from coordinate 131,302,562 downwards.
GCATGGAGCAAGTACTCGAAGAGAGTGACCAGAGATTTCAGGAATCAGAGCTGGTCCTCCGAATGTCTTGCACACTTAATGAAGTGTCATTTTTATAGGGAGAGCCTTAGCTCAAAGAGGAATGTGTTGACTAGTGAACATGCTTGCAGTGAGGGTTTAGCCCTTTTTGGGGGTTGAAGCCTTTAACCTGCGGGTAAAAGGCTATGCTCTGTGGACCTGTGTCACTTTTGCGGCTGGGGAGTTTGGTGAAGCAATCAGAGATGTGACTGCTACTGTTCACGTACTATTTTATCTGATCTCCCAGGTTTCCAACCTTCGAACCCTTTAACATTTTTAGCTTTGATGTGTCTAAGTCATTTTATTTGGTCTTGGGCTACCCCGTCATCAGAAATATTCAAACGCATTATTAAGGAAATGAAATTAAGGTTTTAATAGTATAAAACAGTCGAAGTGACCATAGTTCAAATCTGCCCAAGTTTATGTCTAGAAAACGTATCAGTGAAACTACAAGTATAGTTTGCTGCAAGAAGCTCATGTTCAATTAAAACCCTGGTATTAGTTGATGTCGCCAAAACCATAACATTAGGCAACCTTGTTCAGTCAGTTGTTCAGGTTTTATCTATTTCATGCTCACTAGTTCTAAGTTCCTACTCCGATTTTGTGATACCCGATTATTTTTATTGATTTAAGACTAGTTTATTTTCTATAATCAGACATAAATAAAGTTAACGAGATTTATGGTTATAGTTTTTTTTTCCTTACGTTTATAATATGATGTGATAAATATGAATAATTATGTTTTTTTAGAAGGTGAAATAAATTATAGAGTTCAATGCTTGGTCGGTCCCTGTGCTTTGCGGAAATTACAGATTTGGTCCCAATGGTTTACTAATTACACACTTGGTCGCAGTGGTTGTAATTTTTGCACTTGGGTGGTCCTTAACACTAACCTTTATTAAATTTTCCAGTTAAGTCTTTATGAAATGACTAAACTGTCCCTAAACAATTAAAAAAAACAAAAACAAGAAAAGATGGATCCACCCCTCATCTTTTCTTCTCGCCGTCTCTCCCTCTCTAACCCACCACCGCCAACACCTCCATCTTCACCTCCCCCTTCTTCTTCCTTCTCTCTTATTCGTACAATCCTCATAACCAGTACTTAAATGCCACCTAACTCATCATTTCGCACACAGATCCTAAATCAATAAAAGTATTAAACAAATCCTAATTTGCTAATTTTATATCGGTCGTATGTATTCTAGACTCTCCATGTTCTTCAAAAAATAGCAAAGTCTATCACATATTACAGTACTTCAAAAGATCCATTCAATTAGTTTGTTTCTTTGAATAATTCATCTAGATTCATTATACGTATTGACTATTGAATATGCTTGATTACCCATTTTGAATGATTGAATCTGAGTTGAATTCAAAATCAGAAGTGACGAAAGAAAAAGAGAAGAAAGGGGTCATCGGTCGTTGGGATTCTGCGGTGCACCACCGTCGCCGGAATTATGTCGGCTCCGCACTTTCTCTCCAACTCTCTCTAGATCTCTCTAAAATCCACACATTGGTGTTTCCGGCCAGATTCGTTTTTGCAGCAGGTAGTTGAGGGTGGTGGGGGTTGTCGTGGTTGGTTGTTATGAGTGGCGCGGCAGGGCTGTGTGTTGGTTTACGAAATAACAGTTTCGTCGCAGTGGTTGGGGTGGTGTTGTGGTGGTTAGGTGTTAGGTGGTGGTGGTGGAGATTCATGTTTTCTTGTAAGTTGCAGTGCTTTTTTTAGAGAGAGAAAGAGAGAAGGAAGAAGGTGGGTCATGTATTATATTTTTTTTAAATGTTTAGTGGTATTCTAGTCATTTCACATACACTTAACTGGAAAATTTAACAAAGGTTAGTGTTCAGGACCACCCAAGTGTAAAAATTACAACCATTGGAACAAATGTGTAATTAGTAAACCCTTGGGACCAAGTCTGCAATTTTCGCAAACCACAGAGACCAACCAAGCATTTAATTCTAAATTATATGTTATGAGTATAATTAGTATAGTGCAAGGGTATTAAGGTAATTTATATTTGAATTTAAATGTTAGAATTTGATTTTGGTTTGACTACTTTTCTATCGATGGGTAAATAATAAATAATAAAGTTCAAGAGATAAAAGAAAATGATATGTTATTATGATAGCTTTGCAAATATGTAGGGATTATGTGAATAATTGTTAGTAATTCAAATGGCTACTTTCCGTTAGACAAATACATAGAGGCATACTCTAGGTAAACATTAGACAAAGATTTAGGGAGAAGACGAAAGCTTCTGTTCGAGTTGTTCCGGAGCATGGCCATCAGATTTGCGTCTCGTTTAATGTAAACTTCATCCATAGTCATGCTACGATTCATGTACTAGTTACTTAAAAGAGTTCCACTGGTTGATCTTCCTAGACGGTTAATCATATTATTTTACGTGGTGTCATTCGTAATCGAGTAGATTCAATTTCATATAGGATCATAAATATACATAGGGTGATTTAAATGAACAATGGTTATGATGATATATATGACAACCCGTAACTTCATATTACTACTTTAACCTAGCCAGAGTTAATTTTGACATACACTCATAGCATTACATTTAACTAGGGTTAGTTATGAGTCTACGTTGGTAATTCGGGGAATTACCGGAACACAAACATAATAACTCTCGAACGTTGATGACTAACGCGAATAATAATTATAAACGGATGGTTTATACAAAACTTGTGTGCTACATGTCAATAGGGATGAGCTCGGTACCGACCCGGTACCGGAACCGAAAGTACCGGTACCGAAAATCCGTAAAAGTAGGTACCGGTACCGAATATACCCGGTACAGTACGGTTCGGTACCAGTACGGTACCGGTATTTAGGGTAAAAACCGGTACCGAACCGGTACCGAAAATGTCAAAAGTTGGTACTGAATCGGTACCGAAAATGTACCCGATTTGGTAAATTCGGTACTGGTACCGGGTACCATTTGCTCATCCCTACATGTCAAATACGTGAACTACATACTTCAATTTTAAATTACATAATATTATGTGCTCCTTGTATGAAAGTTATATAATTAGGGGGTGTTTAGTATATTTGTGAAACTTTAATAGGCTACTTCAAACCCTAAAACCTTCCATAATTAATGTACGGCAATCCATTTCTCTCAAATCACTCTCCAATCCTTTTGATTCATACAAACCCTAGATGATCCAAACAATTGATTGTGTGTAATTGATCATGCCAAATGAACACGTAACTGTTGTAGACTAAATGAATGTGTAGTGATTGTTTAATGTTAGTATTATTATGGACATGATAGAACTGTTAGATTGATTGATTGGATTCCTGAGACTGTTGATTTCTGTGTGACTAGGGTTTTGGTTCGTGGAAACCTTGAAGAATGGAATTTCTGATTGTCAGACTTTGTGAAGTCACAAAGTCCAAATTTGTGCATATGATCATGTCCGCATTTAACATGATTGTTAAATGCCTGCATTTGTTTAAAAGATCCTTAGGTCCGCACTTATGTGTCCGCATTTGTCATATTTAGAATAATCCGCACTTGTGATCTCTTAAGTCGTCCGCACATATGATCTATTAAGAGTCCGCACTTATGAATAAATGGGTATCCACACTTAAAAAATGAGATGATGTCTGCAGTTAAGCAACTAGATGATGTCCGCCCTTATGAAACTTAGGGTCCGTACTTATGGAAAATTGTGGTTTCCGCACTGGTTGATGATTTACATGGTCCGCCCTTGTTGAGATCTACATGGTCCGCACTTGTTAATGTTGTTAAGTCCATGCATATATTTAGGTACATGGTTCGTATTTAAATTCACTCTAATAGTTCAAGTATGTTATTTGATATTGGTCAGAACTTGTAATCTTACATCCATGTTCCTGATTGTTAATGTATAACAAACATGTTAACCCGATCACATAATCATTGAGCTGTTTGGACACCTAGGGTATTGCAAACCCTACTCGTATACTTATCAACGCTGAATGTATATTAGGTTGCGTGTAACGAACCTAACTTGTATTTAACGCGTAAAGCATGTTATCATTTACCGAGCAAACTAAGGTGAGTTCACTACTCTTTCACAAACATGCGTCCCAGGGGGACAAACAAACTAATATTCCTGGGAGATATACTATTAAATGCTTTGGTTTAATTTTGATGTTAGGTAATAAACTCAACTCTATCACGAAAGTCCCTACTTACATACTGAGCTAGTTGCCTGGGAGGCAACGGGGTATTAGTTGATAGTGCTATTAGGCCTGACAAACCTCACACCGTGCTGGGAGCTGGGCGTGAACTAATGACCTTAAACACTTTGATCAATGATGATAGAAATTGATGAGGGCACCAAAAACAGAACAGTCAATCGGTATCGAGTTTATTATTCGTAACATGTCCTTACACGAAACACTTACATGATTTTCGTTAAACAAAACTGTGAACTTGTCAACTTTATGTTGACACACTTTTCTGCATGCTTGCAGGTCATTAGGTGTCTTCATGGAACGAAACTTTCAATCGGAGGATCTAGGGATGTCATTGGTCGTGTCATTTATTAAAACATTTAATGTTATGCCATGCTTTATAAACAGTTTGATTTCAAATACTTAGAACAATTTCAGTTGCTTTCGCTGAACGTATACTTGTTTAAATCAGACTTTTTGAAATGCACTTTTCATATTGAATAAGATTACGCATTTATTATATTACTGTAAGTTCAATGTGATTAATGGCTAGATCCTAGTACGTCACACGCTTCGCGGTGAAATCAACGTGTGGTATTTTGGGGGTGCTACAATTTGGTATCAGAGCCACTGGTTATAGTGAACTAGGTTTTAAAACATTTTTTATAAAACCAGACTATAACCGAATCAGTTCCGAAAGCGACCATGACACTACACTCCAGATTGCAGGGTTCGTCTTTTATCTACCGCATACATTGTACATCTAGTGTACACATATGCATTGCATTGCATATCATATAGTTGCATACCCAACATTACAGAATAATTACATGTGTTACTTGTTTACATTATGATGCATCGTTAGTATGATATTATCTCTAGACTTCAATCTTTATGTTGGTCCCATTTGGACTTAAAAACTTTCTTTTCTCGTAATATGGCAAGTGATTTCAACAGATATGAAAATAGTGTACGAAAATAGAAATCAAAGTTTCAAGAAACAAGAACTGCAGAATTTTCAAGTTTATATCACTTTAAAACAAAATGGTTAGAAGGTGATTGTAAGGTTATTAGCTATTACAAACGAATACTTATGTAATTCTGAGATGAAAGGGCAATGGAGTTTTGTAGTATGTATTGAATGTTAGGCTTAACTCATCGTCCTTTGCTGAAGAGCTTTATATGTATAGAAAGTCTTGGGCATGAATAAACATTTGTTTATTCATGCACTTGTCCTGCAAAAAGTAGCTTTTTAACATATTCATTGAATGCAATAATGTCAACTTGCTTTGTTCAGACAAGTGGTCTTTATCAGAATTTCTGATAATCACTTAATCAAAAATTCTGATGAACAAATCATCAGAAAGTCCAATGATCAGATTTTACCAGAAACTGATGATATTCATCAGAAATATCATCAGATCCATCAGATTTGTCTTTTCTGAAAATCTTCTCTTGTTCTTGACCAGCTTCTGATTCTTTGATGAAGATGTATTGTTTCTTTTCAAGTGTCCTATCTCGTTTCTTCTTTGTTGTTTTGATCTTCAGGACATTATCTTCTTTTATAGATCGGGCTGAGTATCGTTTTCTTCAATACTTACATAAAAAGTTTCCTAACAGTTTCCCCCTAAATATTGTAAGAAAAATGACAACTTATGTCAAACAAAAACAAACTTTCAAAATAACTTCAAACAATCAAATATGAAAAGTTCAAACAAGTTCAAAATAGACATTGTTTCCAAACAAATCATAAAACATAATATGTTTCCCCAGTTTATCTTCAAACCACACTTGAAAACATCACCCTTTTTCAACTGCTTCTTGCGATCAATTCTCTTGTGTGTTGCTCTGTATAGATCTTTGTACCATCCTCTAGCAGTCTTCCATTCTTCAATTTTGTCTTCAATCTTCTTTCTCAGCTGTTCATTGTCTTTTCATTTCTCCTTGAGTTTATCTTGTTTCTGGTTCATGCAGTCTTTGATGTAATTTAAGGTCTGATTTGAGTATCTACAAATTTCATTAACTCTAAACAAGGCTCTTTCATCATTTATATCTTTGAACACCACAGATAGTTCAGGTGTTTCAAAGATGGATCATGTTCTTGCTTTAGACATGAGTTCAGCTGGAACGGTTGTGTTAGGAGGAGGTGTGTGCACTTTCCTGCTGTATTCAAATGAGATGCTCAGGTCAAAGTCTTCCAGAGCTGCTCTTTGATATTCTTTTCTTGCTGCTTTAGAGATGTTGTGGATGGCCCTTCTGTTGTATTTTGTGTTTCCCTTCTCTTTATCAACTAATTATTTCATCTTTACGATATCTAAGGGATGAAGCTCATCAGCCAAATCTCAGTCCACAAAAGTTGTTTTGCCACCATCTTTTCTGATCAGAGAGTACTTGTTCTGTTCATAAGTTCTCAAGACCCTACCTGGATGAGTTTGACTTCTTACCTTTTCAATTTCAACTACTGGATTTCTGAGGGCGTATTCAAAATGTTCCTATTTCTCCTTTGTCTTGAATCAGCTATTCTTACACTTATTGGAGAGAGAGGCCTTTCAAGTTTGTCTTCCTCATTGTTCCAGTAGAAGTTCTTCAGATGATGTTCAGGAAACATCATGGCATCCAGATCAGCATCCAGTACAGTATACTCTTTCAGATTTCCCTCAGGGTCTTCTCTAACCACTATTCTTGGCCTTTTTGATGATGTTACTTCTCCTTGCCACTTTCTTTTCTCACCATGAACCATTTCTTTACTGAAATCAGTTTCACCAGAAAAGGCTACACTTGGTTGGCCTTTTGAGATGGAAGAGCTTTCAGTTGAGATTTTTACAGGTTTTAATGTCAACATCTTCAGTCTTTCTGATCTTGGCACATCTGGTGGGGGACCCATGGGTTATGGTTTGTATAGAATTGATGTTTCTGCTTGTTTGGACTATGTTTGATGGGTGGTTTCTGGTTCTCTTAATGGTGTATCTTGTGGAATTGGAGTTTTCAGTTCTTGCACATCAATTTTTGCCAGTCTGGAAAAATTCAGCTGCAACCTCTTCACTAATGATTGAACATTAGATAAAGTTTGAACATTCATCTTTTCTTGTTCATGCATCTTCTGAAACTCCTACTTGTTCTGATTCTGCTGTGTGGACCATTCCATCACCATCTTCTCAAGAGCTTCTGCCATGCTGTTGTTGTTTGCTCTTAAGATTTGATTTTTCTTCCAGAATTTTGCCAACACTTGTATTTTCTTTTGCACCTACAGCTTCTGCTATCTTTGACTTAATCTCTTGAATTTCTTTGAAAGATTTTTCAAAATCTGATTTTGTTTCTTTTCTTTTCTTTTCTTTCTGATGACTGTTGGAGCTTGTTCAGAATCGTCGTGTTGTCTTCTGTTTGTTTTCTGATAGCTTCAACAGTTTCTAATAAAGTCTTTATATCAGATCTTTGACTTCTAATCTCTTCCAACAGCAGATCAAGCTTTTCTTTAGTAGCTGTCTTCCCAGTGTATACATTTGTTATGTTTTCAAGTTCTTTATGAAGTTGTTCGGTTGACATGGTTGGTTGGGTAACAGGTGGAACAACAGATGTTCCACCTCTAACGCCAGCAGAAGACACACTTGCTGTTGTTTCAAAGTTATGAGGTTGGTAATAAGCACAACTCTGCACACCTTTACCAGAATATTGAAACAGATTCACATTCAGGTTTTCCTCATTTCCTTGAACCTTTTCAGTGAAAGGTTCTCCATGAGTTGTTGAGAAACTCATATTTTTCTCAGCCAGGTTTCCTTGATCAGAAAACTGATCTCCACATGTTGCCATCACATCCTCCTCCTCATTATCTGATTCAGAGAATGGATCTTTTGTTGAGGGTTTTGACTAGTTGATGTATGATCTTTTCTAGTACTTCTTTTGTGTTGATTAAAGCTTGAGCAATTAGGCACCTTGTCAGAAACTAGATTAAAATTTGGCACTTCACATGATAGTCTTCAATTCTAGTATTCATCACCTCATTGTTGCTCTTCAAAGGTAGGAACTCTGCATCGTTGATAAATTGAACGGAGTGTTCAACCGGTGGATTGTTAAGATTAACAGCATCAAGCTATTTAAACATGTCTTCTTTTGTAGGTACGAGATCATATTGATAACTAACAGGTAATTCCAAGCACTCCCTTATCTTTTCTAGTGTAATCACAATGGAGATGTCTCCCCATAAGTGTGCAGTCAACTCGTTTGTACCTCTTTTGTTGAGGGTTTTGACTAGTTGATGTATGATCTTTTCCAGTACTTTTCTGGTCTTGATTAAAGCTTGATCAATTCAGCACCTTGTCAGAAACTCGATTAAATTTTGGCACTTCACATGATAGTCGTCAATTCTGGTATTCGTCACCTCATTATTGCTCTTCAAAGGTGAACTCTTCATCGCTGATAAATTGAATGGAGTGTTCAACCGGTGGATTATTTAGATTAATAGTGTTGATTGCGGCCATGGTGTTTGAATTTTGCTTCGAAAGAGGTTTCTAGGGTTCTTTGATTTTGAGGTTGGAAGTTGAAGGTGATTTTCTCTTGTCGTTTAAAAGATGTATTTATAGGGTTTGTGAGACAGAGATCGTGGAGTATTAATCGTGGGTGGTTAGTATTTAAGATGTTTAATGACAATTTAATGATGTTTTAATCCTTTGATAAAACATCTGCAACAAAACCTTTGATATATCTCCGAAATTTTGATATATATCTTTTTATAAAAAATCGAAGAGGTCAAAAAGCTTTGATTGGTGAATACTAACAACCAAGTTGCACCTTTTCTTCTAGTGGGATCCCTTAGTCATAGAAAGGTCCAATAGAATCCCTTTTTGAAACTGACATTCTTTCCCCCAAAAGTCTTTCTGATGACGTTTATCAAAAAGATATTTTGATTCATCTTTGAGTCTTGGATTTTTCTATTCTTTCATCAGAAGGTTTCAGATCTTATCAGAAAAAGGTATTTCCCTTTGAGGGTTTTTTTTTTTTTTTTTTTTTTTTTTTTGAGATGAGAGGGAATGAGTAGAGTTTTGGAGATATTACTTACATAGCATTTCTGAGCATCAAGTCTTTGTTCTAATCTTCAAGGAGTGTTTTTATGAAAAAATTTAAAACAAAGATAGTCATGAGTTTTATTTTTCAAAATTTTCACATCATTTTACTTTTTGTCCTTCTCTTTAGAAGATTATCTAACCATCTGATGTTAGTTTGAGTTTTGACTTTATCAGAAATTTTTATTTAACCGAATATTTCTATGTCTTTTCTGATAAATGTTTGCTTGACATTATTTCAAATTTGGTGTTGAGTAAAGTATCTGATGATTCATCAGATTTTCTGATAAGTTATCAGATTTTCTGGTAATTCATCAGATTTTCTAGTGATTCATCGGATTTTCTGGTGATTTCTGATGCATTTATCAGATTTTCTAATATTTTGCCAGATTTCCAGAAATTTCATCAGATCCTTCATAATTCTATCAGAAAGTTTATCAAATATGTCATTCTCTTCCCCTAGATCTAACATAGAGTTTTTCCTTCAAACAAAACAAATATTTACCATTAAGAAGAAAGGAAAACTTACCAAAAAGAAAAAAATAAAATAAAAACTAATCATCATAGATAAGAGTGGCATAAACCCACAGATAAGTTGTACGTCCAGTGTGTTGGTTTGTTGGCACCAAGGAGACAATATTCATGTATTCTTGTAGAATGAATTGGGCCCTTGGATGCCAGACTGTCACACCTCCAAAGCCCAGTTGACTGGTGATTACCTTCAATACAAAACGAGGGTAAATCAGGTAGGGTTGATGATTATGCATGTTTGCCTCCAAATATCTCATGAGATATTTGGAGAAGTCGTAGGGTTTTTCTTGTACAACTGCATGCATAACTTCCATCAACCTGTAAGACAGCTCGTTGAAGTGACCATGCTTTCTTGAAAAGCATACACCAAGCTGTGTCACCAGATACTGCCATGGTGGAATGAAGCCTGATCTACTGACCTGCCTTGAAAGATTGGGTGTTTGATAACCCATTTCCGTAAGGGTTTGATCTAGTGTCCATTTTGTGAAGAAGGTGACATCAGTGTCATCGTTAAGTTGGAGGGCAACTCTAAGAGTTTCCTCACTTAAGATGATTGCCCTTCCCAACGTACTTCTTATCCACACCTTTGTTCCACTGAAGATAGTCTGTGCTCTATACCAGAATTCCTGGAGAAGGGTGGGGTGGATCCAGATATATGCTGATAAGGCATAGCCCAGAGGACTTTGCCTGAGCATGTTGTACACCACCTTGCATCCTTCCCATGCAGGGCCGTCCAGTTTGGTTCTTACTCTCATGTTGTGAGTTGGGTAGAGAGTAAGAGGAAAGTCTTCGCTTCTCATTTCAGCTGCCATTTTAGGGTTTTGAAAGAGTGTTTTGAGATTTTCTGAAAAGTTTGAATTGGTAGTTGTGATGAAGAAAGTCTACAGGAGTTTGTTAATTTATACAGGTGAAAATGATAGTTTTGCCATAAATGGTATTAACAACTGAAGATTTCCTTATCTTTTTATTCTTTCTCTTCATTGATTGCTTTAAATCTTCCATCAGAAGCGTATTGCAGGGTTTGAACCCCCGGTTTGTGAGATGAATTGATTGTGCATTTATTAACTAGGCGGCTACTTTTTATAGCCCCTAATCATTTTTGTACCCATGTGTCTCACTATCCCTCTTTAAGAGAGATGACAAAGCATGCTTTGGAAGTAGAAGAGAGATGAATTTTGTTTAAAAAAAAATTCCTGTGATGATTGATTTTCCCTATGGTTTTGAACTGTTAATGCAAGTGGCTCCCCCCCCCCTTTTTTTACACTTTATCTTAAACAAATTTAAGGTGAGAAAAAAATACAAAAACAATTTATTTACAGTTCTATAGTCATATAAGTATGAGATGTGAATCAAAAATATGAATTCCAACAGGTTTTCTGATATTCAGTAATGTTTCTGATGATTTATCAGGTTTTCTGATAAGTTATCAAACTTTCTGGTGTTTCATCAGATCTTCTGATGATTCGTCAGATCTTCTGGTAAAATATTAGAATTTCTGGTGTTCTATCAGATTTTCTGATGTTTTACCAGATTTCTGATAATTTTTATCAGAAATTTTGTTTTTCCTTTGTATCTTTCTTGAAGTCATTAGAATTTTCATTTACATTCTGATTATCTCCCTTGGATTCATCTGTTTGATTTTCATTTTGTGACAGATTGTTTTCTGCAACTTCTTCATCTTTTATGTTAACCATGCCTAATTTGCTGACCAGAAAATTATGTCTCTTTTCATCAAGAGATTTTGTGAAAATGTCAGCTATTTGGTTTTCTGTTGGAACAAAGTACATTTCTATGTTACCTTTTTCAACATGATCCTTTATGAAATGATATATGACATCTATGTGTTTGGTCCTTGAGTGATGAATTGGATTTTCTGTTTTGCAATAGCACTCTTTGAGTCACATAGAATTGGAATCCTTGTTAGATTTACTCCATAATCCTTCAGTTGAGTTTGCATCCATAACACTTATGAACAACAACTTACTGCAGCTACATATTCAGATTCAGCTGTTGATGTTGCAACACAGTTTTGTTTCTTGCTTGCCCAACACTCTGATTTTTCTCCCAGGATTTGACATGCACCAGATGTGTTTTTTTTTGTCAACGCATCTTGCATAATCTGCATCTGTGTATGCTATTAGTTCTAGATTTGTATTTTTTGGATACCAGAGACCAAGATCTGATGTGCCTTTTAGATATTTGAAAACCCTTTTTACTGCTTTTAGATGGGAATCTTTAGGATTACATTGGTATCTTGCCAGAAAACATGTAGCAAACATAATATCTAGTATGCTTGTAGTTAAGTACAACAATGATCCTATCATTCCTCTATAGGTTTTAATATCCTCACCTTTACCTTCTTTATCAGAATCAAGTTTATTCCCTGTTGCCATGGGAGTTTTTGAAATTGAGCAATTTTCAAGTGAGCATTTGTTCAGAGTTGTTTTTACATACTTAGATTGACTCAGAAATATTTAATCATTTCTTTGTTTCACTTGTAAACCTAAGAAGAAAGTTAACTCACCCATCATGTTCATTTCAAAGTGGCTGGTCATTAATTTTTGAAACTTTTTGCAAAATTTTCCATTTGTTGATCAAAATATAATGTCATTAAGATAAACTTGGACTAACAAAGTGTGACCTTTATGTGTCTTAAGAAAGAGAGTTGTGTCAGTAGTACCTTTTGTGAAGCCAGAATTGAGTAAGAAGTTTGAAAGAGTTTCATACCATGCTCTAGGAGCTTGCTTCAAACCATACAAGGCTTTGTTTAATCTATAAACATGATTTTGAAATTTTGGATCAACAAAGCCTTCTGGTTATTGCACATACACTTTTCCTCAATCTTACCATTTAGGGATGCAGATTTTACATCCATTTGGTATACCTTTAAATCTTTAGATGCTGCATAAGCAAGGAAAATTCTTACTGCTTCTAACCTGGCTACTGGTGCAAAGGTTTCATCATAGTCTATTTCTTCTTGTAGACAATAGCCTTTTACCACCAGCCTTGCTTTATTCCTTGTTATTGTGCCATGTTCATCTAATTTGTTTCTAAATACCCATTTTGAGCCTTTAACAGACTTGTTATTTGGCTTTGGCACCAGATTCCGTGCTTGACTCTTTTCAAACTGATCAAGCTCTTTTTGCATTGCTTGAATCTAGTCTGAGTCATTTAGAGCTTCTTTGACAGACTTAGGTTCTATCATGCTTAAGAACCCAACAAATGCACATTAATGTGCTGTAGCAAATCTTGTTTTCACACCATCTTCTGGATTCCTAATAATGTCTGATTGAACATGTCCTTTTATCCATCTAAGATTGTTGTGAAAAGTTGTTGGTTCTTATGGATGTGAAGTTTCCCCCTGATCATTTGCCTCATTTGTGTGGAATGTATCAGAATTTAGATTATCTTTGTATTGTTCTGATTTTGTATCATAATTTCTAATACATCTTCCACTTGTCCTATAGGGTTAGTACATGATTGTTCTATTGATTTTTCTGTGATATGTTGATCATGTCCTAGGAATTCTTCTGTTAGTGTTTCAAAAAGATGTTCAAGTTTTTCTTGCTTATCAAAAAGATTTACTTCCTTCATGTATTCATCAGAAACTTCTGTTTCTGATGAATCATCAAAAGATACATATAAACTTTCTCTGATTGTCCTTGTGTTAAAGATAAAAATCCTATAAGCTTTTGAGGACAAAGAATAAGCAAGAAAAATCCTTTCTCTGCTTTTTTGTCAAATTTTTTAAGACTCTCAAAATCATTGAAAACAAAACACCTACAACCAAATGTGTGCAAAATTTTTACATTGGGGTTTCTCCCATTTATGATGTTGTAGGGTGTTTTATGAAGTCTCTTGTTAATTATGGATCTGTTTTGAGTAAAACAAGCATTTGCTATTGCTTCTGCTAAAAAATGAGTGGGTTGTTTTGCATGAGCATGCATTGTTCTGGCTGCTTCAACCAAGGTTCTGTTTCTCCTTTCTACCACTCCATTTTGTTGTAGAGATCTTGGAGCAGAAAACTCATAAGAGTTTCTTTTGCTTACAAGGAAGCTCTCAAGTTTTGAGTTCTTAAATTTTGTTCCATTATTTGTTCAGATCCTTCTAACTGATAATTTTAAAAGATTTTCAATTTTTCTAATAAAATTTATGATCAGATCTGGAGTTTCACTTCTTTCTCAAGAATTCTACCCAAGTGTATCTGGAATAGTCATCTATAATGACAAGTATGTATTTCTTTCCAGACAAGCTTTCAGTGCTTATTGGTCCACAAAGATCCATATGCAAAAGTTCTAAATTTTGTGAAATTGATGATTCGGAAATTGTTTTATGTGAGCTTCTTTTTGATTTACCCATTTCACAAGCCTCACATATTTTATCCTTTTTTGAGGATATGAAAGGTAATCCTTTTACCAGTCCTTTGTTTGCTAATTTACTTAGATTTTTAAAATTTAAGTGGGCTAATCTTTTGTGCAGCAGCCAATTACCTTTGTTATGTTTTGAAAATAACCACAATTGAGGATGTTCATTTTCCTCTTTAAAATCAAAGTAATAGATAGACTTTCTTATTCTTTTTCCACTTAATTAAATTTTGTTGTCATCCAGACCAATTAGCAAACATTTTTCTGGTAAAAAGGTTACCTGAAAACCTTTGTCACAAAATTGAGCACAACTTAGCAAATTATACTTTAAGCCTTCTACATAGGCTAATTTTTCGATGATCAATGATCCATACTTTATACAACAATACCCCAATATCCTCCCCTTTACTCCATTTCCAAAGTTGACTAATTTACCCAGTTTTGAAACAAAATTACTAAGCAAGCTCCTATCTCAGTCATGTGCTTGGAGCTACCAGAATCGCAGTACCAGATATGCTGCACATGATGGTCCTGAAATGGTAAAGTTAAAGGGTTTTTGGTACCCAAACTTGCTTGGGTACTTTTTCTGATGAATTCTTATTCAGACTTTCTTCTTTGGATGAACTACCTTCAGAATGTCAACACACATACAAGTCACTTTATCAGAATTTTCTGATTTGTTTTTTCTTGTCATGAAAGTTTTGGATATTTTTGAAATTTTGAATGAATCACTTCTAGGGTTTTTGAAAACTTTTGTTTGGATTCATTTCTTTTTCCTTTTAAGTTGATTTTTGAAATTTCGAAAGAGTTATTAGAACTTATTGATCTGCAAGATTCTGTATCAGATTCTGATGTTAATTTATCAGATATCTGATGTGTTGCCTTTACAAAGATGGTAGGTTTCTAACATTTGTTTTCACATAACCCAAACCTTCACCTTTGTTCTTGGATGTGGTTTCAATAAAGTTAATGAATTCTTTTGCTTGCTGAAAACCTTTTACATTTATTTCTTTGTCATGAATTTTTTTGTACAAATCCTTCCTTTCTGTTTCATAAAATTCAATTTTTGCTCTGTTTTTTAAGCTTTCTTCAATTAGTAACTGGTTTTCAATTATAACTTTATTCAAGGTTCTTTGCAACTCATCAGATTTTTTGTTTTCTGGTTTATGCTTTTCTTGCAGGTTTAGAAAATCTGACATAAGTCTGTTTAATTTATGCTCAAGATCTAGATTATCTAAGTTTACCTTTTGTTCTGATTTTTCAGGTTCTTCACCAGAAAGTGCCATGAGACAGAAATTTGCCATCTTTTCTTCTTCTGATGACTTGTTGTTGCTTTTTGGCTTCTTCCAACTTCTTTTCATAGTAAGCAACATCCTTCAGTCTTTTATTCTTGCATTCTTATGCATAATGACCCTTTTGCTTGCACTTGGTACAAGCAACTTCTGATTTTCCTTTATCCCTTGATTTTACTTCCATCCTCCCATTGTCACTTTTCTGATACTTGTCGCTACCTCCCCTTAACCTCCGTTCAAAAGTTTTGGTGAGCAATGCGATTGCCTCAACAAATGTAGAAAAATATGATGATGTATCAGAACTTTCCATATTTTGGCAATTTGAGGTTTGTGGATCACAGGTGGGTGTTCTTTGTGATTTTGAAATCAGAGCTAATGATCCCCCTCTTTGGTTTGATTCTTCATATATTTATTCTTCTCTGGGGACAAGAGTGCTATACAAGTCATGTAGACTCATATTTCCTAGCTCTAAAGTGGAAGCTAAAGTCATGGTTAGACTTCTCCATTCTCTAGGTAGAGCATCTAGGAATTTCACATTCCTTTCATCGTTCGATTTTTCAATTCCAAATTTCTTTAGCTCGTTTAAAATTTTTGCAAATCTATTATAAGTTTCACAAAGTTTTTCATTTGGTAAACTTTTAAATCTCTTATATGAGGAAACACAATTTGTTCTCTTGTTCCTCTTCATCCTTTCCCCTCCTTCAAAAAGATTTTCAAATTGATCCCATATCTCTTTAGATGATGTACATGCATCCACTTGAGAGAATATGTCATTAGGAAGTGACATAATCAAAAGTGATTTGGCCCTTTCATCAGCTTCCACCCTTTTCTTATCATCTTCACCCCAAAAATTTTCAGCTTTTGGGGCCTAAGATGAGTACTTCAGGTGAATCATCAGTTCCTGCTTTGTCTGGTATCTCAACCATAGGTACATGTGGTCCACTCACAATGGATTGAAACAGAGCTCGGTCATGTCCATTAAGGAAATTGATCATCCTGATTTTCCATTGTGGGTACTCCTCTCTGACTAAAGTCGGAGGTTTTAACATAGACCCAATGTTGAATGCATTGTTCCAGGTTTGAAAGTTTGCCATATTTAGAAAAAGAATGAGCAATTGATCATTTGAAAATAATTTATTCAAAAGGCTCTAATACCAATTGTTGGTCCGAGTTGGACTTAAAAACTTTCTTTTCTTGTAATATGGCAAGTGATTTCAACAGATATGAAATTAGTGTGCGGTAATAGAAATCAAACTTTCAAGAAACAAGAACTAAAAAAATTTCAAGTTTATATCACTTTGAAATTAAATGGTTTACAAGGTAACTGTGACGTTATTAGCTATTACAAACGAATACTTGTGTAATTCTTAGGTGAAAGGGCAATGGAGTTTTGTAGTATGTATTGAATGCTAGGCTTAACTAATCGTCCTTTGCTGAAGAGCTTTCTATTTATAGAAAGTCTTGGGCATGATTAAACATTTGCTTATTGATGCACTTGTCCTGCAAAAAGTAGCTTTTTAACATATTCATTGAATCCAATAATATCAACTTGCTTCGATAATTGTGACAGGATAGAACTTGTTCAGACAAGTGGTCTTTATCAGAAATTCTGATGAACAAATCATCAGAAAGTCCGATGATCAGATTTTACCAGAAACTGATGATATTCATCAGAAATATCATCAGATCCATCAGATTGGTCTTTTCTGATAATCTTCTCTTGTTCTTGCTCAGTTTCTGATTCTTTGATGAAGATGTATTGTTCTTTTTCAAGTGTCCTATCTCGTTTCTTCTTTGTTGTTTTGATCTTCAGGACATTATCTTCTTCTATAGATCAGGCTGAATATCTTTTTCTTCAATACTTACATAAAAAGTTTTCTAACACTTTATCGTTTTGAAAACATCCTAGCATCTAACATTCGGATCTGAGGATCTTTTAACACTAGTTAGGAGGAACTGAGATGAACATGCAAATCATATCATCATTACGGGTGCACACGTAATGATAATTTGAGGTGTATATGAGTCCCAGTGAGGCTTAGCAAGTGTGAAAGGATTCTGACCAATTATCCGACATAGTGGGGGATTCAACAATCTACAGGAACCATAGCGTTGATTTACTTATACTTAATCGTGATCCTTACTCTTTCCACTCTTCTTGTGGATGCAGAATCATGAGTGGACGTGGTGGACGCAGTGGTGGCTGCAGCGGTGGATGTGGCATATCGTTATAACTCAGGCAGAGTTGATGAATCTCATCAACACACATGTGGCTGAGGCCTTAGCAGCTCAGCAAGCTGGTACGACACTTACAACAAGATGATTCTTGTTGTTTATTTGTATATTCGAACTTTCATTTGTGCGTTATACGTCCTTTCAACTCTAAGTCAACACTTAAACCGGAATCAGAACAATCCCCACGTCTGTACTTTCAAGGCGTTCATGGATTGCAAACCACAAACCTTCAATGGTACTGAGGGAGCAGTGGGACTTCTTCGTTGGTTTGAGAAGGCCGAATCAACATTTGCTATGTGTGACTTCCCGGCTAGGGATATGGTGAAGTTTGCTTCGGGCACAATGGAGGATGGTGCCTTAACTTGGCGGAATGCTGATGTGTGTAAATGCAACATATAAATTACATCAAATGAGGCATAAAACTAACCCTTTTTAGTACTAATGTTGGAAAAAGTGTGCTTTTGTCTTCCTTATGTATTTTCAGGCCCAAATGAGCTTAAATGAACAAAAGGAACAAATATGCAGCAAAAACTAACATAAATACAAAGAAAAGGAATAAACGTGGCATGCCCGACCCCTCGACAGCATCTCCAAAAGCAAAAACAAGGAGCAGAGGGCTGACCATGGCCCATGCCCACTGGACACGGGGGCGTGGTCAGATGTTTGCAGAAATGGACAAAGCTGTGGAAGCTTCTATGCCCACCACAGGGGCGTGCCCAGCTCAGCACGGGGTGTGGTCAACGCTAAGATTTGCAGAATCTTACAAATCTTGATAGTACATATACGCTTCTGCACACGGGGCCATGCCCAGCGAACACGGGGACCTGTGGAGCCTAATACAGATAATTGCAATTAATGAAGGAAGAGAAAGGAGATGGCCACGGGGGCGTGCCCAGCGGACATGGGGCCATGGCCGGGTTTCTGTTCAGGCTATAAATAGGGGTGCTTGGTTCTCTTCAAAGGCATCCCTCGGCAAACCACCTCTCTCCCACTTTGCCACCACTCCACCACCACTACAACACCCATATCCACCACCATCATCCATCATCCACCTTAGAGTGTGTGTAGTAGTCTCGGGATCCAAGATTGATAGTAAGAGTTCTTGTCAATCAAAGGCCATGTATAGCTAAGTCTCTTACATCACTTGGTGAAGACAAGCATTTAATGTATTACTTTTGATTTTTAATTTTTCACACTTTTTATGTGTTTTTGTATTAATGACTTTAATAACTAGTTTCTTATGTTGAAGGTGAAACTTCCTAATCATTTGTCCGTCGTGTCTGGGCATTACTTTACTGTCTATATAAAGTAAAATATTTTCACCATTCATATCTCTACGGTCTATATAGAGATATGTTGGCTACCTGGTCAGGGGTTAAGGGAATGGTTTGGTAAGGTTCTTGCCTTGTTCAGTGTATAGATCCTGCAAGGACCTGGGTCAAGCTTGCTAGGACTTCCTTCAATACCCACTGGTATTTGATGGCGGGGGTGCGAATAACTTGATCCCCTCATATGTAAACTACTATTAATACATTAAACCGGCTACTTGGGATTGTATCCCTGCTGACTCAAACCACTTAGCCGAGGGTAACGTCACCTTCAAAAGAGGGAACTACCACTTTGCACATTATAACTTAACTAATTATCTTACAATATTCCAACCCTTTGGGATTGTATCCTTGCTGACTCAAACCACTATGTTGAGGGTAACGTCACCTTCAAAAGAGGGGCCTACTACTATAACTAAGATAATCTCTTAAAAAGTGCAAAAGTGCGGAAATCATCAAAGGATACATTAAAGGCGAGTCGGATCCAAGTGATTCATCTTGTCTATCTATTTTTATTTTATTTTTATTTTCAGCATTTTTAGTTTTTTTAGTTTTTATCTTTAAAAATCTTTTCTCAAAATTTTAGTTTGATTAGATGTTGAGGATAAACCGGTACTAAAAGCTCTTGTGTCCTTGGATGACCTTGGTATCTTATCAACGCTATACTACGCTCATGGAGGGTGCATTTGCCCTTGTGTGTGTTTAGTGTTAGTAGAATATCATGTTTTATAAATTTAAAACTTGACTAATGTGTAAAATGGGCTTCAAATACTAATAAAAACATATTACACCTTACACAGACCAAGTTTTTGGCGCCGCTGACGGGGACACAAGGATTTTAAGAAAGTTAGGAATCAACGGCCTAATCGTTTTTCTTGTTTTCTATTTTTTTTATGATTTTTCTAGATTTTTTCAGCTTCTGTAGACTTCAGCACGGGGTCGTGCCCGCTGAACACGCCCCCGTGCCCAATCTTTGGTATTGGCAATCTTGTTTTAAGTCAGACAGTAGCTGAACACGGGGTCGTGCCCACTGAACACGCCCCCGTGCCCAAACTCCAGTTACTGAAAACAAAACCGTAAGATCCCGATGGTTGGTAATTTCTGACACAAGCATGAGTGATACTGATTATTTTTACCTTCGCTCCTCTTATGGTGTGTGGTGTCAAATATGTGGTGGATCTCATGAAGATT
Organism: Helianthus tuberosus; assembly: GCA_030545235.1. Lineage (NCBI taxonomy): Eukaryota > Viridiplantae > Streptophyta > Magnoliopsida > Asterales > Asteraceae > Helianthus > Helianthus tuberosus. The sequence goes on along the minus strand of CM060387.1, from coordinate 131,282,330 downwards.
TAAAATGTTATTTTTTAAATTACACTCCCCGCTATATAGACCCATCATTGTCCTATAACCTTAAGATGGGCGGAAGTAAAAAACGATCCATATCTCTCCCTCGAATGCTCTCAATCATCTCTTCTAGATGATATGATTCTTGAAGAATTATTTCAAATGGAAGAAGTAATTCTCCAATTGATAAAAGAACTTGAGAGGGAAATAAGTAATCCATCCCAGGACGACGATCAAGGAGAATTATTGAGATCGCATTAAGAATATAACAACATCGTCAATCCCGAAAGCACCTCTAACTCTTGTGAGGACATGAGCGATAGTCGTCCCTGTGTCGATTATGCCGTGAAGGACTCTCCATCGGTCTCCGCTGATGCGTTCATAGACCTGAGCGATTCGACATATACCTTCTTTAACGAGAGCCCAGATAAGGGGAATAAAGGTTGGTTTCGCCCACCGGTATTTAGTTTAGGTTTTACCCTTTCCGATAACCTCTTGCATTCTTGTCTAAAGCTAGGGCAACTAAGGTACCTCAGCCACTTCGGTGTTGTTCCATCCAGTAAGGATCCGCCCGATCTGGACAAATTCCTTGAAAATAAAAAGCAGACTCTCTAGCCACGGGGTCGTGTCCAGGTTAACACGCCTCGTGCTCACCTAAAAATTGACCACGGGGTCGTGTCCAGGCCAACACGCCCCGTGTTCAAGATACCGACAAAATGTGTCAAAGTTTGTCTAACCACGGGGCCGTGTCTAGCTGACACGGGGCCGTGATCAGCGTACTGTCATTTTCTATAAATGTAGCAAGATTCCTACACATTTGGACCCATTCCAAAGACAAAGATCTGGTGGGATCTTCACATATACCCTATAAGCTATATTCCAAAGAAGGTTCTCAACAACCATCTTGTCTTTACTACTTTTGTCTCTTGCCTTCTTCTACACAAACTACTCAAAACCTCCGTTAAAGCTTGAAATCTCCATGTTTTCAAGCTTTATTGTGATATTTGTTAGGTTTTTAATCAAGGAATCTTATCAAAAATTAGTTTTACAACACTGTTTTAAGTTATTTCTACTCAGAAATGTTTCAAAAGTCAGAAAAATAATTAAAACACTAAGATTCCTTGTTTCAAAAATCTACAGATTGGTGGCCACGGGGCTGTGCTCAGCGAGCACGGGGCCGTGGCCGGAGTTACTGTTTCATTAATTTGAAATTTTTCGACTTGTTTTCTTAGAATGTCGAACCAGAATAGCGGAACCTCTTCAGCTCACTTAAGGAACAGTCACAGGAAAAGAAGGTCATCGATCGAAGCAACCCTTGTGCGTTACGTAACGGCGCTAAGAGAGGCACTCGATGAGATGACATCCGTAGAAGAAGTCCTAATCGACCGTATCAGCTATCTAATGGTGGGGCTAGAGAATAGCTTCCAAGAAATCAACCTTTTGCACCAAAGGTTGAACATTCTTGCATTGCCTCCTATGGAACCAATCTTCCCTCAAGAAGATTGGAACTTGGCACAAGAAGTTATTAATCCCAACGGATGGGACGATATTCCCCCGGAACCTCCTCTTGATGCCTTACAAGAGGTTCTGGTGGAAGTCGCACCTCCTCAACATGAGGAAGATAATGAGCCCGCCTTCCTTCTCCCCCGGGAGATAGATGAATGGCTTAACGATGTGTGAGGGGCCCTTTCCGGAGAAGAAGTTCTACAAGCCTTTCTCAACCGAAAGGATCATCTTTTCAGAAATTTTGTTCTTATAATAAAAACATATAGGCTAGGACTTCTTTGTGGTTTAAGATTTCTTGCATTTCATGACCTAGTTATCCGATTTTTAGTTTGTACTTTTCAGGCATTATGTAATTCACTCTTAGATGAATGATGGTTTTTAAGTATTAAATGGTGTTTGAATGATGTTGTAATGATTGAATACACTCGAAAAGGTGGAGGTTACCAAGGGAACTTTAAACCCACACCCCATGCACAAAAACAAGAGCCTCCCGACAATTTTCCTCCGTTACAGCAAGTTCAGCACGGGGTCGTGCTCAGCCAACACGCCCTTGTGCCCGAGGTTTTGCAGAAAATGCCTAGTTCAGGTAACTGGACACAGGGCCGTGCTCACTGAACACGCCCTCGTGCCCAGCCTTCTGTTTAATATGATACTGGCAATCTGACCACGGGGCTGTGCCCGGACCAACACGGGCCCGTGGCCAGACGCCCAGTGACATGAAATTTTGTTTTTTAACACCTTTTTACACATTCAATCAACCTAAAAACTTATTTTTTGGACACATTGAGGACAATGTGTAATTTAAGTGTGGGGGGGGGGGGGTGCAAAAACCTTGAATTTTGCAAGTCCTAATAACAAGCCTTACACAAAACTCTATTGGAACCGCTAATCACCCCAAAAAATTTTCAAAAACTTTTCATTTTTTTACTTGTCTTGGTTTAATTTGGTAATAACAATTTCTAAAAAGGTTATATTTTTACAAATTTACAACTGATAGCGTCGTGATAAAAAGAATCAACATAAGAAAATTATGAAACGACATGACAAATCTAGTTAAAATTTGATTATATATATTTGATCACATTATAAACCCATTCCCACAATAAGTGAGTTTTGAGCCTTTACTGAGCATAGAAGCATACATCTTTAAACTAAATGCTCATTTTTCGTTTCTTGTGTGAATAGCCGCTTGGTTCTTACGACTCTAGAACTTGCCACGACAATACATTCCCGGTCCTTACCAACTGAAACCCAAGTAAGTAAATGATAGAGGTATTAGGACTAACCCATAACACCATTATTTTACATTTTCTTTATCACCTACCCAAAAATCCCCCTAGTTAACCCCTTTAAGCCTAAACGCTTTTCATTTCTAAACCCACAAAACAAACACCCTTCACCCACCAAAACCCTTTTTCTTTTAAACCCTTTATTTTAGTAAAAATCTCGGTTTTCTTATGACGTTTCTTTATAAAAAAAAAATGAAAGTCTAGCAATAAACAAACAAGTTCCTCAAAGAAACTTTGTTTGAAGATGCTTAATTTGAAAAAAAAAAGTCACAAAAATAAAAAGTTTTACGACGACCGACGCTTTTTACGCTATTTGCCCTTTTTACTAACCACTAACCCAAAACCACCTACCTTTAGCCCAAGCCTAACCCTTTCCCCAAGACCTCTTGATATTTACAAAGGTTTATAGTTAAAAAGGAGGAGGATTGATTGCTTGGCAAGCATATGGTAGAAGTAAGTTCCATGCTGGTCTCGAGTGTTTCACAAAAATACATCTTCGGCCGAGTGTTGAGTGATCTCCCGTGAGGTATGTGAACTTGTATATAAATGGAATTTTAAAGAGGTATGTTATGCCCAAATAAGTAATTTCTCTTATGAAACGTTCTCATTAAATCATAATGAATAGGAATGTAAATAATATAAAAATAAAACCCAATAAAAGTCTTGGATTCCCGACACTCAAGACAAGCCCAAAACTTCTCTTCTACCCATTGCATTTGGGTGTTTAAGCCACATAATAAAAAGTTTTGCTTGAGGATAAGCAAAGATTCAAGTGTGGGGGTATTTGATGTGTGTAAAATGCAACATATAAATTACATCAAATGAGGCATAAAACTAACCCTTTTTAGTACTAATGTTGGAAAAAGTGTGCTTTTGTCAACCTTTTGTATTTTCAGGACCAAATGAGCTTAAATGAACAAAAGGAACAAAGATGCAGCAAAAACTAACATAAATACAAAGAAAAGAAATAAACGTGGCATACCCGACCCCTCGACAGCATCTCCAAAAGCAAAAACAAGGAAAAGAGGGCTGACCACTGGTCACGGGGGGGGGGGGGGGGGTCAGATGTCTGCAGAAATGGACAAAGCTGTGGAAGCTTCTATGCCCACAACGGGGGCGTGCCCGGCTCAGCACGGGGCGTGGTCAACGCTAAGATTTGCAGAATCTTGCAAATCTTGATAGTACAGATACGCTTCTGCACACGGGGCCGTGCCCAGCGAACACGGGGTCGTGTGGAGCCTAATACAGACAATTGCAATTAATGAAGGAAGAGAAAGGAGATGGCCATGGGGGCGTGCCTAGCGGACATGGGGCCGTGGCTGGGTTTCTGTTAAGGCTATAAATAGGGGTGCTTGGTTCTCTTCAAAGGCATCCCTTGGCAAACCACCTCTCTCCCACTTTGCCACCACTCCACCACCACTACAACACCCACATCCACCACCATCATCCACCTTAGAGTGTGTATAGTAGTCTCGGGATCCAAGATTGATAGTAAGAGTTCTTGTCAATCAAAGGCCATGTTTGGCTATGTCTCTTACATCACTTGGTGAAGACAAGTATTTAATGTATTACTTTTGATTTTTAATCTTTTCGCAGTTTTTATTTGGTTTTGTATTAGTGACTTTAATAACTAGTTTCTTATGTTGAAGGCGAAACTTTCTTATCATTTGTCCGTGGTGTCTTGGCATTACTTTACTGTCTATATAAAGTAAAAGATTTTCACCATTCATATCTCTACGGTCTATATAGAGATATGTTGGCTACCTGGTCGGGGGTTTAGGGAATGGTTTGGTAAGGTTCTTGCCTTGTTCAATGTATAGATCTTGTAAGGACCTGGGTCAAGCTTACTACGACTTCCTACAATACCCACTGGTATTGGATGGCGGGGGTGCGAATAGCTTGATCCCCTCATATGTAAACTACTATTAATACATTAAACCGGCTACTTGGGATTGTATCCCTGCTAACTCAAACCACTTAGCCGAGGGTAACGTCACCTTCAAAAGAGGAGCCTACCACTTTACGTATTAATAACTTAATTAATTATCTTCCAATATTCCAACCCTTTGGGATTGTATCCTTGCTGACTCAAACCACTGGGTTGAGGGTAACGTCACCTTCAAAAGAGGGGCCTACTACTATAACTAAGATAATCTCTTAAAAAGTGCAAAAGTGCGAAAATCATCAAAGGATACATTAAAGGCGAATTGGATCCAAGTGATTTGTAACACCTCAAAAATTTACGTCCAATAATGTACTGACACGTGTCATGGGCGTTGAATATGTGAAAACATACTTTAGAGGGACTAAAGTTGACAAACAGTGAAACTATGTGAATATAAGGGTCCAAAGTGTCAACAATGGATAAATAGGCTCTACAATAACCCTACATGGTGTTTATAATCTTAAACGATTAAATCATGAATCATACGAAGCGGAAAATGAAAGAAAGTTAGGAATTACAAACTACAGGGGCTAAAAGTGTCAACATGTTGAAAGTATACCTCTGAGTGATCTTTTGGCAGACCCGAAGCTTTGTAATGATAAAATATACTCACTAGAATATGTGATAAAAATTTCATGAAGTTTTGTGAATGTATGACAAAGTTATGATCAAAACCGTACACGAAGGGTTAAATACGTTAACGTTGATTTCGTGACTTTTCGGGTAAGCGCAAAGTTGTTCAAGGACTTTACCATGTTTGTAAATATCCCAAGGCCCTTAAACATCAGAATTTAGGGTCTAATGTGCAAGAAAAGGACCCAAAAACGTTACAAAAGGACAAGGACTGAATTGCAAATTGTATGAAACTTGGAGACCTAGTCGCACACTTGTACACGGCCCGCGAGGGGCCTGTCGCGGCCCGCGATCAATCGCCCAGCGACAAAACAGCGCACAGCTGCCAGTCAGTTCTGTTTTGCGAGTTGTAACCAGCTGTTGTCGACTCCAGAGCCTCACCAATCGATTTTCATGCAGCTAGGGACACTTGTATACTTCTTACAACATCAGTAGATTGTTGTGGCAGCCTCTAATCAGATCAAACTTATGATAAAAGGGTCTTGAAGTAGTAAACTATGAACACTTGCAACTTCAAAATTCACAAGATCAATTCCTGGAGCTCTCTGGACGTCAAGGCATCTTCCTAGTGATCTCTAAGCTTATTTAGGACCATTGTAAGTGTTCATAACTCTTTCAAATTCGTTCTAGCTTAGTTATTCAACCGAAAGTCAATCCATCGTAATTTTTGTTTGACTTTGTGATTAAACGAAAATGGCTCAGTCATTTCTCAAATTTGAAAGTACCTACAAGTTGGTAATTATGTGGGTAACAAACCCTCAAAAGGGTATTTTCAGATTCCCACTCTAAGTATGTTAATTGTCGAGTCAAAGTTTTTCTTAAAAAGTCAACAGAATGTGTTTTTGCAAAATTAAGCATAATTAGCAATGTAGGCTACATGAAACCTGTTTGATCATCAAAATAACTTTGTAATTAATGTAAGAACATGTTTCAACATGATCAACTCGACAATTTTCAGTTTAAACCCGAATCGGAACCGAAAGTCGCATAAATTGACTTTTCTTTGACTTTCAGTTCTGATCCATTCATGCATGTTTGAGATCTGCATTAGAGCATATTTTGGACCAATTTTCATATAAGTTTAACTCTCTGCGATTTTACAACTTGGTTCAATGCTTAACCGATTCATATGCATGTTTCCGATTTATGCTTAAAGTTGACTATTTTGCCCTTTTTACTATAAAACATGATATTCGAAAAAGTGAAAGAGTAGAAACATTTGCTACTGAATTATAAACTTGCACCGAAAATTTGATATCAGTTTGAGGTCCAGAATAAGAGTTATGCTCAATATCGTAATTTGAAAGCTTTTTGTTACTTAAACGGCGTAATTAACATATAACCCATTTAAACCCACTTTTTGATATCAAACTTTTTACCCACTGATGTTATATAATATTTTGGGATTTTTAAAGATTTTTATTTAATTTTTGGCTGATCATATCATAGGTCTCTAAGTTTAATTCGGTAAATACCGATTTTGCCCTTTTAAGCCATAAAATGAGTTTTATAAATCCTTTTGACCCCAAACCTTTTTCTACTGATTTTATTTGTTAAATAAATTATTTTGAGCATTCTTGAAATATAAAAATATCAGCTTTCTTTTAAAAACCCGGAAACGGCTCTAAATCGGCTTTTTAAGCATTTTTAACGCATAGTATGTACTATAACCATATTAAACATATAAGGTTGATACCTACTGATGTTCTTAGCATATTTTTATAAAATAACAGTAAGTACAAGTTTATAAACTCAGGTTTCCAATTTTGACATTTTTAGCCCTTGTAAAATTACCAAAATACCCCTAAGGTGCATAGTTTGGTTTTAAATGATGATTTTCACTTATGGGTCATACCCTACTGTTATAATATGTTAAATTAAGTATATTTACTGTATGAACCAGACCTGTAACTCAGATTTACAAATAAACTCTTTTATAATCTTTTAAATGACCAAAATGCCCTTATGGGGCATAAATTGTGTTTAAATCCGTTTTGGGCAAAATAGAAGATAACTTACTGATATTATAACATATTTAGAGCATATTATCTCAGGGAACTTGCATACGACTCTTACGGTTACCCGTAACGCTCTTTTCGCGTTCGGTTCGGTTTATGTAACTAGTTTGCATAAATTGACCGAGACGGGTCAAACATTATCATTTTTGTCTCAAAATCCAGAATGTATTTAGTATACCCATATTATACAAGTATTCCAACTTGTCGGGTCTAAATCACATTCTATCCGGTCTTCGCTTAATCGTGCGTTTGAACGGTATCGTCCTTTAAACTAGCCGGTCTAAGCATAAGCTTAAATAAAGACCCGTTAGAAATCTAATAGGTTATTATAAACCTTCGTTTCAGATTAGGAGCACCAGTAAAAGCTACTTGCATTTTGCTAGTTGAGATTTATACTTTACTCAGGTAAATACTTTTAACTTATTTTCCCTATACGGGCTTGGGTTACGGTATATAGAATACCGCTTGATCGAGCATCAAATCTTACATCTCTGAATGGTTAATTGAATAATTTGATCGGCTCGTTTAAACAGTCTTGTTTACTTAAAAGCCTTTGGGGGGTTAATGACCATGTCCCGGATATCCTCGGCATCATCTTACGAGATGGCCACGACCTGAGCACGGGGTGTAGGCGTACACCTGTCAGTGTATAACTCTAATGTGGAGGGTCTATTGATCTTTAACCCGGACAAGATCCGGGCTACTGAACGCATAGTAACATGTAATTCATTCACATGATTATATTGTATAATTAACCCAAGTTATAAAAAAATGTTTTGTGCCACGTGCATTCAAATCAATTTTCAATCATTTTCAAAATGAGTCAGTTAAATTGTATTTACCAGTGTAAACTGACGTATTTTCCCAAAAGGTTAAGTGCAGGTACTACACGTAATAGGCTGGCTGTCTTCTAGAGCGTCCACAATAAGTCTCGCAAGCTTGGACGACAATAAACTGTTGAACAATATCTTATTTTTATTTTGATCCGCCTGTGGATCCATTTCAACTATTTGTGATATTTAATATTACACTCTGTTAAAGTTGAAATGAATCTATCTTTGCTCCCGCTGTGCATTTAAATATTGTGTTGTTTGTCTATGATGATACCAACTACGTCACGATACTCCCCACCGGGCCCACCGGTGACACATGGAAAATAGGGGTGTGATAGGTTGGTATCAGAGCCAACTTTGAGTGAATTAAACACTAGCCTTTTGTGTTTAATCTCAGTTACACAATTGCACAATCCTCGATTCTCGAGTCTAGACAAAGAACTTAGGAATTTTCCAAATTTTGGTTTTTAATTCTAACTTTGTCTTATATATATATTTTTTGTGTATCACTTGTTGTTTTTGACAGGATCACCAGAATGCCGCCACGTATGAGAGGTAGAGGCCGAGGACAAGGAGCACATGTAGCTCCAAATGACCACGAGGCCGGACCATCACACCGGCGAACACCATCGGACCCTCACAACACAGATGCTCAGGATCTTTGGAGATCCTTTACTGAACAAGCTAGGCGCTCAGTTTCACTGAGTACCTCACCTTCAATCCCACATTCCTTTGGGCCTCATTCTGAGAATGAGCCCCATAACTCTCACCAGTCCTATATTCCCCTAGGACACCAGTCACCTTTTAACCAACCATCACCTGTATTCCAGGGTTTGTTCAACCCTGATGACTACCTGGATGTGCCTATGGGTGTTAACCCACTTGGGCCCAAAGACCACTTCTCTGGTGGCAACCCGATGGACATCGATGAGGATACTGATCCTTCTATGCCGCCATCTGGAACTCCAAACCACCCCATCGAGATTTCTGATGGGTCACCTTTCATGGGATCACCATACAATGGTCCCGACAACTTTAAGGAGAACTTCAAGCAGTACGACTGGGTGTTCACCCCCAGCTATCATAACTCTCCCCTGCACCAGCCACATAACTCTCCCCTGCACCAGCCACATCACTCTCCCCTGCACCAGTCATACCATAACTCTCCTCTTCACCAGTTTTACCATGGCTCTCCCCTACACCAGCAGGAGCAGCCACAGCAGCAGCAGAATCCTTCTGAGGATTCCCGACTTGTAGCGGTCACTCCGCCAGCAGCACCACCTTTGCTTCAGCCTCCCTCGCCCCCAAGGCGAAGGAGAACTACCGTGCGAATATCCGCACGAGGGGGAATACACATCAGCACCCCTCCACATTCAAGTGGCAGCCGGTTCTCGCCACTTCACGAAGAACCGGAGACGGGAGAATCTTCGCAACCCGTCTCAGAAGTGAACACTGCGCCAGTCGCGCCTCAGCCACCATTGGGATTTGGAGACCCAATCCCCGCTTACACTAGTGCTGCAGCATTCAACCCCTTCGAGCAGCAGATTCACACGGGGTACAACTTTATGGAGGACCCCTATTGTATAGCAGTAAACTCCAACACGTTCCATCAAGAAGGTCCCTGCGGAGGTACTTGGGCTACGGGACAATCGACATATGGATACCCACCATATGGGTACCAGCAACCGCAACCTCCTCAACCTCCACATTATTAACAACAGCCTCCTCAACCTCCGCATTATCAACAACCACCTCAGGCACCGGCGATGTCACCACCCCAAATGCAAGAAATCCTTCATGAGATTCAAGGGGTGCGTCAAGAGATGCGACATGGGTTGCAGCATGAACGGAGGCGTAATCGGGGGATGTTTAAGAAGATAGCTGATCTGATTAAGGGGAAGAACAAGAAGGATCGTTGAATCCTTTGTTTGTTGGTTATTTTAGTGTGGTACTCAAGTCCCTGCGTGGACATTTATTTATTTCAGTACTCTACCCCTGCGAGGGTATTTCTTTCTGTTCTGCCCCTGCGAGGGCATATCTTTTTATTTGACCCCTGCGTGGGTTTGTTGTTTTGTTAGTTGGCCCCTGCGTGGGCATGAAATTGGTAAAAGTCCCGTTTAGGGCAAAACTCGTATTGGTTTAGTTTTTATTTGAATGGTTAATTTAAGGTTTTCATTTTTAATTATGTGCATAAACATAGTGTATAAATAAATGAAAATAACATTTATTATTTTGATGAACCATTTTAATAAAATAATAAGGATCTTAAAAAGGTAAAACCTAGCTGTTATGTTGTCATAAATCTAGCCAAAATGGTGGAACCTGTTTAAAAGATTCAAATCTCTGTTAACATCTGTAAACATGTTAACATTCTTGGCTAGTGTGAACCATAAAATCACACACGCCACCCTTTTAATAAATTAACCAAGAGTATATTTATATATATATATTGGTTGTGACATAATGCCTACGGGTTATAATTAATGTCATATAAAATAAAAAGACAGCTGTAGTTTATAAACTCCCTGCCAAGAAAAGGATTTATTTGTCTTTTTATACAAGCTTTAATCCTATAAGATCTAGATTTGTAATTTAGAAATTTGTCTACGTGACTAGGCTTATTATGCCAATAGTATATTTCATTCTAAAAAGATTATTAGTAAAACTCCTGAATGAAATTATTAAATTAACTAATATGGCTTTTATTTACCATGGTTAATAAATTGTCAAGAACGATAATACTGTTTAGACTTTTAAATAGACCTTGTCCTTATTTTGATGTAGCAATTTAGACTACTTGGCTAAGTCTGAAGAATTAAACAGTCGTCCAGCAGAAAACCCTGATAATACTAAAATATTAGTAACGGGTGCGGAGTTGAAAGCATTAGTGAATGATGCTGTTATCGAAGCGCTAAATAGACAGTATAGTGAATCGAGCGGGACCCGGAGTAGGACTCGATCTGCATCACGTTCCAAACCGAAAGTCCACTCGGAAGCTCATAGCAAACCGCCCTCTCAGAAGGAGGTACCTAAGAAAGATAAGCCAAAGAAGGATGATGAGGATCATCACTCCTCTAACCAAAACAGTATCCCGATAAAGAAGATCAAGCAGAAACAGGAACCGCATAGTAAGTCCTGTACGTATAAATACTTCGTCTCATGTAAACCCAGAGACTTTACTGGGGAGAAAGGAGCGGTCGACTGCATGACCTGGTTGGACGAAATGGATACAGTAGTAGATATCAGCGGGTGTGCTGAAAGAGATGTAGTGAAATACGTGTCCCAATCATTCAAAGGAGACGCGCTGGCATGGTGGAAGTCTCTAATACAAGCTGCCGGAAAGATCCCACTCTACAGTATGACATGGGATCAGTTCGTTGCCCTTATCAAGGAAAATTTTTGCCCACAGCATGAAGTTGAAAGGATCGAATCTGATTTCTTATCCTTGGTAATGAAAAATTTAGACTGCCAGGCATACCTCACCACTTTCAATACTCTATCTCGGTTGGTTCCGTACTTGGTAACCCCAGAACTGAAAAGGATTGCCCGTTTCATCGGGGTTTTGGCACCTGAAATTAAAGCAAGTGTTAAGGCATCGAGGCCTACAACTTTCAGATCAGTAGCTGATCTATCTCTATCTCTCACCATGGACGTAGTCAGGTTGAGAGCACCCAGGAACTCAGAAGAGATTAAGAGAAAGCGTGAGGACGATACCTCACGAAGATCAGAAAAGAGACACCGAGGAAATAACGACCACAGGAAAGGGTCGGGATCTAAGAGAGATGGGCAACAATCGGGGGATAAGCCCAAATGTAAAACATGCAAGAAGAACCATTTTGGGAAATGTCGGTTTGAGTCGAAATCCCAGTCTCACGTGAGATCTTGTGGGATTTGCAAATCCACGGATCATAAGACTTTGGAGTGTAAGAAACTGAAGGATGCAACATGTTATGGTTGCAACGAAAAAGGGCACATTAAGTCTAATTGCCCAAAGTACGCCAAGAAAGCCGATGATGGGAAGAAGACCAATGCGAGGGTCTTCAAGATGGACGCTAAGGAAGCTGTTCAAGATGATAACGTTATTACAGGTACTTTTCTTGTAAATGATGTTTTTGCTAGAGTATTATTTGATTCTGGAGCAGATAAATCTTTTGTTGATGATAAGTTTTGTAAGTTATTAAACCTACCTGTTAGAACCTTAAGCGTAAAATACGAGGTGGAATTAGCTGATGGAACCATAGAATCAGCCTCAACTGTTTTAGATGAATGTGTTATATCCATTAGGAATCATTCTTTTCCTTTATCCTTACTTCCCTTTAAGCTAGCCGGCTTTGATGTAGTTATAGGCATGGATTGGTTATCGCATAACCAAGCCCAGATTGTATGCAACAGGAAGCAAGTGATAGTCAAAACCCCGTCTGGGGAGTCACTTACCATTCAAGGGGATACTCAGCATGGATTGCCTAAGCAAGTGTCCATGCTCAAGGCATCTAGATGCTTGGGAAAGGGTTGTGTCATCTATATGGCACAAGTTACTATCGATGAGCCAAAGCCCAAGATTGAAGACATCCCTATCATTTCGGAATATCCTGAAGTTTTTCCCGAAGAACTACCTGGTTTACCACCCGATAGGCAAGTGGAATTCCGAATTGACATCATCCCGGGTGCGGCACCAGTAGCGAGAGCACCTTATAGGTTAGCACCAACGGAGATGAAGGAGTTAAGGACACAGTTAGATGATCTGTTAGCTAAAGGTTTTATTAGACCTAGTTCGTCTCCTTGGGGAGCGCCGATCTTGTTTGTCAAGAAGAAGGATGGATCGATGCGTCTGTGCATCGATTACCGTGAGCTTAATAAAGTCACTATCAAGAATAGGTATCCTTTGCCCAGGATCGACGATCTGTTCGATCAGTTACAAGGAGCAAGCTACTTTTCTAAGATCGACTTGAGGTCAGGCTATCATCAGTTGAAGGTCAAGGATGAAGATGTACACAAGACAGCATTTAGGACTCGTTATGGACATTATGAGTTCTTAGTGATGCCTTTTGGGCTCACTAATGCACCAGCCGCATTCATGGATCTCATGAATCGCGTCTGCAAGCCTTATTTAGATAAATTTGTCATCGTCTTTATTGATGACATTCTCATCTATTCGAAAAGCCAAGCTGACCACGAGAAACACCTTCGTTGTATTCTCAAACTTCTACATCAGGAGAAACTCTACGCCAAATTTTCGAAGTGCGAATTTTGGCTTCGAGAAGTCCAATTCCTTGGACATGTGGTAAGTGAGCGCCGTATCCAAGTGGATCCCGCTAAGGTAGAAGCAGTTATGAATTGGCAAGAGCCAAAGACGCCCACTGAAATCCGTAGCTTCCTGGGTTTAGCAGGATATTATAGGCGTTTCATCGAAAACTTTTCTAGGATTGTTGCGCCCCTAACCTCGTTGACACGTAAGAAAGTTAAGTTTGATTGGGGCCCTAAGCAGCAGGAATCCTTTGACATTTTGAAGAAAAAGTTGAGCAATGCACCAGTGTTAACATTGCCCGATGGTATAGAAGAATTTGTGGTGTATTGTGATGCATCCCACACTGGTATGGGCTGTGTACTCATGCAAAAAGGCAAGGTTATTGCCTATGCTTCACGACAACTAAAGGTGCACGAGAAGAACTACACCACCCACGACTTGGAGCTGGGTGCCGTTGTATTTGCATTAAAACTTTGGAGACATTACTTATATGGTACCAAGTGTGTGATCTATTCAGATCACAAGAGCCTTCAACATTTGTTCAATCAGAAGGACTTGAACATGCGACAAAGACGATGGATGGAAACTCTAAATGATTATGATTGTGAGATAAAGTACCATCCAGGCAAGGCAAATGTAGTTGCTGACGCCTTGAGTAGGAAGGAAAGAGTTAAGCCGATAAGAATCAATGCCAAGCGCATTGAAATCAAGAATGATTTGAATGAAAGGATACTAGCTGCACAGAAGGAAGCTGTGTTAGAAGCTAATTATCCTGAAGAAAAGTTAGGAGTAACTGAGGAGCAGTTATCCCATGACAAAGACAGAATGCTTAGATTAAATGGACGAATATGGGTTCCAGTTTTTGGAGGACTTCGGGATGTTATCCTCCAGGAAGCCCACAGTTCCAAATATTCCGTTCATCCTGGAGCCGATAAGATGTACCAGGATCTAAAAGCAAACTACTGGTGGATTGGTTTGAAAAAGTCTGTAGCTGCTTATGTAGCTAAATGTTTGACTTGTGCGCAAGTCAAAGCAGAACACCAGAAGCCGTCAGGTTTATTACAACAACCTGAAATTCCCACATGGAAGTGGGAGATGGTGACGATGGATTTCATCACCAAGTTGCCAAAGACGAGAAAAGGAAACGATACTATACGGGTCATAGTGGATAGACTGACGAAGTCAGCACATTTTCTACCCATCAAGGAGACTTATAGCTCCGATATGTTAGCACAGTTATACGTCGATAAGATTGTAGCTTTGCATGGTATACCTGTGTCTATTATCTCTGATAGAGATACTAGATACACGTCACATTTTTGGAAAAGTTTCCAACAATATTTGGGTACTCGTTTGAATTTTAGTACGGCTTATCATCCTCAGACTGACGGTCAGAGTGAGCGTACTATTCAAACATTGGAAGACATGCTACGTGCATGTGCGATCGACTTAGGTGGAAATTGGGATAAGAACCTACCACTAATTGAGTTCTTCTACAACAATAGCTACCACACCAGCATAAAAGCTGCGCCTTTTGAGGCCTTATACGGTAGAAAGTGTAGATCGCCCATTTGTTGGGCGGAAGTTGGAGATGTCCAACTATCAGGACCAGAGATAGTTTTTGATACAACGGACAAGATTGTCCAGATTCGCGATCGCCTGAAAGCTGCCAGGGATAGGCAGAAAAGTTATGCGGATCCAAAACGTAAGGCTTTTCACTTCGAAGTAGGTGATAAAGTGTTGCTTAAAGTATCACCTTGGAAAGGGGTGATGCGATTTGGTATGAAAGGAAAGCTAAGCCCGAGATACATAGGACCTTTCGAGGTTATCGAACGTGTCGGGTCAGTTGCATATAAGTTAAACATGCCTGAAGAACTTAGCGCTATCCATAATGTGTTCCACATCTGTAATTTGAAGAAGTGTTTCACTGATGAATCACTGGTTATACCGCATACGGATGTACATATTGATGAAAGCTTGAAATTTGTGGAAAAGCCATTATCGATTGAAGATCGACAGGTGATGAAGCTTCGAAGGAAGCATGTACCTATTGTTAAGGTCAAATGGGATGCCCGTAGAGGTCCCGAATACACATGGGAGGTAGAATCCACGATGAAAGAAAAATACCCTCATTTGTTTCAGTAAATCTTGGGGTCGAGATTTCTTTTAAGGGGGTGAGGATGTAACACCTCAAAAATTTACGTCCAATAATGTACTGACACGTGTCATGGGCGTTGAATATGTGAAAACATACTTTAGAGGGACTAAAGTTGACAAACAGTGAAACTATGTGAATATAAGGGTCCAAAGTGTCAATAATGGATAAATAGGCTCTACAATAACCCTACATGGTGTTTATAATCTTAAACGATTAAATCATGAATCATACGAAGCGGAAAATGAAAGAAAGTGAGGAATTACAAACTACAGGGGCTAAAAGTGTCAACATGTTGAAAGTATACCTCTGAGTGATCTTTTGGCAGAACTGAAGCTTTGTAATGATAAAATATACTCACTAGAATATGTGATAAAAATTTCATGAAGTTCCGTGAATGTATGAGAAAGTTATGATCAAAACCGTACACGAAGGGTTAAATACGTTAACGTTGATTTCGTGACTTTTCGGGTAAGCGCAAAGTTGTTCAAGGACTTTACCATGTTTGTAAATATCCCAAGGCCCTTAAAAATCAGAATTTAGGGTCTAATGTGCAAGAAAAGGACCCAAAACACGTTACAAAAGGACACGGACTGAATTGCAAATTGTATGAAACTTGGAGACCTGGTCGCACACTTGTACGCGGCCCGCGAGGGGCCTGTCGCGGCCCGCGATCAATCGCCCAGCGACAAAACAGCGCACAACTGCTAGTCAGTTCTGTTTTGCGAGTTGTAACCAGCTGTTGTCGACTCCAGAGCCTCACCAATCGATTTTCATGCAGCTAGGGACACTTGTATACTTCTTACAACATCAGTAGACTGTTGTGGCAGCCTCTAATCAGATCAAACTTATGATAAAAGGGTCTTGAAGTAGTAAACTATGAACACTTGCAACTTCAAAATTCACAAGATCAATTCCTGGAGCTCTCTGGACGTCAAGGCATCTTCCTAGTGATCTCTAAGCTTATTTAGGACCATTGTAAGTGTTCATAACTCTTTCAAATTCGTTCTAGCTTAGTTATTCAACCGAAAGTCAATCCATCGTAATTTCTGTTTGACTTTGTGATTAAACGAAAATGGCTCAGTCAATTCTCAAATTGAAAGTACCTACAAGTTGGTAATTATGTGGGTAACAAACCCTCAAAAGGGTATTTTCAGATTCCCACTCTAAGTATGTTAATTGTCGAGTCAAAGCTTTTCTTAAAAAGTCAACAGAATGTGTTTTTGCAAAATTAAGCATAATTAGCATTGTAGGCTACATGCAACCTGTTTGATCATCAAAATAACTTTGTAATTAATGTAAGAACATGTTTCAACATGATCAACTCGACAATTTTCAGTTTAAACCCGAATCGGAACCGAAAGTCGCATAAATTGACTTTTCTTTGACTTTCAGTTCTGATCCGTTCATACATGTTTAAGATCTGCATTAGAGCATATTTTGGACCAATTTTCATATAAGTTTAACTCTCTGAGATTTTACAACTTGGTTCAATGCTTAACCGATTCATATGCATGTTTCCGATTTATGCTTAAAGTTGACTATTTTGCCCTTTTTACTATAAAACGTGATTTTTGAAAAAGTGAAAGAGTAGAAAAATTTGCTACTAAATTATAAACTTGCACCGAAAATTTGATATCAGTTTGAGGTCCAGAATAAGAGTTATGCTCAATATCGTAATTTGAAAGCTTTATGTTACTTAAACGGCGTAATTAACATATAACCCATTTAAACCCACTTTTTGATATCAAACTTTTTACCCACTGATGTTATATAATATTTTGGGATTTTTAAAGATTTTTATTTAATTTTTGGCTGGTCATATCATAGGTCTCTAAGTTTAATTCGGTAAATACCGATTTTGCCCTTTTTAAGCCATAAAATGAGTTTTATAAATCCTTTTGACCTCAAACCTTTTTCTACTGATTTTATTTGTTAAATAAATTATTTTGAGCATTCTGGAAATATAAAAATATCAGCTTTCTTTTAAAAACCCGGAAACGGCTCTAAATCGTCTTTTTAAACGTTTTTAACGCATAGTATGTACTATAACCATATTAAACATATAAGGTTGATACCTACTGATGTTCTTAGCATATTTTTATAAAATAACAGTAAGTACAAGTTTATAAACTCAGGTTTCCAATTTTGACATTTTTAGCCCTTGTAAAATTACCAAAATACCCCTAAGGTGCATAGTTTGGTTTTAAATGATGATTTTCACTTATGGGTCATACCCTACTATTATAATATGTTAAATTAAGTATATTTACTGTATGAACCAGACCTGTAACTCAGATTTACAAATAAACTCTTTTATAATCTTTTAAATGACCAAAATGCCCTTATGGGGCATAAATTGTGTTTAAATCCGTTTTGGGCAAAATAGAAGATAACTTACTGATATTATAACATATTTAGAGCATATTATCTTAGGGAACTTGCATACGACTCTTACGGTTACCCGTAACGCTCTTTTCGCGTTCGGTTCGGTTTAAGTAACTAGTTTGCATAAATTGACCGAGACGGGTCAAACATTATCATTTTTGTCTCAAAATCCAGAATGTATTTAGTATACCCATATTATACAAGTATTCCAACTTGTCGGGTCTAAATCACATTCTATCCGGTCTTCGCTTAATCGTGCGTTTGAACGGTATCGTCCTTTAAACTAGCCGGTCTAAGCATAAGCTTAAATAAACACCCGTTAGAAATCTAATAGGTTATTATAAACATTCGTACCAGATTAGGAGCACCGGTAAAAGCTACTTGCATTTTGCTAGTTGAGATTTATACTTTACTCAGGTAAATACTTTTAACTTATTTTCCCTATACGGGCTTGGGTTACGGTATATAGAATACCGCTTGATCGAGCATCAAATCTTACATCTCTGAATGGTTAATTGAATAATTTGATCGGCTCGTTTAAACAGTCTTGTTTACTTAAAAGCCTTTGGGGGGTTAATGACCATGTCCCGGATATCCTCGGCATCATCTTACGGTATATAGAATACCGCCTGTGGATCCGTTTCAACTATTCGTGATATTTAATATTACACTCTGTTAAAGTTGAAATGAATCTATCTTTGCTTCCACTGTGCATTTAAATATTGTGTTGTTTGTCTATGATGATACCAACTACGTCACGATACTCCCCACCGGGCCCACCGGTGACACGTGGAAAATAGGGGTGTGACATGATTCATCTTGTCTATCTGTTTTTATTTTATTTTTATTTCAGTATTTTTAGTTTTTTAGTTTTTATGTTTAAGAATCTTTTCTCAAAAATTTTAGTTTGATTAGACGTTAAGGATAAACCGATACTAAAAGCTCTTGTGTCCTTGGACGACTTCGGTATCTTACCAATGCTATACTATGCTCATGATGGGTGCAGTTGCCTATGTGTGTGTTTAGTGTTAGTAGGATATCGTGTTTTATAAATTTAAAACTTGACTAATGTGTAAAATGGGCTTAAAATACTAATAAAAACATATTACACCTTACACACACCAAACGCCCAAGTTCAGATGCTGGGAATCGACATGACGAATGTTATTAGTTGGGACAATTTCAAGGAATTAATGCGGGAGGAATACTGTCGTCGTGATCAGATTCAAGAGTTAGAGATCGAGTATTATCATCTGAAGATGGTGGGATCAGAGATTGAAGCGTACACAAAACGTTCTCATGAGCTTGCAAATATGTGCCCTAACTTTTCGAACCCGCTCTACAAGTAGGTCGATCTGTATATCAATGTATTAGCGCCATAAATCAGTAGTATGGTTACTTCAGCGAACCTCGATAACTTACCACGAATTATTCATCTAGCTCACCAGATTACTGATCAAGAAGTGGAGCGCAGTACTTTACCAGAGGGTGGTGCTGTGACCATTCCTGCTGCCGATAGTAAACGAAAGTGGAATGACACAGACACGGCCTCCAATCCCAACCAACAACAGAAAATAGCTAATAACAACAACAACCACAACTTCAACTAGTATTCCTCTACAAATCAGAACCAAGGCAACAATCAGAATCAAGGTTCTTACGCGGGTAAGTAACCAAAGTGTAATAAGTGTAACTACCATCATCATGGGTAGTGCACACGAATATTTCAGAGGTGTGACAAAGTGTGCCATATGGCGAAAAACTGTAGACCTCCATTCCCGAAACAGTAGCAACAGCAACAGCCACAACAACAATAGAGCCAACAGCCACAACAGAACCAGGGTAATCGGAAGGGGTGCTTCCAGTGTGGAAGTGAGGGCCACTTCAAGAAGGAATGGCCACAGTTGAACTAGAACACCAACAACAACGAGAATAACAACAATAACAACAACGCTGGGAATCACAGCAATAAGAATGGTAACAACGATGGAAATGGTGCAATACAGAGAGTTGAAATCTGACGATCGCAATGAGAGCATCGATCTACCCAAACTCCCTTCAGTTTCTTCGATGCATATTTGTAACAGTCTTAGAGGTAGATGCTATGTCTTCTACAATACGGAGTCTCTTCCCTTGGCGTGCAACAACTGGTAAAGGTACAATGAAAGCTAAAGATCCATACTGAGGAATAAATGGCTCTGGTATGAGTGGTGGGGGGATCTCTGTCGTAGGCTCAACAGTATCAGTGTGTGGAACTGCTAGTGGCTCTAATGCTCGAGTCGTGATAACAGTGGCATCCACTACTGACGCTACTCCATATGATCCTCCAATTATAGATGTACCCCCATGCCCAACTCATCAACTACCGGTGTCGTGCAGATGATTGTCCCATCTCAGAGATTGAGGAAGGAACAGTGGAATCATCATCGTCAATCCACCCATTACTAGTGTGAGTGTAACATGTGTCTATCTGACTAGCAAAGGTTGTGGAATCGGTGTAATATGACGAGGTAAAACTGGTCATATCGGCAGACTGATAGACTGTGTGTGGTAGCTCTGGCAATACTAAGGTCAGAGAGGTCTCGAATTCCGGCTCACTCTCAGAGTTGTGAATCTTGATAGTCTCGTGCACGTGTAACATCTGTGACACAATGTAAATGTACTAAGTAAGTGCGTGTTTAGGATGAACATATATATATATATATATAACACATAAGGCATAGACAAAAAAGTTAACACGCATACACGTAAGTTCTTAATAGTACTTATACATGGTTAAGATTCATTTTCATTTTGAATCTTTGGCTTCGTGAATTTTGGGATCTTAAATCTCAAAACTCTTTGGTTGAAGTCTAGTGTTTTCTAAGAAAACACCTAGTTCGCTAGCAACCATTGGCTCTGATACCAACTTCTGTCTCACCCCAAAAATGTCGCAACGGAAATACAAACGTGGCGGTGACAGAGGTTGGTACCCATAAACGTCTTAGTGGTCGATGCAATATTTATGTTTGACATTTGGTTTATTTTAAAACATAGTTTTAAGTTTCCACGTTCATCACAACCGCATCATAGTTGTTTGACCCTTTAGGGTCTTATTACACACGGTCCCAAAAGTAGTTTAAAAGTGTCCAAACATAATCTAATTTCAATAGCATCACACAACCACAAGACAACACAAGCCAAAATCCGTGAAGCCGAACTCATGCACTTGAAGAACACATAAAAATAAAGTGTCAACACAATGGAGGGTGAGTTCACATATCTAAATTCGTAACAATTTGTATAAGGAAAAACTTTCTTATTATAAATTTTTAGTGAGTTATAACATCCACATATGTTTAACAAAGTTAACATTATTTCCTTGTAAAGTCCATGGTTGATTCATCCGGAGTAGTTTAAAAAAACAAGTCTCCGATGAAAACTTGTACCCATGGTTTTTGATATTAAATTCAGTCATTCTTTCAGTTTCCTAAGTTTGCAAGACGTTACGAGCTATATATTACGATTAAGGTTCTAATCAATACTAGACAATAATAGAATATCAATTCGCCGCTATGTGGATTGGAGCTACCGGTCACGACGGGGTTATCAACTCGATAGATATATCAACAATTCCACGTGTGTAATACTTATATGATTAAACATTATGGCATGTATGCATCCTTTATACCTCCTCAAATACATCAATATATATAACTTACTAGATAACAATTTAATATCTTATGTTGTACAAATTTCCGCTGTCCCCAACACAATGTAAGCCTCGCCACCGCTTACAATCTTGAGACCTGATAAACTTGCCCCAACCGAAATTCAAAATATCCCACGATCGTTTTTACCTAAAACACCGTAATCAAAGCCCGTTTTCCTCAAAAACATACTTATATCAATCAAAACCCGTTTTCCTCGAAAACAATTTAAGTCACACACCTTTCCAAATCCATGTTTTTCCATCAAACATATTATATCATTCCAAAAATTATATTTTCGACGAAAATATACTTTTATATAATTCAAAAGCATATTTTGTATAAAAACGTATACTTATCCTTTATAATGATGTGTTCTTCCCCCAAAACAATATATAAGAAAGTAAAAGAGGGGTTTTCGTGACATTCACATTTGGGTGCGTTTTTATTATCGTAATCCCGCAGATTGAATCTACATATCATAATTTAAATAGGAATGATTTAATAACTAACAGTTCTACAAACAATTAAGTTTCTCCAATAATTAGAATTTTCACAGATCTTTGAGATTTTCTCGAAAACTCTTTATTTTGATTATGTTGGCATATATATATATATATATATATATATATATATATATATATATATATATATATATATATATCTGTGTGTGTGTGTTCATCTATATACATATTGTGATTTTTGTTATTTGAATGATATTATTGGTGACCCCTTTTATCCATTATTATGTCCACTTATTTACAATATATATACGATTTGCGATTCGTGATATATTTACATAAGTTTGGGCATATTCGACATATATATCTTAATTCACGTATTACATCATTTCACACATTTCTCATTCTTAAACACTTAAATACCAAATAACTCATCAAGTTAACCTAGGCATTATTTTCATGCTCATCACAATTTACTCATATAACGTGATTTTTGACACAGTTTACCGTTTTTATCGCACAAACGCATAAACATAGTATTAATTCAAATCATCTTGTACTCACTTACATATCACTATATTTATATTCATATTAATATTCACATATCACTTTCTAACACAAAAATTTCACCCTTGAACATCCATTTTCGTGTACGTTGAAATATGCGTATTTTAACGTTTTCGGACGTCGGAAGTAACGTATGACTAACCAAACACCAAAGATACTTAATATAAGTTAAAATACTTATATTTATTATGAAAATATCAGTTTATAGTATGCTTTAAAATAGTTTTGCAAAAATCATCTTAAAAGCCGATTTTTACCGTTTTTAACGTATACTCTTGTACCGAACTTTACCGTAACCATCCCATATCATCATAACTCGATATTTTCACACAACCCATGTTATCTACTGATTATAATGCTAATTATACTCATGATAGTGCAGGTCTCATGTATGACACATAAATCATGCAATTTTACCCATTTTACTACTTTTTAAGCTACATGTACAACATGCAAAGCTACCAAATCTATGACATGATTTTATATCATCAAAACACATCATATAACATCATTTTTGTAAGTTTATATTCTGATTTGTATGTATTTTAATCATACCATAACATTTTCATTTTCTTAAGATCATTGAATCATCATGCAAGCTTATGTACAAATATCTAATGCACATTTACTTCATCATCATCATCCAAGTTTAAATACACTAATCCCACTTTTATTATGATCCTTTTAACCTATTCAAATCATAATCCTTGTTCAATCATTCATAAATCGTTACAATCCTCAAATGCATGTAACATTCTTCACATTTATGAACATACAAACAAAACCCACATAATCTTATACATACATACATACATACATACATACATACATACATACATACATACATTCATATATATATATATATATATAGGTAAAGAGTAAAATACAAATGCGCTTATCGTACGATACGTACGCGATTATCCCAGCCGTTCGATTAGGTGCAGATCTGGTGCGAATTCAATACATATCGCATATGAAAAAATGGTTAGCATGGGGTAGTGTGAAAACTGGCATGGGGTGTGTAGATGGACAAAATCGCATGTGGAAGATTTGAATATCGCATGTGAAAAAAATGGCATGGGGTAATGTGAAAAATGGCATGGGGTGTGTAGAATCGCATGTGGAAGATTGAATATCGCATGTGAAAAAATGGCTAGCATGGGGTAATGTGAAAAATAGCATGGGGTGTGTAGAATCGCATGTGGAAAATTGAATATCGCATGTGAAAAAATGGCATGGGGTAATGTGAAAAATGGCATGGGGTGTGTAGAATCGCATGTGGAAAATTGAATATCGCATGTGAAAAAATGGCATGGGGTAATGTGAAAAATGGCATGGGGTGTGTAGAATCGCATGTGGAAAATTGAATATCGCATGTGAAAAAATGGCTAGCATGGGGTAATGTGAAAAATGGCATGGGGTGTGTAGAATCGCATGTGGAAAATTGAATATCGCATGTGAAAAATCTGTGTGTGTGTTACTGTTCATCTTCTTCCATTGTTGGTCGATCATTGTCAGTCTTCTTCCGTTTGACCCTTACAACTCCCAAATTAGTAGTTCTTATTATCGATATCGCACTAAAAGGAACGAAGGGAGGTTGGGGAAGAAGATTTTCAGGTTTTTGAATTTGATTTAGGGTTTGATTTTGAACTATCATCGGTCAATTACAGAGATTTATGACCTCGCAATGACGTTTTTAACCTTCCTGGTCTGATTTAGATATATTAAAATGATTAATTTAATCATTTAAATTAGTTTCGCCCGCGTTTGATCGATTGAAGATCGTACGGCTGAGGGCATCGCATACATAATGTATGATAAGAGGTATTGTACGTTAACCGGCCTCTATATATATATATATATATATATATATATATATATTTATAGGGAGCCGTTATAATGAAAACCACCCCTAGTTGTAAGAACCACTCTCAACGAATCAGATTATGCCAACCTAAAGGCTATTTTAGTCATTTACCCCAAATGTCAAATCTCCCCTCGTTCTTCATTAAAGTCACCTGACTTTTTAAATACCTCTCTCCTCTATCATCTCTCATCTACATCTATCCTCTCTCATCTCTCCATTCCCCATTCTTCACATCCTTTACTCAGAACCACCATTCTTCACCAGCGACACCACAAACCCACCCTTCTCCGCCACCCACAATCACCTTCTCTTTTAATCTACCAAAATATGAAATCCTCTCCTCTATCACTTACCGGCACCACCGCCGCCTACACCCGGCACCACCGTATCAGCAACTCATCTGGGCTCTCTCTCTCTCTCGGTGGTTGTTTTTTTGCGGCAGTGTGGCGGTGAACAGTGGGTGAAGGGTGTTTGTGGCGGTGGGGTTGATGTCGACGGTGGATGAAGGCAGTTTGTGGTGGTGGGGTTGATGTCGACGGTGGGTGAAGGGGGCGGCGGTGGGGGTGGGGGTGGGGGTGGGGAAATGTGTTGTAACAGTGTGATGGTGGTAGGTTTTGACGCCGACGGCTCCGACAGTAGCCGGAGCATCACTCACCAGAAAAATGGTATGTTGGGGGTTTGATTTTGTGTTCTTTATTTGTTTTGATTCCTTTTTTATGTTAGGGGAGATCTGTGTTGATTCGTTTTTTTATGTTGGGGGGGGGGGGGGGTGGTGACTGAGTTGTGTTCTTGATTCTTATGGTTTTTTTGGTATGTTGGGGGGTTTGATTTGTGTTCTTGATTTCTGTTTGATTTATATTCTTGAATCTGTCGGTTTTGATCTGTTCGACTGGGGCGGCGATGATGCAAAAAAAAAAACGTAGATTTTGATGACGATGGCGCAGCAAGGATGGTGGAGGGTAGGTTTTTGAACCTGCAACCCCACTTTGCAGCCTTTTGATTATCGGAAAATCTGAGCCAAACCCCGTTTTTTTCGAGAATCCACACATTGTTTTGATGTTGTTGGTTTTCTATATCCCAAGTCGATGATGATAACAATCTATTTGAGACACCTACCGAGTTGCAATTTTCTGGGTGCGTTCGTTTTGCGTAAAAAAAATTTTGTAAAAAAAATTAAAAACCGTAAACTTTTTAACGTAAACCGTAAACTTTTTAAAGTAAAACGTAAAGTTTTTAACGTAAAACGTAATTTTTTTAACGAAACGTAAAACGTAAAAAGTTTAACATAAAACGTAAAACGGGAAATGTAAAACGTAAAAACGTAAAAGTTTAATGTAAAACATAACACGTAAAACGTAAAATGTAAAAAGTTTAACATAAAACGTAAAAAGTTTAAAAAATCTGCTAAAAATATAAATTTAAAAAGCTTTTAATAAAAAAATCGTGTTTAAAAAATAAAAACTAATATAATAATACCAAAAAGGTAATAAAAATAATAATGACAAAAAAGACAAAAAAGAGTAATTTTACTAAACTACCCTTTTGCATTAAAATATTAAAAAAATAATAAGACAAAAAAGTATTTAATATTATTTTTAATTACTTTTAATCTTGTCCATCTATCTTGTTGATCTAGTGGCTAGAAAGTGGTTCTCTCGGTTTTTACAACTGGAGGTGGTTTTCATGTATATATATATATATATATATATATATATATATATACGGTTCATATATACATACACATATATATTCCCAAACTTCTACATTATCTTATATTCATTTCAAATCATGAGACTTTTATATGATACTTTTATAAAAATCCCTTTGAATGAACATGCATACTTTCCAAGATTTTTATAAATCAATAATCAACTAACATTCAAAACACAAACATTATCACACATGCATATATAATTTTCGCCGTATATGCATACATACATTTAATATCATTTTAAATAATCCAAGTCACCATCATCACTTCAATCATAGATACTTTCATATATATATATATATATTTATATATATATATATATCCATTTTGATCTTTCAAACAATCATCTTTCAAGAACCTTTTCAATCAAATCTCAAAATACAAACTCTAACCGATACACACACACTCACAGCTCATATACATGCACACATATGATTCCATTTTTATTTTGATAAAATCATTTGTTGTTTAGTTTCTAAGAGTTGTGAGAATCCAATAATTTGGGAATCATGCTATCATCATCATCATCATCATCATCAAGAAACGAGTTTAAAAATGATAAAAGTTTTATACCTTCCAAGAACAAAAGTGGGTTTATGATGTGATTCTTTGATGAATATAAGCTTGTTCCTCCTTGAAATCACCTTTAAATATTAAAATAAGCTTGAAACTAACTTGAAATGGCCATGATCTTCAAAGAATATGTTTGAAATTTTAAAAATTTGTGGGTGTGTAGGTGTGTTCTGCCGAGATTTTGAAAGAAAGAAGAAGGGATTGAATGGTTTAATTTCTTGGAAACTTTTTTTAAGTGAAGTGTAAGAAAGTCGGTAAAATCATTAGGTTTGTTAATATCTCAACACATAGAAACTAAGGGTATTGGTAGGCATACAAGGTGCCGCCACCTTGCCCCCCCCCCCACACACATTCTCTCTCTTGTAATATATACATACACATATTCATGCAAGAAACAGGTATTTAACTGACTATCGGGTATTTTATTTCGTGTTTTAACTGCGTTTTAAGGCGCTTGAAATTATTTTTTATCATTATATAAAAATCAACTCACCATAATATTGCTGAACAATATTTGGTTTGCCTAGAATGGCTGCGTTGTCTGTATTTTGCAGTATACGCGCGGTATTGCGCAATACGCGCTTAAATTCACAAAATAAGGATATTAAGCGTTTTAATTAATTTTTCTTAACGAATATGATTAAAAATAGGATTTTAATCATAACGGAATATTTTTAGGACTTTAACATTATTCGGGCGGTCACCGACGTTCGTTTCGCATTTTGTTCGTTACGCGATAAGCGTACATCTTATTATTGCCAACTTTATATTTAACAAAGTTTGGGTTTACCAATACTTCAAATACCTCATATTAACGTCATATTTAATAATTTAGTGCGTTCATATATTCATAACACGTGTCACACTAGTACAGTACAGGCTCAAAATAGCCGGATGTCACACCACATCCTTCACAAGCCATAACCGAAGTTGTTTTATTTAATTCAAGTTTCTTTATTTTTGAAGTTAAGGCTTCAATTTGGGCTTGCAAAGAAGTGGTTTTGCTTAATTTATGTGCGCTCGGGGCTATGGATTTTGAACCGATAGGAGTGTGTCATTGAAAACTGTTTTGAGCAATTTCTTCAATTTGATTATAGATTTCCCCGGGGCAGCGATTCCCAAGGAGTCCCCCAGAGTTTGAATCAAGGATTGCCTTGGGTGTGGTAAGAGCCCATTGTAGAAAATGTACACTTGTTGCTAACTTTTCAGGACCATGATGTGGGCATTTCCTTAATAGCTCCTTTAACTTTTCCCATGTCTCGTACAAGGATTCCCGGTCGTCTTGAGAGTAAGAATTGATCTTGGTAATGAGTTTGGTGGTCTTGCAGAGAAATTTTTTGGCAAGTTCATCCCAAGTGTGCATGGACCCACTTGGGAGGGTGTTTAGCCAAGATTTTGCTCGGTCTTTGATGGAAAAAGGGAACATATGGAGCCAGATAGCATCGTTGGAAGCTCCGTTGATCCGAAAGGTGTCACATATTTCCAAAAAGTTGGTAATATGTAAATGGAGATCTTCATCAAGTAGGTCGTGAAAGGTGGCGGAATTTTGGAGCATTTGGATTAGGTGTGGTCGAAGCTCAAAGTTATTGGCATCATCATTAAGAGGGTTAATAGTGGCTCCAAGCTTACCGACCGTAGGGCGTAGAGTTTGTTGATCCGCCATGGGGAGGTTTTGGGTTCATGATTTTTGTCGGTTTTTAGCTTTAAGTCTTTTTCTTAAAAAGCGCTCATGTTCGTCGAGTGTCACTTTTATGTTTTTTTCGGAGGTGGAGGTCATGCACCAGGTTGTATTTCCTGTGAATTATAAAGAGTTGCGTGACTTTCTATGAACAAAAACACAAAACTGACTCATTAGAAAGGTAGCACAGCCCCGTGCTTATGTAGGCACGACCCTGTGCTGTCTAGAAAAAATTTCTGTTTTCAGTTTCCCAAATACTAGAGGTTTGACTCGGCCCCGTGCTCCTGTAACATGGCCCCGTGTTGCTGTTCCAGTAACAAGAAAACAACTCTTCCTAGATATTGTAGGTCTGACACGACCCTATGTTGATCCAACACGAGCCCGTGTTATTCCTGCAGAAAGTAGAAAAATAGGAGAAAAAGAAGAAAAATCTAAAAAAGATTAGAAAAATATAAAAATGATTAGGCCGTTGATTTTAAACTTTCTTAAAATCCTTGTGTCCCTGGCAATGACGCCAAAAACTTAACGTGATGCGAGTGTGTATGGATTTTTGATGTATTTTTAAGTATATTTTACTCTTTTATCAAGCTTTAAATTTATAAAACACAATATAAAACTATCACTTTCTACAACACGCTAGGGCAAGTGCATCCATCGTTGGCGTAGTATAGTGATGGTAAGATACCGAGATCGTCCAAGGGCACAAGAGCCTTTAATACCGGAATATCGTCAACGTCTAATCTAACCAAATTTTTTAATAAATATTTTTGTTTCTATTAAATAAAAATAAAGAAACTAAATAAATAAAAATAAAAGAACAGATAGACAAGATAAAATCACTTGGATCCGACTCGTCATTTATGTATCATTTGATGATTTCCACGCTTTGGGTTTTTAAGAGATTATCTTAGTTATAGTGGCATGTCCCTCTTTTGGAGGTAAAGTCACCCTCAGCCATATTGGTCTGAGTCAGCCGGGATATAGTCCCGCAAGGCCGGATTATTGAAAGATAATTAAGTTATTAATGCAAAATGTGGCATGTCCCTCTTTTGGAGGCAACGCTAACCTCAGCCATATTGGTCTGAGTCAGCAGGGATACAATCCTTCAAGGTCGGTTTAAAGTTTTAATAGTAGTTTAGTTATATGGGATTCAAGTTGTGTCACACCCTGTCTTTTGCGGAAGCGTACGATGTGTGACTAGTTTGTTATCATTGCATTCAATCATAATAAACAACTACAAGATCAAAACGATGTTCATCCATTCATGAAAATTTGAGTATTACAAATACTTGTTATTTAAGTTTTAAAAACACAACCTTCGTCTAGGTTATAATTCAATAAAAGTGGATGACATCTAGACTTGAAGTATACTTCTAGCTTTGACAATTGCGCCCAAGATCCATCATGTCACCTGAAATACATGTAATTTTGGAAAACATCAACATAAAGTTGCGCGAGTTCATGCGTTTTTGTATTTCACGTTTGTATACTTTGTTTGAAAACATAGTGTGTGTCATGTATAATTCAAGTTTTCATATATAAATCAAGTATTCATGTGTACACCACGTACTCATGTATAATTCAAGTTTTTCTTGAGTACCCCACGTACTCAAGTATAATTCCCGTTTTCTTGAGTACCCCACGTACTCAAGTATCATTCAAGTTTTCTTGAGTACCCCACGTATTAAATGATTGTTCATGCAAGGACATTAAGGCACGTGAGGACATAGGGAGCATTAGTATTTTCTCTTTCAAGGCATGTGAGAATATAGGAAGCATTAGTATTGGCTCCTTTAACTGTGTCGATTACCCTCGACTGTGTCGATTAACCTCGACTGTGTCAATTTCCCTTGACTGTGTCGATTACCCTCGACTGTGTCGATTTCCCTTGACTGTGTCGATTTCCCTCGACTGGGACACCGAAGCACTCAAGTGGTCACATAAGGACCATGAGTTGGGCTCGGCCGTACCCGTTAGATCTAACCCTCGTCCCTAATTAAGTATTAATGGCATTTATGTATTTAGTCTATGCTCACATGATCTAGTATTTTCTAGGCATTTCTTAAAGCTCATCATATTGCACTCACCAAGAGTGCTTCTCGTATTCTCAAATCATATTGCACTCGGTACTCGTTCTCACCAAGAGTGCTTCTTGTATTTTTACCATTTGTAAAAATTGTAATATTTGTAACATGTATTTCACCCCCGAGAGTTATAAAACCAAAAACAGTTAAAGAAAAGGGGGAGCATGAACTCACAACTTTGCGTTCCTTGCGTCGTAAACTTCACCGGATTTTGCTCATAGAGCGTCGTGACCTAAACGTGTTTTATTATCGTTAGTCACTAGACTTGTAACGCACAAGTACAAGTCACTATCTTTTATGTATGTATGTATTTTTGTGTTAAAAATAATTTATATTTTTAACTAAGTGACTTACTTATATCATTTTTTTAACATATAACACGTTAGATTGTTCTCAAATAACCTACCCGACATTTAGACACGCAAATTACTACTTATGTCGTTTCAACTTTAATATATATGAACTGGGCTGTTTTCGGGCATTTAAATAAAATGGTTAACTTATTCCAAAGATTCCCAAATTTTTACAGAACGTCTTAAACGATCCAAAAATTATTGTGTAAAAGTATCGGGGTCCAGTTCATTACCAATATTTTATAAGAATTTATTTTCTGGACTGCAATCAGATTTGTCGCTTTCTGATTGCAGTTTACGAAATGATTCAGTAAAAATTCATCGTGAGTCCGATTTACGAAATTCCAGTGGGAGAATTACAAATACATCAGTGGTCAACTATGGTATAAATTTCGTGATCAGACTCCACACAGAATACAAGTTATGATAGAAAACAGGACGCACATTTTCAATAGCAAAAATGCAGCTCTAGCTGCTGTTACGAAGAGACACTTTAAAAATAATAAACGGAGTCCAAAAATTATGATTCTGGTGTCATTAGAACCGTATCTCATAATACATGAATCTAGACTTTAGAAAATACATTTTTCGTTTTGTTAAGGTCCTGTTACAGCCAGTTAATGTCGGCTGAAAATACAACTCAGCATGCTGTTTTTAGTTTAAAGGTTACTAAAACGCACACATACGATCACCATTTGTCCTAATAACGATTTATATCGTAACATATATTATTTACTGCAGATTAGTGCTTGTATTACTCAGATTTATCATGTTTTACACATATATCTTCTCTTTATCCACCTTTTAACACATCATGTTCAACATTTGTTCATGATCTTTAAAGTTTCTTAACTTTTATCATTCTTATCATCTATTAACCACTTAAATAACATGAATAATGAATGGATCTAAGTTCTTACCACTAGTTCAAGACTAGGGAAGTTCGAGTGAAGAAATGTGGTGGTTAATAGCGAATAGAGAAGGTCCTTCCACTTCCGAGAACACCAAGCTTCCTTATATGCCCCCTTACACCCTTGTATAGTAATAGAATGGATGAAAAGTGGGTTGATGGTGGTGGTATGGTGATGGTTGTTGGCTGCCGATCAAGAGGGAGGAGGGGATAGAAGAGTTGAGTGAATTGTGATGTTGGTGATAAGTGTAGTCAAGTTCCTTTGGTCATTCTTATAATCCCCCAACATGTGATGGACCAAAGGGTCTTGTGTTTGGGTTAGTACATGACATATCCTATTAAACAAATCAACAAAATCTCCCTATTTGCACATGTGGGCCGATTTTACTCATGGGGGGAGGGGGTCTATATGTAAATATGAACCATGTAGTTGGATGATAGTTCATTTCCAAACATATAGTTTGTCATGATAGTTACAATATATTTTAGTGGGTGTTAAGGTGTTCGGAGACCCTAACTACCTCTGAAAAATAAAAACAATGCTTCAAGCATTATTTTGATGTTCCAGGTAAAGTCCGGTTGTTCGGTTATGTACCGGTTCGTTTAAGTGCTAAATTGCACCGTTTAGTGTCTTTTAAGTATCTTTTTGTAACCCATTCAATTCCCCACACTTGGGAAAATATTCTGGATGACAAAACAAAATTTCTGCATAATATTTATGTTGTCAAACGCTGATTAGAGCTGAATTTAAATAAATTATGCACTTAAAGTGCGTTTCGGGTGCTTTTTAGTGCGTATTTTAGCTCTCGGAATGTCTATATGTAAACCCTTGTATGTACTCTCGGGTTTTAATGCCTCCTTGACGTTGGACCAACACCTAGGCCCTATTTTTATTATCTAACTGCTTTCTGCAGATTTGTTGACACAAGGTGTCTTACCGGTGAGTTTACTAATATATTTGACGCAACGCTAACATAAAGTAATTCTTGTAGTATAACACGTGCATGAATTCACTTGCATGGAATTCAAAGTTTTATTTGTCTGGTAAACCAGATCATGCTCAGTCATTTAGGCACAAAATACTGTTCATTTCGTGTACGGAATGTACGGAAAAGTGACGGTTGTCACAGTCTCCCCCCGTTAAAAGAATTTCGTCCCGAAATTCAAGCGATGCCATCGGTCGTAGAGGAGTTATGAAACCAATATGGTCACTTAGATTCCTGATTTGTCTTTATGTTCCCATGAAATCTCTGGGTCATGTCATGAATTCTATCGTACTCAAGTAAGTCGATCATGACTTTTCTGTGTCTTGTGGACTCTTGGTCCATAACCTCAACAGGTTTCTATATTATTGCAGACTCTTGGTCCAAAACCTCAACAGGTTTCTATAGTATTGTGGACTCTTGGTCTAAAACCTCAACAGGTTTCTATAGTAATTCTTGTCATTTGTCATTGACGTGAATCTTATTTGTGGGAACAACGACTGTTCCTTGAGTCAGACTCCTCTAACGATTAGACACATGAATGTGTCGCGATCACTACTGATCTTTTTCTGGGAGTTTCATCTTGTGAACAATGGTTCTGATCCCTACACCAGGGATTCAACCTTTTCATTTTCCAACTCACACTACGCCTTCTCTAGGCGAGGCTCTCATTAAAGCCATACTTCTTGTCTCAAATTCTTTCGACTTCTGCCGCTCATCGGCGCTATCTTTCTGTATTCTGCGGGCTGTCCTGATGTGATCATATATCTGAACGATCTGGCCTCTAGTTTTCCTGGGCCATCTCGGGCCAGTTGATTGTTTATTTCTGGTCTCCGTTCAACATGACGGGAATTGACTCATTATGTTCCGTCTAAAGCTTTACACGAAGCAGCTTAGACGGCGGTGTGATAGATATCGTTGTAGGAAAACTCCACTAAGAGCAAGTGAGTGTTCCAACTTTTCGTTAAAGTTTATCACACAAGCACGTATCGTATTCACACAGTCTGCATCGTTCAGTAGTTCAGTCTATTCATGTTAACATTCAAGTTCTTACGATCAACAGTGTGCTGCAACCCTTGTGATCAGTAAAGATCGTGCACGTTTTCTTTCAGGTAATGACGTCAAGTTGCGGCGCGCAATTACTGTATTTAGATCAAGGTTTCTTCTCATGACCTCTTAATCAATGTGCCGCGTATGCAATGTTGTGGTCTCGTTGCATCGGCGTACAATCCAGACTTTGTCGAGAGGCTTCACATAATTGCAATTCTAGCTCCTTAGCTCTTGGTTGCAGGGTTGGCATGAATCTCGTTCTTATGCACCATGTATCTAAAAGTTCTCATTTCACGAATTCGAAATCCGCTTTTCGTCATCTTAGCACATAATTGTTCTTTCTCTAGGGGTTGCAAGTTAAATTGCAGCTGTTGCTTATGACCTTCCTTGGTCGTTGGCCATATAAGAATGTAGTTAATAAGTATGATCGTAATTTATCCAGGCATGGCTTACACGTTCGATTCATGAGGTCCATGAATATTGTCGATGCATGTGTTAAGCCAAATGGTACGACAAGGAACTCGTAATGCTCGAAGCAAGTCCTAAAGGTCATTTTAGGGATATTTCCTCTTGTATTCACAGTGGAGGACATCTTGTCCTCAAGTTGATCTTTGAGTGGTAACTGGAACCTTACGATTGGCTCATTTGTGTCATCAGTCCTTGGCAAAGGATTCTGATTCTCAATTTTCTAAAGAAGTGGAGACTACCAACTTTCTCCTTGTCTCCTTAACTAAGGATGTCATGTCTTTAATTTCCCTCTATCTAGCAGCTCTGGCAGTTACCTCGGAGGCTCATGCTTCGCAGACGAAGCTAGTCGGTAAGGCGTCATTCGGCACTGGTACCGCTCCTGGCACGAGGGTTATCCCAAGCTCCTCTTGGCGCTGTGGAGGTATTCCTGGTAAGTCTTCAGAAAAGGCTACTGGAACTTCTTCCATAACGGGGATGTTCTCAGGCTCTATACTTGGATATCCAATCCATGCTGACTATCATAATATGACTTCGCAAGTCAATGGTAACAGAAGGTCACGACCTTCTGAGTCCCTAAATGCAATCCTTAATTGCTTCGACTGTTTGAACTAGCCTTCTATATGCCCATTTCTAAAGAATACGGAACGTCTAGTTTCTTTGTAACTAGGCCATGCAGTTTCTTAAGTTCTAAGCATGCAAGGTAAAAGTTGATGCCAGTATTAATTAAAAGTAGATGCATAGGGTTGGTTAATAAGGGATGTACCCGTAACTGCATCTGGGTCCTGGCGTGCTTCACGAGTTTCAATCGTGAAAACCCTTCCTTGCTTGTTTCTTCCTAGGACAATTCTTCCTAAAGTGCCCTGCTTCACCATATCTGTAGCAACCTGGTATTCTCTTATTTCTTCCATCTGGATCCTTCGCCCAACAGGCGTCCTTGCTGTGCCCTTCTTTTCCACACTTCCCGCACTTAGGCCTCAGACATCGACCTTCATGGTGAAAATTGCATTCCCCGCACCTCGGCTTAGCTCCCGAGAAAATCTTATCACCAACCTTATTAGTGGTTCCAGAAGTTTTCCTGTCATGCGGCGGTTTCACTCTCTTTCTTTTGTTTGCTTTAGAGCTTCCATAGCCGACTTGTGTGCCCACCTTTATGCTCGAAGACTTCCTTTTCTTATTGCCTGATGACTCCACATGAGTCTCTTTCTTGTTATCCTCAGATTCTGAAAATTTTCCTGCACGTTGAGCTTCTTCAGTAAGCGTAACGCTTAAATCGATAGCCTCTGCGATAGTTGGAGGCCTTGAGGTAGTAACCAGGCTCCTAATTTGAGGTGCAAGTCCCCAAATGAATCGTTCAATCCTTTTGAATTCCGGTTTGACTAAGTAGGGGACGACTCTAGACAAGTCGTGAAATCGCTGGACGTATTCAGGAATCTTCGGGCCATCCATTTTCAAATTCCTGAGCTCGTCCCAGCTCAGTGCATAAGCTTCTGGATTTCAGCCCTAGAACAGTATTTCTTTTCCATCATTTCCTTGAGCTCGTCCCAGCTCAGTGCATAAGCAGCATCTGCACCAAGGGTTTGAACCTGAAGGTTCCACCAGGAGAGTGCGCCATCTACGAATAACCCTGAGATATAGGTAACACTCTGTTGGGGCGAACAGTTACTCATTCTTAGAATGGAGTCAGTCTTTTCTGCCCAACGAACAAATGCAACGGTACCTCCTGTGCCATCAAAATTTAATGGCTTGTAGTCCAGTAATTGTTTATAGGTGCAGCCAGTCGGAGGGTTATTTTCGGTAGTGCCGCCGTTGTGTTGAGAGCGGAGGGCTTCATGTCTAGCAATCGCCTGTGAGATTCGTTCTTGAAGCTCAGCTTCTGTTCTTGGCAACGTACTGGTGTTTGTATCTTGTCTGGGCGGCATTCTCTTCTGTACAAAGGTATGAAGTAGGTTAGACAATATTCCATAATTGTCTATGAGGTACATAGCACCATAAGCATCATGTCATCACCCAATTTCACATGTATATATAATCAATGTATGAGCGAGGAAACAATTACTGAGCCTTCACATAGGCTTGCCAACTTGGCTTATTGTTTGTAATAAAATGAACTCGAGGTTACATCGCCTCGGTCATTTAGGTTTCAGTTATTTCCTGCTATATTAGCTTTTATTGATGTGTAGATTTTCCCAGAGATGGGGTTGTTCGTGTAGGGGTGATAGAGAGTGTAACGCCACTAAATATTTCCGAACATCATCCATCTTTACTCGTTCAAATATCGTTTCTCCAAACGTCTCGTATACATGTAGAAGTGTCAGTCGCGAAGTAGGCTAAGACAGGCTTCCTACTTTATAATGCGCTAAAGCACTGATCTATGTATTGTTCTACCATATGAATGTGTGAACACCTAGAGTTTAATTTTGGAGGGATGGTGATCTTTAGCTTGACCCGCAGAGTCCACCAGGATTTCTGTGCACTACAAGTCGTTATTACGTGGGCCCCCGTAATAATAAATTGTCTGGCACAGTTACCCCAATTTTCTCTCGTCCAAGCAGATGATCAATCAAGGAGGGGACACTACTGTCCTTATACCTCTGTCATGGAAAGGACCATTGCAGTGGTCCACGCGCTAACACTCGTTGTTGTTACGCGCGAATAGGCACGATGATTAGATGAAGCAGGAATAAAGAGGATTCCTAGTAGTTGGAGGGGGCACCTTCGTGATGAATACTTCATCTTCCTCCTCTGGTCAAGTATGTCGTCAATCTTGCTTCACATAAGCCGCAGGGATCTCGTCCCGTTGATTAAGAATTTGTTCAAGGTTGCCGCCTCTGCCTCGTCATCATCACCGTAGTTAGGCACCTTCACGATCGAAAGGGAAGAGCAGCCATCTCCTACGGAAGCAAGCTCAGCATCTTGTTTGGTAATCACTCCCAGCCATGAGCTTTGCAAAGGACGCGAGGTCGGTAGCTTCATCGTGCGAGTCACGTACAGTATTAGGAGTCGGAGTCGAAAGCATCTTATTCACGTCAATAATCATTCCGTACACTTATTTGTATGTATTCACGTTAATATTTATTCCGTACACTTTATTCGCATATATGTATATCAATAAAAAATATGCTACTTAGCATAAATAGGCATCTCTATGGATCATGTTTCTTATAACTCTCGTTTTTGGGGGGTCATTTTTCTAGTTGTCGATTCACGAAAAAAACACTACTTGGTATTAGTGATCACCAAGGGTGTATTTTATTGTTGGCAAGTCTAACTCGTGTAGGCTATGCCTTAATTGGCAACTTATCTTCAGGGTATTCCTCACTAATGTCCTTGCCTTGTCTCTTTTTGAAAAGTGTTTGACTCGTGGATCTTGGCGCTTACGTGAATGCAATGAAAACCCTTTTTGTAAAATGTTTTTGTGAGAGAACTCTAGTGATTGTAGTCTAGACTCGAGAAAGAATCCTAGTTCACTACAATCGAAGCTCTGATACCAAACTGTCACACCCTGTCTTTTGCGGAAGCGTACGATGTGTGACTAGTTTGTTATCATTGCATTCAATCGTAATAAACAACTACATGATCAAAACGATGTTCATCCATTCATGAAAATTTGAGTATTACAAATACTTGTTATTTAAGTTTTAAAAACACAACCTTCGTCTAGGTTATAATTCAACAAAAGTGGATGACATCTAGACTTGAAGTCTACTTCTAGCTATGACAATTGCGCCCAAGATCCATCCTGTCACCTGAAATACATGTAATTTTGGAAAACATCAACATAAAGTTGAGCGAGTTCATGCGTTTTTGTATTTCATGTTTGTATACTTTGTGTGAAAACATAGTGTGTGTCATGTATAATTCAAGTTTTCATATATAAATCAAGTATTCATGTGTACACCACGTACTCATGTATAATTCAAGTTTTTCTTGAGTATCCCACGTACTCAAGTATAATTCCCGTTTTCTTGAGTACCCCACGTACTCAAGTATCATTCAAGTTTTCTTGAGTACCCCACGTATTAAATGATTGTTCATGCAAGGACATTAAGGCATGTGAGGACATAGGGAGCATTAGTATTTTCTCCTTCAAGGCATGTGAGAATATAGGAAACATTAGTATTGGCTCCTTTAACTGTGTCGATTACCCTCGACTGTGTCGATTAACCTCGACAGTGTCAATTTTCCTTGACTGTGTCGATTACCCTCGACTGTGTCGATTACCCTCGACTGCGTCGATTTCCCTCGACTGCGTCGATTTCCCTCGACTACGTTGATTTCCCTCGACTGGGACACCGAAGCACTCAAGTGGTCACATAAGGACCATGAGTGGGGCTCGGCCGTACCCGTTAGATCTAACCCTCGTCCCTAATTAAGTATTAATGGCATTTCTGTATTTAGTCTATGCTCACATGATCTAGTATTTTCTAGGCATTTCTTAAAGCTCATCATATTGCACTCACCAAGAGTGCTTCTCGTATTCTCAAATCATATTGCACTCGGTACTCGTTCTCACCAAGAGTGCTTCTTGTATTTTTACCATTTGTAAAAATTGTAATATTTGTAACATGTATTTCACCCCCGAGAGTTATAAAACCAAAAACAGTTAAAGAAAAGGGGGAGCATGAACTCACAACTTTGCGTTCCTTGCGTCGTAAACTTCACCGGATTTTGCTCATAGAGCGTCGTGACCTAAACGTGTTTTATTATCGTTAGTCACTAGACTTGTAACGCACAAGTACAAGTCACTATCTTTTATGTATGTATTTTTGTGTTAAAAATAATTTATATTTTTAACTAAGTGACTTACTTATATCATTTTTTTAACATATAACACGTTAGATTGTTCTCAAATAACCTACCCGACATTTAGACACGCAAATTACTACTTATGTCGTTTCAACTTTAATATATATGAACTGGGCTGTTTTCGGGCATTTAAATAAAATGGTTAACTTATTCCAAAAATTCCCAAATTTTTACAGAACGTCTTAAACGATCCAAAAATTATTGTGTAAAAGTATCGGGGTCCAGTTCATTACCAATATTTTATAAGAATTTATTTTCTGGACTGCAATCAGATTTGTCGCTTTCTGATTGCAGTTTACGAAATGATTCAGTAAAAATTCATCGTGAGTCCGATTTACGAAATTCCAGTGGGAGAATTACAAATACATCAGTGGTCAACTATGGTATAAATTTCGTGATCAGACTCCACACAGAATACAAGTTATGACAGAAAACAGGACACACATTTTCAGTAGCAAAAATGCAGCTCTAGCTGCTGTTACGAAGAGACACTTTAAAAATAATAAACGTAGTCCAAAAATTATGATTCCGGTGCCATTAGAACCATATTTCATAATACATAAATCTAGACTTTAGAAAATACATTTTTCGTTTTGTTAAGGTCCTGTTACGGCCAGTTAAAGTCGGCTGAAAATACAACTCAGCATGTTGTTTTTAGTTTAAAGGTTACTAAAACGCACACATACGATCACCATTTGTCCTAATAACGATTTATATCGTAACATATATTATTTACTGCAGATTAGTGCTTGTATTACTCAGATTTATCATGTTTTACACATATATCTTCTCTTTATCCACCTTTTAACACATCATGTTCAACATTTGTTCATGATCTTTAAAGTTTCTTAACTTTTATCATTCTTATAATCTATTAACCACTTAAATAACATGAATAATGAATGGATCTAAGTTCTTACCACTAGTTCTTATCATCTATTTTACTCATGGGGGGAGGGGGTCTATATGTAAATATGAACCATGTAGTTGGATGATAGTTCATTTCCAAACATATAGTTTGTCATGATAGTTACAATATATTTTAGTGGGTGTTAAGGTGTTCGGAGACCCTAACTACCTCAGAAAAATAAAAACAATGCTTCAGGCATTATTTTGATGTTCCGGGTAAAGTCCGGTTGTTCGGTTATGTACCGGTTCGTTTAAGTGCTAAATTGCATCGTTTAGTGTCTTTTAAATATCTTTTTGTAACCCATTCAATTCCCCACACTTGGGAAAATATTCTGGATGACAAAACGAAATTTCTGCATAATATTTATGTTGTCAAAAGCTGATTAGAGCTGAATTTATATATATTATGCACTTAAAGTGCGTTTCGGGTGCTTTTTAGTGCGTATTTTAGCTCTCGAAATGTCTATATGTAAACCCTTGTATGTACTCTCGGGTTTTAATGCCTCCTTGACGTTGGACCTACACCTAGGCCCTATTTTTATTGTCTAACTGCTTTCTGCAGATTTGTTGACACAAGGTGTCTTACCGGTGAGTTTACTAATATATTTGACGCAACGCTAACATAAAGTAATTCTTGTAGTATAACACGTGCATGAATTCACTTGCATGGAATTCAAAGTTTTATTTGTCTGGTAAACCAGATCATGCTCAGTCATTTAGGCATAAATTACTATTCATTTCGTGTACGGAATGTACGGAAAAGTGACGGTTGTCACAAGTTGTTCTTACTTCCCCCGATTTGATGCTATTTGCCTCAAAGGAAGTCCTAATAAGCTTGAATCAAGTCCTCGCAGGATCTATACACTGAACGAGACAAGAACTTTACCCAAACCACCCTTCTAACCCCCCTTCTAGGCAGTTAATGTGCTTTATATAAACCGTAAAGACACGAATCTTTGAATCAACAAAACAAGAAGAATGATAGAGTAAAGTTCACTTTCAATATAAAAAACTAGTTATTAAAGTCATCAATACATACCCAAATAAAAAGTTGCCAAAGCTTGGAAATCAAAAGTAATACATAAATAAGTTGTCTTCACCAAGTGATGTAAGAGATTAGCCAAGCATTGCCTTTGTTTGACAAAAACTCTTACTATGGA
Source organism: Helianthus tuberosus (assembly GCA_030545235.1). NCBI lineage: Eukaryota > Viridiplantae > Streptophyta > Magnoliopsida > Asterales > Asteraceae > Helianthus > Helianthus tuberosus. The sequence goes on along the minus strand of CM060387.1, from coordinate 131,241,055 downwards.
TCTTGGATCCCCATACTACTACACACACTCTAAGGATGGATGATGGATAAAAGTGGTGGATGATGGTGGTAGTGGTGGTGGTGGTGGAGTGGTGGCAGATGTGAGAGAAGTGGTTTGCCAATGGATGAGTTGCAAATGATCCAAGAACCTCCTTTTATAGCTAAAAATAGTGAGTTCACACGGCCTCATGCCTGGTAGGAACTGCCCCGTGTCCTTCTCCTTCTCTGTCTTCATTTAATGTTGTTGTCGGTCCATCTTCACACATAACCCCGTGTGTCAACGGCACGGCCTTGTGGCCCTTGTACTTGTTGTACGAACCCAGATTTGCAAATCTGAGAGTTGACCACAGCCCGTGTCTGTGAGACACGGCCCCGTGTCCCTTGTCGTCTTCTGTTTGTCTTTATCTTCAGAGAATCTTGAGGGGGCCACGACCCCATTCCCGGCAGGCACGACCCCGTGCTTGGGTTCTTGTTTGTGTTTTTATCTTTGGGGTGAAGCTTGGAGGGTCGGTATAGTGTATTAACTTCCTTCTGTACTTATGTTGGTTTTTGCCGTTAATTTTTTCCTTTTGTTCGTTTAAGCTACTTTAATCCTGAATATCAAAAGTAAACAAAGAAACACATTTTTTCCAACATTAGTACTAAACGGGTTGTTTTTATACCTTATTTGATACAATTTATATGTTGCATTTTGCGCATATCATCCATATCAAAACAAAGAGGTGATGAATAGTAACCATAAATTTTTAAGTATTTGATTTTTGATGGTATTTTATTGATTATACATTTTGATCTTTTAGTAATTTTATAACCATACCTACGTTTATGTATATTTTGCCATTCTGCTTCACGTTATGATGGTACATTATCACGAGCATGATCTATTATTCATTTTGAACTTTTAGTAATTTTAAAATAAATTCTAAATCCGTATCCATGTTTAATTATCTTTTTACCAGTCCAAGTTATTTGTCTGCGCGTTGTAACGGTACGTTACCACGTATACTCATTACAGTATTGGTATGATATATGCATTTTGTAGTATGGAAATTAACAGGTGTTTACATAATCGCGGGCATGATTTATTATTTAATTTGAACTTTTAGTCATTCTAAAATAAATTCTAAATTCGTATCCATGTTTATTTATCTTTTTACCATTCCAAGTTCTTTGCATGCATGTTGTGACGGTATGCGTGTACTGGATCAATATATATTCATTATAGTACTGGTACGACATATGCATTCGGTATAGAAATTAACATCGACTGAAAATGATAAAAACGAACGTCATACCGGCACCGAGGTTGTTCGAACGACATCGATCGGTTCGGATTGTCATGCTACTGGTATTGGTACTGATATTCGTTTATCGTCGCAGAAAGAGTTTTATAAAAGAAGATTTTTCTTAACCGAAAACCGTAAAAATGAATCTACGTACCAGCTCTGATATTCATTAAGCTACGGTAACGATACAAAGTTAGTTTATCGAAAGAGAAAACAATAAAATAAATATCGATACCGAAACCGTTGTTGTTCGTTTGGTTTCAGTTTGGTTCACTACGGCAGCGGCACGGTATTCATTATCAAACAGAAAACCATAACACTGAATACATAGCAGTACTAATGTTGTTCAGTTCAATTTACTACAGTATGATAGCGATACGGTTTCAGGTTATTGAAAATAAAAATAAATACCGGTATCGATACAAATTTTGTTTAGTCAGTCTCGGCTTAGTTTGGTATAACAACTCACAATGTTTGTTTTGATAAAATCTATATTGCAATGTTGAGAAGAACTATATATAGAACACAAATGAACCAAGCCAATATCAACCGAACAACATTAGTATCGGTATCGATATTCGTTTTTGTTGTTTTCGATTGATGTAAGGTTGACTATTTTGATTATAACAGTGAGTGTCGGTAGTGTAACGAACAGAATTCATCCGACCGAATTTCCGCCGCGAAACGTAAAGGTGTTGGTGCACTACATCTTTCGACTTCGTCTTGTATCGAGTCTTACATTGTATTGTATAAATTAGCGCACGTTTTACGAGAAAATAGGATAGAATATGTGTCTTAGATGCAGGTTTCGCTCATGTGTCATAAGGTTTCGCTTATGTGTCAAACATGAGGTTTAGCTTATTTGTACACATGAGGTTTCGCTTATGTGTACATGTACATAAAAGCGAAACCACCATATCTATATATAGGAGATGTATGAGCGAAACCACATAGAACAGGTGTGAAGGTCTTGTATGTAACGGCGAAACTCTGCCGAATTGTCTCCAGTGCATGTAACTTGTCAGCAGATCAATAAAAGAGACATTTAATAGTGAAATCAAGTTAAACAAAGACTGAATCATTGAATTCCGCCTCTGATTCAGTCTGAGCACTCTTCTGATCGACTCGTTAGATCGTTTCTCGATCCTACAAGTGGTATCAGAGCTCAGGAGGAAGAGTTCTTTCCGTTTAGCTCGTTTTCGCTCAAAAATTCTGATTTCTACACCTTCTTTCATCATCAGATCTAGTTTTAACGGTTGAAATTCGCTCAAATTTTCACAGACTGTGTGTTATTGGACAGTAACAAACCCTGGAAAGTTTCGGACCAAAATTCGGACTAGAAATGGATGAAATTACCTTCGGACTAGGTTCCGCTCATTCGGACAGTGTGTAGTTTCGCTTATAGATACACCTAGTTTCGCTCTTGTGTCACAAATTTTGGAAGGTTTCGCTCAGGTTGACACTTGAGGTTTCGCTCATTTGGACATTCCAAAGTCTGAGGTTTCGCTCAAGTTGACACTTGAGGTTTCGCTCATTTGGACATTCCAAAGTCTAAGGTTTCGCTCAAGTTGACACTTGAGGTTTCGCTCATTTGAACATCATCAGATTTTACTTGTGATTTCGCTCCAACGGTCCAATTATTTGATCAATTCTATATTGTAGGCCCAATCAGTTTCAAACACAAGTTAAAATTTTCAGGATATGTGTTAAATGTTGTCGGTTAAGTAAATTGGGAGGCTCAATAGAAATTGAGGGGTTTGTCAGCTTTTGTCATATATACAAATCGGTCCAATTAAAACAGGTCTTGAATAAAGTTTGTCTGCAACGAGACTTAAATAGGCTGCATGTGATCAACATATTTCTTTCGGCCCAATCAATTGAAAGAGTTGTCAGACTCATTTAATTCATATGTGTTCAAAATAGTTGCGGCCCAATCAAAAGAGTTTTGAAAAATGAGTTGTCGGCTAAGTGGGTTTTGTCATCAGCCCATGTGAACAACATTTTTCGGCCCAATTGTATTATTTGTGTCAGTTCACGTGATCAGTAGTAGGTGGTCAAATCATAGTTTGATACAAATCGTTGTCGGCATAGTGTATCCGAATTATTTGAACTATTTTTGAGCAGCACAAGTTATCACGTGAGCAGATTGGTTGAACAAATTGTTTTGGAAAAATGGAAGTGATGTTTGATGAAAAAGAAAACTATTATTTTGAGAAATTTAATGATTGGAATCGAGGGTTTATTGATGACAGTTATAGAATGGTGAAAAAGATTGGATGGGAGAAAAGATTTAAATACTTTGTGTGCTTGAAAAATGAAACATTGGATGATCTAGTAAACCGATATAATGTTTTACTTGGTTATCTAAAAGATCATGAGATATTCTTGACGGATGCTGAAAAGATAACAAAGTTTGCCGATGCATTACCTATTGAATGGATTGAATTTTTGAAAAATTTAAGAAGTGAATCAAATTTTTCAAAATTACATATAAAAGAATTCATTAGCAAACTTAAAACTCATGAATATGAAAATGGAAAGAAAAAGAAAGAATTGATAAAGGCCTTGAAAACACATTTGGTGGATATGAGTGTAGATGTGATTGACGAAATGAATAAAAGAATTATTGAATGTGTTAAGGCAAAAGATGTTATGAAATACGATAACAAGAGGGGTTGTTATATTGATGAGAATGCGAATCCTCTTAATTTCGTTAAAATTTTTTGTGCAGGATCATTCAAGACAAGAACAAAGGAAGTTTCACAAAATGAAGAATTTGTGAAGAATGAATCTTCAAGTTCTGCATCAGGGTGCTCTAAATGTGATAAACTTGAAGCTGACAATGGCAAACTCGTGAAAGATGTGGAAAGTTTGACATTGGAAGTCAAAAAGTTGAAGGATGAGAAGCAAACTGATGTTAAACAGATTCTTATTTTGCAGGAAATTTGTGAGAAGCAAAAATCTGAAAATGTTAAACTGTTAAATGACTTGAACAGTTTGACGTCAGAAAACAAGAAGTTGAAAGAAAATGGAAAAATTTTTGAAGATAAAATTAAAAGTTTTGGAAATGAAAAATCAAAAATTGAAAAAGAATTTCAAAGTCAAATAAAAATTCTTGAAGATGGGAGATCTGTTTTTAGCAAGAATAACATTGAAAAACAACAAATGATAAATTCTCATCTTCAGACGATTATTCGACTTGAAAAAGAAGTTGAATGTGCTCGAAAAAAATCAAAGAGTTAGAAGGTAAAATCAGAGAATGGGAAGAAAAATTGAAGGTTTTTGTTAATACTTCAGCTATTCCCTGTCCAAAACCTGTTAATTCAGTTCCAATAAGTGACGATGTCACAAATTATGACAAAGTCATAGTTGAAGATTGTGATGAAAAATCTGATGATGAAAATGAAAAAATGAAGAAAAAGAATTTGTTTTTGAAATTAAAAGAAAAGTTTCAAGAAACTGTTCCACAATCAACTGAAAAGGGAGAATGCTCTAAGCAAAAACCTTTGAAGAAGAAAGTGGAACAAAAACAAAAAGAGAAAAATTTGAAAAATGTTCAAAAAGAAAATAAAAGTTCATCAGATCAATCATCCAATCGCAATCAAAAATTACAAAAAGTAAAAAATGAAAATTCAAAAATTGTTGGTAATGAGTGGTGCAGGTCGGACCACAGTGCTCAAAAGCCAAATCCAGCAAACAAGAGGAGAAAAGATTATCACCAAGCCAAACAGTGTTTTGATCTGAATGTTTGGACTGAAAATGGTGATTGGTACGATAACAGAATGTGTTACAGATGCGGCTATCAAGGACACATTGCTGTTAACTGCCAGAGTTGGAAGTTTGAGTCAAGGAGATGCGTTAACTGCAACATCATTGGCCATATTGCTAGAGATTGCTCAATGAGATCAATGAGAAGATCGAAGGCTGAATCTCAGAAGCAGGTGAAGAAATCAGTCAATGTCAAGCCCAAAGAACAGAAGGTTCAAGAACCTAAAGTTCAAGAAACGAAAGTGAAGCTTTCTCAGGGGCAGAAAGACAGACTGAGGAAGAAGAGAAAGAAGGCTAGAGAGTATCTAGAGAAGATCTTGTCCTCGGGTTCATCTGTTAAAAATAAGAGTTCTGATGAATCAACTCCCTCGATGGCAAGTCAAGCAAGACGAATTCATCAAATACAAATCTGAGGACGAAAGAAGAAAAGAAGAAGAAGAAGAAGAAGAAGAAGAAGAAAATGGTCGGCGATGAATCTGACATGTTAAAGTCAGACAAGCCACCTTCAGGCGATGAATCTGACGTGTTGAAGTCAGACAAGCCATGTGCAGGCAATGATTCTGGTTCATCAAAGCCAGAGGAGCCTTTGGTTGAGGTAAAAATTGAGAATTCTGGTTTAACAATGGATGATGCAAATTTTCCACTATTGTTGAACAAGAATTCAAAATCACCCAAGGACCGTCAGGCTTGGGTGAATCTGTTTAAATAGAAAAACCTGACTTGCCGGAGTTCCCAGGTTGGTAAGCGTGGAACATGAATCGGCACATTTCTTGAGAAATTCACGAAAGTGATTTCGATTTACAAGTGGTAAATCAGAGACATTAAGTTGTACTTGATTTTCTACAAGTGATGTTTGTGGATTGATCTTAAAACTGTTAGTTTTTACAAGTGGTTAAAGAAAACAAGGTGATGAATGATCCCCAAATTTGAGAAATGACTTATAAAATTAATTTTCTGGAAAAACCATTTTGATTAAAACAAACTTAACTGTTTTGAAATCACTATGGAAAAATGTTTTGTTGTGAGGGGGAGTTCTGATTGTTCAAGCCAAGTGAATGGATAATTGAAGTGATTCTCATCAAGTTGTCAAATTTCTTGTACAGCTTGGTTTCAAATTTTCCCAGAAAATCCAAATTGAGATATATTTTGATTTTAGGGGGAGTAAAAATTTAAAAAAAAATTACAAAATTTGAAAATGTCAAAAACATTAAAAAATGAAAAATTGAGTTTTGTTGAGTTTTGTTGTCAAAAAGAGGAAATGATAGTAGATCAGTTGGACTGTCACAACATGCTAAAGAAATGGAAAGATAAAATGTGATAAGCGATCTCACTAAAGATGTGACGATAGGTTCAGCTAGACTAGTAGATTTGCGATAACGATACAAACCTAAATGAAAAAGCCTAGTTTTAGTGGGAAACATGGTTGAAAGCATAGTACTTAGTTTTGTCCTTCTTGACTGTGTGTCTACTCAGTAATCGCTGATTGTCGAAAGACATAAAACTGGTTAAGTTTGTGAACTTTCACAATTTTGCTGAAAAATCGCTGTGATTGTGCATTTCATTTTGCAAAGATTTAAACATGTTTTATTTCTTTATTTTGTTTAAGCATCGGACATCCTCTGCGTATACGTGAGTATCGACCTGGTTGTTGTTGCCTAAACGTTCTGCTTTATTTTCTTTGGTGTTTCGTTTAAGCTTTGGACCTCCTCTGCGTATACGGAAGTATCGATCTGGTGGTTAAAGCCTAAACAACTTCAACTTGTTTTATTTTTTCTTATTTTGTTTAAACATTGGACTTTCTCTGCGTATACGGAAGTATCGACCTGATTGTTAATGTTTAAACATTCTGCTTTGTTTTTGCGCAATTCACAGTTGATAAAGTTTAAAGGCATTATTTGAGTCAGTGTATTGCATGATGAGGGGATATGCTGAGATCGTGGGGTCCATAAGAATTTTAGTGCTATCTTAATATACCTTAACGTATCGGTAAGCATTTCGAAAGTTTTTAGATTGAGTTTAAGTGGACAACAATATCGTCAATCTATGTGGATCGTTTTGAACTTAAAACGATTAAAAGCTTAACGGTGCTAGTGATTTGTCTAAAAACTGATATGATCCTCTTTCACAAACTCACAAAAATAGTGTTTGTACATATTTCATTTCTGCATTTAATTTCTGTTATTGCATTTATGTTTCATATTTTGAAAAATCCAAAAAGATTTTCGACAACTGATGTTGGAAAGCTGATATTCAAAATCTCAACGGCTAAACATGATGAACGAATGGTTTGGTTAATTGGTTTGAAATGTTTAAAATGATTCATTAAGTTGAATCAGAATTTTGAATATTTTAAATTCTTGATCAATTTTAAATGTAAATAATTCTCGAATGTTTAGTTGATTCATTAATTTGAATCACAACATGGTCTGTTGTAATAGAGTGTTTGAGTTGTGTAGGTTTCTGATCCTGTTGCTACGGAAAGCCAGGAGATACATCAGAACCTGAGAAGAGCTTAAACTGAAAAAACCAGGATTTGATTTCAAAGGTAATAACAAATTCCAGACAGCAATCCCAACTCGATGATAGTGGGAGTCTGATGAAAGTTAGAACCAGAGAAAGATCCGGGTACATGATTCCAGGAAGAGTTCCTGAAGAAGACCGATAGAGAAAGAAAAGCCCAGAGACTGATCAAGATTGAAGAAGTGAAGACACAGCATTGTCGTGACTCGATAGTCGACTCCGTCAACATCTGAAGGGGAGTCTGTTGGTGCACTACATCTGTCAACTTCGTCTTGTATCAAGTCTTACATTGTATTGTATAAATTAGGGCACGTTTTACGAGAAAATAGGATAGCATATGTGTCTTAGATGCAGGTTTCGCTCATGTGTCATAACGTTTCGCTTATGTATCAGACATGAGGTTTAGCTTATTTGTACACATGAGGTTTCGCTTATGTGTACATGTACATAAAAGCGAAAGCACCATATCTATATATAGGAGATGTATGAGCGAAACCACATAGAACAGGTGTGAAGGTCTTGTATGTAACGGCGAAACTCTGCAGAATTGTCTCCAGCGCATGTAACTTGTCAGCAGATCAATAAAAGAGACATTTAATAGTGAAATCAAGCTAAACAAAGACTGAATCAATGAATTCCGCCTCTGATTCAGTCTGAGCACTCTTCTGATCGACTCGTTAGATCGTTTCTCGATCCTACAAAAGGAATATCACTAGTTATATTCATATGAATTGTACCTTACCATGAGTTGTGAAATGTAATTTTTTATTATCATATTATATATTTTTATGATATTGTATTATTATAATTTTTTTATTATATTTTGTTTTCAACTTATAACTTTTAACATGATATGTTTTATAAAATTTTAAAATGTCGTTACGATATGCTTATATTTATCTGTCACACCCCCAAAATCCACACGCGGAGTATCACCACTTGGAGGCGTGACATGACCAGGATCGAGCCACCAATCATATTGAACAATGTAATCATGTAATTAAAACCAACCACAATACAATTGGTGACCAAAAGAAAGTAACCTACTTTAAGTTAACAGCGGAAGCATAAAACGTAAGTCCAAAACATAAGTTCCATAGTTCATAAGTTTAAAGTTCGAAACATAAGTTTAATAGGTTCACGAGGATTAAATATTAAGCACGGGACATAAAAATCCCTATCCCACAATGACCTCCTCCTCGTGCAAGCTCCATAAGCATCTAGCGACCTGTAAGGCATGTAACAACGGGTCAACAACAAAGTTGAGTGAGTTCACGGTTGGTTGTTTAATTTTAAGTTGTTTTCGAAAACATGGTTTGTCTTTCGTTGGCTTATTTGCCGTGGGGGTTACCTCAATGTTGAAAGTATGATTAATCAGTTCTTTCTTTATTACCCAAACCATATCCATAATCAGTGGGGGCTTCCCCATGTGAACTACTAGACCGATACCATATCGACAACTGACGAACAATAGTTGTGCCCTTACGTCAATGTTCTATCATCATTGACAGTTTGCCCAGATCCATTAGTACACGCCCGTCCGAACGGCCCGGTGTGAGGCTTGTCAACCCTAAAAGCGCTATTAACTAATGACCCGCTCGCCATTGGCCCGACGATAAAGTCGATATAAAAATGAGGGACTTCATGATAGAGTTTTGTCTAGTAAGTTTTAAGGTTGTTGTCCTACCCAAGGAGGACGAACGTGCGTATTCTACCCAAGGAGAATACGCAGGATTTATATTGGCATCCTACCTATGGAGGATGGCGGTATATATCCTACCCAAGGAGGATATGTAGGTTTCGTTTTTAAATTCTTTAACCCATTCCCAACCACCGGGAATCCCATGCCTTAGAAAGTGTGTGAACTCACCTTTGGTTGCTCGGTTTGACTCTTAAAAATAGCTAACAGTCAAGGTTGGTCAATCACGTCCTAATATGATTACCACTTAGTTTATTAGTGACTTCAAATAAGCACAAAGTTCCTACACGCATCTACCACATAACATGCATCACTTTAACGGTTCATGCCCATATAAACTTCCCATCTATTCCCGTTCATAAGCAAACATACGACATTGCACATAACACTTTTATTGACATATAACATGTTAGATTATTCTCAGGTAACCTACCTGACATTTAGACACGCAAATTACTACTTATGTCGTTTCAGCTTTTATATTCAAAACTGGGCTGTATTCGGGAATTTTAATAAAATAGCTACCTTGTTCCAAAAATTCCCAACTTTTTACAGAAGGTCTTAAACGATCCAAATATTATTGTGTAAAAATATCGGGATCTAATTCATTACTAATATTTTATAAAAATTCATTTACCGGACTGCAATCAGATTTATCATTTTCTGACTGCAGTCCACGGAATAATTTATTTAAAATTTATCGTAAGTCCAATTTATGAAATTCCAGTGGGAGAATTACTATGACATCAGTGTACATCTACAGTACAAATTTCGTGATCTAATTCTACACAGATTTCAAGTTACGAAGAAAAACATAACACATATTTTCAGCAGTAAAAACGCAGCTTGAGCTGCTGTCTAAAAACAAACCTTTAAAAATACTAAACGACCTCGAAAAATTACGATTCTAGTGCCATTGGATCCTTTTTTCGAAAATACATAATTTAGACTTCAGAAAATCAGTTTTTCGATTTATTATGATCCATTTACAGCCAGTTAAAGTTGGCTGAAAATGCCAATCAGCATGCTTTTTAGAGTTTAAATGTTACTAAAACGCATCAACAAATGTCCTAACAATGGGTTTATCAAGAAATCAACGATCAAATATCATGCATGCTTTAACCAACCCTAATCTAACAAGACTTCATCTTTATGTAAACTTATGTTCATGTTCCTTGTTCATTTTCTTTTTATGTTTAAATCTTTTAGTCCATGTTCTTAGTGTTTTAAACATAATCATTATACTACAACTTTTAACTACAAAAACAAGATGAACAAGGGTTTAACAAAGACTTACTACTAGCACAAAGGCTAAGGATGAATCTCTAGTACAAAGATGGTGAAAATGGATGATGAAAGCAAGTAATGAAGCTCATTTAAGTTCCTCAAGCTTCCTACTTCACAAGGCACCTTCTAACACATGAATGGAGCTTAAAAATGGAAGATTGTGGTGGTGAAATGGTGGTGATGGTGGCGGTTAAGGGAGGGCTGAGAGGAGGGAGGAGGTGAGTGAAGGTGTGGTGTGATTTCTTGAAGTGATGAGGATGATCTTGTGTGCCATGCTTTTAAAGATGTTTCATATATTTTGTCAACACTATCAAGCAAACAATCTAATAAACTAATGGAAATAATCTAAGGACAAGATTGGGAGCATGGTGTCGTGATTTGTGGGTCCTCTTGGGATCGAATTCGGTTAGGGGGGGGGGTTGGTTGTAATTTTTGTAACTAATTTGGTAAACATAAGTTAGAATCTAAGTATATGCTTACCTATGATATTTACTAGAGAAATTAGTGGGTGTTAAGGTGAATGGGAATCATGACAAGCCAAGAAATAATTAAACAATGTGTTTGGCAAAAATTTGGTGTCCCGGGTAATGTCCGGTTGTTCGGTTGGATACCGTTCCATTAAAGTGTTTAATCATTCCGTAAAGTGTCTTTTATATAACTTTTTATAACACTTTTAATTCCTAACACTTAGGAAAACATTCAGGACCATTTAATCAATTTTCTGCACAATACTAGTATGTTAACAAGCACATGTAAGTATGACGCAGTAATCAGAAAGCAGTTAAGTAATTCAACACAGTCATCAAGCACTTTAATTATCATTAATAAATCGTACGGATACATGAAATTATGAGGGTTGTCACATTCTCCCCCTGTTAAGAAAATTTCGTCCCGAAATTTAGCACGTGGTAACTGAGGAAGCTAGTTAAGTTGCGTGGTTTCCTGGTTTTCCTGGGGTGTCACATCATCCCCCCGTTGATTTGGAATTTCGTCCCGAAATTCTGCAGTAGCTTCAGTCTCAGTAGTGGTTGCACTTTTCTTAAACAACTGGGGATACTTGAGTTTCATTTGGTCTTCTCGTTCCCAGGTATACTCTAGGCCACGACGGGAATCCCAACGAACTCGAACAAGAGGTATCCTGGTACGCTTGAGAACCTTAACATCTCGATCAGTAATCTCTGCTGGTTCCTCGACGAATCACAGTTGATCGTCGATAGTGAGCTCCTTAAGAGGAACTATGAGGGTCTCATCTGACAGACACTTCTTCAGATTCGACACATGGAAAACATTGTGAACTCCCCTGAGTTCTTCAGGTAGATTCATCTTGTAGGCGACTTTGCCAATTTTCTCAATGATTTCGAACGGTCCGACATAACACGGATTGAGTTTGCCTCGTTTGCCAAAACGGACTACACCTTTCCAAGGTGAGACTTTGAGTAGCACCCGGTCCCCAACCTGGAACTCGAGTGGCTTTCTTCGCTTATCAGCATAGCTTTTCTGACGGTCACGAGCTGCCGCCATTCGTTTCCGTATCTGAGCAATTCTCTCGGTCGTATCTACTACGAGTTCTGGGCCAGTGATTTGGCTGTCACCAACTTCTGCCCAACAGAGAGGTGATCGGCACTTTCGTCCATACAATGCCTCGAACAGAGCGGCCTGGATACTGATGTGGTAACTGTTGTTATACGAAAACTCCACTAACGGGAGGTGTTTTTCCCAGCCATTGCCAAAGTCAATTACACATGCCTAAGCATGTCTTCAAGGGTTTGGATGGTGCATTCAGATTGCCCATCCGTCTGTGGATGATATGCCGTGCTCATGTCTAATCGAGAACCAAAGGACTTGTGCATAGCTTGCCACAGTTCAAATGTATAACGCGAGTCACGATCAGAAATGATGGAGGTTGGCACTCCGTGCCTTGATACTACTTCCTTTAGGTAGATGTCTGCTAGAGTAGAAAACTTGTCGGTTTCCTTGATAGCCAAGAAGTGTGCAGACTTAGTTAATCGATCCACGATCACCCAAATAGTGTCATTTCCGCGTTGAGATCTAGGCAGGCCAGTAACGAAATCCATGGAAATTTGTTCCCATTTCCATGTCGGGATCTTTGGTTGTTGGAGTAGGCCTGATGGTTTCTGATATTCGACCTTGACCCTAGCACAAGTCAAGCATTTACTGACGTAGGTTGCTATGTTGGCCTTCATACCAAGCCACCAATACGTAGTCTTGAGATCGTGGTACATCTTATCCGAACCAGGATGTACTGAATAACGAGACTTGTGTGCTTCATCCATCACAAGCTCGCGTAAGTTTCCATAAAGTGGAACCCAGATGCACCCGTTTACATAGTAGGCGCCGTCTTCCTTTTGTTCTAACCGTTTCCTTGATCCTCGTAAGGACTCAGACCTGATGTTTTCTGCTTTCAATGCTTCGACCTGAGCATCTCGTATCTGGGTAGGAAGACTAGATTGGATGGTAAGTTGTAACGCTCGCACATGTTTAGGTATAGTATCCTTTCGACTGAGGGCGTCGGCCACAACATTGGCCTTGCCCGGATGGTACTAGATCACGCATTCGTAATCATTCAAGAGCTCGACCCATCGACGTTGTCGCATATTTAACTCCTTTTGCTTGAAGATATGTTCGAGACTCCTGTGATCGGTGTAGATGGTGCACTTGGTACCGTACAGGTAATGCCTCCATATCTTAAGTGCAAAAACAACTGCTCCCAATTCCAGGTCGTGCGTAGTGTAGTTCCTTTCGTGAACTTTAAGATGGCGCGATGCGTAGGCAATGAACTTGTCACGTTGCATCAACACTCAACCAAGTTCTTGAATGGAAGCCTCGCAATAAACCACAAAATCATATGTGCCTTCAGGCAATGAGAGGATAGGCGCGCTACAAAGTATGTCTTTTAAGTGCTGAAAAGCAGATTCCTATGTATCACCCCAACAATAGGTGACACCCTTCTGAGTCAGTGAAGTGAGAGGTTGCGCAATCTTGGAGAAATCCTTGATGAATCTTCTGTAGTATCCTGCCAAGCCCAAGAATTGGCGGATTTCTGTTGGTGTACGGGGTGCAGGCCAGTACTTGATCGAGTCTACCTTGGATGGATCAACATGAATCCCATCCTTGTTTACCGCGTGGCCTAGAAAGTGGACTTCGCGAAGCAAGAAGTCACTTTTCGAAAATTTGGCATACAACTGCTCTGTTCGAAGAAGTTCCAAAATAAGCCCCAAGTGTCGTTTGTGTTCCTCCTGACTCTTAGAATAGATCAGGATGTCGTCGATGAATACAATGATGAACTTATCCAGGTAAGGCTTGCACACTCGGGTCATGAGATCCATGAAGACCGCAGGTGCGTTTGTCTACCCAAAAGGCATGACCAGAAACTCGTAATGGCCGTAACGAGTTCTGAATGCTGTTTTGGAGACGTCATCATCTCGGACTCTCAGCTGATGGTATCCCGATCACAAATCAATTTTAGAGTAAAAGCTCGACCCTTGCAGCTGGTCGAACAAGTCGTCAATGCATGGAAGAGGATAACGATTCTTCACGGTCACCTTGTTGAGTTCGCGGTAGTCAATACACATTCTAAAGGTACTGTCTTTCTTCTTCACAAACAAGACTGGAGCTCCCCAGGGCGAAGAGCTAGGGCGAATAAAACCCTTGTCCAACAGGTCTTGCAATTGAGTGGACAATTCCTCTAGTTCCGATGGGGATAAGCGATAAGGTGCACGGGCTATGGGTGCTGCCCCAGGAGTTAGCTCGATTTGAAACTCGACTTGACGATGAGGCGGAAGACCGGGTAACTCCTCAGGAAATACTTCAGGAAAGTCGCGCACAATAGGAATGTCTTCTATCTTCTTCTCTTCCATTGATGCGTCAGTAACGAGAGCAAGAATGGCAGTGTGGCCCTTACGCAAACACTTCTGGGCCGTAAGGAAAGAGATGATGCCCACAAAGCACCACTCTTGTCGCCATGAATCACGAGGGGTTCTGCACCAGAACGAGGGATGCGGACAATCTTCTCGTTGCAAAGGATTTCCGCTTGCTGATAAGATAACCAATCCATCCCAATAACAACGTCGAAACTACCCAGAACGATAGGAATAAGATCGATAGAGAAGGTCTGACCAGCTAGGACGAGGTTACAGCCCTTAACTATGTGTGTGGCTTCAATACTTTTACCGTTTGCTAGTTCTACCGTGTGTTTGGTGTTCAAAAGTGTTGGAGTGCTCTCAAGCATTTGGCTAACTTTTAATGACACATAACTAGTATCAGCACCCGAATCGAATAAAACAGTAACAAAGAAATCATCCAGAAGAAACTTACCCATCACAACGTTGGGACCGTTCCTCGCATCGCCCTGACCCAGCACGAAAACACGTCCCCTGGCACCATTGCCATTATTGTTACCCCCGTTGTTGCCTCCATTGTTGCCTCCATTGTTGTTCCCGTTTCCTTGGTTGTAGTTCTGATTCTGGTTCAGCTGAGGGCAGTTCCTCTTAAAGTGGCCTTCAGCACCACACTGAAAGCATCCTTTATTGCCCTGCTGTTGCTGCTGGTGGTGGTTCTGTGGAGCTAGTTGTTGTTGTTGGCGATTCTGATTTGCTGGTCGTGCGCCCCTGCAATCCTTTGCTTCATGACCAAACTTGTGGCACCTCAGACAACGACCCTTGTGGCACTGCCCGCTATAATGCTTGTGGCACTGGTTGCACTTGGGGTGGTTCCCTCGGTATCCACCCTGTCCTTGACTACCAGAAGATTGCTGACCAGGACTCTGGTAGTCATCAGTCTTTCGCTGCTGAGACTGAACTGAAGTAGAACCCTTGCCCGAATTTCCATCCCACTTGCGCTTGTTATCACTAGGAGCGTCAGTAGTAGTAGCGCTAATACGCTTGGGCAGCTTGTTCTGCTCAACTGCCTGATCAGTGAGACGATGAGCCAACTTGATGATTTGCTGAATGGTGCCAAGATTAGCTGAGGTCACGTGGCTTTGAATTTCTGGCACCAAACCCTTAAGGTACAGCTCGATACGCTTGATAGGAGGATCCACCATAGTGGGACACATGATAGCTAATTCTTTCGACCTCTTTGTGTATGCCTCGATTTCAGACCCCGTCATCTTCAGATTGAAAAATTCTACCTCTAGCTTGTGGATGTTGTCGCGACTACAGTACTCTTCTTTGATCAGTTCTTTGAAACCGTTCCATGGGGTGGCATTAGCAACCGCCAACCCTAGCAGTTGAACATGTGCTTTCCACCAGGTTAACGCAGAACCTTCGAGTGTTCCAGTAGCATATTTCACCCTACGATCTTCAGGGCATTCACACATCTCAAAAACAGACTCAAGCTTCTCGAACTAGTGAATAAGGCCTACATCTCCTTCTGTGCCGCTGAAGGTACTAGGTCGGCAATCCATGAACGTTTTGAACGTGCACACAGGAGGCTGAGCATGTTGACCAATTGTGCGAGAATAAAAGACAAGGTTAAGCACAAGAGTTGGTTCGCGAGAGTAGGATCTAAACGTCCTAAGATAGGTTGATATGGCATGTTATACCTCCTGCAGGGACAGCTGCGAGTGCCTCAGCAACTCGTTCATTGATCAAAGCCATCAACTGGGCTTGAGTTAGGTTGATACCACCACGTCCTCCGCGTCCGTTCATGATCTTCACAACGAAGCAACGTAAGTGAGAAAAGTGTGGCGAAAGTGCGTAAGCGTGGGATGAAAGAAGAGAGTAAGCACACAAGGTTCAAATAGCAGTTATCACGTTTACTAATGCACTCTATGAACAATCTAACTGACAACATAAACATAATTCATACCACCTATTGAGTCGAGTCTTGCACATGGAGCGAAGCGTCGTTGTGGATCGTTGAGCACTGTACAGGTTATAGTCTGGTTTTATCAAAAAGCTTTTCCCCTTTTTTAAAACCAAGTTCACTATAACCAATGGCTTTGATACCAATCTGTCACACCCCCAAAATCCACACGCGGAGTATCACCGCTTGGAGGCGTGACATGACCAGGATCGAGGCACCAATCATATTGAACAACGTAAACATGTAATTAAAACCAACCACAATACAATTGGTGACCAAAAGAAAGTAACCTACTTTAAGTTAACAGCGGAAGCATAAAACGTAAGTCCAAAACATAAGTTCCATAGTTCATAAGTTTAAAGTTCGAAACGTAAGTTTAATAGGTTCATGAGGATTAAATATTAAGCACGGGACATAAAAATCCCTATCCCACTACGACCTCCTCCTCGTGCAAGCTCCATAAGCATCTAGCGACCTGTAAGGCATGTAACAACGGGTCAACAACAAAGTTGAGTGAGTTCACGGTTGGTTGTTTAATTTTAAGTTGTTTTCGAAAACCTGGTTTGTCTTTCGTTAGCTTATTTGTCATGGGGGTTACCCCAATGTTGAAAGTATGATTAACCAGTTCCTTCTTTATTACCCAAACCATATCCATAATCAGTGGGGGCTTCCCCATGTGAACTACTAGACCGATACCATATCGACAACTGACGAACAATAGTTGTGCCCTTATGTCAATGTTCTATCATCATTGACAGTTTGCCCAGATCCATTAGTACACGCCCGTCCGAACGGCCCGGTGTGAGGCTTGTCAACCCTAAGAGCGCTATTAACTAATGACCCGCTCGCCATTGGCCCGACGATTAAGTCGATATAAAAATGAGGGACTTCATGATAGAGTTTTGTCTAGTAAGTTTTAAGGTTGTTGTCCTACCCAAGGAGGACGAACGTGCGTATTCTACCCAAGGAGAATAAGCAGGATTTATATTGGCATCCTACCTATGGAGGATGGCGGTATATATCCTACCCAAGGAGGATATGTAGGTTCCGTTTTAAATTCTTTAACCCATTCCCAACCACCGGGAATCCCATGCCTTAGAAAGTGTGTGAACTCACCTTTGGTTGCTCGGTTTGACTCTCAAAAATAGCTAACAGTCAAGGTTGGTCAATCACGTCCTAGTATGATTACCACTTAGTTTATTAGTGACTTCAAATAAGCACAAAGTTCCTACACGCATCTACCACATAACATGCATCACTTTAACGATTCATGCCCATATAAACTTCCCATCTATTCCCGTTCATAAGCAAACATACGACATTGCACACAACACTTTTATTGACATATAACATGTTAGATTATTCTCAGGTAACCTACCCGACATTTAGACACGCAAATTTCTACTTATGTCGTTTCAGCTTTTATATTCAAAACTGGGCTGTTTTCGGGAATTTTAATAAAATAGTTACCTTGTTCCAAAAATTCCCAACTTTTTATAAAAGGTCTTAAACGATGATAAATATTATTGTGTCAAAATCTCGGGATCCAATTCATTACCAATATTTTATAAAAATTCATTTACCGGACTACAATCAGATTTATCATTTTCTGACTGCAGTCCACGGAATAATTTATTTAAAATTTATCGTAAGTCCAATTTATGAAATTCCAGTGGCAGAATTACTATGACATCAGTGTCCATCTACAGTACAAATTTCGTGACCTAATTCTACACAGATTTCAAGTTACGATGAAAAACATAACACATATTTTCAGCAGTAAAAACGCAGCTTGAGCTGCTGTCCAAAAACACACCTTTAAAAATAGTAAATGACCTCAAAAAATTACGATTCCAGTGCCATTTGATCCGTTTTTCGAAAATACATAATTTAGACTTCAGAAAATCAGTTTTTCGATTTATTATGATCCGTTTACAGCCAGTTTAAGTTGGCTGAAAATGCCAATCAGCATGCTTTTTAGTGTTTAAATGTTACTAAAACGCATAAACAAATGTCCTAACAACGGGTTTATCAAGAAATCAACGATCAAACATCATGCATGCTTTAACCAACCCTAATCCAACAAGACTTCATCTTTTTGTAAACTTATGTTCATGTTCATGTTCCTTGTTCATTTTCTTTTTATGTTTAAATCTTTTAGTCCATGTTCTTAGTGTTTTAAACATAATCATCATACTACAACTTTTAACTACAAAAACAAGATGAACAAGGACTTACTACTAGCACAAATGCTAGGGATGAATCTCTAGTACAAAGATGGTGAACATGGATGATGAAAGCAAGTAATGAAGATCCTTCAAGTTCCTCAAGCTTCCTACTTCACAAGGCACCTTCTAACACATGAATGGAGCTTAAAAATGGAAGATTGTGGTGATGAAATGGTGGTGATGGTGGCTGTTAAGGGAGGGCCGAGAGGAAGGAGGAGGTGAGTGAAGGTGTGGTGTGATTTCTTGAAGTGCTGAGGATGATCTTGTGTGCCACGCTTTTAAAGGTGTTTCATATATTTTGTCAACACTATCAAGCAAGCAATCTAATAAACTAATGAAAATAATCTAAGGACAAGATTGGGAGCATGGTGTGGTGATTTGTGGGTCCTCTTGGGACCGAATTCGGTTAGGGGGGGGGGGGTGGTTGTAATTTTTGTAACTAATTTGGTAAACATAAGTTAGAATCTAAGTATATGCTTACCTATGATATTTACTAGAGAAATTAGTGGGTGTTATAGTGAACGGGGATCATGACAAGCCAAGTAATAATTAAATACTGTGTTTGGAAAAAATTTGGTGTCCCGGGTAATGTCCGGTTGTTTGGTTGGATACCGTTCCGTTAAAGTGTTTAATCATTCCGTAAAGTGTCTTTTATATAACTTTTTTATAACACTTTTAATTCCTAACACTTAGGAAAACATTCACGACCATTTAGTCAATTTTCTGCACACTACTAGTATGTTAACAAGCACATGTAAGTATGACGCAGTAATCAGAAAGCAGTTAAGTAATTCAACACAGTCATCAGGCACTTTAATTATCATTAATAAATCGTACGGATACATGAAATTATGAGGGTTGTCACATTATCTATGTGTGGATTTAAATTTTGCTCTATGAATTGTACTTGCCATGAATAGTGAAATATATTTTTTATTTGTTATATAATATATGTATCTATTATAAATTAACAACATTTTTGTGAATAGAAAAGTTGTACTCTATGTTTTGGAAAGTTTTCAAAAAGAAATTGATATTACACTTTTAACTAAAAACTACATTGGTTTCTTACTTTTCACACAAATGTTTTATATCTTTTCCAATTTAGTCTCACAATTTTTTTACTTTCAACTTTGGTACCCTATACTTTTACTATTTAGCACAATTTTCCTTTTATATTTTGTTCTAACTTTTGTGAGTTAACACGACGCAACGTTCATATGTGGTTCAACGTTTTTACGTTTTTTTTTACGCTTTGCTCTAAATTTTGCGAGTTAACATGACGCAACGTGCACGCGCCATTCAACGTTTTTATGTTGTTTATATGTTTCCCATTTGATAGGTTTATCGTAACGCGCGAGTCCTAAATCGACTTAGTTATTATTTTCTATGTTTTACGTTTCGGTCTAATTTCTTTGCATTAACACGCCACAACTTTAGTGTTGATGGTCGCTGACGGTGTTGTGACATTGATGCTATTTGTCACGGTTTTACGCCCCCACCGCAACGCGGGGGAGCTTAATACTATTTTGTTATAATATTGTATTATTATAAATATTTTTTATTATATTTTGTTTTCAGCTTATAACTTTTAACATAATATGTTTTATAAATTTTCAAATATGTCGTTACGATGTGCTTATATTTATCTATGTATGGATTTAAATTTTTCTCAATACCAATGAACAACTTTTTCGGTATCGTAAGTTGTAGCAAGTGTCGGTGCCATTCCGGTATTGTGACGAACCGAACCGATTCCAACCGAACAAGATCGGCACCAACATCGAATATGAAGCTTCTACCAGTATTAGTTTGTATGGTTTTTACTGATGTTAAAAGCGTGTCGATATCTTTTATTGTCGTACCGGTATTGTGATGAATCAAACCGATTCTAACTGAACAACATCGGCACCGGCATCGAATATTGAAGCTTGTACTGATATTTGTTTTTATGGTTTTTAACGATGTAAAACGTGTGTTGATATCTTTTAGGGTATATAAAGACTTTATTTTTGGATTTTCTCTTTCGGTCGCTATAGTGAGTGTTGGTACGGTATGGTAGCGATACGATCTTAGTTTATCAAAAACAAAAACAATAAAAATAAATAGTGATACCGATACCAATGGTGTTCGGTAAATTTCGGTTCGGTGTGGTACGGTACCGATACAATAGCCGTTTTCAATAAAGTTGTATAGTAATGTTGAAAAAATAATCAAAGAATGCAAACCAACCGGACCGATATCAACTGAACAACATCGCTATCGGTATCGATACTCATTTTTATTGTTTTTGATCAATGTAAAATTTTCTCTTTTGATTACCATAACGAGTGTCAATATCGTAACAAACCAAACATATACCAACAGAATTTCTGTAGCGAAGCACACGGGGGAAAGATCACTAGTTGATATTAATAGAAACTTTTGAAATGTTAGATTTAGAATAGACAACAATTTAAAGTATAAACATACCCACAAATTAAAGAATTCAATATTATAGTCTTTACCAAAGCCAACGACATCACGAGTATGACGTAACACGTCTTTTTTTTTTTCTTTTTTTTTTTAAGGTGTGAATTATTTACGAATGTCGGGAGGTCTAGCATACGTTGTCTTAACCGGGTCCGCGCTAGAGAGCCCCCTCGCACAATAGATCCCCAATTTAAACCCCTCAATGAGAAACCCCTATCACCAAGACTCGAACTTGAGACCTTGAGGGGAAAACTCACCCAAACCCACCATAAGTGGAACTTAAATACCCGTGACCACCACTAGAGCACTAGTGATGGTTACGTCTTTTTTTTTTCTCATCGCAAACAAACAAAACTACAAATTGCCCTCAATAATTACAAGGCACGAGCAAAAGAAATTAAATACTGAAAGTATTTATTTCATATACAACAAAAAGTATAAATATTTCCTAGAGTTAAATGCCATTTTAGTCCATGTGGTTTGGGCCATTTTGCCAGTTTAGTCCAAAGGTTTCATTTTTAACCTGTGGGTCCAAAAAGGTTTCACAGTTGCCATTTTAGTCCATTGGGTTAACTTCATCCGTTTTTTATGTTAACGAGAAGGCCAATTTTGTCATTTTGTATGTAATTCTGTTAACTAAAAGGGCAATTCAGCCATATAAAATGACCGAATTGGCCTTCTCGTTAACAGAAAAAACGGATGAAGTTAACCCAGTGGACTAAAATGGCAACTGTGAAACCTTTTTGGACCCACAGGTTAAAAATGAAACCTTTGGACTAAACTGGCAAAATGGCCTAAACCACAGGGACTAAAATGGTATTTAACTCTATTTCCTATTAAAATGAGAGGAATATTTGGGACAAACAATTATCAAGATTAAAAAAAGGAAATTTACGAAAATGTAATTTGACCAATGTTCTTTACGAAAATGTCACGTTTATGCGTCCGTGGACGGACTCCTCCATATGGGAGGAGTCTGTGCGTCACCTTGAAGAGTCCATGAACGAAGAGCTGACACGTGTCCTTTCAAATGTTGAAGAGTCCATCCTCGACGCATCCCACGCCTCCCCCGACGCATCCCATGCCTCTCTGACGCATCCCATGCCCTCCCCGACGCATCCCTTGCATCCAGACGCATCCCATGTGGAGGAGTCCGTCCACGGAGGCATGAACGTGACATTTTCGTAAAGAACGTTGGTCAAATGAAATTTTCGTAAATTTCCCTTAAAAAAATAGTGTTCACATTGACCATCGTTCATAAGCTTTCTAGCATGTATATCAATAACACCTTCACCACACCTGCCACTAACATTAGTTTATGCTTAGATTGACGACTCCAAAAAGTGAAATGAACACAGGTGGTTTAAAGAAAGGTTCATGGAGTCGTGAAGAAGATCAAATGTTGATTTCTTATATTAGTAGATATGGCATCTGGAACTGGTCTCAAATGCCAAGATTTGCCGGTATTTATAAAACAAAACCTTACCTTGCAAACTTAGTCTGTGTCCTAAGATCGTTGTCATGTCTTGTGATGTATTATCTTCTTTGTTTGTAGGTTTGTCGAGAAGTGGGAAGAGTTGTAGACTTCGATGGATGAATTATCTAAAACCTAGTATAAAGAAAGATAGTTTTTCCAAGGAAGAGGATGAAATCATAATCCATTATCATTCGGTTCTTGGAAATAAGTACATGTGCATTCGTGTTGATTTGATTCAATAATTTTTAAAGCAACTTTAGAATATTCATTTAGCGAATTCATGTCTTTTTGGTCTTATGTCTACAAAGATAGTGATCTAGCTTTTCTATCTTCTTAGGTGGTCTGCAATTGCATCAAGACTTCCTGGAAGGACAGATAACGATGTAAAAAACCATTGGCATGCCCACCTCAAGAAACGTGCGATTGATCGTTACAACCTGACTCCCAAAACAACTGCGCATGACGACGATAGTGACGAGATGATTCAACAACCTACTAATCATGCTAACAAAAATTTTGAGTCTTGCTTGAGTCCAGATATTGATACCTTTTTGTCTTGCATCACTACTACTTCTACAGATCAAGAAGTCGACTTTCGAGACGAATATTATGATACTGGCTCACCAGGAACGGTTAACGAACTTCAGTGTTTGTGGCATCAACTTTGCTCAGAGAACATGGATCATGAGAAGTATCCCATGAATATGTTTTAATGTATGTCATTTCATTCTCATCGATCCATATGTATCTAATGCATATTGCTTTTAGTGTTTAATTGTGTACCAATTTTAGTTAGCTATAGTTATATTTACACCATGGGGTTTGCAACTTCTTTGTACACCTTCGAACCATTTGAAAGAGAAGTCTTCTCAGTATACATTTTTAATTATAAAGTTAAAATATATATAATTTTTTAATGTATTTTAACTAAACCTTTTGTCATTTTAATTTTTAATTCGATTATTATTATATTTATTTGAGAGTTAAGATAATAACACTTGTCAAAACTTGGGGTTGTTGGGGTTATTTTATTTTTAAGCATAGATTTTAATAGAATCTAAGAGTTCTTTTTATACTTGTATCATATATGGTTCATGACTTAGACGTTAATGGATTTCAAGAGTCGTTGAAGTTGTTGGTGTTACTAAATTATAATTTTTAACAGAGACAACCTTATAGAAAAAATAATAAGATTTTTGTAGAGAAGGAAATCACAATTTAGGATGAACTTCTAAGATAAATGGCTTAAAACAAGGTGATTGTATTTTCGTAATTATTTCAAACAATTGAAGAAAAAAATAAAGAAAGGGTATTCTAGTACTTTCTCACTTGAAATCCCCCTGATTTGCAAACGGCTATAACTTTTTCATACGTTAATTTTTTTTAAATTACACCATATTAAAGAGCATTTAATTCTCTTTAATTCGAGCTCTATATTATTATACTTTTCTTTAAAAAAAATTACATGATTTTGAACATCCAATACATGATTACATGATTTTTGAATACCCAACACATGACTACGTGATTTTGAATACTTATTATGTGATTACGTGATTTCATTATAGTATGTGAAACCAACCTAAGTGATTACATAATTACGTAATAATAGTTGACTATTTATTACGTGATTTTGAATACTCATTTCGTAATTACGTGATTTCATTATAATATTTTATGTGAAAACCACACTAGGTGATTACGTAATTATGTGAAAACAAAACCATTTAATACATAATATTTCATATGGAATACTTAATATTTAAGATCTAATCAAGTATTAAGGATAAGTTAATATTAGCTAAATCAACCTATAATAACCACATAATGCCGTATATTAGAGATTGTCACGTAATAAAGCATAAACAATCAAGTTTTTATTATTGAATGTGTAATCACATAATTAGCATAGTGGTAATAACATCAGTTATAACAAATCATAATGAATGTGTAATCAAGTAATAGATTTATATTGAATGTATGATCACATAATGGTTTATATTGAATGTGTAATCACGTAACGGATATTCAAAATAACGTAGGCATGTGCTATGTATTCAAAGTCACGTAATCACGTAATGTACTAATGAGTATTCAAACTCCTGTATTTTTTTATGAAAACTATAGCAATAGACAGCTCGAATTATAGAGAACGAAATACTCTTTAAGGTTTGAAAAAGTTATAACTATTTGAAAATAAAGATGAGAATTGTTCTCTTGAGAAATAACTAAATTACCCTTGCTCCAAATTACACTTGTCCTCTTCTAGTTATCGCGTATGCTTCGTACAAAAGTTGTTATGTATTGTATAGGATCTAACCTCAAAATAATAATTCATACTAGATATATTAAACAATTTATCAAAAATTACAATTAATTAATGACACAAATGTTAAGTTTTAATACATGTGATAGTTATTTTAATTCAAAAGTTTTATATTAACTTTTCGTTTCTATTCTTAACTTTTTATAATGATATTTTACGTTAAACTTTTATTCTCTTATAACTATTTAACTCTTCAATACTTTACCGTTTTTTTACTTTCTTCCGGGTAAAATTTAGTTTGATCTAACAACGAAAAATCCATTCGCATCTCTATCTAAAGATATGAGCAACTGATCACTACAACGTTTTCGTACCAAACAAGGGACGGAGGGAGGCGCCGCCGCACATTAGGGTTCTTTCCCTGAGTCGCTGTCGCTAGAGATACTGCCACCACCGCCGTCGCGTCGTTCAACTGCCAATCAGAGAAAGAAGCAATCATTGTTTGTTGCTGCTAAACATAATCAACTCACTGCTGATTGGGTCACCGCCGTCTACAACCATCCTTATTCAGCCGTCAACCAGGAGAGAATCAGGTTCACTCGTTCCTTTTCTTTTTCTCTAATTATTGTTTTGATTGGGTTATTTGATTGGTTTGGGTGTTCAAGTTTTGGGTTTATTATTCGGTTGTTTGTTTGGGTTTGCATTGATTTTTTTTGGTTCTGTATTTGTTGCAAGAGTATCAGTTTTTTGGCTTGGTTTTATCCGTAATTTGATTGTGATTATCAGTTGTGTGCCGCCTCATACCACCACCCACCGTCACCGGCACCGTCACAAATGCCTCGATTGATGGCCTATTTATAACAACCCTCCTAAAATATATGGAACACCCCTATACGTCCTAAAATACACCCCGTATACGAAAAATAGGCCCTAAATACTTTAATTTTACAAAAACAAAATAAAAACAGAGTTTAATGGTCTCTAGCGGGGCGTGACAAAGCCAGTAAAGGTTGTCGCTGGCCGCGACCTCCTTGACACCAGGCCTCCTCCGGAACTGCCACGTGTCACAATCGTGGCAAGTCTAGTGGCCGAGTCAGCCAAGCTAGGGCCTACCCTAGTTAGCCTCGCGGGCCGCGAAACCCTCTTCTGTTTCCGTCGCGGGGCGCGACGGGGTCTGTGACCAGCCCTATAAATAGAGACGAGAGGCTCAGTTCGCAAATCGTTCATCACACAATTCTCTCTCTAAATTTCTGAATAACTAAAGTAATACCCGAGCATAATACCCACTAAAATAGCGAAGCTCTGCCTCGTTGTAAGTATTTTAACCCCCGGTTACGTATTAGATACTCTGCCCGATTGATCTAATGCTCCGTAACGACTGTCGAGGCTCTGCCCGGCGTAATCGTTGGAGTTCTGTCTCGGGGAGGGTATAACTAATGTAAAATTGGGTTATTATACTAACGCGTATGCATTATTTAAAATTTATAGATTATAACGAGGAAGCCACAAGAAATTACCTAAGCTAGCAATGTGAGTAATCTCCTTTTTGTAAACCTTTTTGCAAAATATTTTTAAAAAACCTTAAATATTTTAAAATAATTAGCAGTGATTGAGTCTTTGTAATTCTTCAATTACTACCGGTATGTTGGGGTTTTGTAAACAAAATATGGAACACGTTACCATTGGACAATGAGTTAGCCAATGAATAATATGACTCACCAGTCAGGATTAACAATACTGAATGAGTAATTGTGTAGATATAAACATTGTAATCGCTCTCAATAATGAAAAAGGATAAAACTCTTCTTGATTAAATTGGGATTCACTCACTAGTATTTCCCACAGACAAAATGTTTTTTTAACGCGTTTCAGGTAACAAAATGTGAAAGCCAAATGAAAGCGAGATGGACAGCACTGAAGGCTTGGAAAGTTGGCTATAAAAGTTACCTAAATAAAGAAAGATGTTTTATTTCATTAAAATAGGGTTTATCCATATAAACCTGTTTGTAACGAAAACTTGGGTTTTATCCCAATATAATTATTATTATAAAATGTGGTGTTTTACTCTGATAAAATATTTCCTAACTACGGTCCTGATGAAAATTCCGCTGCCAATAAATGATAAACACCGATACCACCATCTCTGAGTAGGCCGCGGCCGCCCGCCTCCCGAGGCAAAGGTCGGGGGTTCCAACAGAAGGTGGTATCAGAGCTACAGCCACTAATTTCATCCACAGAAATGTTCTGCTGACACCAAAATTTTATCTGTTATGTTAGGAAATTATCTACGGGATTAAGTGCGTATATTATTGTTTTCTGTTATTTGACAATTTCTTAGTTTACAGTATGAGTGATCAAGGACCTTCGGACGCTTACCGTCAACTGTCTAGTTCACATAAGGATGGAGGAACTTCTTCCCAGCCTACCCCCTCGGGGTACTTAGCTGACACAGAAAAAGGGATCTTTGTATTTAAGGCACAGTCCGAAGAGTCATTCCCTCCCAAAAAGAGAGGATGGTTCAGTCGGGGAGCGCACGAGCGTAGGAAAAGAATGAGAAAGTTACAGCAACAACGGGCCTTAGCAGCGGCTAATAGAGAAATGAATGCTCAAACCCAGGATATACTCAATAGGAGATTAGCTAATTTTCACATATTAGCTACCACAACTGCAGATCCAAATTTAAAACAACTCATTGCACCCCAGCCGTTACCACTGTTTCCCACACAACCCATGGAAATTGAACCAAACCCAGTAGACCAAATTCCAGTACCTGCCTTTGACCCAGCTGAAATCCCTAGAGTCCCAACACCCCATCCCCCAGACTATGACCCATGGTTTGATGACCACATAGATTATCAAGAACTTTACCCAATAGAGGAACCCATGCAAAACCCAGTAGCACCCTATCCCAACCTGGACCCTCTAGATCCATATTGGGATAATGATCAGTATATCAGGGAGATCTTAGAAAATCCATACCCACACGAAGAATCGATGCCCCAGTTTCCTGACCCGATACCAGCACCAGCCCCACCCATGAGTACCGAGAATGGGCAGGAACTCAGAACATTTGGTGAGGAGTTGTTAGATGAAAGTGAAAGGATAAGACAAATAGGTGAGAGGCTCGTTTGGAAGTATGACGAGCGTCACATGCAACTTTGGATGAACCCTTATCAGTAATAGTAATAATATATATATATATACATATACGTTTGTAAGTTGAAAAAAAATGTATCCACTAAAATAGACAATAGCTACTGATGCATACTAGTATTGTACTTTAGATTTTAGTTACAGTTTGTAATAGACGCATATATATAAAATAGAGTAAAGGTCGCAATGTTCGACGATTTTGATCAATATACTTTGTTGTGTGATTGTTTGCATTAGATATTGTCCTGTGATATTAATACTTGGTAAATATTTATAATCAAGATGGACAACGAAGTAAATCAAGAAAATCCGAATAACGATAATACCGGAAACCAAGTAGATAAAAGTGTCATCCAACACATAGTGGCACAAGGGATCATAGACGCAATGCCATATATTATCAAAACGGTTAAGGAAGCGGAAAATAATAAAAGTAATGGTGGAAGTAAACGACCACCAACCGAACCAGATCACAGCGTAAACAATGGACCATTACTTCAATTGCCAATTCCAAAAAGAAGAAGAACCATATCTTATGGTTGTTCTTACAAAAAATTCTGGTCTTGTAAACCAATAGAATTCTCTGGAAATGAAGGAGCCATTGCAGCTCTACGCTGGATAGAAAAGACTGAGCCAGTCTTAAAAATAAGCAAGTGCGCAGAAGAAGACAAAATCATGTTCGCCTCCAATTTGTTTAAGAATGCAGCTCTAGAATGGTGGAACACTATTCTCCAGTCTAGGGGAAGTGACAGAGTCTATAATATGGAATGGAATGATTTTAAGAACATTGTGGAAAGAAAATTCTGTCCTCCCAATGAAAAGGAACAGATAGCTAATAAATTCTTAACTCTTAGAATGACTAGAGTAGATAGCAAGGGTTACACTACTACATTCTTTGAATATGCTAGAATAGTGCCAACCCTAGCATCACCAGAACCAGTATTAATCTCCCGTTACATCTAAGGATTAGTCAGTGAGATTAGACATGTAGTCAAGGCAGCTAGACCACAAACCATAGAAGAAGCTGTAGAATTAGCAAATACCTTGACTGCTGAACTAGTACGTACACAAGAAGAAAACCAAAGAAAGAACCTAGCTCAAAAGCTTACCCAGGAATTTCACTACGGTAATTCCAATCGTGGGAAAAATGTAGGTTCAATCTCTACTCCTTATTGTAAGTACTGCAAAAGAAAGCGTTCTAGAAGATGCTCTATATACTGCAATTTCTTCAATATATCTGGACATAAGGAAGAAGACTGCAGGAAGAAACCTAACAATAAGATATGCTACAATTGTGGAGAACAAGGTCATATTAAGCCAAATTGTCTGAAACTAGCTCCACCCATGAACAACAAGACTACTAAGAATGCTAGAGCATTTGTTATGACAGCCGAAGAAGCAAAGATGATTCCGGACCAAAGTTTTATTAATACTTCATTTTGCAATGTTGTTTTTGCTAAAGTATTATTTGACAGGGAGGATCTTCACGAAGGTCAAATAAGCCAAATTCTGGAGAACAAGGTCATATTAAGCCAAATTCCCAAACGCTTTTAGTTAATGTTGTTTTTGCTAAAGTATTATTTGACTCTGGTGTGAACCAAAGTTTTATTAATACTTCATTTTGCAATCTTCTCAATCAACCATTAACTAAACTTAAACAAGAATGTCTAGTAGAGACCGCAAATGGAGAATCTATTAAGATTACTGAAATCTTGCAGGGAGCAAGAATAGAATTTTTAAATCAAAAGTTTATTGCAAATCTTTACTCAATGAATCTGGCAGGATTTGATATTGTATTAGGAACGGATTGGTTAGTAGCCAATAAAGCCAGTATTCTATGTGATCAAAAGTCCATACAAATAAATTCACCAAAGGGTGAAAAGATCACAATTAAAGGAGATAAGCCATCTAGATCTACGAAACTCATCTCTGTGATGAAAACAGCAAGTTATGCTAGGAAAGGATCATTAATGTATATGATTTACATAATCATTAACACTAAAGGAAAAGAATTAAAAGATATCCCCGTAGTATCTTAATTTTCAGACGTATTTCCAGAAGAATTACCAGGATTACTGTCGGACAGAGAAGTTGAATTCAGAATTCATCTGCTACCAGGAACAGCACGAATTGCCAAAGCACCTTACCGTTTGGCACCCCGCAGAAATGCAAGAGTGAAAGGGTAAAGTCCCAAAAACCTCATATCAAGTATTTGGGACCATACCGCAACCTCGTCTTTTAACCCTCTTTAGACCTTGCGCGGCCGCACACTGGTCCTACAAAGAGTTTTGAAGAAATACAAGCAGATAACACCTGCGCGCTAAAAGGGAAATTATAAATCCTTGCGCCGATTCTCCTTAACAAAGGGATAAAAATCCCAACAAACACTCCCGCTTAATAATACCCAGACTTGGATATTATTTACTAAACTGATACCACACAATAAGGAGTCACACCGGATTATGGCAATAATCTTCTAGAAGACTCATTCGTGCACCACCAGACGGTTATAACCATCTGGGACACGTGTCATCATCCCAGGCAACCCTGAAATCATGATGATGGCATGGAATTGGAGAGAAACCTTCACTTGCCCACTTTCCACGTGGCAACACCCCAGTCGTTGATCTGAATGGCGATCCGTGTGCTCTCACGTCGGATTAAGAGGATTAACGGAAAAAGAAATAACTGCTTATGGAGTTAGCATATTCTGTCAACATTTCAATAACAGGTTTTCCCGCCCAAACTCCCAGCTATAAATATGAGAGTAATTCAGGTATGAACTTCAAGTTACACTCACTTCACTAATACTTCTTCTTCTTCATAAACACATACTTATTCTCAGGCCGGAGTCGGGTCACGGAGAGAACCTCCCTTCTCCCCGTGGCGAGGCTACCGGTGTTCTGTTTTGCAGAGTACATCGGAGAAGAAGATCCGTCCCTTTGAATCAAACGAGAGAGAACCACCCTTTTTATGCAGAACCTAACCCCCTGGATAAATTGATTCCGGTCATTTATCCAGTGTTTCTTCATTGGCGCCCACCGATTTCTCTGTTTCATCTATTTTTTCTCGTTTCGATCTATTTTTCTTCATTCTCTGATTTCATATGGCAGAGAATTCATCATTCCACCCATTAAGTCCTCGATCTAAATCCAAGGGGTTTTTGCCCCAAAATGCCCAGATCGACGGAATCATGGGAACTAAAGAAAGCAACAACGGTCATTCAAAAGGAAATGACTCCTTGGGAGTCCGAAATCGTTCAGATCTATTCTCAGAACGAACTCCAGAATACTAGTTTAACAGATTCGAGATCACTATGAATCAAATTCTCACACAAATCAACAGATCTGAGTCGTTAAATATCAGATCTGATGTTCTGAAAGAAAGTGAAAGTAAAATTGACACTGTAGTATTGGACCCACAGATACCTGGTCTGTGGAACATCCAATCTAGCAGTCATGCTGGGATAATCCAAAAATCAGAAGACACCAACCGTCCAGGAACCGAACCAAAGCAGATACACATGGTACAGGGAGGACCTTCACGAAGGTCAAATAAACGAAACCATAATCAGCGTTGGAGGGAACAACAAGTTTTGTTTCCTGTCGTCCCCGGAGGCCCTCAGGAAGAACGACCAATAATTATTACTGGCATCTTCGACCACTACAGAACGGATTATATGTTCATAGATCCAGGAAGCTCGATGGATATCATATACGAGCAGTGTTTCAAAAAACTTGATCTAGAGGACAAAGCACGTCTAGAACCGGTCGATTTTCCTCTCACCGGTTTTTGCAACGAAGCTGTGTTCCCATTAGGACAAATTGCATTTCCTGTGACTCTATCAGATGGTGAGTATTCACGCACAGTCACAGTAAATTTCATGGTCATGCCAGCAACATCGCGCCACGATGTCTTGCTAGGAAGAAGATCACAAAGAGAATTCAGCATGATCACTTCTATTCCGCATGCCGCTTACGGATTTCCAACGGAAACCGGGGTAGCAATTCTGTACTCAAGTAAAGAAGTTATGTACGTGGACGATGAACCACCAGCAAAAGTCGCCAAACCATCAGCACCAAATGAGCTGGAAAAATGGGTCCTCAAGGAAGAGTATCCAGAGCAGACCATCTTACTAGGGCACACAAATTCACCGGCAATACGAATACAATTAAAGGAATTACTGTCGAACAATAAGGACATATTCGCCTGGTGCCTAGCGGACATGACTGGGGTTCCGCGAGATATAGCGCAACACTGTTTGAACATCCGGCCCTCAGCAGAACCTGTCGCGCAGGGAAGACGCAGTCTCAGCGCAGAAAAAGCGGAAGCCATGAACGAACAAGTAACAGAGTTACTTAACGCCGGAGTCTTGCGCGAAGTTCAGTACCATACCTGGGTCGCCAAACCAGTAATGGTTCAAAAACACAATGGCGGATGGCGAATGTGCGTCGACTTCAAAGACCTAAATAAAGCCTGCCCAAAAGATTGCTATGCGCTTCCTGAGATAGACAAAAAAGTCGACTCTCTAGCATCTTTTCGCTGGAAGTGCTTTCTTGACTGTTATAAAGGCTATCATCAGGTCCAAATGAAAGAGGAGGACGAAGACAAGACTGCCTTCTGCACAGACAAGGGCATCTTCTGTTATACAAAAATGCCCTTTGGTCTCCGTAATGCAGGAGCTCCTACCAGCGCTTAATGGATACAGTCTTCGGGGAAGACATTGGTAAAACAGTCAAGGTGTATATGGACGACCTCGTCATCATGAGCCACGAAGAGGAAACAATGTTCACAAATATTCAGTGCACGTTCGATTCTTTGCGCAGCGTGAACTTAAAACTTAACCCAACGAAATGTAACTTCGGAATGGAAGAAGGAAAATTTTTGGGTTTTATAGTAACAAGAGACGACTTTAAAGTAACCCCGGAAAAAGTGCAAGCCATCCAGCTGATGTCGTCACCCGCAACAATAAAAGAAATGCAAAGGCTAGCAGGACGATTAGCAGCCTTGAACAGATTCCTGGCAAATCATGCTTCAAAGTCTTATCCGTTCATTAGCACACTGCGCAATTGTGCCAAGAAAAGTCACTTCCAGTGGACATAAGAAGCGGAAGCGACCTTCAAACAAATGAAGGAATGTTTAATTCAGCTGCCAACGCTGACAGCACCACGAGAGAAAGAACCACTGATCTTATATTTATCCGCTGCAAAGGTAGCGGTTGGTGCAGTGTTAATGGTGGAGCGAGAGAACATTCAGACTCCAATTTATTATATCAGCAAGATGCTCACTGGCCCGGAGACGCGCTACTCGATGATAGAAAAACTGGTCCTCACTCTAGTACATGCATCACGACGCCTACGCCGCTATTTCTCTGGTCATGTTATCACAGTTCTCACCAATTACCACTTAGGGAAGATTCTATCCAAACCCGATGTCGCGGGGAGATTAACTAAGTGGACTATTGAGCTGGGAAGATACAATATCCTATATAGACCGTGACCAGCAATCAAAGGGCAAGTTTTAGCAGACTTCACCACAGAAGTTCCCATAGATAAAGTGCAAGAATGTGAAGCAATCCAAAACCCTGTTCCCGTTTTCGACGATAGGGTCTGGACTCTGTACACCAACGGAGCTTCTAATGATTCGATGGAGCAGGCGCGGGCCTCCGATTGGTCAGCCCAGACGATCACGAACTAACATATGCGATACGTTTGGATTTCCGGAGCACGAACAACGAGGCAGAATATGAATCGTTTCTAGCAGGCCTCCGTTTAGCGCTTAAAATTGGAGCGAAAAATCTCGAAGCTAACGTTGATTAAAAATTGGTGGCCAAACAAGTTAATGGACACTACGATGCAAAAGGCGAAGCTATGGCGTTATACCTGGAACAAGCGCAAATGCTAATCAGCCAATTCCAAACGTTCAAAATAAATCACATAAAAAGAAGCGAGAACAAGCATGCGGATGAACTAAGCAAATTGGCCGCCACTAGTTTCAGACATCTAGCAAAGAGGTGCGCATTGAGGTATTATCCAATCCTTCCGTCCCTCTTAAGCAAGTAAACATCGTAGAAATCGGAAACCCATCCTGGATGTCCCCGATCATCATGTACCTGCAACACGGGAAACTCCCAGAGGGGAAAGCGGAAGCGAGGAAGATCCAAAACAAAGCAATAAATTATGAAATGACAAACGGCATTCTATACCGCAAGTCATTTATGGGACCACTCCTACGCTGTGTTGACAAAACAGACACGCAATACTTAGTCAGGGAAATCCTTGATGGTTTATGTGGGATACACGCCGGACCGCGCATGGTAGTGGCAAAGATAATGAGCGCGGGCTACTATTGGCCGGGGATGCATGTGGACACGGTAGAATTATTATGAAAATGCGCAGCCTGTCAGCGCCATGCGCCAAAAACCCTCTGTCCAAAGAATCCACTCATACCAGTCACGTCCGCCTGGCCTTTCCAGCAATGGGGCATTGATCTTGTTGGCCCATTCCCTGACGCGCCTGGCACAGTTAAGTTCATTATCGTAGCGGTAGACTATTTCACAAAGTGGGTCGAGGCCAAGGCATTAGCTTCAACCACAGCAATGGTGATCCGTAAATTTATATGGGAACATATTATTTGCATATTCGGATTACCATTGCACATCATTTCCGACAACGGCACCAATTTCGCCTCGGAGGATCTTCAGAAGTGGTTCAAAGAAATGAAGATCGAGCACAACTTTGCCTCTGTGGCGCACCCACAAGCAAACGGCCAAGTCGAGAGTGTTAACAAACAAATAGTTGATGGCATAAAAGAGAGGCTTGGGACAGCGCGCAGAGGATGGTTCGATGAGCTCCCCAGCATCGTATGGGCTCATCGTACCATGCCAAAAACCAGTACGGGAGAAACCCGTTCAGCCTTGTGTACGGATCAGAGGTAGTAATCCCAGCCGAAATTGGCCTTCCATCGCCATGTATGCTTGCCATGGAAAAGCAAAACAATGAGAAAGAACGAAGAATGGATCTAGACCTTCTCGAAGAAAGGAGCAAGAACGCTGCCATCACAGAAGCAAGATACAAATCCAAACTGGAAAAGTACTACAGCGCGCGCGTACGCGTGTGTACTTTCGTTCCAGGAGACTTCGTCTTGCGCGACAACGAAGCTTTCAATGCGGAAAAACCGGGCAAGTTAGCGCCAAAGTGGGAAGGGCCATACATTATCAATGAGGTTCTAGGAAAAGGGGCGTATACCCTAAAAAGAATCGACGGAACGACCGTTCCACACACCTGGAACGCGCAGCAGTTGCGCAGGTGTTACATATAGCCGAAGCTATTCATCAAATCACACTTACACAGGCAATGTATTTTTCTATTTTACTTTGTATTATCGGCCTTACGCCTTGTTAATGCAACAGTTATCTTTACACATGTTATTGTTTGTTACAAATTGCATGTAATTCTTTTGGTTTACGCGAAAACTGTAACGCCCCGCGTTTTCATACTTTCTATATTTAGAAACCATCGTTTGTAAAACTATTTTTGGAAACTTCGTAGTCTTGTAATCGTTCTTTCATTAAAAGCGATGTAAAATCCGAGACTTGGATTATAAATAAAACTCGTATTTTGTTAATTACATGATACACATACTTTATATAGTCTCATACATTCAATTTCGTGGAACAACTGATACTTATCCGGATCAGTTAGTTGAGGCGGCCCGCGTCAAGGTCCCTCTAACCAAATCAGCTGCATATTGACGCGTTTTGGCACAAAATCCCAACACTTAAACTCACCCAATCACCTCTAATCCACCTCTAAACACCTCCAATCACCACCAACCTCTTCCACTATAAATACAACCCTTCTCCTCACCATTTTACACTTTCACAACTCTAATCATCTCACAAATTCACTCTCAAAATCACTTGCAAACTCAGAATTCGGGCAGATTCATACTCTTGCACTAAAGTGAGTATAACTTGCTCATTTCTTAACGAAATCACTCGATTCTTCTTCCTACTTGCTTAGATAATCATAGGCTTCGATTCCTTGACTTCTCCTTGGAGAAATCAGACCTGGAAATGCCCTGAAATGATCCAAAAACTTTCTGTTTTGTTTTATGTTCTTCAAAAACTTGTTTAAACTTATCCAACTTGTGTCTAACACATCTCATACATATGTCCCAATGCTTACAACCTCTCTTATGGTTGGTTAGGCTTAAAAACAAGGTTGAGACACTTGAAATCAGAGGATTAAACCTCAAATACTTTCTATTTTGTTAGGGTATTTAACCCACAAATCATGTCAAGCTTAGATCTTGATGAATGAGTGATTATGGAACAACTTGGGTTGTCCTACATACAATCCTCACATGATTTGATGATTTCTCATAGATTAGATTATTTATATTATTGTACTAATCCTAGTTCGTGACCCTCCTTGGTTGTTTTTACATCAAGTGAAGTGGTGAACATTCAAGGGGTTCCTAAATGGAAGCATGTTCTTCCTACCCCATACATGACATCTATGATAACTCGAGGTGCCTAAATGAAGATCCTAATCTTCTACCTCCTACTTGAATTATTGGACTAAATAATATGTAATACTTAGCCTAAATATATATATACACTCATTCGAACCTTTAATGTTGAACTTATGTTTATATGTTAAAGTAGTAGAAGATCCTCTAAGACCTAAACCTTGTTGTGATTCTTATGGGTGTTCAACTCATGAAAACATTATCATAACCCTTGAGGTTACCAAGTGCCATACAAGTGTTATGTGTTGAAAGTGATTATTTTCTCATGTTATTCTCATATCTTATTTTTATGTTGTTTTAAATACCGAATCTCGACTCTATGCATACTTGAACTTTAACCCTTACACATTCAACCTTTTAACCTCATCAACTCGTCAATAATTGGATAATTGGAAAGCCTATGCAAACTTTGTGAGTATACCCGTATTTCCCCTTTTTTTACTTTTACCACTTTTGGGGTGTAACATGTTTACTTATCAACAACCTACACATGAACATTTTGCTTAAACACATGAACATTCCTATAACATGCTTGTATACGTGATTGCTTGATACTTTAAACTTGGGTGAAACTTTATGTGTTGAACTTATCATTAACTTGTACGAGCCTAACCATGACATATGTAGCGCTATAGGATTGACGCCCCGCCCGTAGACTTGTGGTTATGTCATGCAGCATCTCGCATCTCTTTTGGGTTGATTTGTTAGACACATGCCAAATTTATTGTTTATCTTGAATCACATGCTTGCTATGAGGAATTGTTTAAAACTTATCTTTTGTTATGTACGTACCGAACTTGTATACTCGTCTTTGCTTTTGCGTTGAACTTTATTTTAGACATGTTACGGGTTGAGGATGATGATGCCATGAAATGAAGTAGCGTTGATACCTAGATACACATTAGACGTTTAGATTAAATACGTTGTATAAATGTCATATTTGTTGTCGTATTGTTCTTTTTGTATTTAACATGTTGTATTTCAAATTTCATGTATTGTAACATTTATTTATGAAAGAAATCAATTTATCTTTAATTATGTTGTCACAATTTAGCGTTATGTGTGATGAGCAATATTTCTTCGTCTCACTCCGATGTTTCCGCCATCGGTTGGGGTGTGACAGATTGGTATCAGAGCCATAACTATAGGGAATTAGGAAAAGTAGGAATGCCTTCTTATTTATGTATTATTTTTCGTATTCGATTCTTTACGTATTATTTTTTCGTTGTTCGATTCTTTACGTATTATTTTTGACCCATTTCTCTATGTGTTGATACTTGATTTATCATTTCATTATTTATGTACCATTCTTGATATGCCTTCTTATGTGTTTACACTTGTTGCGTATTCTTTTGACAGACACTTCCCTCATGCATTTTACTCGATATTTCTAAATCCGAAAACACTCACAATACACAAACGAGACGACTTCACCAAAATAGGCGTGAAACCCACAATTTGGTGAATGACTCTCGTCCTTCTACTTTTCTTTTCTTACACGAAATTCACCACCAAGTTAGGAGTGAAATCCTTACCTTGATGGAGAAATTCAAATTTTGAATTCTAGTGGACCCTCGTCAAAGTGTTGAAATCTAATTTTGACCCGACGGGTACCAACCACACTTAGGATACTAAATCGCCAAGTTAGGGGTGAAACCCGCACCTTGTCGACTAGTTCCGTTCCTCGATTTTCATTAATTGTAACACCTGTGCCTCCACGGCCATCAAACAAATACCAAACCAATGAAATATTATGTTTCATACTTGGGATTTGTAAAAATATGTGTATCATTTGCACATATCAATTCTTGTTCGATTTCAAGCTCTAAATCGCTTTCTGGAAGGTTATATGCGCACTGATGCGTAAATATAACCAGTTTAATGCAACGAACACTCCGGAATAGTGAAATAGGCTTAACATACCTTAAATAACCTTTACATAACTTATATATAAGTTTTGGAAGGTTTGGTGTGGTGAAATCAAGTTTAATCGCTTACAGGGACTAAAGTTGACAAACTGCGAAAGTATGCCAATTTGAACTGTAACAGACATTCTGGAACATGACCATAAGTTAAACATACCATAAATATCCTTCACATAGCTTAGAAATAGGCTTTGAGGTGTTCGGTATGCTAAAATAAACTTTTGTGTCATTCAGGGACTAAAAGTGTCAAAAAGTGCACAAGTTTGCATTTTCGCGCATAACTCACGTTCTGAATACATCTGGACATCCAAATATTTATGTAAGCACTAAAATATTTTATTTTAGTGTTCGCCATAAGAAAAATCCATTCGTCGCGTCATTTGGATCGTTTTTCGCGCTTATGCGCATTCCGTCGTAATTAAGCGAACATCGCGTTCGTACGGCCAAACGAACCAACCTCCGGCATATTTTTGAGCATTTTTTGAGTTCCCTATACTTTAACTTCATTTTAGAGCCTTGAAATGAGGTTAACGGGGTTCAAACGCATCGAAAAAGGCCTTAAACACGTGCAGGGACCATTTCTGCCAATTTTGAAACAATTCTGGAACTGGGAGGCAGTAGCGTAGCGCGAGCCCTAAGGGCCTACCTGTCGCGCTACGCGACTGCATGATCTGGATCAGATTCAATGTTTTAACAAGCGGGTCCCAGCTGTTCGATTCTCAACCACACATTCTCAATCGTCTAGTCAGCGGATAAGAACCTAATTTCAGCTTCCATAAGGTTCCGACAAGTGTACGGGTTGGATCATGGCACGTTTTCCATGAAACGATCCTAACGGTTCGGGTATTCCTATAAATACCCAACCCACACAACCTCATTTTGCACAAGAATTCTGATTTGAGAGCTCTAAGTTGAAACCATTGTTTCATACCTGAGTTCTTAGATCGGGATTAGCATTCGGGGACCCTGGGTAAGTATTCTTTCGTTCTTTTCCTTATTTAATTGCTTTTCGAGTCAGAAAGTCAAACTTTGTTTGACTTTCAGCGTTGACCAGTAATGGTCAATGCGAAGTTCGTTTGAACTTCGCAACGTGAGTGTAATCACGTTGGTCATAGTCCCTTGGGACTATGCCCACTGATTACCACGTTGTCTAGGGTCGTAGGGTAGGCGATCTAATAAATCGCCTATACCTTCGAACTCGACCCATTTGGTCGATCATTAGGATCCGACCAAATACATTAGGTGACCATAGTAGGTAGGGAATAACCTTCCGAGGTTATACCCTATGGTCACATCGTTTAAGTAGTTGTATGATAGGTAGTTTATATGCCTTAGGTAAATTACCATAATACCCTTTTCATGTATAATTGGTAATTAAGCATATGTAACCTAAACTTTTGTCACATAACTGATTATGTAACATGTTTAGGCATATAACACTTGTCATAGGACTAGTTAGACGGTCCGAACGCGTTTCACGCGCACGACACGTTAAAGTAGCATATGTTACCTTAATGGGTCGCGATGGGTCGAAAGCACTTAGGTTAGGTTTCATGTAGTATGTAGGCCTTGTTAAACCATATCATATGAGTTCCAATACTCATTTGGTTTACCAAGCCTCATTCTATCCGATCTCCCGATTTAAGTCCGGTTTATTTATATAGTTTTAGATTGCCGACAGATTCCGTGCTCTCTCTAGCTTTGTTTGGTTGTTGTTCAAGACCTCCAAGCATTCTCAGGCGAGTACATTATTCCCCTCTTTTACTGTTTTCAACTGTTTTGGGGTGACTCATATGTGCTAAATGTTTTCGATGTTATAACGATGGTTTCAAAAACAATTAAAACGATTTATACAAAACTAATAACGATTTCATAAAGTGAACAAACTTGTTGGTTGTAGTTACATAACAAATGACATTCATTAGCAATGATCAAGCCGACCAGTATTAGGTTATGGTACCATAGGATCTGACAAATCCCGTTATTTACTACACCCGTGGTTATGTGTGGGTATGGTAGGTAGCGACTGAATCTGTAATTGTTAACTTACCCTATGGAGGTTTGTTAATACGAAAACGAGAAGCGACGAAAACGAGAAGCGACGAAAGTCACGAAGGTTTGAATGTTATTAGCGAGACGATCATATAAGTAGTTTCACGACCTAAAACGAATTAAACGATTTACGATTGGTTTTCACACGATGTTTTAACGATTGGGTAACGATTGGGTTTCACACGATGTTTTAACGATTGGGTAACGATTGGGTTTCACACGATGTTTTAACGATTGGGTAACGATTGGGTTTCACACGATGTTTTAACGATTGGGTAACGATTGGGTTTCACACGATGTTTTAACGATTGGGTAAACATTTGTACATGATTTACATTTGATTATGCATTTACACGAAACATAGTATTGGTTTAAACCAAGTTTTACTTCAATACTTTGTTTTGTGCGTTTCATCTATGGTTTAGTTGATGCATTTCACTAGCCATACATATTATTTTGGTTATACATATTACATGATTTACATTTGGGCATGAACATCACTTTGGTGGTTTGGTTTGAGTAAATGATTAAGTAACGATGCGGGTGTAATATGATACAAGCATGGTGGATACGCCGCTGGTACTTCCTATATATAAGTGTTTGTATGGTATTACATGTCGTAGCGCTATTTGAATCATTTCAGTTTGATACATAGAACATTTTATACAAATAACATACTTTTCACAAGACATTGATTTACAAACAACTTAACTTATACAAACTCATTTTACATGGTTATTCATTTAATCATGCATTATTCTCTTATTTATACATATCACCTAAACTTATTATTTTTCAAATGATTTACAAAGACAAAGCAAATTACAAGGTTCATGACTAAACATTTTCTTAAACAAAAGTCATGAATCTTATTTTCACAAAACCTATGTACTCGCCAGCATTTCTTTGCTGACCTCGTTTTCACATATGTTTCAGGTATTGTTGAATGATATCGATTGATAAGATGCATGCTCACATAGGACTGGACAAGGCCTTAGTGACTCAATAACAATGATAGATTATGTTTAAATTGTATATTTAGATTTCCAGACGATGTAATTATTCAATGTTTAATAAAACGAAACACTTTTTGGTATCCATGGTTATGAAACATTAATTCTGTTGCAACACGCCCCGATGTTTCCGCCGCGATTTGTTGTTTTACGCGGTCGGGGTGTGACAGAAAGGATGGTATCAGAGCCAATGGTTATAGGGAATTAGGTTATTAGTAATTAGTAATGCTTTGACCTAGTCTATAACCTTCTTAGGACCCTAACGCGAGTTTACTTGCGTTTAGTCATAAAACAATACCGTCACCTATCCTTAGGCGACGACCACAACAAGAACATAAATTTCAAAACCGCTTTGAAAACTAATCATCTGTTCTAGGATGATTGATTACTAGGTTTTGAACCCTCTATTGTAAGGTTTTGAACTCTCTATTATATGGTTTTGAACCCCTTTGAGTTTTCAAAACTTCGTCAAGGTTTTGGGTTTTAAATAATGTGAACACGTGCAAACTGGAAGGGTGAATGCCTGTATTCTGGGTTTTCTGTCTAGGCAAGCACTTCGTATACATCTCATCAGACGCGAGACCAGTTGTGCTTACCTGGGAATTCTTGGGATGAGTGTTCACTTATAGGCGAGCATGTCTTCGCGATACATTATTTTTGACCCATTTACTTTGATCAGTCACCGTCTCATTTGTTTGCCTTAGGTAACAAACAAATGATCGCAATTTTCATGCGTTATCTTTCTGTTTTGATTGTCCAATAATCTTTCACCTGTTTCTCCCTATGCCTTTCTTTTTCTTCAAGAATGTCTCTTCATCACGATGACGCTCAGATATCTGAGCAAGCAGCCAAAATTCGCTCAGCGAATAGGCGAAGTAGTCCTGAAGACTGTTGAATTAGCTACTGCCATGTATCATCTCCAGGATGAAGCCACTCAAGAGTCACCAAGACAGGCAGGACCTAGTCAGGCGACAACACCATCAGCCAATAAACCAATCAAGGAATCAAAGACCATGGATGAACGATCCCCTAAGAAGTCAAAGAAGCGAAAGGCTTCTCAGAACTTCGCCATGGTCGCTCACAATGGTAAAGCAGTCCCCAACCAACCAGCTCAACCCCCCTGCTAGGAGTGTATGGCTTTTCCTATGATACCTACATCAAGGAACTATGTACCTTACAAACTACTCCTGTGATTTCTCTCTCTCAAATGATTGCTCATGATTCCCTCGAAAATTTTAAGTACTCGTTTCACTCTAAGAAACAAAGTACAGAAAATTAAGTGACATTATGAGTAATCGTGCTTTTCGCACATCTGTGCCTTTAAATCCTTGGTTAGATAACTAAGGGTAATTTCAAATCTCATACCCATTACGTTTTGATTTTTCAACATACACAGTACCAGTATTTCAAAACAATCTTCATGATCTCAAAACATTTCATATAGTTTGAAAACAATTTTTCTAGATGCATTGTCTATGTTATTTCAAAAACATTGGCCATGTTATCAAAACCAACCTTTCTAATTTCAAAATATTTCATATAGTCTGAAGACAATATTAACACAATACATTTTCTGATCAAGTGCATGATTTCGAAAAGCATCATTCATGTCTTTCAAAAACCTTATACATAATTTCAAAATTCATCTCGCATGATTTTAAAACATTTTTGTAAATATATCTACCTAATACACCTACTTTATGATTTCAAAAAGTATTATATATAAGGTTTCAAAAACGTTAAACACATTTTTCTTAAAAGAACCCCATGCATAGTTTTCAAAAAATATTTTTCCTCATAAATTGACTTAACCTTCAAAATTCTGCTTCATATGTCGCCTTGACATATCAAGCATCTCAACTTCATAAGCATTTTACATCATGTTTTGACTTAAGCACATCCAGTGCAAGGTTTCAAAACATCTTCAACTTCTAAAATTCATATGGGATCTTTTTATCTTTACAATTAGATCCTTGTGGATGATTATCATTCAAATCAGAGTCCTTAATTGGATTCCTTATGTACCTTAATTCGAACACTTCGGTTCCTAATAATCGAAATCGAATTTTCTTTTTGAATCTTTCTATCTTTATAGTTGGATTCTTGGTAACGTTTAAAGTACCAAATGAAATCCACGGAATGGATTCCTAGTGTGCTTTAAATGCATGTACGCAATTTACAAGACAAATTAACGAACAATTTTGTGGTTATATGATATGTGTTTATGTGTTCTCCTCTATGATTTTTTGTGTTTTTGTATACTCTGGATATTCGTTATCCAAATCCTCGTAGAATCTTTCATATCTTCATATGATGGATTCGTAGTAGGATATTCAAAAGGTACTACCTTAAATCCTTAATGGGCTTCTATGTAATAGTTAAGACCCTTGGGTTATATAGTACCATTCCATGATTCGATGAGAGACCCTTAAGTGGTCTAGTCTAAAAGATTGATTCACAATTTGGTTAAAGAACGACATCTAGTGATGTAGCTGAACAGACTCCTTGATAGTCTATTTAGATCATTTATTGATTTAATTAAAAGGACTCTATGGCGGTCTAGTTACACTCATCACAGGTTTGTTCATTTGGTTTTCCCCTACACACTATAAAATAGACTGTGTGTACTGTGCAAGGAATTGTCTGATTATGGACGCGTACATAATTATGAAATTTAATGCATAGGAACACAGTAAGATTTATTATGTGTAAGAACCGATAGTGACGACAATAACGAAATGAGAACGATGTAATAGAGGTACGGTGGACGCATCAATGACGCTTCATATACTTGTATATAAGTATCCCTCTTACATTGCAATCATGATGTTATTAAAGGTT
This sequence comes from Helianthus tuberosus, assembly GCA_030545235.1. Taxonomy (NCBI): domain Eukaryota; kingdom Viridiplantae; phylum Streptophyta; class Magnoliopsida; order Asterales; family Asteraceae; genus Helianthus; species Helianthus tuberosus. The sequence continues at coordinate 131,196,708 of CM060387.1, read as the reverse complement.
ACTAGAAGTTCAGAACCCTAACCAATGTTGTTTGATCTTTTCAACTTCATATTTCCAAGCTCTCACAAGTTTCCTCTAAATAAATTTCGGGACGAAATTCCCTAAAGTAGGGGAGACTGTAACACCTGTGCCTCCACGGCCATCAAACAAATACCAAACCAATGAAATATTATGTTTCATACTTGGGATTTGTAAAAATATGTGTATCATTTGCACATATCAATTCTTGTTCGATTTCAAGCTCTAAATCGCTTTCTGGAAGGTTATATGCGCACTGATGCGTAAATATAACCAGTTTAATGCAACGAACACTCCGGAATAGTGAAATAGGCTTAACATACCTTAAATAACCTTTACATAACTTATATATAAGTTTTGGAAGGTTTGGTGTGGTGAAATCAAGTTTAATCGCTTACAGGGACTAAAGTTGACAAACTGCGAAAGTATGCCAATTTGAACTGTAACAGACATTCCGGAACATGACCATAAGTTAAACATACCATAAATATCCTTCACATAGCTTAGAAATAGGCTTTGAGGTGTTCGGTATGCTAAAATAAACTTTTGTGTCATTCAGGGACTAAAAGTGTCAAAAAGTGCACAAGTTTGCATTTTCGCGCATAACTCACGTTCTGAATACATCTGGACATCCAAATATTTATGTAAGCACTAAAATATTTTATTTTAGTGTTCGCCATAAGAAAAATCCATTCGTCGCGTCATTTGGATCGTTTTTCGCGCTTATGCGCATTCCGTCGTAATTAAGCGAACATCGCGTTCGTACGGCCAAACGAACCAACCTCCGGCATATTTTTGAGCATTTTTTGAGTTCCCTATACTTTAACTTCATTTTAGAGCCTTGAAATGAGGTTAACGGGGTTCAAACGCATCGAAAAAGGCCTTAAACACGTGCAGGGACCATTTCTGCCAATTTTGAAACAATTCTGGAACTGGGAGGCAGTAGCGTAGCGCGAGCCCTAAGGGCCTACCTGTCGCGCTACGCGACTGCATGATCTGGATCAGATTCAATGTTTTAACAAGCGGGTCCCAGCTGTTCGATTCTCAACCACACATTCTCAATCGTCTAGTCAGCGGATAAGAACCTAATTTCAGCTTCCATAAGGTTCCGACAAGTGTACGGGTTGGATCATGGCACGTTTTCCATGAAACGATCCTAACGGTTCGGGTATTCCTATAAATACCCAACCCACACAACCTCATTTTGCACAAGAATTCTGATTTGAGAGCTCTAAGTTGAAACCATTGTTTCATACCTGAGTTCTTAGATCGGGATTAGCATTCGGGGACCCTGGGTAAGTATTCTTTCGTTCTTTTCCTTATTTAATTGCTTTTCGAGTCAGAAAGTCAAACTTTGTTTGACTTTCAGCGTTGACCAGTAATGGTCAATGCGAAGTTCGTTTGAACTTCGCAACGTGAGTGTAATCACGTTGGTCATAGTCCCTTGGGACTATGCCCACTGATTACCACGTTGTCTAGGGTCGTAGGGTAGGCGATCTAATAAATCGCCTATACCTTCGAACTCGACCCATTTGGTCGATCATTAGGATCCGACCAAATACATTAGGTGACCATAGTAGGTAGGGAATAACCTTCCGAGGTTATACCCTATGGTCACATCGTTTAAGTAGTTGTATGATAGGTAGTTTATATGCCTTAGGTAAATTACCATAATACCCTTTTCATGTATAATTGGTAATTAAGCATATGTAACCTAAACTTTTGTCACATAACTGATTATGTAACATGTTTAGGCATATAACACTTGTCATAGGACTAGTTAGACGGTCCGAACGCGTTTCACGCGCACGACACGTTAAAGTAGCATATGTTACCTTAATGGGTCGCGATGGGTCGAAAGCACTTAGGTTAGGTTTCATGTAGTATGTAGGCCTTGTTAAACCATATCATATGAGTTCCAATACTCATTTGGTTTACCAAGCCTCATTCTATCCGATCTCCCGATTTAAGTCCGGTTTATTTATATAGTTTTAGATTGCCGACAGATTCCGTGCTCTCTCTAGCTTTGTTTGGTTGTTGTTCAAGACCTCCAAGCATTCTCAGGCGAGTACATTATTCCCCTCTTTTACTGTTTTCAACTGTTTTGGGGTGACTCATATGTGCTAAATGTTTTCGATGTTATAACGATGGTTTCAAAAACAATTAAAACGATTTATACAAAACTAATAACGATTTCATAAAGTGAACAAACTTGTTGGTTGTAGTTACATAACAAATGACATTCATTAGCAATGATCAAGCCGACCAGTATTAGGTTATGGTACCATAGGATCTGACAAATCCCGTTATTTACTACACTCGTGGTTATGTGTGGGTATGGTAGGTAGCGACTGAATCTGTAATTGTTAACTTACCCTATGGAGGTTTGTTAATACGAAAACGAGAAGCGACGAAAACGAGAAGCGACGAAAGTCACGAAGGTTTGAATGTTATTAGCGAGACGATCATATAAGTAGTTTCACGACCTAAAACGAATTAAACGATTTACGATTGGTTTTCACACGATGTTTTAACGATTGGGTAACGATTGGGTTTCACACGATGTTTTAACGATTGGGTTTCACACGATGTTTTAACGATTGGGTAACGATTGGGTTTCACACGATGTTTTAACGATTGGGTAACGATTGGGTTTCACACGATGTTTTAACGATTGGGTAACGATTGGGTTTCACACGATGTTTTAACGATTGGGTAAACATTTGTACATGATTTACATTTGATTATGCATTTACACGAAACATAGTATTGGTTTAAACCAAGTTTTACTTCAATACTTTGTTTTGTGCGTTTCATCTATGGTTTAGTTGATGCATTTCACTAGCCATACATATTATTTTGGTTATACATATTACATGATTTACATTTGGGCATGAACATCACTTTGGTGGTTTGGTTTGAGTAAATGATTAAGTAACGATGCGGGTGTAATATGATACAAGCATGGTGGATACGCCGCTGGTACTTCCTATATATAAGTGTTTGTATGGTATTACATGTCGTAGCGCTATTTGAATCATTTCAGTTTGATACATAGAACATTTTATACAAATAACATACTTTTCACAAGACATTGATTTACAAACAACTTAACTTATACAAACTCATTTTACATGGTTATTCATTTAATCATGCATTATTCTCTTATTTATACATATCACCTAAACTTATTATTTTTCAAATGATTTACAAAGACAAAGCAAATTACAAGGTTCATGACTAAACATTTTCTTAAACAAAATTCATGAATCTTATTTTCACAAAACCTATGTACTCGCCAGCATTTCTTTGCTGACCTCGTTTTCACATATGTTTCAGGTATTGTTGAATGATATCGATTGATAAGATGCATGCTCACATAGGACTGGACAAGGCCTTAGTGACTCAATAACAATGATAGATTATGTTTAAATTGTATATTTAGATTTCCAGACGATGTAATTATTCAATGTTTAATAAAACGAAACACTTTTTGGTATCCATGGTTATGAAACATTAATTCTGTTGCAACACGCCCCGATGTTTCCGCCGCGATTTGTTGTTTTACGCGGTCGGGGTGTGACATTAATCCCGCCAAGCCTCGAAGTTTCAATTGAATTGGGGACATGTAGTAACTGGAAGGGTAAATACCGTTAACCGACTTGTCGGCAAGAGTATTTCACCTATTAGGCCAAAGCATGCTCCTCAAATTCGAAAGACTTTTTCGACCACTTTGGTTAGTCAACGTTCTGTTTTGGAACCATCTCAAATTTAATCAAACATACGTTATATTATTTACTTTATAAGATGCATTCTTTCGAACTCGAATTTGCTTTCGATATTTTCGTCTCACACACGCATCATACTAAATCTTTTCATATACTTATACATATGCATGATTTCATATAATTTAAATTCATATTTCTTGTAACGAAAGGTGGAGACGTATCATCGAGATAGGAGTGATTTCCTTACCTTGACGATTAACTCCACTTCCCTTTTCCTTAAAACGACCTCACCAACAAGTTCGGGGTGATTCCCTTACCTAGGTGATCGTTACCAAGACGCCTCTTCAAAATATCTTACTATGCAAACTCGATCATGTTTTATATCTAAATTATTGATCATTATTCAAAATACATACGTGTACGATTTCAAAATATATTGCTTTATCAAGCGTATTTTCTAACCTACAACCTATTTTCACCTAACTCATACACATGAGATTCTTAAACATATCTTAAACGTTTTACTACACAAATTTCCAAACCTTACGAAATGCTACCTATCAATTTAATTAGTCCAATGAATCTCTTGTCCATGAACATCATATTCGACTTAATTACTAAAACGCACTCATGATATATATCACCAAACTAAAGACTTTCATTCTCAACCGGAGGATCAAACCAACCTTTCTTTTATACCTATACGATCTTATGGATGTTATATGATCATTTTACCAAAGACTCTTTTCAACGCCAACAAACCATTTGTTAGAACTTTTAACAATCACTAAGTCCTTTCGATAAAATTCTTTTCTAAGGATCCTCGTTGTCACAAGAACCTCCTAGATTCATAATTTCTTGTTTTGATGAAACGAACTTACTTTTCTTTTCGAAAACCTTTTCCTACACCGATTTTCAAAACACATGGGCAAGAAGACTTTATGGGGACGACCATCTTCGGATTACGTAAACCTTTTTTTTAAAACAAAGGTAGCATTTCCATTCGCTACAAAATATGTTATGCATAACCAATGAGTACTTTATGTTCCTTTACATATACCAACTATATCCTACCCTTCAAATCATGCTCAATCTAAATTTGATTTGATAAACTCAACGTCTCGTTTAAACAACTATACATGCATATCATCATACACGTTTTAGTCATTTCATCACGACAATTCCATTTATATCGTTTGCATTTACATACGCAACTTTTTGAGCAATATTACATGCTTAACTTGTTATGTTTTCAATTAATAGGATATACGCAATCATTAGTATTCGTACACCCACTCGCACTCATATTCATAACAATACATTTTTTTTCCTATACTTATAATCATATTCATACTTATACTCATACGTTTCATGTTTTACTTATACTCATACGCTTCATGTTTTACCTATACTCTTATGAATCATGCTTTTACTTATACCCATACGTTGCGTGCTTATACGTATACACGTACTACTTGTACGTGTTATGTTGATACACATACTTGCGTGCTTATTCATACTTAAACTTATACTTATGCTCATACTTTCATTCATACATTCATACCCGTACGCAAGCGTAATCCGCGGGATTTGCTTACGTGGGTCCTATACATACTTAAGCATGGACTTGCTTACAAACTATATTCTTATATGCACACATTCTTATTTTTTAAAGTATACCTACCCAAATTCATACACAACTAGTACAAGCTATGCGGATCATGCGACGATCAATATAATCACGGATGCACACGGGATTATAGTGATAGGCATATGAGAACCATAGAGTGTACTACTGTGTATGGTAAGACACGGAACGTAACCTGACACCGGATACGGAACGGACGTAATGTGGTCAAAACATGGTGGATACGCCGCTGGTACTTCCTATATATAAGTGTTTTCATCACGTTACCAAACTCTCGTAAAATGTACCATGAGAAATTCAGTGTTTTGCAGACCTATTTAGACCTAATACGACTTTAGACAACTCACAAACGCATTATGTCTGATTATCCACGACGAGACTTCATCCTTAACACCCTGCGTTCATCTATCCAACACTTATGATATTCTTATACCTGCACTCTTTAAGAGTCATTCATTCATTCTACACTCGTATCATTCTCCTTATCTTTTTAGTTCATACAAACCTCGTTCGCAATCAAGCTTGTTTAAACATTCGAGTCCTAACTTACCTCGTTACCTATAAAATAGTCTTCCTATTCTGGATTCTTGTGTAACTGTACTTAGTATACCTTTAAGGCTTTATTTAAAGTGCCAAACCTTCTCGTTTCACTCAATAAACAATCTTCTACAAATGTGACTTGGTTACCACGTCCCATCAAGATACAAGCCGTTTGTCAATATCTTCTTTCTTAATACGTCACTTTTTTTATTATTACGTCACCTTTTTAAATACGTCGCCAATTTAAGTTATTCGAACTTGTTTAGACTCACTTCACCTATATACGCACCTACATGTTTTCAACTATGTCAGATACCTCAAATTATTTTAGACAATGAACTCACTCACAAATTTACCTTGTCACTATCCAAAGTTTTGTGCCTTTCAAAATGTTTCAAAATTTTCAAGTCTCAAATTTTTACTAAAACTCTTCAAGTCTACCTCTTGAATAAATTTCGGGACGAAATTTCCTAAAGGAGGGGGGACTGTAACGCCCCGCGTTTTCATACTTTCTATATTTAGAAACCATCGTTTGTAAAACTATTTTTGGAAACTTCGTGGTCTTGTAATCGTTCTTTCATTAAAAGCGATGTAAAATCCGAGACTTGGATTATGAATAAAACTCGTATTTTGTTAATTACATGATACACATACTTTATATAGTCTCATACATTCAATTTCGTGGAACAACTGATACTTATTCGTAATTTTTGGAAACAAGGTGCTAAACTTGTAAATACATGAAACTTATGCATAAAACGTGTTTTGAACGAGAACGACACTTGACTTTGATGCTCATACGATTAATTATACTTGGTTTATACTCCTCATTCTTTATTCTACCTTAAACTATGCTTTTGTGACAAATATGGCCCTTAAATACCCTAAAAACATCAAATAAACAACTCTAGGGGCCAAATTGTAAATGCAGAAACTTTATATCCGGATCAGTTAGTTGAGGCGGCCCGCGTCAAGGTCCCTCTAATCTTTACGCGGCCCGCGTTGATGTCTGTTTTGCAGAAAACCAAATCAGCTGCATATTGACGCGTTTTGGCACAAAATCCCAACCCTTAAACTCACCCAATCACCTCTAATCCACCTCTAAACACCTCCAATCACCACCAACCTCTTCCACTATAAATACAACCCTTCTCCTCACCATTTTACACTTTCACAACTCTAATCATCTCACAAATTCACTCTCAAAATCACTTGCAAACTAAGAATTCCGGCAGATTCATACTCTTGCACTAAAGTGAGTATAACTTGCTCATTTCTTAACGAAATCACTCGATTCTTCTTCCTACTTGCTTGGATAATCATAGGCTTCGATTCCTTGACTTCTCCTTGGAGAAATCAATCCTGGAAATGCTCTGAAATGATCCAAAAACTTCCTGTTTTGTTTTATGTTCTTCAAAAACTTGTTTAAACTTATCCAACTTGTGTCTAACACATCTCATACCTATATCCAATGCTTACAACCTCTCTTATGGTTGGTTAGGCTTAAAAACAAGGTTGAGACACTTGAAATCAGAGGATTAAACCTCAAATACTTTCTGTTTTGTTAGGGTATTTAACCCACAAATCATGTCAAGCTTAGATCTTGATGAATGAGTGATTATGGAACAACTTGGGTTGTCCTACATACAATCCTCACATGATTTGATGATTTCTCATAGATTAGATTATTTATATTATTGTACTAATCCTAGTTCGTGACCCTCCTTGGTTGTTTTTACATCAAGTGAAGTGGTGAACATTCAAGGGGTTCCTAAATGGAAGCATGTTCTTCCTACCCCATACATGACATCTTTGATAACTCGAGGTGCCTAAATGAAGATCCTAATCTTCTACCTCCTACTTGAATTATTGGACTAAATAATATGTAATACTTAGCCTAAATATATATATATACACTCATTCGAACCTTTAATGTTGAACTTATGTTTATATGTTAAAGTAGTAGAAGATCCTCTAAGACCTAAACCTTGTTGTGATTCTAATGGGTGTTCAACTCATGAAAACATTATCATAGCCCTTGAGGTTACCAAGTGTCATACAAGTGTTATGTGTTGAAAGTGATTATTTTCACATGTTATTCTCATATCTTATTTTTATGTTGTTTTAAATACCGAATCTCGACTCTATGCATACTTGAACTTTAACCCTTACACATTCAACCTTTTAACCTCATCAACTCGTCAATAATTGGATAATTGGAAAGCCTATGCAAACTTTGTGAGTATACCCGTATTTCCCTTTTTTTTACTTTTACCACTTTTGGGGTGTAACATATTTACTTATCAACAACCTACACATGAACATTTTGCTTAAACACATGAACATTCCTATAACATGCTTGTATACGTGATTGCTTGATACTTTAAACTTGGGTGAAACTTTATGTGTTGAACTTATCATTAACTTGTACGAGCCTAACCATGACATATGTAGCGCTATAGGATTGACGCCCCGCCCGTAGACTTGTGGTTATGTCATGCAGCATCTCGCATCTCTTTTGGGTTGATTTGTTAGACACATGCCAAATTTATTGTTTATCTTGAATCACATGCTTGCTATGAGGAATTGTTTAAAACTTATCTTTTGTTATGTACGTACCGAACTTGTATACTCGCCTTTGCTTTTGCATTGAACTTTATTTTAGACATGTTACAGGTTGAGGATGATGATGCCATGAAATGAAGTAGCGTTGATACCTAGATACACATTGGACGTTTAGATTAAATACGTTGTATAAATGTCATATTTGTTGTCGTATTGTTCTTTTTGTATTTAACATGTTGTATTTCAAATTTCATGTATTGTAACATTTATTTATGAAAGAAATCAATTTATCTTTAATTCTATTATCACAATTTAGCGTTATGTGTGATGAGCAATCTTTCTTCGTCTCACTCCGATGTTTCCGCCATCGGTTGGGGTGTGACAAAAACAATATGGTAAATAAGCACAGCCTCGCGCACATTTTAGACCTACGTTCACACATGAGCACAATACCATTCTTATTCGCTCTACCCAAACAAAATAATTAAGCATATGCAACTGAAGGGGTAAGGTCCCAAAAACCTCATAATAAGTATTTGGGACCATACCACAATCTTGCCTTTTAACCTTTTCACCTTGCGCGGCCGCGCACTGGTCTTACAAAAGGAAGAAAGTAATAAAATCCTTGCGCCTTCTCCCATTAGCAAAGGATAAAAATCCTGAGATAAATACTTCCGCCTAAATATCTAGACTTGGGTATTATTTTACCCAGACTTGGGATTTATTTTATCAGTGGTCTCCACACGATAAGGTGCCACACCAGATTACAGCAGTAATCTTCTAGAAGAAATATAATCGTGCACCACCCAGACGGTTATAACCGTCTGGACACGTGTCATTTCCACAGGCACCCCTGAAATCACAACGAAGGCATGCAATTGGAGAGTAATCTCCACTTGATCACTTTACACGTGGCAAATCCCCAGCCTTCGATCTAAACCACGATCCGTGTGCTCTCACGTCGGATCAGAGAACTTAAACGGAAGGAAATGTAACCGCTTACGGGGTTAGCATCTTCCGTTAACTTTTCACTAACAGGTTTTCCCGCCTAAACGACTCCCGGCTATAAATATGAGAAAAACCCAGGTATGAATTCAAGTTACACACACTTCTCAAATACTTCTTCTTCTTCATTACCCATACTTATTCTCACACCGGAGTCGGGTCAAGGAGAGAACCCTCTTCTCCCCTTGACGAGGCTAACGGTGCTCTTTTTTGCAGAGTTCTCGGAGAAGAAAATCGGTTACAACTGAATCAATCGAGAGGGAACTAACCTTTTTATGCGGATTCAAACCCCCTAGATATCTCGGTTCCGACCATTTATCTAGTGTTTCTTCAGCAACATATTGGAATCCAAACACAAACTTGTGAATTACCAAGGCAGATATGCACAACAGTGCATCAAAAAATATCATTAGTGCAACAAAAGCACTTAAACAAACCATTTACAAGAACACAACAATGTTTCATCAAAAAAGTACTACTTACAAAACAAGCAAAATTAAGATAGCATATCTAACACAGCAAATGGAGTATGAAGAACTTCACCATACTCGGACAGAGGGCGAGGATCAACACTCCAAGGGTTAACATCTTCATCATCTCCAGACACTGCAGCCGGAAGAACAACACGAGGACGCCGCCGGTAGACAATCGACTGACCCCCCCTCCAATCAGTCGGAAATAAGCGAGTCACCGTATGTGGAGATAGCCTGGTAACCCCACCGTTGTTGTCATCTGCAAGACGAAGACGGATTCGATCCTCCAAAACACCCCGACGGTTTGCATCATTAACACCTTCGTCTCTGACAATAAGATCTGTCAACGGATTAGAAAGCAGAAGTAGAGCGTCGGCAGCTTCAAAAACCTTCAAAACCTCAGAAAGTATTCTCCACCGAATCGGCCGCTTACTCTTCGCTTCTTCCAAAATTAGGAAAGGAATGTCATACCCAATGTGAATATATAGACCGGAAAAGAGAAGTGTCAACATCAAGAAGATAATTGTCATGATTAAGTATCAAATCAACTGACTTCACAACGGCCCTGCCACTGCAAATGTCACATCCCATTTAAAACCCTCTGACAGGGCCCACACGCATTCCCAGAAACTACAGTTAAACCAGAAGACGAAGGGTCAGCACAAGAAATGACGTAAGCAGTCGTCAGCTCACAATTACACAAACTCTTCGCCCAAGATAACAACAGTTCAGAATAAACAAAGGTATAAATATCTTTCCCCACAAGCTTTCCATCTTTACCCAAAGTCAAAGATTTTCAAACAACAGCATAAAAAGCAAAGTGTATCTTCTCATAAAATATTCCCCACTTTCGCGCCCAAAAAGCCTACAAGCATTTCTCTCATATAGTCCAGTGCTCCACTTATTTGCATAAGAGCAACACTAGACTGGGGGGACTTGACGGGGTAAGGTCCCAAAAACCTCATATCAAGTACTTCGGACCATACCGCAACCTCGTCTTTTAACCCTCTTTAGACCTTGCGCGGTCGGGCACTGGTCCTACAAAGAGTTTAGAAGTAATACAAGCAGACAACACCTGCGCGCTAAAAGGGAAATTATAAATCCTTGCGCCGATTCTCCATAACAAAGGGATAAAAATCCCAACAAACACTCCCGCTTAATAATACCCAGACTTGGATATTATTTACTAAACTGATACCACACAATAAGGAGTCACACCAGATTATGGCAATAATCTTCTAGAAGACTCATTCGTGCACCACCAGATGGTTATAACCGTCTGGGACACGTGTCATCATCCCAGGAAACCCTGAAATCATGATGATGGCATGGAATTGGAGAGAAACCTTCACTTGCCCACTTTCCACGTGGCAACACCCCAGCCGTTGATCTGAATGGCGATCCGTGTGCTCTCACGTCGGATTAAGAGGATTAACGGAAAAAGAAATAACCGCTTAGGGAGTTAGCATCTTCCGTCAACATTTCAATAACAGGTTTTCCCGCCCAAACTCCCGGCTATAAATATGAGAGTAATTCAAGTATGAACTTCAAGTTACACTCACTTCACTAATACTTCTTCTTCTTCTTCATAAACACATACTTATTCTCACGCCGGAGTCGGGTCACGGAGAGAACCTCCCTTCTCCCCGTGGCGAGGCTAACGGTGTTCTGTTTTGCAGAGTACATCAGAGAAGAAGATCCGTCCCTTTGAATCGAACGAGAGAGAACCACCCTTTTTATGCAGAACCTAACCCCCTGGATAAATTGATTCCGGTCATTTATCCAGTGTTTCTTCAAAGAGCTAAAGAAGCAGTTAGACGAACTATTGGAGAAAGGATTCATACAGCCAAGTTTATCTCCATGGGGAGCACCGATCTTATTTGTCAAAAAGAAAGACGGGTCAATGCGTATGTGCATTGATTACCGAGAATCGATGATATATTTGATCAGTTACAAGGAGCTCGATTCTTTTCTAAAATCGACTTACGCTCAGGATATCATCGATTAAAGGTACAGGAAGAGGACATTCCTAAAACCGCTTTTAGGACAAGGTATGGCCGTTATGAATTTACTGTCATGCCATTTGGATTAACCAATGCCCCAGCCGCATTTATGGACATGATGAACCGAATATGTAAGCCATATTTGGATAAATTCATAATTGTCTTTATAGATGATATTCTCATTTACTCTAAGAATAAAGAGGAACATGCAACGCATCTGCATGCACTCCTTACCTTTTTAAGAAAAGAAAAGCTTTATGCTAAATTTTCAAAGTGTGAGTTTTGGTTAGAAGAAGTACGGTTCCTTGGACATATAGTCAATCATGAAGGAATTCATGTGGATCCCACAAAGATCGAGGCAATTACTAAATGAAAAACCCCAGAATCACCAACGGAGGTTAGAAGTTTTCCAGGACTGGCTGGTTATTATAGACGGTTTATTAGAGATTTTTCTTGAATAGCCATTCCCTTAACTAAGTTAACCTGTAAATCTGTTAAGTTTGAATGGGGACCAAAACAAGAAGAAGCCTTTAGAATTCTTAAGCAAAGATTAACCAACACACCTATATTAGCATTACCCGAAGGAACAGAATACTTTGTAGTCTATAGTGACGCTTCTAAATTAGGTTATGCATGCGTGTTAATGCAACGTTAAAAGGTTATAGCCTATGCCTCTAGACAACTTAAGAATCATGAAGAAAATTATACAACCCATGATCTATAATTAGGAGCCATAATTTTTTGCCCTTAAAATTTGGAGACATTACCTTTACGGTAGTAAGTTTACCTTTTTCACTGATCATAAGAGTTTAAGATATGTTTTTGGGCAAAAGGAGTTAAATATGAGACAAAGACACTGGATGGAAATTCTTAGTGATTATGATTATAATATCCAGTATCATGCAGGAAAGGCTAATGTAGTTGCTGATGCTTTAAGTCGAAAGTATCAAGAAAAGCCAAAAAGAGTATGTTCCCTTAAATTAAATCTGCAGATAGATTTAAATGAACAGATTAGAGAAGCACATGAATCAGTAATCAAGGATGATACTGAAAAATTGAAAGGAATGATTAAGGAATTAGAACAAGGAACAGATGGAATTTGGAGATTCTATAAGGAAACAATTTGGATACCTAAACGAGGAAACCTACGCCACAGAATATTAGAAGAAGCCCATAAGTCTAAGTATACGATACACCCTGGAAGTGATAAAATGTATCAAGACTCAAGAAAGAATTTCTGGTGGATAGGAATGAAAAAGGATATAGCAGCTTATGTTTCTAAGTGTCTAACCTATTCACAAGTTAAAGCTGAACACCAAAAAAACCTTCAGGTTTATTGCAGCAATTAGAAATGCCAGTGTGGAAATGAGAATTTGTTTGAAAAGTGATATAGCTTGGACTTGATATTTCATTTAACGGGACTGTCTTGAAAAGGGGGTTTCCGATCATGGATATCAATTTCTTTAATATGACAAGTGAAACTTTTAATAGAATAAATGTACTAAATAAATAGTTTGATTCGTTTTCAGGTTGTCCAGGAGAAAGTACAAAGAGTATCATTGAGAGGTATAGCCATCTTGTTCGCTCAATGTCTGAGAAGGGTATTAAGAAAAGTCCAAATGAATGGGTTGAAAGATTGGCCAATGCCACACCTCAACAAGAGTGGGGTACATATCTTTTGGATTTAAAAAGAACTGGAGAATACTCTGATTTGGCAATTGGTCAATTCACTAAGAAACTTGAAGAACAGATGGAGAGAAATGCTGAGAAGATGAAAAGTCAAAGTGGAAAATCAATATTAAAGAAGAGCAAGAGTAAAGGTGTCCAAGTGGGAGAGGAACAGACTGAAGAAATTTCAGTTATGAAGGACGAGAAGAAAGCTGATAAAAAATATATTTTTGATTTGCAGGAAAATTGTGAGAGGTTGAAATCTGAAAATGACAAACTGTTAAATGATTTGAACAATTTGACATTAGAAAACAAGATTTTGAAAGAGAAAGAAAAGGATTTTGAAAGCAAAAAGAAATCTTCAGAAGATGAAGATTTCTGGATAAAGCTGGAGAACAAAAATTTGAAAGCAAATGAAACAAAATTTCAAAAACAGTTAAAAGTTTTGGAAAATGAAAAATCTGTTCTTGAAAACATTAAAATTGAAAACGAAAAAACAATCAAATCTCATCTTGAACGAATATTTCAGCTTGAAAATGAAGCTGAGAATTCAAGGAGCAAAATTCATGAGCTTGAAAAGAAATTGAAAGGTTTTGTGACTTTATCTGTGAAGGGGTAAGGTCCCAAAAACCTCATAAAAAGTATTTGGGACCATACCACAACCTTACCTTTTAACCTTTTAACCTTGCGCGGCCGCGCACTGGTCTTACAAAAGGAAGAAGGTAATCAGCAGTCTATAGTCGCGCGCCCAAAGGAAATCATAAATCCTTGCGCCTTCTCCCATTAGCAAAGGATAAAAATCCTGAGAATAAATACTTCCGCCTAAATATCCAGACTTGGATATTATTTTACCCAGACTTGGGATTTATTTATTCAGTGGTCTCCACACGATAAAGTACCACACCAGATTACAGCAGTAATATTCTAGAAGAAATACAATCATGCACCACCCAGACGGTTATAACCGTCTGGACACGTGTCATTACCACAGGCACCCCTGAATTCACAACGAAGGCATGCAATTGGAGAGTAATCTCCACTTTATCACTTTACACGTGGCAAATCCCCAGCCTTTGATCTAAACCACAATCCGTGTGCTATCACGTCAGATCAAAGAACTTAAACGGAAGGAAATGTAACCGCTTACGGGGTTAGCATCTTCCGTTAACTTTTCACTAACAGGTTTTCCCGCCCAAACGACTCCCGGCTATAAATATGAGAAAAACCCAGGTATGAATTCAAGTTACACACACTTCTCAAATACTTATTCTTCTTCATTACCCATACTTATTCTCACACCGGAGTCGGGTCAAGGAGAGAACCCTCTTCTCCCCTTGACGAGGCTAACGGTGCTCTTTTTTGCAGAGTTCTCGGAGAAGAAAATCGGTTACAACTGAATCAATCGAGAGGGAACTAACCTTTTTATGCGGATTCAAACCCCCTAGATATCTCGGTTCCGACCATTTATCTAATGTTTCTTCATTGGCGCCCACCGATTCCTCTGTTGTTCTAGTTTTCATCTCGTTTCGATTCAGTTCCTTTCGTTTTCAACTTTAGTATGGCAGAGAATTCATTATCCCACCTATCAGATCCTCGATCTGGATTCAAAGGTTCTACAACCGAAAACACTCAGATCAATGAAATCATGGGAGAAAACAGAAACAATGGTCATTCAGATAGGGAGAATTTCTCAGATCTAATCATAGAAAGATGCCCAGAACATTGGTTCAACAGATGCCAAGCTGCTTTAAACACAATCGTTATGCAAATCGCCAGATCTGAGTTCCTAAACATCAGATCTGGAGAAGAAATCAACACTACTGTATTGGACCCACCAACACCATGTCAGGGGGACATCCAATCTAGTCGTACCATTGAAATACAATCCAGAAATAGCAGCTATCAAAAAACTAAATAAATAAACATGGTTCAAGGAGGTCCGTCACGAAGGCCAAATAAACGAAACTATGATCAACATTGGAGGGAACAGCAAGTTGTGTTTCCTGTTGTTCCTGGGGGCCCTCAGGAAGAACGACCAGTGATTATTACTGGCATCTTCGGACATTACCGGACGGACTATATGTTTATAGATCCGGGAAGCTCGATGGACATCATATACGAGCAATGTTTCAAACAGCTGGACCCAGAAGACAAAACGCGTCTAGAACCGGTCGATTTTCCCCTCACCGGATTCTGCAATGAAGCCGTATTCCCATTGGGGCAAATAGCTTTTCCTGTGACTTTATCGGATGTCGAGCATTCACGAACAGTCACAGTCAATTTCATGGTCATGCCGGCAACATCACGCCATGATGTCCTGCTCGGAAGAAGGTCACAAAGAGAATTTAGCATGATCACTTCTATTCCACATGCTGCATGCGGATTTCCAACGGAAACCGGAGTTGCAATTCTATACTCGAGCAAAGAAGTCATGTACGTAGATGACGAGCCACCGGCAAAAGTAGTCAAACTTTCGGCATCAAACGAACCGGAGAAGTGGGTCCTAAACAACGAATACCCAGAGTAAACCATCCTACTAGGACATGCCATTTCATCAGCAACACGAATACAACTAAAAGAATTGTTGACCAACAACAAAGATATATTTGCATGGTGCCCAGCAGACATGACTGGGGTTCCACGCGACATAGCGCAACATTGCTTGAATATCAAGTCAACAACAGAACCTGTTGCTCAGGGAAGGCGCAGTTTTAGCGAAGAAAAAGCAAAAGCTATGGACGAGCAAGTAACAGAGCTACTCAATGCGGGAATCTTGCGCGAAGTAAAATACCATACATGGGTTGCCAATCCAGTAATGGTACAAAAACATAGTGGCGGATGGAGAATGTGCGTCGACTTCAAAGACCTGAATAAAGCAT
This sequence comes from Helianthus tuberosus, assembly GCA_030545235.1. Lineage (NCBI taxonomy): Eukaryota > Viridiplantae > Streptophyta > Magnoliopsida > Asterales > Asteraceae > Helianthus > Helianthus tuberosus. Next base: position 131,180,181 of record CM060387.1, on the reverse strand, counting down.
GCCCGAAAGATTGCTACGCACTTCCGGAGATAGACAAGAAAGTCGATTCCCTAGCATCATTCAGATGGAAATGCTTTCTCGACTGTTATAAGGGTTATCATCAGGTCCAGATGAAGGAAGAAGACGAAGACAAAACCGCATTCCGGACAGATAAAGGCATCTTCTGCTACACCAAAATACCTTTCGGCCTGCGCAACACAGGCGCAACTTACCAACGCTTAATGGACACAGTTTTCAGCGGGGATATTGGCAAAACTGTCGAAGTATACATGGATGACCTCGTCATCATGAGCCATGAGGAAGACACGATGCTCAACAATATTCAGCGCACGTTCGACTCTTTGCGCAACGTGAACTTAAAACTTAACCCGACAAAATGCTCCTTCGGCATGGAAGAAGGAAATTTTTTGGGTTTTATAGTCACAAGAGACGGTTTTAAAGTTAATCCAGAAAAGGTGCAGGTCATCCAGCTAATGCCATCACCTGCAACAGTTAAAGAAATGCAAAGGCTCGCCGGGCGTTTAGCAGCCTTGAACAGATTCTTGGCTAATCACGCAGCAAAGTCTTATCCATCCATCAGCATGCTGCGAAACTGCGCAAAGAAAACTGACTTTCAATGGACATCTGAAGCAGAAGCAGCATTCAAGCAAATGAAAGAATGTTTAATCCAGCTACCAACGCTGACCGCGCCAAAAGAAAAAGAACCACTGATTTTATATCTATCTGCTGCGGAAGTAGCGGTTGGTGTTGTATTGATGGTAGAACGCGAAAACATTCAGACTCCAATCTACTATATACGCAAAATGCTCCCCGGCCCAGAAATTCGCTATTCGATGATAGAAAAGCTAGTCCTCGCACTAGTACACGCATCACGGTTCCTGCGCAGATATTTTTCCGGCCACGTCATCACAGTTCTCACCAATTATCATTTGGGCCAAATATTATTCAAACCCGACGTAGCGGGAAGGTTGGCTAAATGGGCCATTGAGTTGGGAGGATACAATATCTTCTATAGGCCAAGACCAACAATCAAAGGGCAAGTTCTAGCATATTTTGCCACCGAAGTTCCCATTGACAAAGTTCAAGAATGTGAAGCAATCCTGAACCCTATACCCGTTTTCGATGATAGAGTCTGGACCTTACACACAGATGGCGCTTCCAATGACGACGGAGCAGGGGCAGGTCTCCGACTAGTCAGCCCAGACAATCACGAACTCACATATGCCATATGCTTAGACTTCCGAAGCACCAACAACGAAGCAGAATACGAAGTGTTCTTGGCAGGTCTCCGGTTAGCATTAAAAATGGGGGCAAGAAATCTTGAAGATAACGTCGATTCAAAACTGATGGCTGAGCAAGTTAATGGCCACTATGATGCAAAAGGGGAAGCTATGGCATTATACCTTGAACAAGCGCGGATGCTGATCAGCCAATTCCAAACGTTCAAAGTTAACCACATAAACAGAAGCGAGAACAAGCACGCAGATGCGCTGAGCAAGTTAGCCGCTACCAGCTTCAAGCACCTAGCAAAGGAAGTACGCATAGAGGTACTGTCCAACCCTTCCATTCATCTCAAACAAGTAAACGTCATAGAAATGGGAAATCCATCCTGGATGTCCCCAATTATCTTGTACCTCCAACACGGAAAACTTCCGGAAGGAAAGGCAGAAGCTCGAAAAATACCACACAAAGCGATAAATAATGAAATGGCGGATGGCATCCTGTACCGGAAGTCATTTATGGGACCATTATTACGCTGTGTTGATAAAACAGATGCCCAATACCTGGTCAGAGAAATCCATGAGGGATTATGCGGAATACACGCGGGACCGCGCATGGTCGTGGCAAAAATAATGAACGCCGGATACTACTGACCAGGAATGCATACGGACACAGTCGATTTATTAAGAAAGATGCGCAGCCTGTCAACGCCACGCACCAAAGACGCTCCGACCAAAAAATCCGCTAGTGCCCGTCACGTCCACCTGGCCATTCCAACAATGGGGCATCGATCTTGTTGGCCCATTTCCTGACGCGCCAGGCGCAGTAAAATTCATCATTGTAGCGGTCGATTACTTCACCAAATGGGTGGAAGCTAAAGCCTTGGCCTCAACCACATCAATGGTAATCCGCAAATTTATATGGGAACATATCATTTGCAGGTTTGGATTACCATTGCGCATTATCTCAGATAATGGAACAAACTTTGCCTCAGAAGACCTTCAAAATGGTTCAAAGAGATGAAGATCGAACATAACTTTGCCTCCGTCACGCATCCACAAGCGAACGGTCAGGTAGAAAGTATAAACAAACAAATCGTCGACGACATAAAAGCGCGACTTGGAACAGCACGCAGGGGGTGGGTCGACGAACTCCCTAGCATCCTGTGGGCACATCGAACAATGCCAAAGACTAGCACAGGCGAAACTCCGTTCAGTCTAGTCTACGGGTCTGAAGCTGTCATTCCAGCCGAGATTGGCCTACCATCACCGCACATGATAGCTATGGAAAAACAGAACAACGAGCAAGAACGAAGACTGGATCTAGACCTCCTCGAAGAACGGCGCGAGAATGCCGCCATCACAGAGGCCAGGTACAAATCCAAACTCGAAAAATATTACAATGTGCGCGTACGCATATGTACCTTTGTCCCCGGTGACTTCGTCTTGCGCGACAATGAAGCTTCAAACGCTGAAAAACCGGGCAAATTAGCGCCCAAATGGGAAGGACCATACATTATCAACGAAGTCTTAGGTAAAGGAGCGTACACTTTAAAAAGACTTGATGGGACACTAGTCCCGCGCACCTGGAACGCGCAACAGTTGCGCAGGTGTTACATATAAACCAGTCTACAAAAGCGGAAGAACATACAGGCAATGTATTTCTTTATTATCCCTTGTATTACGAGCCTTGCGCTCTCATCAATACAAACATCATCTTTACTTGTATCAATGTTTATTACAAATTGCATATAATTTCTTTGGTTCGAGCGAAAACAATATGGTCAAACATTGTACACCTCATGAACAGTCTAAACCAGGCAAGCTGTCACGCCTTGTGGACAAACGTTCACACATGAGCACAATACCATTTCTCATTCGCCCAACCTATCCAAAAGCAATTAAACACGTGCAACATATTGTAATCCAAACATGCAAGAAACAAACCCTACGGGAGTAGTAGCATATATCACAATATACATATCATCAAAAGTGTAACATAAACACTTAGCAAGATCATGGAAATGATCTTCAAAAAAGAAATTGTTCAGATTTCCAACAAAAAACATTAAAACTAGCCCTAAGGATAAAAACGTAACCAGCATCGGAATCATCATCAACAGCAGACACCTGCTCACACCGGCGAATTTTCCGGCGTCGATATACCAACCGGCATTCTTTCTACCGAAGCATCGGAAACCGAGCTATCAAACTATCAGCATCTAGTACAATGCTAACATCATCAGAAACATCCGTATGTTGAGGAACTTTGCAAACAGAATCTACAGCTACCGGAGAAACAGGTTGGATCAGACCCTTTACCGGAACAGCAACACAGGGTGGTAACCTAGAAAGCAACATGAGGCCTTCAGCAGCTTCATAAACCCTAAGAACATCCAACAGAAGACCAGTATGGTAAGAGCGTTTCATCTTCCTCGTCAAAAAATCAACAAGACAATTAGACATCTTGAACGTACCTATATATAGAAGAACTCAACTTCGAGAAAAGAGAAATTCAACCATCATGATTAAATGTCAGGAAACATCACGTCCAAACGGCGCTACAGGAACAAGGGTCTTATCCCCATTAAAGAATGTAGGATCGGATTGCGACCTAAAGGAGTCGTTCGGAAGAGTTCTAGTCCGTTTCAGAGGCGGAAACAAAGAAACGGATGTGTAAACAGCTTGAAATACACTTTAATCCTCTTGTATATTGATTTTACAACCTTTACAATCAGAAGGAAAACCGGCAGCACCTCGGTATCACTCAGCAAATTCCGTTACAAATGAAATCTACACAAGCCTATATATACTATTAAGATTTCGCTTGGAAACACTTCAAGCGAAATCCAATTGTTAACAATTCAAGCGAAAACTTCAATTATAACATTCTGATTTCAAGCGAAAACTCTAGAATATGATTTGTCTTATTGTGATGATGCAATGATGATGTCACTCATGTGATGTCATCATTCTAAATTATGATCTCATACTCATTCTGATCTGCAACAAACCCGAGACTCGATATAAGACGAAGACGATAGATGAATGCACTAACAGACTCCCCCTCAGATGTTGACGAGTCTTAAGTGTCGAGACTTCTCAATCTTCAGTCTTTATCAGTCTTTGAGCTTCCTTCATGATCTCTATCTGGCTCTATCCTATCTCCAATTCTCTTTCAAGATCTCTGGCTCCTAGCTCTTGCATCCTCAGACTCTCTTACTCTAACAGACTCCCCCTCAACTTGTGCTGGGATCGAAATCTGGCTTTCACAGGTTCAGGTATCGTAACCTATCTCACCTGCATATTCTCTACCCAAAACATAAGTTTCATACAAGATAAGATATAACAAATTTTGAAACTTTTCTAATCACTTGAAGACACAACCCTGAATACATCATTTTCAAGACAATTTTTGATGAACCACATGAATGATTATCATTTCCATTTATCACAACTTCAAACACAATTTTCCAAACCTGTTCGTCACGTTTAGCACTCGGAATTTTGAAAATCAGCTTTTCAACATCAGTCGTCTAAAATCTTTTTGAATTTTTAAAATTTATGCTAAAACACACCGAAACTCTTTTTGGATTTTTTGAAATAACCGAAATGAAATGCAGCAAAGAAATATTTACAAACAATATTTTTGTGAGTTTGTGTAAGAGGATCATATCAGTTTATGAGACAAATCACCAACACCGTTAAGCTTTAAACATTTTAAGTTTTAAACGATTCACTTAGATTGTCAGTATACTGATCCACTTAAATTTTCACACAAAGTTCAATTGTTTCGAGATACGAGATTAATGTCTTGGATACTTAAACTTATTCGCGTGTCCCACCTCAGAATATACTCTCGTATCCAGATCCCAATAATCAGTCTTACAGGTAATTATGACACCAATGATATCTGTATATAAATTAGGTAATGCGAGGGCCGAGGGATCTCAGGTCGATACTTCCGTATACGCAGAGAGATATCAGCTTCGACTTTAAGGAATGTCCCCTTTAGAGGATCTTTTAGCTACAACAGCAGCGACTATCAATTTTATTGTTTCATCAGCATGCTGAGGGTTTATGCTATGTTTCAAGCATTGCGGAAAGTATTATCCAAGGACTAGGTCAGAACTACCGTTTAGCAGAAGTCCTGGAATAATACCCCAGACATCATTGAGTATAAAGACCTAGTATATCAGATTATGAGACCTTTCAAACAAGATTTCGAGGGTTACCCATATATCCGAGAGATATTACCCACGAATTAAGCAAGTTTGAATTTAGGTTTATATCTCGTCACAATCTACTAAATGTGCAAAAACCTACTCACACATCCACAGTGAGATCGTTTATCACATTTGACTTTCCATTTCTTTAGCATGTTGTGATAGTCCACTGATGTACTATCATTTCCTCTTTTCGCACAACAAAACTCTTTTTCATTTTATCATGTTTTTGGCTTTTTTCAAATTTTCAAATGTTTTTGGATTTTCTGAAAATTTTTACTCCCCCTAAAATGCAAACACATTTTAGAAAATTTGAAAACAAACTCTACAATAAAGTGACAACCGATATCAAATCGCTTCAATTCGCCATCCACTTGGCATAAACAATCAGAACTCCCCCTTACAACAAACTATTTTCCCATTGTGATTTCAAAACACTTAAGTTTGTTTTAATCAAATGGTTTTTCCGGAAAATAAGTTTGATTTTACCAATTGTAGGTTAGGGGTGTGGCTCATCACATTGTCTTTCAAAATATCACTTGTAAGCATGGTCCAATCAAGTTTAACTTAATGACCTTGATTAACCACTTGTCAATGAAAACCTCTTTCAACCACTTACAGGTACATTTCACCAACCATAATCACTTGTAAATCGAAATATAACAATTTAAATATACCACCTGTACTTTTACCAACCAAACCACTTGTAGAATCCTTTACTAAGAAAGATGCCGATTCCTGCTCCACTCTTAACAACCTGGGAGCTCCGGCAAGTCAGGAATTTATGGTGAAAATGCTGTCACCCAAGCCTGACCAGCCTTGGGTGATTTTGGTGGCAAACATCTGTCCCACCAACATTTTGATTTGTAAAATTCTTTAGCATCCTTCACTTTCCTGTCAACCATCTTCCCAAAAATATGTTTGACTTTCCTATTGAAAGCCTTCTCAACATCAAATTCTCCCTTATCAGTGAAGAATTGATTTGAGATCTCTACCTTTCCCACTTTCTTCATCAAATTTTCCTTTGACAATGGAGGAAAATTCTCATCGTTCACATCTGGAACGGAATTCACAACCTTTTTATCAACCAAAGACTCTTCTGATTTTATGGAATCAGATTCATTGTCAGAATTACCCTCAGATTTAACCACCCATTTTTGCTTGCTCAAATCACCTCTTCTTTTGTAAAACCTTTTTGAACTTTCTCCTTCCTCAGAAGTAGAATTTTCAAACTTTTTAACATTTTTTACAAGTTGTTCTTTCTTATCAACACAAGTCTTTCTCAAAACAAAGTTAGAAGAAACTTCCTATTTTTGATAGTTGGTCTTGGGGCAATTCCAAGCTATATGTCCAACTTCTTGACATTTGAAACAGGTTCTTCTGTCAACTCTTTCAGCAAACCTTCTCACATTTTTCTTCACTTCAGCAAGAAACTCCTGGTTTGACTGCTTCCAGAACGGTTTCTTCTGTTCATCCTCTGAACTTCCTCCTGAAACAAATTTTGTTTTTGGTTTATAAGTTTTCTGATTTTTATAATTTTCTGAAGAATTGAAACCTAATCCATTCTTTTTGTAATTACGATTATGGTTCGGTTTCTTTCGATAACCTGAACCAGAACTGTAACCCTTTTTCTTGTTCAATCTCTGTTGAACTCTTGAAGTGTACTTTTTAGGTTTTTCATGAAGATTTAAATCTTTTATTTCAAAAATATTAATTTATGTTAATTTGAAAACCTGTTTGATCATTTCAGTTTTAACACTTCTTATTGGAAATTCCTCATCAGAATATAATTTGTCTGAATCAAACAAAGTATAAACCACTTTGATTGACCCGTCATTCAAATTAGATTTTGATAATAGAAATTCTCTATTATAAACCCTGTTAACCGGTGAACTCGGACTCTTTTCTGACAAACTCGGACTATTTTCTGACGAACTCGAACTCTTAGATTTAGACTCCGACTTTGACTCTTCATCCGTATCCAACACCTGATCGACAACTTTCTTTATTAACTCAGACTCATGATCAGTGTCAGACGCTGTGAATATAACATCAATATTGTCTGGTAATTCATCAATGATTTCAGACTTTAACTTGATGTTTAGAGCCTTGTCTACTCGTTCCTCATTTGTCCTTCTGGGAGAATAAGTTTCATGAATCGGGGGCGGACATCTGTTATACTTGACACTTTGTGACTTACCAGTGTCCTCTTCTTTGTCTTTCTTCTTCTTGAAAGCTTCCAAACCTGCAACAGTAGGATAAACACGATCAATCAGATAATCACAAGTAGTATAACTCAAAAGTAATCGGTTAATCCTTTCACTCTCAATCTTTCCAAGTTCCAGCTCCTTCTTTAGATTCGCACAATCTTCAATATAGTCATTGATGACACTTTGCTTCGTCATTAGGGTTCCATTCATCTGTTCATTTGCTTTCTCAAACTCTGAGTTTGCCTTTTTCAAACAATCAACTGTCATGTTCAGCACATCATAAGACTCCTTTACATACTTCACATCAGACAGTAAATCTTCTTTCATCTTCTCTAAATCAATAATCTTCTTGTCTTTTTCTTCACAAGCTTTACAAGATTCTGAACATTTTGAACATGGTTTTTCAACTTCAATCATTTTTTCAACTATCTTTTCAATCTCAACAATCTTTTCTACTTCGACGATTTTCTCTATTTTGACAAGTTTCTCAACTTCGACTAATTTTTCAACTTCAACTACTTTTTCAACTTCAACAATTTTCTCGATCTCGACAATCTTTTCAACAACTGGTTCTTCAGATTCTATTTCAGCTTTCTGTCCCTCAGTTTCTTTTGTTGAGCTTTCTTCAACTTCTGCTTTCAACTCATGTTCTTCAATTTTCTGAATAAACTGTGCCAGATTCATGTTTTCATGTTTTCTCATATGTTTTACAATCAACAGATAAGTTCCCCATTTTTGCTGTGGTAAAGCATCAGCAAGTTTATCAATCCATTCATCATTGTCCTTCTTAATGTTCAATCTTCCCATTTCCACGACTAAATGACAATATCTATCAATGGTCATCTTTTTTGTTTCATGGTCAAAAGCTACAAACATGTCAAAAGACTTCTTCAACAACTCCTTTTCCATGTTTCAAAGTCAAGGCTTCACAAACACAAACTTTCTTGTTTTAAAAAAACTGTTTTCAAACAAGCTGTATCACCTTATAAAAACACCTGCAAACAATCAAACAAACGATCAGTTTAAACTAACTGAATACTTAACAGTGTGTTTGTGAAATCAATCTAAGACTCGTTGTCGAAGACTTGCAGACCGACTAAGACTCCAAATTGTGAAAACTGAGTGAATGAGCCGAAACCAACTATGTGTATCCGACACTAATCCAAGTCACATGGGCTGGTGAAATGGACCCAACAACCGAAACTCTTGTGAACTTTACCTTTGTATGAAATGTTTGACACACTGTGCGGACTGCAGAATGACAAACTGTGCGGACAGCTATGACCCGGACCAATTTCAAACCATAAGACTTGGACCTTTTACACACCGATTTATTTGGCTTTGATACACAATATAAATCTCTATCACGTGTAAACTGACAAATCTTGAAATTACACGATTACTGATTTGGGCCTTATATGTATGAAACTCATGATAACTTGGGCTGCTTTATCTTGATCACATGGGCTGACAAATTGACTTTAAGAACTTGCCGACAAGACTTTAATCAGATCACATGCTATTTTTATGAATCGACAACAACACATGCAACTTTGGAATTTTCAACAATACCCACAAACCAATATTATCATGCAAATAACCACTAGCCGGCAATTTGATATGATTCACAACAATACATGTCAGACAACAACTTTGATATTTTCAATTCAACAAATGCAACTGCAACATGCAGCCGACAACAAAAAATATCAAGATGATATGATTGGACCTTAATCCCACTATGTCTAGTGAACTATCATTAACATGCACTGGGCTGTTCAAATGTAATGGACTTTTACCAGTTTTTTTTTATTTTTATGTTCACATGCACATGAATCAATATATTCACATCACCCGATATATTCACATGTATCCTGACAACCTCATTTTTTACACACAACTCGATGTACCTTCACAACATTCGATACGTGTTTTCAAGCGGTGAGTCACAGGTTTCAAGCTATATGTCTAGATTGAACTTTTTTTTTTGAACGGCCAACATAAATATTATTATAACAACTAGCAAGAAGCTAGCGCCAAATGTACAATACAACCACAATGATCAAAACTAGCCACCAGCACTGAAACACATTACATTACTTTATTTTCTTGAACTTTATTTTCTTGTCTCAACTAACTGACAACCTCTATTAATACATCTCACATGCAACTGATATTTGATGTTAAACCCGTGAACTTATTTCACACCATTCTATGCATTTTCCACACAATTCTGTTTTTTTTTAAACACGATACAGTGCACTATCAAGCAGATTCAAGCAAGTTCAGATCTAAATGAATATTTAATCGTAATCTCAATGTGTTTTCAAGCAAAATCTAATAACATCTCAAGCTAAATCAACAAGATGTCATATTCAAGCTAGATTACGTGAGGTTCAAGCGAAATTATGCACAAATAACATGATTTCAAGCGAAATCAGATCTAAACAGTTGCTGATGTCATCATTTGTTCGAGCAATTGAAGCGAAAATACACAAAAAATACAAGTTTTAGCTCGATTTTAAACTTGAAATTTTCAATGATTGATTAAACCATGTTTGCGCACAATATATGTGAAATTTATCCGATTTTGACCGTGAAAAGTTTTAATTTTCGGAAAAGAATGGTGTAGAAACAGAAATCGTGATGAAAACAGGCTGTTTTGGCAAGAACTCCTCGTCCTGAGCTCTGATACCAATTGTAGGATCGGATTGCGACCTAAACGAGTCGTTCAGAAGAGTTCTAGTCCGTTTCAGAGGCAGAAACAAAGAAACGGATGTGTAAACAGCTTGAAATACACTTTAATCCTCTTGTATATTGATTTTACAACCTTTACAATCAGAAGGAAAACTGGCAGCACCTCGGTATCACTCAGCAAATTTCGTTACAAATGAAATCTACACAAGCCTATATATACTATTAAGATTTCGCTTGGAAACACTTCAAGCGAAATCCAATTGTTAACAATTCAAGCGAAAACTTCAATTATAACATTCTGATTTCAAGCGAAAACTCTAGAATATGATTTGTCTTATTGTGATGATGCAATGATGATGTCACTCATGTGATGTCATCATTCTAAATTATGATCTCCTACTCATTCTGATCTGCAACAAACCCGAGACTCGATATAAGACGAAGACGACAGATGAATGCACTAACAAAGAAGTTCTGACAAGGCGCCAATACGTATCCCAATGTAAGAAAGACAAACACTCGCAAAAACAAATATTGTGATATCATCACACGTCACGATATGATTACAACAAAAAAAAAAGAAGCAAAGGTCATAATTTTCAAAATCCCCCTTCTTCTTTTGACAAAATTGAAATCTTCTCATAGAAGATTCTGTATGTATCGCACCCAAAAGCATTTCACTCTCATAAGTCCAGTGCTCCACTTATTTGCATAAGTACAACACTAGACTGGGGGGACTTGAAGGGGTAAGGTCCCAAAAACCTCATAAAAAGTATTTGGGACCATACCACAACCTTGCCTTTTAACCTTTTAACCTTGCGCGGCCGCGCACTGGTCTTACAAAAGGAAGAAAGTAATCAGTAGTCTATAGTCGCGCGCCCAAAGGAAATCATAAATCCTTGCGCCTTCTCCCATTAGCAAAGGATAAAAATCCTGAGAATAAATACTTCCGCCTAAATATCCAGACTTGGATATTATTTTACCCAGACTTGGGATTTATTTATTCAGTGGTCTCCACACGATAAAGTACCACACCAGATTACAGCAGTAATCTTCTAGAAGAAATACAATCATGCACCACCCAGACGGTTATAACCGTCTGGACACGTGTCATTACCACAGGCACCCCTGAATTCACAACGAAGGCATGCAATTGGAGAGTAATCTCCACTTGATCACTTTACACGTGGCAAATCCCCAGCCTTCGATCTAAACCACGATCCGTGTGCTCTCACGTCGGATCAAAGAACTTAAACGGAAGGAAATGTAACCGCTTACGGGGTTAGCATCTTCCGTTAACTTTTCACTAACAGGTTTTCCCGCCCAAACGACTCCCGGCTATAAATATGAGAAAAACCCAGGTATGAATTCAAGTTACACACACTTCTCAAATACTTCTTCTTCTTCATTACCCATACTTATTCTCACACCGGAGTCGGGTCAAGGAGAGAACCCTCTTCTCCCCTTGACGAGGCTAACGGTGCTCTTTTTTGCAGAGTTCTCGGAGAATAAAATCGGTTACAACTGAATCAATCGAGAGGGAACTAACCTTTTTATGCGGATTCAAACCCCCTAGATATCTCGGTTCCGACCATTTATCTAGTGTTTCTTCAATCTGTGTTCCCCTGTCCAAAACCGATCAATTTCGTTCCAATAAGTGACAATGTCACAAACTTTGACAAAGTCAAAGTTGAAGATTGTGATGAGAAATCTGATGATGAAAATGAAATAATGAAGAAAAAGAATTTATTTTTGAAGTTAAAAGAAAAGTTTCAAGAAACTGTTTCACAATCAACTGAAAAGGGAGAATGTTCTAAGCAAAAACCTTTGAAGAAGAAAGTGGAACAAAAACAAAAAGAGAAAATTTTGAAAAATGTTCAAAAAGAGAATAAAAGCTCATCAGATCAATCATCCAATCGCAATCAAAAATTACAAAAATTAAAAAATGAAAACTCAAAAATTGTTGGTAATAAGTGGTGCAGGTCGGACCACAGTGCTTCAAATCCAAATCCAGCTTACAAGAGGACAGATGGATATCACCAAGCCAAACAGTGCTATGATCTGAATGTTTGGACTGAGAATGGTGATTGGTACGATAACAGAGTGTGTTACAGATGCGGTTATCAAGGACACATTGCTGTTAACTGTCAGAGTTGGAGGTTTGAATCAAGGAGATGCTTTAACTGCAACATCATTGGCCATATTACTAGAGATTGCTCAATGAGATTAATGAGAAGATCGAGGGTTGAATCTCAGAAGCAGGTAAAGATACCAGTCTCTGTCAAGCCCAAAGAACAGAAAGTTCAAGAACAGAAAGTTCAAGAACCGAAAGTTCAAGAATCGAAAGTAAAGCTTTCACAGGGTCAGAAAGACAGACTGAGGAAAAAGAGGAAGAAGGCGAGAGAGTATCTGGAGAAGATATTGTCCTCGGATACAATTGGTAAAACAGATAAAAATTCTGATAAATCGTCTTGCTCGCCAAAGAATGACAAATCAAGCAAAACGGATTCATCAGATACAAATCTGAGGACGAAAGAGGAAAAGAAGAAGAAGAAAGTTTGTGGCAATGAATCTGTTTCTTCGAAAACAAAGGAGCCACATGTCGGTGATGAATCAGGTTCATCAAAGTCAGACAAGCCACATTCAGGTAATGATTCTGGTATGGTAAAACCAGAAGAGCCATGTGTTGAGGTAAAAAAATGAGAATTCTGGTCTAACAATGGATGATATAAATTTTCCACCATTGTTGAACAAGAATTCAAAATCACCCAAGGACCGTCAGGCTTGGGTGAATTTGTTTAAATGAAAAACCTGACTTGCCGGAGTTCCCAGGTTGGTAAGTGTGGAACATGAATCGGCACATTTCTTGAGAAATTTCACTCTGGTGATTTTTCGCCTTACATGTGGTAAATCAAGGACATTAAGTTATACTTGATTTTCTACAAGTGATGTTTGTGGATTGATCTTAAAAAGGTTAAGTTTTTACAAGTGTTTGAAGAAAACAAAGTGATGAAAGATCCCCGAATTTGTAAAATGACTCACAAAACTAATTTTCCGGAAAAACCATTTTGATTAAAACAAACTTAAGTGTTTTGAAATCACTATGGGAAAATAGTTTGTTATCAGGGGGAGTTCTGATTGTTCAAGCCAAGTGAATGGAGAATTGAAGTGATTCTCATCATGTTGTCAAGTTTCTTGTACAGTTGGTTTTCAAAATTTCCCAGAAAATCAAAATTGAGACATATTTTGATTTTAGGGGGAGTAAAAATTTTCAAAAAATAGAAAATTTGAAAATGTTAAAAACATTGAAAAAATGCAAAAAATGAGTTTTGTTGTCAAAAAGAGGAAATGATTGTAGATCAGTTGGACTGTCACAACATGCTAAAGAAATGGAGAGATAAAAAGTGATAAGCGATCTCACTAAAGATGTGACGGTAGGCTCAGCTAGACTAGTAGATTTGCGATAACGATACAAACTTAAATGAAAAAGCCTAGTTCTAGTGGGAAACATGGTCGAAAGCATAGTACTTAGTTTTGTCCTTCTTGACTGTGTGCCTACTCAGTAATCGCTGATTGTCGAAAGACATAAAACTGGTTAAGTTTGTGAACTTTCACAACTTTGCTAAAAAGTCGCTGTGATTGTGCATTTTATTTTGCAAAGATTTAAACTTGTTTTATTTCTTTATTTTGTTTAAGCATCGGACATCCTCTGCGTATACGTGAGTATCGACCTGGATGTTGTTGCCTAAACGTTCTGCTTTATTTTCTTTGGTGTTTCGTTTAAGCTTTGGATCACCTCTGCGTATACGGGAGTATCGACCTGGTGGTTAAAGCCTAAACAACTTCAACTTATTTTTATTTTCTTATTTTGTTTAAACATTGGACTTTCTCTACGTATACGGAAGTATCGACCTGATTGTTAATGTTTAAACATTCTGCTTTGTTTTTGCACAATTCACAGTTGATAAAAGTTTAAAGGCATTACTTGAGTTAGTGTATTGCATGATGAGAGGATATGCTGAGATCGTGGGGTCCATAAGAATTTAGTGCTATTTAAATATACCTTAAACGTATCGGTAAGCATATCGAAAGTTTTTAGTTTGAGTTTAAGTGGACAACAATATCGTCAATCAACGTGAATCGTTTAGAGATTAAAATGTTTAAAGCTTAACGGTGTTGGTGATTTGTCTCAAAAACTGATATGATCCTCTTACACAAACTCACAAAAATAGTGTCTGTAAATATTTTTTATTGTATGTCTTTTACATAAAAAAAATCCAAAAAGATTTTCGGAGTGTTTTAGCATAAATTTTGAAAAATCCAAAAAGATTCGCGACAACTGATGTTGAAGAACTGATTTTCAAAATTCCAAGTGCTAAACAAGATGAACTGGTTTGGGAGTGTGTGTACTGAATTGAAAAATTTTGATTTAAGAAAGAAATTAAGTTTAGTTAATCAGGGTCATTAATTTGAACTTGATGTAACTATTTCCAGTAAGTTTTTCTTATTGTTTTAAGTAAAAACTTATGTTTTTGATGAGAAAATGTGTGCAGGATATAAACTGAACAGAATTAAAGCCAGGATGTGATCTCAAGGTGATAACTAATTCCAGACAGTGATCCCAGCATGATGAAAGGGGGAGTTTGACGAGGTTAGAGCCAAAGAGAAGATCCTGGTACATGTTATGAAAGAAAAGAGTTCGATCAAGATTGAAGAGTCGTTATAATGAAGACTCTCACTGAAGATTCCGTCAACATTCAAGGGGGAGTCTGTTAGTGCAGTTGTCTGTCGACTTCATCTTAGTTCGAGTCTCGAGTTCGTTGCGGTTTTGATCAAGAGTGACATCATCAGAAATGTCATCATGTGACATCAATGATGACATCACAATATTTTAGATGATGATATTTAGTTCTTGAAAGTCAATACATCACAAGAAGACAAAAGCATTTATGTTACTTTAGATTCTGATTTCGTGCGTAATGTTGTATAGAGGGTGATTTCGCTTATATGGACTTAGATAGGGTTTCGCTTATTTGGTCAAGCAGGTTTCGCTCATGAGTACATGTGTCTCTATGAGCGAAATATCAGCAAGTATATATAGGGGTTCACATAAGCGAAATGAAGTGAAGAACTGCATGTAATCGAGTGTTAATCAATACAATCAGTGATATTAGTGAAAAATCAGCTGTTTCTACCTCTGTTTCTTGTTATTCCGCACCTGAAACGGAGTTGAACACCTCTGAACGACTCGTTCGGGTCAGATCGCGATCCCACACCCCAGACAAGAAAAGGTAATGATATAATATGGGTGATTGTAGACAAGCTAACCAAGTCACCTCATTTCTTACCAATGAAAGAAACTTTCAGTATGGAACAATTAGCCAAGTTGTATATAAATGAAATAGTTTCGTTACATGCAATCCCTTTATCTATTGTTTCTGACAGAGATAGCCGTTTTACCTCTCATTTTTGGACTAGTTTCTAAAAACCAATGGGAACCAAGTTAAATCTATGCACCGCTTATCATCCTCAAACGGACGGACAATGCGAAAGGACAATTCAGACAATGGAAGATATGCTTAGAGCTTGTGTAATTGATTTCGGAGGAAGTTGGGACGATCATCTGCCATTAGTAGAATTTTCTTACAATAACAGCTATCATACTAGTATCAATGCTGCACCATTCGAAGCACTTTATGGACGAAAGTGCCGAACTCTAGTCTGTTGGGCAGAAACTGGAGAAAAGCAACTATCTGGACCCGAGATGGTACTAGAAACAACAGACAAATTATTCAAGTCAAGGAAAGACTTAAGGCAGCACGTGACCGACAAAAGAGTTATGTTTATAACAGGCGAAAGCCATTGGAATTTCAAGTAGGAGACAAGGTCTTATTAAAAGTTTCTCCTTGGAATTATTAGAAAAATAGGACCTGTAGCTTATCAGCTACAACTACCAGAAGAAATGGCAGGAATACATGATGTATTCCATGTATGCAATCTCAAAAAGTGTTTAGCCGATGAATCACTAGTAATACCTCTTAAGGACATAGAGGTAAATGAAAAGCTTAAATTTATAGAGAAGCCTCTATAGATTGAAGACAGAAAAGTCAAGAATCTCAAATACAAAATACTAGTTCTAGTCAAAGTGAAATGGGATTCCAAGAGAGGACCAGAGTACACATGGGAGCTTGAATTAGAGATGCAGAGGAAATATCTACACCTGTTCCAGTAGACCTTGAGGACGAGTTCTAAAACAAGGTGGGGAGGATATAACAACCCTCCTAAAATATATGGAACCCCCCTATACGTCCTAAAATACACCCCGTATATGAAAAATAGGCTCTAAATACTTTGATTTTACAAAAATAAAATAAAAACAAAGTTTAATGGTCTCTGGAGGTGCGCGACAAAGCCAGTAAAGGCTATCGCGGGCCGCGACCTCCTTGACACCAGGCCTCCTCCGGAACTGCCACGTGTCACGTGCGTGTCGAGTCAAGTGGACGAGTCAGCCAAGCTAGGGCCTACCCATGTTGGCATCGCGGGCCACGAAGCCCTCTTCTATTTCCCTCGCGGGGCACGACAGGGTCTATGATCAACCCTATAAATAGAGACGAGAGGCTCAGTTCACAAATCGTTCATCACACAATTCTCTCTCTATATTTCGGAATAACTAAAGTAATACCAGCGCATAATACCCACTAAAATAGCGAAGCTCTGCCTCGTTGTAAGTATTTTAACCCCCAGTTACGTATTAGATCCGCTGCCCGATTGATCTAGTGCTCCGTAACGACTGTCGAGGCTCTGCCCGACGTAGTCGTTGGAGTTCTGTCTCGGGGATGGTATAACTAATGTAAAATTGGGTTATTATACTAACGCGTGTGCATTATTTAAAATTTATAGATTATAACCAGGAAGCCACAAGAAATTACCTAAGCTAGCAATGTGAGTAATCTCCTTTTTGTAAACCTTTTTGCAACCTATTTTTACAAAACCTTAAATATTTTAAAATAATTAGCAGTGATTGAGTCTTTGTAATTCTTCAATTACTGTCGGTATGTTGGGGTTTTGTATACAAAATATGGAACACGTTACCATTGGACAATGAGATAGCTAATGAGTAATATGACCCACCAGTCAGGATTGACAATACTAAATGAGTAATTGTGTGTAGATATAAACACTGTAATCGCTCTCAATACTGAAAAAGGATAAAAACTCTTCTTGATTAAATTGGGATTCACACACCAGTATTTCCCACTGATAAAATTTTTTTTAAACCCGTTTCAGGTAACAAAATGTAAAAGCCAAATGGAAGCCAGCTGGACAGTACTGAATGCTTGGAAAAATGGCTATAAAAGTTACCTAAATAAAGAAAGATGTTTTATTTCAATAAAATGGGGTTTATCCCTACAAACCTGTTTGTAACGAAAACTTGGGTTTTATCCCTATATAATTATTATTATTATTATTATAAAATGTGGTGTTTTACTCTGATAAAATATTTCCTAACTACGGTCCTGATGAAAATTCCGCTGCCAATTAATAATAAACACTGATTCCACAATCTCTGAGTAGGCCGTGGCCGCCCGCCTCCCGAGGCAGGGGTCGGGGGTTGCGACACTATTGAGTGCCACACGGAGTGCACTATCATCAGCACCTGTGGCTCAATACAACCAACTTTGACCACAGAAAAGGTGAGTATGTACGGAAAAGGGTCCTCCGGTGGCGCCGGCCACCGATACCCAAGAAACGACGGGAGAGAGAAAGGCGAAAAAGAAGAAGAAAATAGGGAAGAACTCTACAAGGAACCCGCGACAACATTCTTTGTTTCTAACATACTGGCGATGGTAACGGAGATGGAGCTATGGACAGAGAGTAAAGCATGTGGGGTCCTGGTGGATGCGTATATTGCCAGAAAAAGAGATACACGGGGAAACAAATTTGGTTTCCTTTGGTTTGTTAGAATCAAAGACATGGGAAATATGGTAAAGGCACTAAATAGGATTACTTTCTTTGGGGTCAGGGTGTTTGTGAAGGTGGCAAAGTTTGTAATAGTTATCAACAGAGATGGATACCAAGATAACCAGAAGAAATGGATACCAAAAGTGTACGATTATGCATCGCATAAGAAACTACCGGTTTATGGAAATGAGAATAACCAATATGTTAACAACGAAAAGGAGGTCAGAAACACAAAGCCGGAGGAGGAAAAAAGAGAAACAGGGGAGACCAACCAAATGATACGATTCATCAAAGCGTCAACCACCGCCAAAGTCCTGGGGGAATGGGTAGGGGTTGTGAAAGATGTAGATGCTTTCGGGGAACTGTATACAATGCTAGAACAGGCGAACATATGGGCGGCAAATATAAGGTATATAGGGGGAAAAGATCTTAGTAACTATGAAATCGCCGGAGGTGGCTAATTATTTCAGAGGAAACAAAACAATCTGGGAAAGAAGACTGGAATCCGTGGAGATATGATTTGGAAAACATATTGAATTTCAATGCCTGGCATGGCTGAAGATTACTGGAGTACCAATTCAGTAATGGGGGAATAAATAATGCAGAACATTGGAGGTAGATTTAGGGAAGTTTTTTATCCTTCTGATACAGATAGAAACGATTTGAACCTGCACTTCGATGTGGAAAATTAAATACAGTGTTTATGTAAGCAGGAAACACAGTTTGCTAATTTAAGCGAGGCTATGATAAGGGGTTTTTGGTCTAATGATTCTCTGGAGATAGAGATTGTAAATGCATAGGGGAGATCTAGGGGGCTGGTAACAGTTTGGGATCCAATGATTTTCAATCGATTGGGTACTATTAAACATGATTTCTTTATGGTGATTTCATGGAAAATTGAAGGCATAGAGGAAAAGATCAACTTGGTTAACATTTATGCACCAAACGATACGGTCAAGAAGCAAAACCTATGGGTAAAATTTTTGGTGGATAAAACACTTCTTGGAAGGGTTATGGATTATGGTTGGAGACTATAACGAAGTCAGAATGGAAGATGATAGAATGTTCTCCAAGTTTGATGCTAATGGAACCATGTCATTCAACTGTTTCATAGTTGAAGCTGGGTTATTGGAATATCAGATGACCGGCTTGATGTTCACATTCATGCCAGAAAATGGGTCTAGTATGAGTAAGATTGATCATGTGTTGGTGTGCGATTCATTTATGAATAAATGGCCATGTGCAAAACTGGAAGCATTACCACGATACTTATCGGATCATAATCCATTAGTATTGACTTGTTCTCTTGTGGACTACGGTCCGCTACCATTCAGGCTATACAATTCATGGATGTGGAAGGCGGGCTTAGAATAAATTATAAAGGAGGCGTTTGATACACATGTGACGGGCGAGAATGGTTTTAAAAACTTTGGAGCAATACTAAAAACTATAAAGATAAAAATAAAAGAATCGAGAAGGAAGAGAAAGAAATAGTGGAAACTAGAAAAGTGCTGGAAGCTATAGAACATAAGGCTGAAGAAAGGAAATTAAAGAATGAAGAAAAGAAAGAAAGGATAAAAGGGAGGCTAACAATCCGGAGTTATGAGAACCAAAAGTTGGAAGGCTTAAAACAAAAGGAAAAGATAAAATGGGTGAAACTGGGAGATGAGAATTCTGGATTTTTCCACAAAGTGATAAATTGTCGAAAACCCAAGAATCGTATAAATAAAATTACACTGGATGAGGAGACGATTAGTATACCAAAAGAAGTCAAAACAGGAATTATGAAGGCCTTCATGAAAGTATTCGAAGAACTGGTGGAGTCACGCCCATCATTGGATCGTAGAGATTTTCAAAAATTATCAGGGGTGCAAGCGAGTCATCTAATTGAGGTTTTCTCTAATAAGGAAGTGAAGGATGTAATATGGGCCTGCTGTAACAACACCCAAAAACACCTTATAAGGAGCCATGATCGCAACCCGGACTGGTACGGTGTGAACCAATATGAAAAACAAAGAATCTTGAAACTGGACTCTCGGGAGACACGCGGGGGGAACCTCTAAATCTTCCGCCTGTCGCTGGGGAGTACCAAGATGTGTTTATCTCGAGTGCTACGAGTGGCAAGTCTATACATGCAACGAAGCCTGTCTAAGAAAAACATGTGTCTCAGGCGACATGCGGAAGGGACCTCAGTCCCGTGCGCGACGCGGGGGGAGTCCAAAATGTGCTAGAAATATAGTGGCTTAGGGCAGAAGCTTGTGCACATGTTCAATGTTCTTTTGACGAAAACTCGTTCTGATATCTCCATTTTCTTACAACACCCCACCCCTAAACTATGAAGCTTTGCCCCGTTGTATGTGTTTTAGCCCTGATCACTGATTCGATACCCTGTCCGATCGATTCAAAACCCAGCAACGGATGCCAATGTGCTGCCTGAATAAGGCTATACTTTGTAAACTACGTTTGGGTTTTGATCTTGTGATGTATCGTTGAAGTTTGAGTTGGGTTATTAAACTAACACGTGTGCATTGTATATTTTTATTAAGAACTCAAGAATTATACCAGAAATTATACCAGGAGGCTTTAAGTTAAAACCTTATGTCTACAAAGTGAGTCATTCTTCTTTTTCTCCCAACATTATGAGTCATTCTTTCTTTTTACGAAATGCTTTGCAAAACCCTAAATGTTTTTCAGTTATACTTACAATGATTAAGTTTTTGTATTCTTCAACTTACTACACTACTAGTATGTGGGGTTTTGTATACATTACTTGATAATCTTCACCATTGGACAACGGGTTAGCCAATGTGTGATATGACCATAGTCACAGATCCGATCGAGTGACAAATACCGAATGGAGTATTTGTTAGATATAAACAATGTAATCACCCTTGATACTATAAAATATAACAATGTGTCTTTTTATACAAATGAATGAACTCACCAGTATTTTTTGCTGCTAAAATGTTTTCAAAATGCGTTTCAGGTAACTTACTGTGAAGGTAATAGAAGCCTGCTATGGAGCACTGAAGGCTTAAATAAAGTGGCTATGATTACCTGAATAAAAGAAAAAAATTGTGTTTTATCAATTAAGGGTTTATCCCTATTTGATTGTAATATGGGTTTTATCCCACTTGTTTAATATTAACTTTGGTGTTTTACAAACTCTGAAATATTTCCTAACTACGATCCTGATGAAAATTTTTCCACTGCAAATTTAATAAACACCGGTACCACCTGCATCTGGTTCATGGCTCCCACCCATGGTGGGGTCGGGGGCGACGACAGAAAGTGGTATTAATGTTAGAAAATTCATATATAGAGCCACTGGTTTAAGCTATTCAGGTGTTCTTTTAATGCCTAAACATAAACATTAATGTTAGAAAATTCATATATAGAATAATTTATGTGTTATTTCTTTAAATATAAAGATCATATATATGTGGAATTTTTATATTATTTTTGACAATTTCTAAGTCCATAGTATGAGTGATAAAAGTGTGTCCGATGATTTCCAACATATGTGTGATTCAGAGGTAAACAAACGAAGGACCATCCGGAGCCATAACAATATATGAAGCGGATGCGGAAGGATCTTTCATTTTTAAAGCCAAATCTACTGAATCTATACCACCTAAGAAGAAAGGATGGTTTAATAAAGAGAAAAGGGGAAGAAAAAGAAAAACACAATAGCTACCATAACCTTATCTGAAGGAACCACTCAAATCCCATTAACCAAACGACTGTGGGAGGAACTCGACCGTAGATTAGCAAACTATGATATGTTTCAACCTATAGCTGAAGAAACAAACCCATACATTTTAACTCAGAACCTATCCAAATAAATCCTCAACCAAACCCGCATTTAACCTAGAGGAAATCCCAAGGATACCTGCACCGACACCAAATCCAATGGAACAATGGTGGGCAAATGACTGGGAATTTCAAAACCTCATACAAGACCTTTATCTCCAACCACAACCACAATTAACACCATACATCCCGAATGCCTATCCAGCCATGAGCTCCGAGAATATTGCTGAGTTGAGGCAATATGGAGAGGAGTTGTTGTCAGAAGGACATCGAGTCTGTGATATAGGATAAAAGCCCGTATGGGAATACGACGAGAGGGAACTGCAATTCTGAAAAGAAGACAAACAAAATATAATAATAATTTATAATATATATAACACATATATATCTATCTACGCATACTAAAACACTAAAATACTGACGTATATGATTATAGTTGTAATGATGCAATATATATATATTGCATTGATCGATGGTTTTTGATAAAATGTGTTAGAATTTTGGTTTTCTTTTTATTATTCTGTGATATTAATACTTGAAAATGTTGCAATTCGGTTGTCGAATGAAGTATCACATAATCAAGAAATTCACACTAGTAACGGAAATTCTTTGGATAAGAGTGCTATAGAAAATATAGTAGCTCAAGGAATAGCTAATGCCATACCATCGATTATTGAAGCTATTAAAATTTCTATGCATGTAAACAATAGTATAACTATAAGTTGTAAGCATACTCATCACATCGAACCTAGCCATAATGCCAATGGAGATTGGTGTGTGTAAGGTGTAATATGTTTTATTAATATTTTAAGCCCATTTTACACATTAGTCAAGTTTTAAATTTATAAAACACGATATTATACTAACACTAAACACACACATGGGCAAGTGCACCCATCGTGAGCGTAGTATAGCGTTGGTAAGATACCGAGGTCGTCCAAGGACATAAGAGCTTTTAGTACCGGTTTATCCTCAACGTCTAATCAAACTAAAACTTTTGGAAAAGGTTTTAAGCATGAAAAATAGAAACTAAAATGCTGAAATAAAAATAAAATAAAAACAGATAGACAAGATGAATCACTTGGATCCGACTCGACATTAATGCATCCTTTGATGATTTCCGCACTTTTGCACTTTTTAAGAAATAAAATAAAAAACACTTTTTCCCAACCCCGAACTCCATCTCTTTATCTACCATTGCGTGAGCAGTGGTTAGGAATGGTCTTCATAGAATGAGTGGTACTTTGGTGTCTTCCTCCATATCGAATATGACAAAGTCGACCGGGAAGACAAAGTCTCCGACTTTTACCAATAGATTTTCGGCGAAACCTTGTGGATATTTGATAGACCTATCGACGAGTTGTATGCTCATCTTTGTGGGACTTGTTTTACCTAGTACGAGTCGGTCAAACATTGATGCGGGCATGAGATTGATGCTAGCCCCAAGATCGGCCAGCGCATTGCGTATAGGTGATCCCCCAATGGAACAAGGGATGGTGAAGCTTCCGGGGTCGATTTTCTTTTGTGGGAGTTTGTTGAGTAGTACGGCGGAGCATTCTTCTCTTAAATTAACTAATTGCAATGTTTCAATTTTCCTTTTGTGAGTGAGAAAGTCTCTCATATATTTTGAATATTTAGGCATTTGAGTGAGGACTTCCACAAATGAAAGATTGATGTGCAATTATTTTAGTAAGTTTATGAATTTTGTGAATTGCTCATCGGTCTTTTGGCGAAGTAACCGACCGGGGTAGGGCACTGAGGGGTTCTTGGTAGGTTCGTGATTTGGCAGAGGAGTTGTCTCTTTTTGGGGTGTTGGTGAGGTCGTGGTTTGAATGGGCGGACTTTTGTCGGATAGAGGTATTAGAGCCTCCTCGGGACCTACGGAACGGTTTCTCAATGTTATGAGATGCACTTATGCCTTTGGGTTGGTCTCGGTATTGCTGGGTAACGTGCCTTGTGGTCTCTCGGAGAAATTTTGAGCTAGTTGATTTAGTTGTTTTTCAATGTTTTGAATACTAGCTTGTTGATTTCTAAAGCTCGATTCCATTTGTTGGAATCGATCCGAGTTATTCTTTTCGGTGTCGGAGACGAGGCGTGAGATAGTATCCTCAAGCCTCTCTCGTCCCCCTTGTTGTTGTTGAGAGAAATTTTGTGACTCATTTCTTGGTTGTTAAAAGTTTGTTCGTTGGTTTTGTTGATTACTACCATTGCCGGGTTCTCTCCAACCAAGCTTAGGGTGGTTACGCCATCCTTGGTTGTAGGTACCCGTTGTGGGACCTGACGATCTAGGTCTATTATCAATGTAGTTTACCATTTCTGTTTGATTATCCATTTCTTTCATACAACTCCAATTTTCATGTGGCCCACCACACCCTTCGCAAGCAATAACCGAGACCGTTTTTTCCATATCTAACTTTTTGATTTTCGAAGAGAGGGCCTCGATTTAGGCTTGTAAAGAAGTGCTCTCATCTACCTTATGGGCACCCCGGGCAATGGATTTTGTGCCTCGGGCAGTGTGCCATTGAAAACTGTTTTGAGCAATTTCCTCAAATTGATTATAAATTTCATTTGGGCGACGATTACCTGGAAGTCCCCCGGAGCTAGAGTATAGCGTTTCTCTTGTGTGTGGCAACAACCCATTATAGAAAGTGGATACTTGTTGCCATATTGCAAGGCCATGATGAGGGCATTTTCTAAATAGCTCCTTGAATCTTTCCCAAGTTTCATATAAGGATTCCCCGTCCTCTTGTGAGTATGCATTAACTTTAGTCATTAATTTAGATGTTTTAGAAGGAGGGAAATACGTATATAGAAAATTTTGGGCTAGTTCATCCCAAGTGTTTATCGAACCACTTGGGAGGGTGTTAAGCCAAGCCTTAGCTCAGTCTTTTAGTGAAAACGGGAACATTTAGAGGCGGATGGCGTCATTTGATGCCCCGTTGATCCAAAAAATTGGTAATATGTAAATGAGGATCTTCATCCGCAAGCCCATGGAAAGTTGCGGAGTTTTGGAGCATATGTATCAAATGCGGCTGAAGTTCAAAGTTGTTGGCATCGACATTCGGTGCATTGATAGCGGCGCCGAGATTACCTACCGTGGGCAGTAGGTAATCCATTAGGGTACGCTGATCCGCCATTGGAAGTGGGTCCCCTGAAACTTTCTCTTGGATTTTAGCTTTAATTCTTTTTCTTAGAAAGCGTTCGGGTTCGTCTAGAGGTTCCTTTATGTCTTTATTGGAACTGGAGCTCATGCACTGCGTAAGAAGTTCAGGTGTTGCGCCTGGGTCCCAAGTCCTGTGATAAAAACAAAAAAGATTGTTGGTCAGAAGTCTCACCACGGCCCGTGGTCGTGGTTACAGTGTTTATTTTCTGGATCCCAGTTACTGGAGGGTTCAACACGGCCCCGTGCTACACTGCCACGGCCCCATGCGCACCCTTCTGTAACTCAGAAAACAAAAACTGCTAGTAAGGATGCCTGGCACGACTCGTGTCCAACCAGGCACGGCCCCGTGCTGAAGTCTCTAGAAGCTAAAAAAAATTTAGAAAAATCCTAAAAAACAGAAAAATAAGAAAAATGATTAGGCCATTGATTCCTAACTTTCTTAAATCCTCGTGTCCCCGGCAGCGGCGCCAAAAACTTAGTGTGTGTAAGGTGTAATATGTTTTTATTAATATTTTAAGCCCATTTTACACATTAGTCAAGTTTTAAATTTATAAAACACGATATTCTACTAACACTAAACACACACATGTGCAAGTGCACCCATCGTGAGTGTAGTATAGCGTTGGTAAGATACCAAGTTCGTCAAAGGACACAAGAGCTTTTAGTACCGGTTTATCCTCAACGTCTAATCAAACTAAAATTTTTGGAAAAGGTTTTAAGCATGAAAAATAAAAACTAAAATGCTAAAATAAAAATAAAATAAAAACAGATAGACAAGATGAATCACTTGGATCCGACTCACCTTTAATGTATCCTTTGATGATTTCCGCACTTTTGCACTTTTTAAGAGATTATCTTAGTTATAGTAGTAGGCCCCTCTTTTGAAGGTGACGTTACCCTCAACCTAGTGGTTTGAGTCAGTAGGGATACAATCCCAAAGGGTCGGAATATTGGAAGATAATTAGTTAAGTTATTAATGCGAAAAGTGGTAGGCCCCTCTTTTGAAGGTGACGTTACCCTCAGCTAAGTGGTTTGAGTCAGCAGGGATACAATCCCAAGTAGCCGGTTTAATGTATTAATAGTAGTTTACATATGAGGGGATCAAGCCATTCGCACCCCCGCCATTCAATACCTATAGGTATTGAAGGAGGTCCTAGTAAGCTTGACCCAGGTCCTTGCAGGATCTATACACTGAATAAGGCAAGAACCTTACTAAGCCATTCCCTTAACCCCCGACCAGATAGCCAACATATCTCTATATAGACCGTAGAAATATGAATGGTGAAAATCTTTTGCTTTATATAGATAGTAAAGTAATGCCAAGACACCACAGACAAATGATAAAGAAGTTTCACCTTCAACATAAGAAACTAGTTATTAAATCATAAATACAAAACCAAATAAAAAGTGCAAAAAGATTAAAAATAAAAAGTAATACATTAAATGCTTATCTTCACCAAGTGATGTAAGAGACTTAGCCAAACATGGCCTTTGATTGACAAGAACTCTTACAATCAATATTGGATCCTGAGACTACTACACACACTCTAAGGTGGATGATGGATGTTGGTGGTGGATGTGGGTGTTGTAGTGGTGGTGGAGTCGTGGTAAAGTGGGAGAGAGGTGGTTTGCCAAGGGATGCCTTTGAAGTGAGCCAAGCACCCCTATTTATAGCCTGAACAGAAGCCCGGCCACGGCCCCGTGTCCGCTGGACACGCCCCCGTGGCCATCTCCTTTATCTTCCTTCAATAATTGCATTTGTCTGCATTAGGCTCCACACAGCCCCGTGTTCGCTGGGCACGGCCCCATGTGCAGAAGCGTATCTGTAGTATCAAGAATTGCAAGATTCTACAAATCTTAGCGTTGACCATGCCTCGTGCTGAGCTGGGCACGCCCCCACGGTGGGCATAGAAGCTTCTACAGCTTTGTCCATTTCTGCAGACTTCTGACCACGCCCCCCGTGTCCAGTGGGCACGGGTCGTGGTCAGCCTTCTGTTTCTTGTTTTTGCTTATGGAGATGCTGTCGAGGGGTCGGGCATGCCACGTTTATTCCTTTTCTTTGTATTTATGTTAGTTTTTGCTTTTTATTTTTCCTTTTGTTCGTTTTTGCTCATTTGGTCCTGAAAATGCAAAAGGAAGATAAAAACACACTTTTTTCGAGATAATGATTTAAAAAAGGGTCAGTTTTATGCCTCATTTGATTTAATTTATATGTTGCATTTTACACACATCAGAGATAATGATATTCTTGTCAAAACTCCATTTCCCAAACAAAAGAAAGCCACAGCCTATGGGTGTTCTTATAATTATTTTGCTTTGATAATTCCTATAAAAGGAAAGGAATTGGACAGTCATTTGCACAACCTACCTATAGAAACTGTAATATGAAACAGTCAGGAAAATGCTATTTTAAGACAAAACCCTACTGTAATTTCTGCAAAA
The DNA here is from genome assembly GCA_030545235.1 of Helianthus tuberosus. Taxonomy (NCBI): domain Eukaryota; kingdom Viridiplantae; phylum Streptophyta; class Magnoliopsida; order Asterales; family Asteraceae; genus Helianthus; species Helianthus tuberosus. The sequence continues at coordinate 131,152,448 of CM060387.1, read as the reverse complement.
CACCTGGCCAGAAGGAGGAAAAATGCAAGAAGAAAAACCCAGTTTGTTTTAACTACGAAGAAACAGGCCATATCCGTCCCTATTGCTCAAAACTGACAAAGGCACCCTATAACAAGGCGATCAAAACTGACAAAGGCACCCTACAACAAGGCAAAAGCATCAGACGAAGCTAAGAAGAACGCATGAACATTCGTACTTACAACACGGGGGGCAACAATGATTCCCGATGTGATCACCGATACATTTCTTGTCCATGACATCTATGTGAAGGTATTATTTGACTCTAGTACAAATCAAAGTTTTATAAATAATGCATTATGTCAAGTACTTCATCTGTTCAAAACCATAATAGACTTCTTTGGTCTTCACCTTCATCAAATCATTTATTTAGTTACGACACCTTGTGGTGGCGTTTTCATTAACTTGAAGCTTGTGCTAATCTCCTTTGCACACCTGATGTACGGATTTGTTTTTTTTTTCTGTTGGTTCATTGTCTTAAAACAGTCTTAATACAATTATGTGTTAAGATAAGGGTACATAAATTTATGTTATATTCCGGTGTACCTATAACGTTTCTTTCATCGTTGATTGAGAATTCTATGATATTCATTTGTTCTTTCATAATCAATTGAAAATCCTATGAGATTTATTTGAACAAAAATATACAAATTTACTTCATTAAACCTTTCATTTGAACACGAACACGGTGAACTTGTTCGGTCACCGTAATTTATTGAACTATTTTATGACACCTTGCGGCGTCGATATAAACTTGTAGCTTGGGCTAATCATAATCATACAAATCATGTCTTTCATTTAACTCATCATCAAAATAGTCTTAATGAAATTATGTATTAAGACAATGATACACTAAAATCTATTGTATTTCGGTGTATCCTTGCAATTCAATAATGTCAACACGCTAATTTTTCTCATGTCATGGTTTGATAGTTGACAAATCATTTTCGTGCTTCTATTTCATTTGAGCTTGTTGATTCTAAGTCTTCCTTAATTGACGACCAATGCAAGTTTTCCATTGACAGTGAATTCTATTGTTTCTAAAAGTCATTCACAAATTGTAAACATTCGATTTAGACATCTGTTGATCATAAGTCTCTCTTTTGGTTTGACCCATGTAAACTTAGTCACCTTGGTAATTATATCATTACACCTCGTTCGTTTAACATCGATCTCTGGAACTAATTAAGTTGAACCGTTGATTTCTAATTGTTATATGATTTCCTCGTATTCATTTGAAAATGTCATACTATGTCATTTACCTTAATACTATTCATATTGACTAAAACATGACATAACCTTAAAGGAGACATCGTAGCCCAAATCTTGAGGACTAGATTTAAAAAAGGTAGGGAGAATGTAACAATACCCAAAAACACCTTATAAGGACCCCTGATCGTAACCCCGGACTTGTACGGCGTGAACCAGTACGAAAAACAAATAATCTTTAGACAAGACTCTCAGGAAACACACGGGGGTACCCCTAAATCTTCTGTGTGTTGTGGGGAGTACCAAAACGTGTTTATCTTGAGCACAACGAGTGGCAGGGCTATATATGCAACGAAGCTTGTCTAGGCAACATAGGTGTCTCAGGAGACATTCGGAAAGGACCTCAGTCTTGTGCGCGACATGCGGGGGAGTCCAAAATGGGCTAAATATACAGTGGCTTGGGACAGAAGCTTGTGCACATGTTTGACGTTCTTTTGATGAAAACTCGTTCTGATATCTCCATTTTCTTACAACACCCCTCCCCTAAACTGCGAAGCTTTACCCCATTGTAAGTGTTTTAACCATGATCACTGATTCAATACCCTGTCTGATCGACCCAAAACCCAGCAACGGATGCCAAGGTGCTGCCTGAATAAGGCTATACTTTGTTAACTACATTGGGATTTTGTTAACTAACATGTGTGCATTGTATATTTTATTAGGAACTCAAGAATTATACCAGGAGACTTTAACTTAAAACCCTAAGTCTTCAAAGTGAGTCATTCTTCTTTTTCTCACAACATTGTGAGTCATTCTTTCTTTTTACCAAATGCTTTGCAAAACCCTAAATGTTTTTCAGTTATACTTAAAGTGATTAAGTTTTTGTTTTCTGGAAAGTACTACTAATATGTGGGGTTATGTATACATTACTTGATAATCTTCACCATTGGACAACGGGTCAGCCAACGTGTGATATGACTATTATGGCTCATTTTCTAAGCATACATATCCTGACCAATATCCTGCCTTTATTTGTTTATTCGTGACCAGGATGCTGGAAGAGGATATTGGTAACATCTTGGGCGATATCCTGAGGTTTATTGAATTAACCACGTGCAGGTTAAAGCCTGAGACTTGCTAACGGTCAAGTGGACTTCTTCTCCTCAAGACTCGGACGTGTTTGTTGAAGGAGAGACGTTGAACCCGAAAGACCAGGTCTACAACGTTCGATTAAGGAATATTCGGTGGATCCCGGAAGTTTAGGATAGTTTGTTGCATTATCTTTACTATAAATAGATGGGGGCGGATCAGTTTAAGGCACACAATCTACACTTACACTCTCGAACACTTTCACTCTCGAGCTCATTACAAACATCACACTTGTATTCAAATTTCATTGTAACATATAGTCGATCCGCACCACATCCTGCACTGTATCCTGATATTTGAAGCAATAGAAGAACAAGGCAGCTGCGATTGTCAGCTCCCGAGGTTTTATGCCGGCGATCTAGATTGATCAAGGGCTTTCCTCGTACATCTCGGGTCCACCTTTACATTTTCGCTCATTGTTTGATCATAGATACAGCTCATTATCCTGAGCCGTATTCTGATAACTGTTTTTGCAAACTAACAAACCAATACATTTTTTACACATATTTTTAGCACACTACCTCACAAAACTAATTTGATCACTTAATTGCTTAGGTAATTTTTGACCAAAACATTGAGGATAATGTCACTCCATTACATCCCAGAACGTTGAACTTTAGTTCAGCTGTGTATACTGAGGATAACAGGGGGAATATTGTGCCCAGCCTTCCTCAGAATCAGACTCCTGAAATACCCTCCTCGGTCAGGATGTCAACCATGAGGAGCTCAGGATATGCTTCAGGATATGGGCAAAATCCTCCAACGGGTAACGTGTCAAATAATAATAATAATACTCATGCTACTAACAATAGTGGATCTTTGCAGGATACAGGTGTAACATCAGCTCTTACTAGGGAACTTCAGAAGTTGAAGGACATGATATCTAGTGTACCTGGGGTGGTCCAGCCGATCCCGGAAGTGTCCCAAGACAGCCACAAGATATCTCGTTTTGCATATCCTATCTGTGATGCTGAGATCCCAAAGAGATTCCAAACCCCCAACATGAAGCTTTATGATGGGACTACGGATCCTGAAGAGTATATTGCTCAGTATAGGGAAAGAATGGAGATTAACCCTATCCCTCCGGAGCTCAAGGAAGCATGCTTGTGCAAGGGATTTGGTTCTACTCTAACAGGATCAGCCTTAAAATGGCTGTTAAACGTTCCTCCTCACTCAATTACTTCGTTTGCTCATTTGGTTAATTTATTTAATAGTCAATTTTCTTGTAGTCGGAGTTTTGAGAAACTAACCAGTGATCTTTACAGGATAACTCAAGGGCCTCAGGAATCCTTGAGGGATTATGTGAACAAATTCAGTCGAGAATCCTTGGATATCCCACATCTTGATGTTGCAACAGCTGTGCAAGCTTTTAAGATGGGATTACAAAAGGATTCTCAGTTTTATCAGGATCTTGTAATGAATCCCTGCAGGAATCTCGACGAAGCTCGTAACAGGGCTTTGAGATATATCCGTCTGGAAGATGACAGGAAGATGCAAGAAAGGATGAACTCATCTAACACTTATGAGTCAACTAACAGGAAGTCAGAATCCTCATTCAAGTCATATCGGCCTAAGCCATATGGTAGAAATGAAAACAAGAAAGTGAATGCTGTCGAAGATGAGGATACTGAAGAGTATCCTGAGTTGTCTGAATATTGCTTTTCTGTTAACATTCCTGAATTGATATATGCCATGCAGGGTCTAGGAGACAAGGCTAGGTGGCCTCGAAAGAATCAACAAAAGGCTGACTGGAAAGATAAGTCAAAATGGTGTGCTTTCCACGAAGATTTCGGACATGTAACTGAGGATTGCATTGCTCTAAGGAAAGAAATAAGCTATCTTCTAAGCAAGGGATATATGAAAGATCTCTTAGGAAGAAAGAAGAATAAGGGCCAGGATACTGAGAAGGATCCTGAACGAGCAGCATCACCTCCTGCAGTTTCCAAGATAATCAACTTCATTTCAGGAGGATCCGACATTTGTGGAACTTCGTATTCGGCAGCAAAGAGACATGCAAAAGAAGCTAAGGCCGAAAGGGGAGACAAACCTGTCAGGATGACTACCCTCACAACTGACAAAGTGATCACTTTTGATGCTGATGATAGGGATACTGTCCAGGATCCTCACCATGATGCTCTGGTAATAACGTTATATATGGCTAACCATTTTGTACGCAGGATATTAGTTGATAATGGCAGCTCCGTCAACATAATCCAACTAGAAACTCTGAAGAGAATGAATGTATCTCCAATGGATATCACTTCAAAGTCTACCGTGCTTGTTGGGTTCTGTGGAGAGGCTAGACACACAGTGGGAGAGATAAAGTTGCCAGTATACGTTGAAGGAGTCAACTCGATACAACGTTTCTGTGTGATGGATTCTCTCTCCTGCTACAACATCATACTGGGAAGACCGTGGATTCACGATATGAAGGCTGTGCCATCAACATATCACCAATGCATCAAGATACCTACACCTTGGGGAGTTGTCAAAGTCGATAGTGATCAGCAGGAGGCGAAAGAATGCTACTCATCCTCGATGAAATCCTCAACCAAACCTAGTGCAGCATAGCAATTAAAGACGCGGGCCCAGGATATCGTGGAGGATCCGGAGCAGGATGTGAAGAAAATTATCCAGGACCAGGATAATCCTGATATTTCGGTGCTCGTAGGGACCAATATCCCTCAGGATATTGAAGAACAATTAATTAACTTTTTGAAAAGCAGGATGTCAACGTTTGCATGGAAGCATGAGGATATGACAGGCATATCCAAAGATATTATCACTCACAAGCTTGGAATTGATAAATCATTCAAGCCTGTGCAGCAAAAAATAAGGAAGTTTGCTCCTGAGCGGAACACGATTATCCAGGAGGAAGTTGAGAGATTATTAAAATCCAGGATGATCAGAGAGGTTAAGTTCCCGAGGTGGCTAGCAAACGTGGTGGTAGTACAGAAGAAAAATGGGAAATGGAGAGTTTGTGTGGACTACACAGACTTGAACAAAGCGTGCCCTAAAGACCCATTTCCTCTTCCCCACATTGATGCAATGGTAGATGCCACTGCCGGGCATGAAATGCTGACCTTCATGGATGCATCCTCAGGATTTCAACAGATCCAAATGGAGCCTTCTGACCAGGAGGATACTGCCTTCATGACACCAACAGGTATTTATTGTTATACAGCTATGCCTTTTGGTTTGAAAAATGCAGGTGCAACATACCAAAGATTGGTAAACATGATGTTCAAAGACAAACTGGGGGACACCATGGAGGTATATATCGATGATATGGTGGTGAAATCTAAAAAGGCTGAGGATCACCTCCAGGATATCAAGGGAGCATTTGATATCCTTGATCGATACAACATGAAGCTGAATCCTGCTAAATGCCATTTCGGAGTGGGGGCAGGAAAGTTTCTTGGATATATGGTGACAAAAAGGGGGATAGAAGCAAGCTCAGAGCAGATCAAAGCTATCCTGGATATAAAATCACCCTCAAATATGAAGGACGTACAAAGATTGACAGGCCGAGTAGCAGCTTTAAACAGGTTTATCTCGAGATCCTCAGAGAAGTGCAAAGATTTTTATGATATCCTGAAGAAGAACAAAAGATTCGAATGGGGGGAGAAGCATGAAGCAGCCTTGCAGGATTTGAAACGATATCTCTCAACCGCACCTTTATTGATGAAGCCTGAAAATGGTGAACCACTATCCCTATACCTTCCTGTATCAGGGAATGCTGTAAGTGCCGTTCTTATAAAAGACCATGAAGGTCAGCAATATCCTGTTTATTATGTTAGTAAAAGTTTGTTAGATGCTGAAACTAGGTATTCTCATTTAGAAAAATTAATATTAGCTCTAGTCATGGCATCGACAAAGCTTAGACATTATTTCGAGACACATAGGATACATGTTAAAACAAATTATCCTGTCAAAAATGTGCTTAGGAAACCAGAGATGTCAGGCAGGATGGCCAAGTGGTCAGTAAAGTTAAGTGCTTATGATTTAGTATATGAACCTAGAAATGCCATAAAGTCCCAAGCTTTAGCTAACTTTGTGGCTGATTTCAGTAGTGATATTCAGGATGAGGTAGACCTAGAAGTTCAACAGTTAGGAGAATCCTCAGGATCCTGGACATTATATACTGATGGTGCATCTAATGTAAGAGGAGTAGGATTAGGAATACTACTAAAATCGCCACAGGGGGACATATTACCCCAGGCTATTAGGTGTGAATTTCCTGCTACTAATAATGAGGCAGAATATGAAGCTTTAATTGCAGGATTAGAATTGGCTAAGAGTATGAGTATCAAAAATTTGCAAGTATATGTTGACTCTTTGTTAATTACTAACCATTTTAATGGATCCTATGCAGTTAAGGGTGAGAAATTAATCGAATATCTCGATATTCTCAAAAAATTAGCAGGATATTTCGATGTTTTTATACTTGAACAGGTACCAAGGGAGGAAAATGCTGAAGCGGATGCCTTAGCAAATTTGGGATCATCGATCAGGATACCTAAAGGGACCCAAATACCAATATTACATGTCTTATATCCTGCAACGAATCCTCAGGATAAAGAAGTAGCGGGTATTCAGGATCCTAGAGCAGAGCATCCTGAAGAGGATCCTAAATCCTGGACAGCTCCAATTATGAGATATCTCAAAGAAGGACACATCCCTGGAAATGAAAATCCTAAGGCATTTAGGATGAAGGTATCACGATTCACTATTATAAATAATATTTTATACAAGAAATCTCTTGCAGGACCATATTTGAGGTGCTTGGAGGATCCTGAAGCCAAAGAAGTACTTCAGGATATACATGAAGGGGATTGTGGCAACCATACTGGGGGCAGGTCGTTGTTCTCAAAAGTATTAAAGACAGAATATTATTGGCCAACAATGAGAAAAGATGCCGCAGAATATGCTCGAAGATGTGACGCATGTCAAAGACATAGTAACATACTGCATCAACCTGCTGAACCATTATATCCTATTGTTTCCCCTTGGCCATTTATGAAGTGGGGTATGGATATAGTGGGAAAGCTACCAAAAGCTCCGGGAGGAAAAGTTTTTATGCTAGCAATGACAGATTATTTCTCTAAGTGGGTTGAAGCTGAAGCATTTGTTCAAGTTAGAGACCAAGAAGTGGTATCCTTCATAAAGAGGAATATCCTGACCAGATTCGGAGTACCAGCCGAGATAATCTGTGACAATGGTTCTCAGTTTATAAGCAAGAGAACTACTGACTTTTGCAAGAGTTGGGAATCAAAATTGTTATGGGTGAAATTCTGAGCCCATATCTTGGAAAATATCTTGATCTATATTTTATTTATGTAGTATCTGTTTACATCCGGGATGCTGGTTCAGGATATTGGTAGTATCCTGAACGATATCCTCGGGATTACTAATGGATTATGTGCAGGTACGTGTGTTAGAAGCTAGCAACGTTCACAAAGACATATTCCGCGGAAGACTCGGTCCAGGCCGTTCAAAGAAAGACGTTGAAACCTTATTACTCGGTCTACAACGTTCGTGGTGGAATATTTGGAGCATCCCATATTTATAGGAATATTTGTTTGTACTTCGTTACTATAAATAGGAGGAACACCAGATCGAATAGGACACGACAATTTCACTGCAATCACACTCACTACACACTAACACTTGTTCTTTCGCAATTTGTACTCTCACACGAATTCATTGTAACACTTAGCGATCTGGTTGATATCCTGCACTGTATCCTGAAGTTTAAAGCAATAAGAAGAACAAGGCAGCTGCGATTGTCAGCTCCCGAGGTTTTATGCCGGCGATCTAGATTGATCAAGGGCTTTCCTCGTACATCTCGTGTCGTTTCCTTTACTTTTTGCTTATTATTTGCTCACTGTTTGATCGCAGATACAGCTCAATATCCTGAGCCGTATCCTGAATACTGATTTTCTAAATAATTCAACAAGCATATTTTCTATAAACTTTCTAGCACACTACCTCACATTACTAATTTGATCACTAAATTGCTTCGGTAATTTTTGACCAAAACAGTTTGGCGCCCACCGTGGGGCAAGTGGTGCTCTCTTTACTAAAAATTTTTGTTAAATCGCTAATCGGTTTTTTATTTTCAAAACTTTTTGCTACATTGTCCACAATGGCCTCACGATCAAACATGAGTTCCTCTACTATGTCTGCTACGACTTCTGCTACTACAGGTTCGGTGCTTCCACCACCTCCTCCAAGAATGCCAGCCTCTACACGACCTCAGGATATTATCCCTACCCGTAGTGTTCAGGAATCTGCCCCTGTTTTAGCATCTAACGACGAAATTTTAACCTTGTTTGGAAGTGTGCAGGAACAAATGAGGCAGCAGCAGGAAACGAACCAAATGCTCTTAAGGGAAATACAACTCCTGAAGTCTGGCTCGAGCAGATCCGCTGAGGATATTGTCACTCCATTACAACCCAGAGCTTTGAACTTCAGTTCAGCCGTGTATACAGAGGATAACAGGGGGAATATTGTGCCCAGCCTTCCTCAGAATCATACCCCTGAAATACCCTCCTCGGTCAGGATATCGACCATAAGGAGCTCAGGATATGCTTCAGGATATGGGCAGAACCCTCCAACGGGTAACATATTAAATAATAATAATACTCATACTACTAACAATAGTGGATCCTTGCAGGATACAGGTGTGACGTCAGCACTTACCAGGGAACTTCAAAAGTTGAAGGACATGATATCAAGTGTACCCGGGGTGGTCCAGCCAATCCCGGAAGTGTCTCAAGACAGCCATAAGATATCTCGCTTTGCATATCCTATCTGTGATGCTGAGATTCCAAAGAGGTTCCAAACCCCCAACATGAAGCTTTACGACGGAACGACGGATCCTGAGGAGCATACTGCTCAGTATAGGGAGAGGATGGAGATCAACCCTATCCCTCCGGATCTCAAGGAAGCATGCTTGTGCAAGGGTTTTGGTTCAACCTTGACAGGATCAGCTTTGAAGTGGCTCTTGAATGTTCCTCCACATTCAATTACATCTTTTGCTCATTTAGTAAATTTATTTAATAGTCAGTTTTCTTGTAGTAGGAGCTTTGAAAAATTAACAAGTGATCTCTACAGGATAACGCAGGGGCCTCAGGAATCCCTTAGGGATTATGTGAACAAGTTTAGCCGAGAATCACTAGACATTCCTCATCTTGATGTTGCAACAGCTGTGCAAGCTTTCAAGATCGGGTTGCAAAAGGATTCTCAATTCTACCAAGACCTTGTAATGAACCCATGCAGGAACCTGGATGAAGCTCGGAACAGGGCCCTAAGATACATTCGGTTGGAAGATGACAGAAAGATGCAAGAAAGGATGAACTCATCCAACACTTATGAGTCAACTAACAGGAAGTCGGAATCCTCATTCAAGTCGTATCGGTCCAAGCCATATGGCAGGAATGAGAACAAGAGAGTGAATGCTGTTGAAGATGAGGATCCTGAAGAATATCCTGAATTATCTGAATATTGCTTTTCTGTTAACATTCCTGAATTGATGTATGCCATGCAGGGTCTGGGGGACAAGGCAAGATGGCCTCGAAAGAATCAACAAAAAGCGGATTGGAAAGACAAATCAAAATGGTGTGCTTTCCACGAAGATTTCGGACATATGACCGAGGATTGCATTGCTTTGAGGAAAGAGATAAGCTATCTTCTAAGCAAGGGATATTTGAAAGATCTATTAGGAAGAAAGAAGAATAAGGGTCAGGATACTGAGAAGGATCCTGAGCGAGCAGCCTCACCTCCCGCGGATGCCAAGATAATCAACTTCATTTCGGGAGGATCCGACATTTGTGGGACTTCGTATTCGGCAGCAAAGAGACATGCAAAAGAAGCTAAAGCCGAAAGAGGAGACAAACCTGTCAGGATGACTACACTCACAACTGACAAAGTGATCACATTTGATGCTGATGACAGGGATACTGTCCAGGATCCTCACCATGATGCTCTGGTAATAACGTTATATGTGGCTAACCATTTTGTACGCAGGATATTGGTTGATAATGGCAGCTCCGTCAACATAATCCAACTAGAGACACTTAAAAGAATGAATGTATCTCCAATGGATATCACTTCGAAGTCCACCGTGCTTGTTGGGTTCAGTGGAGAGGCCAGAAACACAGTGGGAGAGATAAAGTTGCCGGTGTACGTTGAAGGAGTCAACTCGATACAACGTTTCTGTGTGATGGACTCTCTATCCTGCTATAACATTATACTGGGAAGACCGTGGATTCACGATATGAAGGCCGTGCCATCAACATATCACCAATGCATCATGATACCTACCCCTTGGGGAGTTGTTAAAGTTGATAGCGATCAGCAGGAGGCGAAAGAATGCTACTCATCCTTGATGAAATCCTCAACCAAACCTAGTGCAGCATAGCAATTAAAGACGCGGGCCCAGGATATCGTGGAGGATCCGGAGCAGGATGTGAAGAAAATTGTCCTGGACCAGGATAATCCTGATATTTCGGTGCTCGTGGGAACCAATATCCCTCAGGATATTGAAGAGCAATTAATTAACTTTTTAAGATGCAGGATGTCAACGTTTGCATGGAAGCATGAGGATATGACAGGCATATCCAAAGATATTATCACTCACAAGCTTGGAATTGATAAATCATTCAAGCCAGTGCAACAAAAAAGAAGGAAGTTTGCTCCTGAACGCAATACAATTATTCAAGAAGAAGTTGAAAGATTGTTGAAGTCCAAAATGATTAGAGAAGTCAAGTTCCCAAGGTGGCTAGCAAACGTGGTTGTGGTACAGAAGAAAAACGGAAAATGGAGAGTCTGTGTGGATTACACAGACTTGAATAAAGCTTGTCCTAAAGACCCATTTCCTCTCCCCCATATTGATGCAATGGTAGATGCCACTGCTGGGCATGAAATGCTGACTTTCATGGATGCATCCTCAGGATTTCAACAGATCCAAATGGAGCCTTCTGACCAGGAGGATACTGCCTTCATGACACCAACAGGTATTTATTGTTATACAGCTATGCCTTTTGGTTTGAAAAATGCAGGTGCAACATACCAAAGATTGGTAAACATGATGTTCAAAGACAAACTGGGGGACACCATGGAAGTGTACATTGACGATATGGTAGTAAAGTCAAAGAAAGCCCAGGATCACCTCCAGGATATTAAAGGAGCGTTTGATATCCTGGATCAGTATAATATGAAGCTGAATCCTGCTAAGTGCCATTTTGGAGTGGGGGCAGGAAAATTTCTAGGATATATGGTGACCAAAAGAGGAATAGAAACAAGCCCGGAGCAGATTAAAGCCATCTTGGATATTAAATCACCCTCAAATATGAAAGATGTTCAACGATTAACGGGGCGAGTGGCAGCATTAAACAGATTTATCTCAAGATCCTCAGAGAAATGCAAAGATTTTTATGATATCCTGAAGAAGAACAAAAAATTTGAGTGGGGTGAGAAGCATGAAGCGGCCCTACAGGAGTTAAAGCAATATCTTTCAACCGCACCTCTACTGATGAAGCCTGAGAATGGTGAACCATTATCCCTATACCTCGCGGTATCAGGGAACGCTGTAAGTGCCGTCCTTGTAAAGGACCATGAAGGTCAGCAATATCCTGTTTATTATGTTAGCAAAAGTTTGTTAGATGTTGAAACTAGGTATTCTCACTTAGAAAAATTAATACTAGCATTAGTCATGGCATCAACAAAACTTAGACATTATTTTGAAACTCATAGGATTCATGTTAAAACAAATTATCCTGTCAAGAATGTGCTTAGGAAACCAGAGATGTCAGGCAGGATGGCTAAGTGGTCAGTAAAGTTGAGTGCTTATGATTTAGTATATGAACCTAGGAATGCCATAAAATCTCAGGCTTTAGCTGACTTTGTGGCTGATTTTAGTAGTGACATCCAGGATGAGGTAGACCTAGAAGTTCAACAATTAGGAGAATCCTCAGGATCCTGGACATTATATACTGATGGTGCATCTAATATAAGAGGAGTAGGATTGGGAATACTACTAAAATCGCCACAGGGGGACATATTACCCCAGGCTATTAGGTGTGAATTTCCTGCTACCAATAATGAGGCAGAATATGAAGCTTTAATTGCAGGATTAGAATTGGCTAAGAATATGAGTATAAAAAATTTACAAGCATATGTTGACTCTTTGTTAATTACTAACCATTTTAATGGATCATATGCAGTTAAGGGTGAGAAATTGACTGAATATCTTGATATTCTCAAAAAATTAGCAGGATATTTCGATGTTTTTACACTTGAACAGGTACCAAGAGAGGATAATGCTGAAGCGGATGCCTTAGCAAATCTGGGATCATCAATCAGGATACCGGAAGGGACCCAAATACCAATAATACATGTCTTATATCCTGCAACTAATCCTCAGGGTAAAGAAGTAGCGGATATTCGGGATCCTGGAGTGGAATATCCTGAACAGGATCCTAAATCCTGGATAACTCCAATTCTGAAATATCTCAAAGATGGACACATCCCCGAAAATGAGAATCCTAAGGCATTTAGGATGAAGGTATCACGATTCACTATTATAAATAATATTCTATACAAGAAATCTCTTGCAGGACCATATTTAAGGTGCTTGGAGGATCATGAAGCTAAAGAAGTACTTCAGGATATACATGAAGGGGACTGTGGTAATCACACTGGGGGCAGATCATTATTCTCGAAAGTATTGAGGACAGGATACTTTTGGCCAACAATGAGAAAAGATGCTGCAGAATATGCTCGAAGATGTGATGCATGTCAAAGGCATAGTAACATACTACATCAACCAGCTGAACCACTATATCCTGTAGTTTCCCCTTGGCCATTCATGAAGTGGGGGATGGATATAGTAGGGAAGTTACCAAAAGCTCCGGGAGGAAAAGTATTTATGTTAGCAATGACGGATTATTTCTCTAAGTGGGTCGAGGCTGAAGCATTCGTTCAAGTAAGAGACCAAGAAGTAGTATCCTTCATAAAGAGGAATATCCTGACTAGGTTTGGAGTACCAGCTGAGATCATTTGTGATAATGGGTCCCAGTTTATAAGCAAAAGGACTACTGACTTTTGCAAGAGTTGGGGAATCAAAATGATCACATCTACTCCGGTACATCCTCAAGCGAATGGACAAGCCGAATCCTCGAACAAGATAATAGTCAATAACTTAAAGAAGAGACTTGGAGCCAAAAAAGGAAGATGGGCGGAAGAGTTACCCTTTGTTTTGTGGGCTGATAGGACAACGGTGAAGAATGCAACTGGCCAAACCCCGTTTTCCTTGGTATTTGGAGCAGAGGTAATGATTCCAACAGAAATGACGATACCTACTGCAAGATCTATGCTACAGGATCCTGAACAGAATCCTGAAGTCTTATGTCAGGATTTGGATACTATAGATGAAAAAAGAGATGCAGCAAGGCTAAGGATAGCAGCATATCAACAAAGAATATCCAGAGCATACAATAAGAACATAAGGACTAGAAGATTTTGAGTTGGTGATTGGGTGCTGAGAAAGGCTTTTCAAAATACCACTAATCCTGCCGATGGCAAGCTAGCTCCGAAATGGGAAGGACCTTATGAAGTCGAGTCAGAAGCAGGGAAAGGAGCATATCGACTCAGGAATGTGGAAGGGGATATGCTACCAAGATCCTGGAATGCAATACATTTGAAGCTCTATTTCAAGTAAGAGTAGAATTTATTTTCTATCTCGGAATGGTATGTGTTTTATCTCTTTTAAATATATTTGTTTATTATCTTGAACCCAATACTGACTTAAGCATCGGAGGGGTGTTAGCCAAGCTAACACCCACCTTAGTTTACAATTGTTTTGCAGGATATGTTTCAGAATATAGCTCCAGGATATATACTCAGGATAAGTCGAAAGATTAGAGGATTGGCCCCCTCTCTCACGTTTAAGGGATCCTGATCCCTTCAAAGGTTTAAAGGTATTCGCCTTTCTTTCGAATTGGGTTTAAACACCTCGCCTGGAGCGCAAGTTATCTAGGTATAGTTCAAGGTAGCGGGACCAGTTCATGTAAAAGTGGCTGATAATTTCGTTACTGTTGGCTATATCCTGGATCCTAAAGGTATATGAGGATTGATCACCCTCTCTCACGAAAGAGTATTTTCATACTCTCAAAGGTTTAAAGGTTTTCACCTTTCTAAGTCTAGGAGTTTATACACTCTCGCCTGTAGCGCATGAAATTCAGGGTTTATCCCCAGATATCAGGGTTTATCCCCAATATACTAAGGATTCTTTTCAGGATATCAGGGGTTCTGCCCTTGGGCATTCGGAATTCGTTCGAATCAAAATGTAAATACATTTGTGTTTTTGTCGAACACAGGGGACATACGTAATACTGCTCAAAGGATGGATCCAAGTTTATAAGTATGCACTGGGGACAAACTTATGATAAAAAAAATCGGAACTGATCCTCTAAGGATCTCTGGTATGATTTCTCCTTTTTATTTGGTGTATTTTAATATCCTGATCAAGATATCTTTCAGGATATCTTCCAGGATTCATTTATAATATCTGTTCCTAAGAATGTTCAAACCAAACAATTTTCATAAGTAAAATTTGTATGACAATAACAATAAAGTCAAGAAAGTAGTTAAATTATTAACATACCAAAAGATTTGCTCTTAGTTTCACCCCAAAACAAGGCCCATCCACTAAGAGCACTAGTAGTTCATAACCATATTTACCCAACAGTTGAGGGCTTCGTCTCAAACTGAGACCCATCCACCTTCAACTGTTGTATTGTTCAAAAAGCATGCAGGAAATGTAAATTGTTCAGGTACGGAAAAGTAAAATGTTTGTGGAACTGCAAACCAACATTCAAATTCAAAAAGGTGGGCTCTGGCCTTGGCACGTATATCCGTCATCGCCCACCTAAATGCCCTCACATAGCGGCATCACCTCCAACCTTCTCAGACTTCTCCGCTCCAGCATCTTGACCAGCATCCTGCGCAGCATCCTGACCAATGTCCATCTCAGCATCACCTCCAGCGTCCTTCTTCTCTCCAGCTTGGACCACCACCTCTGTTGACTTGGAAGACTCACCGGCTTCAGCAGGAAGTGGCACAGCTTTGCCTCCGAGCTCCTTCAATTTAGCCACCCAGGATTCGACTGGCCAAGATGGACAAACAAGGCCCGTCTCCTTGGCCTCATAGGCCATCTTGATGCGTGCTTGTAGCAGGGAGACGATAGCAGAAGCCTTGATTCCCTCTCGAAAGCTGATCAAGGCCTGATCATGATCCATTTGAACGCTGGCAAGTTTGACCTCAGCATCTTGGGTGACCTTCTTTAGCAAGCTTTCATAGTGCCGGCTCTTTGCTTCGGCGATAGCACCTTGGTCGGCAACGGTGCTCTCGAGCTGCTTGATCCTGGCTTCATGAAGTGCCACAGTACCACAAGCGTCATTGTACAAGTGGAGAAAATGCTGGAGGCCCTGTACATTGATCACAGGTATGGGGTTAGAATGTATGCTGACTAAGACATCCTACCAGGATATCCTGTTAGGATATACGTGCAGGATATATGTGCAGGATATACATGAAGGATATGCGGCAGGATATTACCTTGTTAAGGAAGGATGTCATTGGCTCTAAGGAGTCGGAGAAGCTGAGTTCATCATAGGAGAACCCTTCTGAGCCTGGAGTACTGACCTCAAGGCCCTTTCTCTTTTTCGCTGCGGAAGCACGGGTTCTTGGATTGGCCTTGGGAGCCGGGAGTGGCTTGGAGCTGGTGGTAGCAGGAGTCTCCTTCTTGACTATGGCTGGAGTTGGATAGCTGTCAAGTTCATCCAGGTCTAGATAGACTGGGACTTTGCTGGAATCTGCACACAGGGAGTAAATTCTAAATCCCTCCTATAAATAACAGATAAGAAGCATATGTGTGCAGGATATCTTGCAGGATCCTTACCAGACATGTTGGCACTTGAAAGAGGACTTGGAGTTGGTGGAGAAGGATTGAAACTTCTTTCTGCCTCTGGGAGAAGTCTAATGGCGTCTATTCTTTCTTGGGAATTAGCAAGAGGAGGAGCAATCTTCCTAAAATCAGCTTCACAATAATGAAAATTTATTAGTTCAGAATATGAGACAGGATAAGAGACAGGATCATTCTTAAACCCTAATTCCTACCCTTTCTTAACCATCTCATCGGATAATCCGTTCCACCGGGGATCGAATCCCTTTTTACAAAGAAAAACTTGGATTGCCAACCATCCTCGTTTTTGGTGGCACGAAGAATCAATGGGGGACCGGAGCTAGAGTAAAATAGAAACCTAGAAGAGCCATGGCATCTAAGCTTGTAGGCTAAAGGAAGATCATGGACAGAAAGGTCAGGTATGTGGTTTCTCTTGATTTGGTCAAGAACAGACAAAACACGCCAAAGCATTGGCATGGTTTGGCTGAAAGAAATGTTAGTGATGTTAAAGAACTCGGTAATAAAATCCGGAAAGGGGAATCGTAGCCCTAAGGTGAAGGGGAAAGCATTGAAGCAAATCCACTCGGTGGAAACCATATCTGACCGGATTTCTCTGTCAAAGGGTCGGAATATGGTTCCATCCGGAAAGATTCCGGAAGATTTCAGAGCCGACAGATGAGCACTATCAAAGGTGCATGTTTCATTCTCCGGTTCTTGGAGAAGATTCTGTTGGATGAATGTGGGAGCCGAGTCGCCTGAACTGGATCTCGTTTGCCTAGGCATTTGGTCGCCTGAATTCTTGCCGGAGTAAAATGAGAAATGGTTATGAAGATGAGAGAGAGAATATTACCTTTTCTTGACGACTGTGGGTAAAAAAGAAGATGAGGATGAGAAGATATAGGGTATGATGAGTAAATATAGGCTGAGTAGTTGAAAGCTGTCACATCAGAAGTCTTATCTCTTAATTGTCTCGGCCATTGTGAAAAAATGTAACCGTTAGGATATCAAACGGTAACATTTTTGGGGACAATTGTTATGGGTGAAATTCTGAGCCCATATCTTGGAAAATATCTTGATCTATATTTTATTTATGTAGTATCTGTTTACATCCGGGATGCTAGTTCAGGATATTGGTAGTATCCTGAACGATATCCTCGGGATTACTAATGGATTATGTGCAGGTACGTGTGTTAGAAGCTAGCAACGTTCACAAAGACTTATTCCGCGGAAGACTCGGTCCAGGCCGTTCAAAGAAAGACGTTGAAACCTTATTACTCGGTCTACAACGTTCGTGGTGGAATATTCGGAGCATCCCATATTTATAGGAATATTTGTTTGTACTTCGTTACTATAAATAGGAGGAACACCAGATCGAATAGGACACGACAATTTCACTGCAATCGCACTCACTACACACTAACACTTGTTCTTTCGCAATTTGTACTCTCACACGAATTCATTGTAACACTTAGCGATCTGGTTGATATCCTGCACTGTATCCTGAAGTTTAAAGCAATAAGAAGAACAAGGCAGCTGCGATTGTCAGCTCCCGAGGTTTTATGCCGGCGATCTAGATTGATCAAGGGCTTTCCTCGTACATCTCGTGTCGTTTCCTTTACTTTTTGCTTATTATTTGCTCACTGTTTGATCGCAGATACATCTCAATATCCTGAGCCGTATCCTGAATACTGATTTTCTAAATAATTCAACAAGCATATTTTCTATAAACTTTCTAGCACACTACCTCACATTACTAATTTGATCACTAAATTGCTTCGGTAATTTTTGACCAAAACAAAAATGATAACATCTACTCCAGTACATCCTCAAGCGAATGGACAAGCAGAATCCTCAAACAAGATAATTGTCAATAACTTAAAGAAAAGGCTTGGAGCCAAAAAAGGGAGATGGGCAGAAGAATTACCCTTTGTTTTGTGGGCTGATAGGACAACGGTAAAGAACGCAACAGGCCAAACCCCGTTTTCCTTAGTATTTGGAGCAGAAGCAATGATTCCAACGGAAATGACAATACCTACTGCAAGATCTACCCTAAGTGATCCTGAGCAGAATCCTGAAGCCTTGAGTCAGGATTTAGACACTATAGATGAGAAGAGAGACGCGGCAAGGCTAAGGATGGCAGCATATCAACAGAGAATATCCAGGGCGTATAACAAGAACATTAGGACCAGAAGATTTAAGGTTGGAGATTGGGTGTTAAGAAAGGCTTTTCAGAATACTACTAATCCTGCCGATGGCAAGTTAGCTCCAAAATGGGAAGGACCATACGAAGTTGAATCAGAAGCAGGGAAAGGAGCATACAGACTCAAGAATATGGAGGGGGATATGCTACCGAGATCTTGGAATGCTATACACCTTAAGCTCTATTTCAAGTGAGTTTAGAATTTAATTTCTAACTCAGGATGGTATGAATTCTACCTTTTTTAAATATGTTTGGTTTAATTTATTCTTTGTAATCCAATACTGACTTAAGCATCGGAGGGGTGTTAGCCAAGCTAACACCCACCTTAGTTTACAATTGTTTTGCAGAATATGTTTCAGGATATTGCTCCAGGATATGTACTCAGGATAACTCGAAAGATTAGAGGATTGGCCCCCTCTCTCATGTACAAGGGATCCTGATCCCTTCACAGGTTTAAAGGTATTCACCTTTCTTCCGAATTGGGTTTAAACACCCCGCCTGGAGCGCAAGTTATTCAGGGATAGTTCAAGGTGGCGGGACCAGTCCATGTAAAAGTGGCTGACAATTTCGTTACTGTTGGCTATATCCTGAATCCTAAAGGTATATGAGGATTGATCACCCTCTCTCACGAAAGGGTATTTTCATACTCTCTAAGGTTTAAAGGTTTTCACATTTCTAAGTCTTGGAGTTTATACACTCCCGCCTGTAGCGCATGAAAATTTGGGATTTTCCCCAGGATATAAGGGATTTATCTCCAGTACATCCTTGGGTTTTACCCCTGTGACATGAAAAATTGCCTATACAATGGAAACTGACATTCGGAAGATTTCTAAGTATTTGGAGACATTGTACACAGGGGACATTCCTATCGAGGCAATGGTGTAAAGCTAAAAGGATAAGGCTCAGAACTAATGCACTAAATGTCTCAGACAGGGGACATCTTCATTGAAAAAGTTGCAAAAGGATTGAGGTTTGATAATGGGGTTGTACCCTATCCCTGGTATGATCTTTCCTTTGTAAAACATAGTTTAACTCTTTGGCAATACTGTGCTTGGTAAAAGGTTAAAAATCCTGATATATTCTCAAAGTGTATCTTCAGTATACTCTTCAGAATATTTGATTAAGATATTCGAAACTAATACTAGTGTGATACTTTAATCATTTAAGTATTATCAAAACGGGTTTTGGAAAAATAGATTGTTTTTCAAAAACTATCTACAAAGTTGAAGGAATGTTTGGAAGTTCTATCTAATAAAAAAGTTTTTGTAACATATTGTTGAGCATATTGATCAGGATATTCTCATGAGATGACAATACAAAATTTTTACAAAGTTAAGAGTTACACTAAGTAATGCAAGACAACAACAAATAAGTCAAAAGATGGTTATATTATTAACAAGTCAAAAGTTGTGCTTTTGGTTTCACCTCAAACCGAGGCCCATCCACCAAAAGCACAATTAGTTTTTACCATACTTG
This sequence comes from Helianthus tuberosus, assembly GCA_030545235.1. Lineage (NCBI taxonomy): Eukaryota > Viridiplantae > Streptophyta > Magnoliopsida > Asterales > Asteraceae > Helianthus > Helianthus tuberosus. Next base: position 131,132,427 of record CM060387.1, on the reverse strand, counting down.
TGTAACGGTTGCAGGATGTATCTCAAAACAGGACCTGTCCACCTACAACCGTTATCGCATTCAAAACGAATTATACTAATTGATGACCAAGGGCTTCGTCCTAAAACCTAGGACCCATCCACCTTTGGTCATCACATTGTTCTAGTGCAGGAAATGCAAATTGTTCGAAGACAGGAAAAGTAAATTGTTTATGCAACCACAACCATGAAATTTAAAAGTGGGCTCCGGCCTTGGCACGTATATCCATCATCGCCCACTCCGCTGCCTAAGGGGCAGCACCCTCTTGAACAACAACCTCCTTCCCAGCGTTCGCACCAGCATTAGCCTCAGGATTCTTCTCGGCATCATCACCAGCATTGGCCGCTTCCTCTGCCGCCCTAGAAGGCTCTTCACCAGTATGTTTTGCAGGATGAGCAACGGGATGACCTCCGAGGCCCTGTAGTTTCTCTTCCCAAGCCTTTACATTCCAGGAGGGGCATTCAAAACCCAAATCCATGGCCTCATAAGCCATCCTTATCCTGGCTTGGAGAAGAGAGACGACCACGGATGCTTTGAGGCTATCCCGATATGAACTCATATTCTGCTGATATTGGAGAAGGGCGGCATCTAGCTTGGCTTGAGCATCCTCATTAGCTTTGTGGAGGGCAGCTTGATGTTCCTGAGTCATTGCCTTGTATTTGTCTTCATAATGCTGGGATTTGGCAGCCGCAATGGTTCCTTGGTCAGCTATGGTGGCCTGAGCTTTCTCCAACTTGATCTCCAACATCTTGTTAAGCCCGCAAGCGTCTTCATACAAGTGCATAAGACGATCCAGACCCTATCGATAAAGACACATGTATTGATGTGAAAAATAAACAGGATAAGGACTAACATACTTGTGCAGGATATCGAAAAGAAAATTCTACCTGTTTGAGGAATGAGGTGGCTTCGTTGAACCCATGATTCTCGAGAGAGAATGTTTCAGAAACAGCTGGGGAGTCCGTCTCCTTTCTCTTCCGAGAGCTGGATGCCCGGGTCCTGGATGCCGGAGGGCCTTTGGGAGCAGAAACAGTCTTCGAGGAGGTAGGCTTTGGTGTAGCAAACGGCTTTCGCTTGGATTCTTGTTTGATGGGTTCGAGGCTGGAGTAGCAATCCAACTCGTCAAGTTCAAAACCTTCAAGGTTGACGACTGGTACTACACAAGGGAAGATATTCTTAAACTCATCATACTTTTGAAAAGTAATTAATATATGCTGAGAATGTGCTTACCAGACATTTCTGAGCTTGATTTCTGGCTTGAATCTGTAAGAGACAGGGAGAAAGTTCTTTCACTGGCAGGAAGACGGTAGATTTCCTTGATCTTGGATTCGGATTCTGCACTGGGAGGCACTAGATCTCTGAAATTCGCTGCATAAAAACATCAGGATATAAGTCCGGGATACAATTTGAAGATATAATTGGGGATATCCCTAAAACCCTAAATCCTACCCTTGGTTAACCATTTAACCGGTAGATCGAAACCCTTATCAATAGAATCTCTTTTTACGAAAAAGAATTTTCGTCGCCATCGATCCTCGTTCTTGGAGGCCTTAAGAACCAAAGGGTCCTTGGAGGTAGAAAACAGAAGAAAACGATGATCGCCATGGGATCTCAATCGGTATGCTATAGGGAGGTCTTCAATAAACAGGTTAGGAAAATGACGAGACTTGATTTGATCCAGCACTATCAAGCCTCGCCAGACCATTGGCATAACCTGGGCGTAACTAAGGCCGGTGAGGTCGAAAAAGCTAGAGATAAAGGGTGGAAACGGGTACCGGAGTCCAAGAGAGAAGGGGTAAGCGAAAAAACAAACCCACTCGTCGGATGACGCGTCCGATCGGGCTTCCCGGTCGAAAGGGCGAAAGACTGTTCCAGTGGGGAAGGCACCGGAATCTTTAAGAGCAGCGATGTCGGCATTGTTGAAACAGCAGACTTCTTTTGATGAGTTGCGAATGAGGTTTTGACTCACGAGAGCTGAGGCCGGTCGGTTCGATCGAGATTTCGTTCGTGGTGCCATGGAAAGTATTGAGCAAACTAAAAGAGATTCAAGAAAGAAGGATAGAAAGGAAAATACCTGATGTCCGCTTGAAGATAAGGATAACCGTAATAAGGAGTCCCTCAGTTAATATAGGATGAATATAGGGGGTAAAGAGTAAATAATGCTTTGGAAGTTGCACCGCTGTCATTTCAAGGGTCTAGTCGTATTAATTGCCTTAAGTTATGAGGAGAAACTTTTGAAATATATCCGTTGGATTGGTATCCCAACCGATATATTTGGGGACAATTATTATGGCTCATTTTCTAAGCATACATATCCTGACCAATATCCTGCCTTTATTTGTTTATTCGTGACCAGGATGCTGGAAGAGGATATTGGTAACATCTTGGGCGATATCCTGAGGTTTATTGAATTAACCACGTGCAGGTTAAAGCCTGAGACTTGCTAACGGTCAAGTGGACTTCTTCTCCTCAAGACTCGGACGTGTTTGTTGAAGGAGAGACATTGAACCCGAAAGACCAGGTCTACAACGTTCGATTAAGGAATATTCGGTGGATCCCGGAAGTTTAGGATAGTTTGTTGCATTATCTTTACTATAAATAGATGGGGGCGGATCAGTTTAAGGCACACAATCTACACTTACACTCTCGAACACTTTCACTCTCGAGCTCATTACAAACATCACACTTGTATTCAAATTTCATTGTAACACATAGTCGATCCGCACCACATCCTGCACTGTATCCTGATATTTGAAGCAATAGAAGAACAAGGCAGCTGCGATTGTCAGCTCCCGAGGTTTTATGCCGGCGATCTAGATTGATCAAGGGCTTTCCTCGTACATCTCGTGTCCACCTTTACATTTTCGCTCATTGTTTGATCATAGATACAGCTCATTATCCTGAGCCGTATTCTGATAACTGTTTTTGCAAACTAACAAACCAATACATTTTTTACACATATTTTTAGCACACTACCTCACAAAACTAATTTGATCACTTAATTGCTTAGGTAATTTTTGACCAAAACAATGACCATAGTCACAAATCCGGTCGAGTGACAAATACCGAATGGAGTATTTGTTAGATATAAACAATGATACTGTAAAATATAACAATGTATCTTCTTATACAAATGAATGAACTCGCAAGTATTTTTTGCTGATAAAATGTTTTCAAAAATCGTTCTAGATAACTTACCGTGAAGGTAAAGAAGCCTGCTATGGAGCACTGAAGGCTTAAATAAAGTGGCTATGATTACCTGAATAAAAGAATAAATTTGTGTTTTATCAATTAAGGTTTTGTCCCTATAAAAACATTTTATTGTAATATGGGTTTTATCCCATTTGTTTAATATTAACTTTGGTGTTTTACAAACTCAGAAAAATTCCCTAACTACGATAGTGATGAAAATTTTTCCGTTGCAAATTTAATAAACACCGGTACCACCTGCATCTGGTTCACGGCTCCCACCTAGGGTGGGGTCGGGGCTGTGACACCTGCAAGGGGGGGGGGGCAAGGCTCCTGGGCCCGATGGGATAACGTTTAAACTAATGAAGAAGTTTTGGCCTTTGTTCGAAGAACCGGTTATGAAGATGGTGATGCAATTCCATAGTCATCTGTATATTCCGTTGAGATGCAACACCTCTTTCAATGCACTAATACCAAAGGTTCGTGATCCTTTTTTAATTAAGCATTTTAGACCTATATCATTAATTGGCACAATGTATAAAATTGTTGCCAATGTTCTTGCAAGGAGGGTAAAAATGGTCATTCCAAATATTGTAAGTAACACTCAAACGGGGCTTATTGAAGGGTGATTCATTTTGGAGGGGCCTTTAATTTTTAATGAAATAATATCTTGGGCAAAAAGTAAAAAAAAATCGAATTTTATATTTAAAGTAGATTTTGAAAAAGCATACGATTCCATAAATTGGAAGTTACAACTCTCTAACACAAAGGTTATGAACTTTCCTCTTTTTTGGAGAATGAATCGGGGCGAGCATTAAATCAAGCAGAGCATCCGTCTTGGTAAATGGATCTCCTGCAAATGAATTTAAATTATCTCAGGGGTTACGCCAATGAGATCCGCTATCACATTTTCTCTTTATTTTAGCATTAGAAGCTTTGGATGTCATAATGAAAAGGGCTAAGAAGACTGGGGTATTTAAAGGGGTTTCGATAAAAAAAATGGGGGGCCAATGATTTCACATCTTTGTTAGGCGGATGATGCAATATTTCTAGGTGAATGGTCTGATAGGAATATTAAAAATTTAAACCGGATATTAAGATGTTTTTATTTATGTTCGGGGTTAAAGGTTAACTTAAATAAATGTAATTTATTCGGGGTTGGTGTCCATGAGGAGAAAATTGAACAAATGGCGGGGGTAATAAATTGTAAGGCTGGGAAACTACCTTTTATTTTCTTGGGGATTCCGGTTGGGAAAAATATGAAAGAATAAAATACTGGAAACCTATAATAGATAAATTTAATTCTAAGCTTTCATCCTGGAAGGCTAGCTGTTTATCGATAGCGGGTAGAATTGTTTTAGCGAAAGTGGTTCTCAGGGCATTACCAAACTACTATTTATCTCTATTCTTAGCCCCCAAAAAAGTAACAAATGATCTTGAAGCAATTAGGAGGGACTACGTTTGGGGTAAAAAGAACGGGAAGTGCAAAATGAGAGGGGTTGCATGGGGTAAAATGGTAAAACCAAAAGGGTATGGGGGATTAGGGATAGGGGATATTAAGAGCGAAAACCTCGCTTTATTAACGAAGTGGTGGTGGAAGTTTAAAGAACATCCGGGAGCCCTCTAGGGTTAAAGTGGTTGAAGCCATCCATTCGAAGAAAAGGTCAGTTATGTTTATTCCTTCAAAAAATAGATTATGTGGTACATGGAAATAAATTATTGGAGTAGACAAGGAGTTCACGAAGTTGAATTTTCCGAATTTGATTGTAAAGCTGGGTAATGGAAAAAAACACAATATTCTGGGTTGACATATGGGCTGGGGAAACAAATATAAGGGACAGGTTCCATGTTATTTTTGGTTTGGCAAAAGATAAAAACATACAGGTCTACGAATGTGCTGCAAAAATTGGAGAAAGGCATGGCTGGGCTTGGGAGTGGGTTTGTGGGCCAAAGAATGCTCAAGAATGGGCCCAATAACTGGAGTTGTTGGGAGTATTAAACGATTACAACATAAGTGAGAAGAAAGACTCATGGAGATGGAAACTGAAAGAAAACGAATTACTTTCAGTCTCGATTATTAGGAGTGAAATACACAGAAGAGAAGCTATAGAAGGCGATGTGGAATGGGCATTCTGGAATAAATGGGTGCTGCCAAAAGTCAATTTATTTGTTTGGAGAGCTACAAAGAATCGTATCCAGGCTAAACTAGAGTTGGCTCGTAGAGGTATTGCTTTAGAGAATTGAATGTGCTCGAGGCGTGGTGTCGAGGAAGAATCGGTAGAACATTTATTATTTAACTGCATACTAGCTCGTGCAACATGGTAGAACATTATGGTATGGTTAAAACTAATGGATCAACAAGAGAGTAACAACTATGAAGACATTTTCTTGCGAATGGAAGCATTCAAAGGATCGACAGCATGGAAGAATGTAATTAAGACTATTATAATGACAACTATGTGGCAAATATGGAAATTGAGGAATTCGCTTAAATTTAATGATTGCAATCTATCTGTATGGAACACGGTGGAAAAAATAAATGAGAATTCGTTTCTATGGATCAAGGAAGGATCAAAGATAGAATGTCTCGTTTGGGAGAGATGGAAGGATTTTGTTCTTAGAGATGTCATAATTTAATTGTTAGTATCGTCCTCGTTTTTATTTTCTGTATTTGTACCTTGGGTTTTTCAGCTCCGCTGGCCCTTTTTTCTATATTCGTAGAATCTTTGCCGTTCAGAAAAAACATGACTCCAAAAAGAAAATAAACAAGCATATAATAATAATAATAGAGTTAAATGTCATTTTAGTCCCTGTGGTTTGGGTCATTTTGCCAGTTTAGTCCAAAGATTTCATTTTTCCGCTGTGGGTCAAAAAAGGTTTCACCGTTGCCATTTTAGTCCATTGGGTTAACTTCATCCATTTTTTCTGTTAACGAGAAGGGCAATTCGGTCATTTTATATGGCCAAATTGCCCTTCTATTTAACAGAATTACATGAAAAATGACAGAATTGCCTTCTCGTTAACAGAAAAAATGGATGAAGTTAACCCAGTGGACTAAAATGGCAACGGTGAGACCTTTTTGGACCCATAGGAGAAAAATGAAACATTTGGACTAAATTGGCAAAATGGCCCAAACCATAGGGACTAAAATGGCATTTAACTCATAATAATAATATTATTATTATTATTATTATTATTATTATTATTAAAAAAAGTTGTAGAAAACACAATATTATGGGAAAATTGTCCCTAAGTGAAAGGAAAATATGAAAAATACTTTAGTGGAATTTTTTTCGAAACTTAGCGACTGAGTTATTTTGTTGCTAGTTTGACGGAAGTTTCGTCAAATGTTGTCGGAAAATAATTTTTCCACTAAGGATTTTCCGACAACCACCTTTGTTGGAAATTCATCGCTATAGCCTCCAACGATTTTGTTTTTGCAGTGAATGACAATAATGCATTATGCATAGATAATACAATAGGCTGCTAGTCATGTTAATTAAAATTTCAAGTCTTGCTTTGACTTTAGATATTATACCCACAGCAGACTACTACCATACTTCTCCAGATCAAGAAGCTGACTTTCGAGATGGTTACCCTTTACTCTGTTTTTCATCTAAATATGAACAACTGAAGTATCAATGAATTTGAGCTGAACATTTATGTCAAATTGATTGTTAGATCGAATTTGACTATCCTATGCTCTCATACCAATTGTTAGGATCTGAGTTTCCTTAGATTGTGTTGTTTAACATAAATGTAAGATGAAACAGAGAATGATGTTCAGCGGAAATGGAAATAAACTTTATAACACAATCAAAGAAGAATAGTTTTCAGCAAACATGATTTCATTAGTCGAAAGATTTTATCAATTACAAAGATCAACTATGCATGCATACAACACTAAACTCCCCCTCAGCCTGAGCTCACTAGTTTGTTTGTACAAGATGACCGGTGCAAAAGAGCTAATAGAACAGTACAGGTACTGTTCTATTTATCGTACAAACATAACCACTGAGCATCTACGCTGGCGTCACCTAGACAGTGACATCTAACAGACTAAATAACTCTAACAACTGATACATGCTAACACTGACACAATAAACAACTGATTATACAAACACTGATGTAGCTTCCCAATGTTGTTGCCTAAGCACTGATGTTGGAGATCGGTGCTTTCTTCAAAGGGTGACCAGACCTTGAGTCAGCAGTGCTTTAGTCTTCATCAGTACTTGAGAGACAGCAGTTGTTAGGGCTTCAGTCTGTATACCTCAGCAGTTCTTTGATTAACAGTTGTTGTGAAGATCAGCACTTAGAGTTATCAGCCGATGGAAAACACTGTCATTGGGGAGAGTCTAGGGCATGCACTGCTTATTGTGATCAACTGTTGAGAACCAGTTTTGGCTTTTCATATCATCTGTTCTTTTGGGATTGATTATGTCTCAAACCTAGCAGATTTTGTACCGGGCTTCCGGCTGTAAGACATAGTCACCTCATGGGCCAAACCCCGGTCCTCATTGGTTTGGGCTCGCTACACCCAAATAGATCTATCAGTCATGTCCCTCGGTCCTTATACAATGATTAATGGTCTTAAGTGTGCGCCTACCCATTCACATGATCTAATAGTTCATTACTTAGCTAACCATACCATTTGTATTCGTTGTAAACATTTTGTAACATTTACTTCACCCCCGAAGTTATAAAACAAAAAACAGTTAAAAGAAAAGGGGGGAACATGAACTCAGAATCTTGGGTTCTTCGTATCCAAATGTAACTCAAAACTGCTACTCGTGCATTGACTTAGTATTAATTGGTGTCTTTGAGTTACGTTTCATTGTGTCTTTAATATTATTCCAAGTTATATAATTATTTGTTAAAATAATCAAATATTTTAACTTAAACTATATTTATTAAATTTTGGAATATTAGTTAAAATAATATATTTTAACTTTGACACATTTATGTATTTGTACATGTATAATTTCCCAAGGATGGGTGTATTTATACTCATATTCTTATACTTGTATATTTTTACCAAGAATTGGTGGCGTATTCCGGTGTATTTATATGTACAAGAATACGTATTTTTTATTGTGTTTATTAAGTATTCTTATACTTAATTTTTGTGTAAATTTTTCCGGAATATTACTCTTAATAAAAAAATATATATTCTCAAAATATATAATTTAAGAAATATTACATAGGAAAATTGTTTATAATTTTTCCCTTGGCAAAAATAATTGTATTTTCATTTAATCCTCAAAAATAATATATTTTCAAGTTTAACTGGGAAAATATATATAAATCTATTTTCATCCAAAAATAATGTATTTCATGTTTATTTAAGAAAATATATATTTTCTCCCAAAAATAATATATCTTCTAATAATTCCAAGAAAATATATATTTTTATTTACCTAAAAATACTATATTTTCCTCTTGTAAAAAATATGATATATTTTGTAATAATTGCAAAAATCATATTTTTTTGTTCGCTTGTGCAAAATACTATTTACCAAAATTTACTTATAAATTAAATTCCGGAATATTTTTGTAAGTTATATTCCTTGTTCGGTTTCTCCAATATTTTGGGTATAAATTATAGATTCATATTCTTGGAATTTTGGTAATATTTTGGATTGTAATTTTTGGTATTTTGGTGAGTTATATTATTTCAAGTCTTAAAATAATATAACTAATACACATAATATACAAATAATCACACACATGGTGACATCTAAATATATATTTTCCTAAATACATATTTAGTCACTTTTATTTAAAAAACAACCTCCAATATTTATAATTTTTGAAACAAAAATTATGGAAAATTTTATATGAAAATTCATGGTTTAAAATATACTTGTAAATATTTATTTAAAAATATTTTTCTAAGTGATAAATTTCTAGAAAAATTTTGCCATAGTTTCCCTTAAAAATGGAGGTTTCTATGCTTTCAAAGCATATCATTTTCTTTTATAAATCAACACAATCAACTACAAATCAACCAACACTTACCAATTTGCCAAAATCAAGCATAATTTATTACTTCATGAAATTGAAAATTTGCAAAAATTTGTAGTAACTTACTACTGTGTTTAGTAAGCCTAGTTACCCTTTAAAGTGTGGTTATGTCACACCCCCAAAATCCACCATGCGGAGTTCCACCGCTTGGAGGCGTGACGTGACCAGGATTAAGCCACTAATCATATTGAACATCGTAATTAAGTAAATAAGACCAACCACAATACGATTGGTGACCAAAGCTAGTTAACCATGTTTAGTTTAAACAGCAGAAGCATAAAAGTAAATCCAAAAGCATAAGTCCATAGTTTATAAGTTAAAGTTCAAAACGCAAGTTTAATAAGTTCATAAGGATTTAAATAATAAGCACGAAACATAACAGTCCGTACACCACAACGACTCCTTCCTCATGCAAGCTCCAAGCGTTTAGCGATCTGTAAGGCATGTAACAACGAGTCAACAACAAAGTTGAGTGAGTTCACGTTTGGTTGTTTAGTTTTAAGTTGTTTCTGAAAAACGTGGTTTGACTTTCGTTGGCTTAATAGCCGTGGGGGTTACCCCGTAGTTGAAAGTATGTTTAACCAGTTCCTTTTTCATTACCCAAACCATAACCATAATCAGTGGGGGCTTTCCCCGTGTGAACTACTAGACGGTATGATATCGACTACTACGCAAATAAGTTGTGCCCTATATCAGCGTCTATCATCACTGATAATCTGCTATAGTCCATTAGTACACGCCCGTCCGACCGGCACGGTGTGAGGTTTGTTAAACCTAATAGCGCTATTAACTAATGACCCGCTCGCCATTGGCCTCGGCGATTAAGTCGATATAATGAAGAGGGACTTATTGATAGAGTTTTGGCTAGCTAGTTTTTAAGGTTGTTGTCCTACACCAGGAGGACGAACGTACGTATTCTGCACCAGGAGAATTCGTAGATTTAATAATGGCATCCTACCTATGGAGGATGGTTGTACATATCTTCCCAAGGGGATATGTAGATTTAGTTTTAAATTCTTTAACCCATTCCCAAACCAACGGGAATCTCATGCCTTGTAGAAAGTGTTAACTCACCTCGGTTTGCTCGGTTAGATTCTCAAATATAGCTAACAGTCAAGGTCGGTCAATCACGTCCTAATATGATTACCAGTTAGTTATTTAGTGATTTTCAAATAGAGCACAAAGTTCCTACACGTATCTATCACATAGCATGCATTACTTTAACTGTTTATGCCCATATATACTTCCCATCCATTCCCCACCCATAAGCAAACATACAATAATGCATATAACACATATAACATGTTAGATCATTCACAGATAGCATACTCGACATTTAGACCCGCAATTTACAACTTATGTCGTTTCAGCTTAAATATTCAAAAACCGGGCTGTTTTTGGACATTTTAGTAAAATAGTTAACTTATTCCAAAAATTCCCAAAATTTTACAGAATGTCTTAAACGTTCGAAATTTTATTGTGTAAAAATATCGGGGTCCAGTTCGTTACCAATATTTTATAAAAAATCATTTTCCGGACTGAACTCAGATTTATCTTTTTCTGACCACAGTCCACAGAATAATTTATTAACAATTCATCGAGAGTCCGATTTATGAAATTCCAGAGGGAGAATTACAAATACATCGGGGGTCATCTACAGTACGAATTTCATGATCTAAGTCTACACAGAACTCAAGTTATGACAGAAAACGGAACGCATATTTTCAGCAGAAAAATGCAACTCTAGCTGCTGTTACGAAATGACGCTTTAAAAATAGTAAACGAAGTCAAAAAATTATGATTCCGGTGCCATTAGAACCGTATTTCATAATACATAACCCTAGACTTCAGAAAATACATTTCTCGTTAAGTTACGGCCCTGTTACAGCCAACTGAAGTTGGCTATAAAAGCTTGGTCAGAAACTGTTTTCAGCCTTTTGGCTTTCTAACTTGCGTTCGATTGATTCCGTTAACATGTTTAGTGATCACAATGACATCGAACATCAATATTAACAAGTAAATCATCATGTAATCAACAAGAATCAAACCAAACTTCATATTAACATCACTTCATCACATAGTTAGTTGATTGTTCAAGACTTTGTTTATGGTTGTTTAGAGTTCATATCTTTTTGATCTTTAAACCTCATTAACCACTTAACAATCATGTAAAATGCAAGGATCTAAGTGCTTACCACTAGCACAAGGCTAGGGGAGTTCGAGTGTAGAAAAGTGGTGGTTAATAGCAAACGAAGAAGGTCCTTCCACTTCCGAGAACACCGAGCTTCGTTGAACGCCTTGTAGCACTTAGAAGTACACTTGGAATTGCTTGAACTTGAAACAAAAATGGTGGTGTGTATAGGGGGTAGTTCAGCCGAGACTTAAGGGAGATGAGGGAGTTTTGTGGTGTTGTTGATGGTGAGATGATTGGTTAATATAACCACCAATAGACATTGTGTTTCATGAAGTACATGCACATCTCCTCAAGATCTCAACAATTCCCATAATAGATTGCATGGGGAATAGATTTTAAAAAAAAATCTTTGGTGTGTGGGGCTATAAGAGCCGTAAGTTTCAAGGAAGGAAAGGGTAATTGTAAATTGGATGGTAAATATTCTAGTTAGTGGGAGGTTAAACATTATTTCTAATGTTTAATGTGTATGATGCATTTTATAATATGTTAAGGTGCTCGGGAACCATGACTAGCTCAGAAAAATAAAAACAATGCTTCTTACAATATTTTAGTGTTCCGGGTAATGTCCGGTTGTTAGGTTAGACACTGTTCCATTAAAGTGCTTAATAAATTCGAAAGTGTCTTTTATATATATTTTTGTAACACTTTTAATTTCTAACACTTAGGAAAACACAAGGGACTATTTAATGACTTTTCTGTATACTACTAGTGTGTTAATAAGCTCATGTAAATATAGCACAGAAATCAGAGAGCAGTTAAGTAATTCCACACAGTCGTCAAGCACTTTAATTATCATTAATAAATTGTACGGAATACATGGAATTTTGAGGGTTGTCACATTCTCCCCCTGTTAAGAGAATTTCGTCCCGAAATTTAGCGCGTGGTTACTGAGGAAGCTAGTTAAGTTGCGTTGGTTTCCTAGTTTTCCTGGGGTGTCACATCATCCCCCCGTTGATTTAGAATTTCGTCCCGAAATTCTGCAGTAGCTTCAGCCTCAGTAGTGGTTGCGTTTTTCTTAAACAGCTGGGATACTTGAGTTTCATTGTGTCTTCTCGTTCCCAGGTATACTCTGGGCCACGACGGGAATTCCAACGAACTCGAACCAGAGGTATTCTGGTATGCTTGAGAATCTTAACATCTCGATCAGTAATCTCTACCGGTTCCTCGACGAATCGCAGCTGGTCGTCGATAGTGAGTTCCTTGAGAGGAACTATGAGGGTCTCGTCTGACAGACACTTCTTCAGATTTGACACGTGGAATACGTTGTGAACTCCACTGAGTTCTTCAGGTAGATTCAGCCTGTAGGCGACCTTGCCAATTTTCTCAATGATTTCGAAGGGTCCAACGTATCGCGGGTTGAGTTTGCCTCGTTTGCCAAAGCGGACTACACCTTTCTAAGGTGAGACCTTGAGTAGCACTCGATCCCCAACCTGGAACTCGAGTGGTTTTCTTCCCTTATCAGCATAGCTTTTCTGACGGTCACGAGCTGCCGCCATTCGTTGCCGTATCTGGGCAATCTTCTCGGTGGTATCTACCACAAGTTCTGGGCCAGTGATTTGGCTGTAACCAACTTCTGCCCAACAGAGAGGTGATCGGCATTTGCGTCCGTACAATGCCTCGAACGGAGTGGCCTGGATACTGGTGTGGTAGCTGTTGTTATACGAAAACTCCACTAGCGGGAGGTGCTTTTCCCAGCCATTACCAAAATCGATTACACATGCCCTAAGCATGTCTTCAAGGGTTTGGATGGTGCGTTCAGATTGCCCATCCGTCTGTGGGTGATAAGCGGTGCTCATATCTAAACGTGAGCCAAAAGACTTGTGCATTGCTTGCCACGGTTCAGAAGTAAAACGCGCGTCACGATCAGATATAATAGAGGTTGGCACTCCGTGCCTTGACACCACTTCATTTAGGTAGATGTCTGCTAAAGTAGAAAACTTATCCGTTTCCTTGATTGCCAGAAAATGTGCAGACTTGGTCAGTCGATCCACGATTACCTAAATGGTATCATTTCCGCGTTGGGATCTAGGCAGGCCAGTAACGAAATCCACGGAAATTTGCTCCCATTTCCATTTCGGGATCTCTGGTTGTTGAAGTAGGCCTGATGGTTTCTGATATTCAGTCTTGACTCTCGCACAAGTCAAGCACTTACTGACGTAGGTTGCTATGTGGGCTTTCATGCCAGGCCACCAATACGTAGTGTTGAGGTCGTGGTACATCTTATCCGAACCAGGATGTACTGAATAACGAGACTTATGTGCTTCATCCATCACAAGCTCGCGTAAGTTTCCATAAAGTGGAACCCAGATGCGCCGTTAACATAGTAGGCACCGTCTTCCTTTTGTTCTAGCCGCTGCCTCGACCCTCGTAAGGATTCAGCCCTGATGTTCTCTGCTTTCAATGCTTCAGCCTGAGCATCGCAAATCTGAGCGGGAAGGCTAGAGTGAATGGTAAGCTGTAACGCACGTACACGCTTAGGTATAGTATCCTTTCAACTGAGGGCGTCGGCCACAACATTGGCCTTGCCCGGATGGTACTTGATCGCACATTCGTAATCATTTAAGAGCTCAACCCATCGGCGTTGTCGCATATTTAATTCCTTTTGCTTGAAGATATGCTCGAGACTCCTGTGATCGGTGTAAATGGTGCACTTGGTATCGTACAGGTAATGTCTCCATATCTTAAGTGCGAAAATAACTGCTCCGATCTCCAAGTCATGGGTAGTGTAGTTCCTTTCGTGAACTTTAAGTTGGCGTGATGCGTAGGAAATTACCTTGTCACGGTGCATCAATACGCAACCAAGTCCTTGGATGGAAGCGTCGCAGTAAACCACAAAATCATATGTGCCTTCAGGCAATGAGAGGATAGGCACGCTACAAAGTCTATTCTTCAAGTGCTGAAATGCGGACTCCTGTGCATCACCCCAACGATAGGTGACACCCTTCTGAGTCAGTGAAGTGAGAGGTTGCGCAATCTTTGAGAAATCCTTGATAAACCTTCTGTAATATCCTGCCAAACCCAAGAATTGGCGGATTTCTGTTGGTGTGCGGGGTGCAGGCCAGTTCTTGATCGATTCAACCTTAGATGGATCCACATGAATTCCATCCTTGTTTACCACATGGCCTAGAAAGTGGACTTCGCGAAGCCAGAGGTCACATTTCGAAAACTTGGCATACAACTACTCTTTTCGAAGAAGTTCCAGCATAAGGCGTAGATGCTGCTCGTGTTCCTCCTGACTTTTAGAATAGATCAGGATATCGTCGATGAACACAATAACGAACTTATCCAGGTAAGGTTTGCATACTCGGTTCATGAGATCCATGAAGATCGCTGGTGCATTCGTCAGCCCGAATATCATAACCAGAAACCCGTAATGGCCGTAACGAGTTCTGAATGCTGTTTTGGAGACGTCCTCCTCTCGGACTCTCAGCTGATGGTATCCCGATCTCAAATCAATTTTTTGTAGTAATAGCTCGACCCTTGCAACTGGTCGAACAAGTCATCAATACGTGGAAGAGGATAACGATTCTTCACAGTCACCTTGTTGAGTTCGCGGTAGTCAAAACACATTCTGAAAGTACCATCTTTCTTTTTCACAAATAAGACTGGAGCTCCCCAGGGCGAAGAGCTAGGACGTATGAAACCCTTTTCCAAGAGTTCTTGTAGTTGTGTCGACATTTCTTCAAGTTCTGATGGAGCTAGACGATAAGGTGCTTGAGCTACTGGCGCTGCTCCAGGAGCTAGCTCGATTTGAAACGCAACTTGGCGATGAGGCGGAAGACCAGGTAATTCCTCAGGAAATACCTCAGGGAAGTCGCGCACAATAGGAATGTCCTCAATTCTCTTCTCTTCCGTTGATGTGTCAGTAACGAGTGCTAAAATGGCAGTGTGGCCCTTTCGCAAACACTTCTGGGCCATAAGAAAAGAGATAATGCCTACAACAGCACCACTCTTATCGCCCTGAATCACGAGGGGTTCTTCACCAGTACAAGGGATGCGGACAATCTTCTCGTTGCAAAGAATTTCTGCTTGCTGATGAGATAACCAATCCATCCCAATAACAACGTCGAAACTACCAAGTGTGATAGGAATAAGATCGATAGAGAAAGTCTGACCAGCTAAGACGAGGTTACAACCCTTAACTACGTGTGGGGCTTCAAGACTTTTACCATTTGCTAGCTCTATCGTGTGCTTGGTGTTTAGAAGTGTTGGAGTGCGCTTAAGCATTTGGCTAACTTTTAAGGACACATAACTAGTATCGGCACTCGAATCGAATAAAACAGTAACAAAGAAGTCGTCCAGAAGAAACTTACCCATCACAACGTTGGGATCGTTCCTTGCATCACCTTGACCAATCACGAACACACGACCCCTTGCTCCATTACCATTGTTGTTTCCCCCATTGCCACCTCCATTGTTGCCTCCATTGTTGTTCCCATTTCCTTGATTGTTATTGTTCTGATTCTGGTTCAGTTGGGGGCAGTTCCTCTTAAACTGACCTTCAGCGCCACACTGAAAGCATCCTTTATTGCCCTGTTGTTGCTGGTGGTGGTGATTCTGTGGAGCTTGTTGTTGTTGCTGGCGATTCTGATTTGCAGGACGCGGGCTCCTGCAATCCCTAGCTTCATGGCCCAGCTTGTGAGATCTCTGACATCGACCTTTGTTGCACTACCCGCTGTGATGCTTGTTGCACCGGTTGCACTTGGGGTGGTTTCCTCGGTATCCACCCTGTCCTTGATTACCGAAAGATTGCTGACCAGGACTCTGGTAGTCATCAGTCTTTCGCTGCTGAGACTGAACTAAAGCAGAACCCTTACTGGAGTTCCCATCCCATTTTCGCTTGTTGTCGGTAGGTGCATCAGAAGTAGTTGTGGCACTGATTCGTTTGGGCAGCCTGTTTTGCTCCACCGCCTGGTTAGTGAGTCGATGGGCCAACTTGATGATTTGCTGTATGGTACCCAGGTTGGCTGAAGTCACGTGACTTTGAATCTCTGGTACAAGACCTTTGAGATACAGCTCAATTCGTTTGATGGGAGGGTCCACCATGGTAGGGCACAAGATGGCCAGCTCATTTGACCTTTTCGTATACGCCTCAATCTCAGACCCCGTCATTTTCAGGTTGAAAAACTCCACCTCTAGTTTGTGGATGTCATCACAGCTACAATACTCTTCCTTGATCATTTCCTTGAAATCTTTCCATGGGGTGGCATTTGCAGCAACCAACCCCAGCATCTGAACCAGAGCGTTCCACCACGTGAGCGCTATTCCTTCAAGAGTACCAGTAGCATACTTCACTCTACGAGCCTCGGGGCATTCGCACATCTCAAAGATAGACTCGAGCTTCTCAAACCAGTGGAGGAGTCCAACAGCCCCTTCAGTGCCACTGAAGGTACTAGGATGACAGTCCATGAAGGTTTTGAACGTGCACATAGGAGGTTGTGCATGTTTACCTGTTGCGCGAGAATAAAAGATAAGGTTAAGCACGAGGGCTGGTTTGCGAAGGTAGGATCTAAACGTCCTAAGGTGGGTTGATATGGCTGGTTATACCTCCTGCAGGGTTAGCTGCGAGTGCCTCAGCGACTCGTTCGTTGATTAAAGGCCTCAACTGGGCTTGAGTGAGGTTGATACGTCCTCTGCGTCCGCACCCTTTTTAAAACTTTAGTCAAGATTTAAATTTATAAAACACGATATTTTACTAACACTAAACACACATATGGGCAAGTGCACCCATCGTGAGCGTAGTATAGCGTTGGTAAGATTCCGAGGTCATCCAAGGACATAAGAGCTTTTAGTACCGGTTTATCCTCAACGTCTAATCAAACAAAAAATTTAGAAAAAGGTTTTAAACAAGAAAATAAAAACTAACTAAAAATGCTGAAAATAAAAATAAAAATAAAAACAAATAGACAAGATGAATCACTTGGATCTGACTCGCCTTTAGTGTAACCTTTGATTATTTCCGCACTTTTGCACTTTTTAAGAGATTATCTTAATTATAGTAGTAGGCCCCTCTTTTGAAGGTGACGTTACCCTCAACCCAGTAGTTTGAGTGAGCAAGGATACAATCCTAAAGGGTTGGGTTATTGAAAGATAATTAATTGAGTTATTAATGCGTAATGGGGTAGCCCCCTCTTTTGAAGGTGACGTTACCCTCGGCTAAGTGGTTTGAGTCAGTAGGGATACAATTCCAAGTAGTCGGGTTAATATATTAATAGTAGTTTACATATGAGGGGATCAAGCAATTCGCACCCCCGCCATCCAATACCAGTGGGTGTTGAAGGAGGTCCTACTAAGCTTGACCCAGGTCCTTGCAGGATCTATACACTGAACAAGGCAAGAACCTTACCAAACCATTCCCTTAACCCCCGACCAGGTAGCCAACATATCTCCATATAGACCGTGGAGATATGAATAGTGTAAATTTTTAATTTTATAAAGACAGTAAAATAACGCCAAGACACCACGGATAAATGATAAGGAAGTTTCACCTTCAACATAAGAAACTAGTTATTAAAGTCATTAATACATAGCCAAATAAAAAGTGCGAAAAGATTAAAAATAAAAAGTATTACACTAAATGCTTGACTTCACCAAGTGATGTAAGAGACTTAGGCAAACATGGCCTTTGATTGTTAAGAACTCTTACTATCAATCTTGGATCCTGAGACTACTACACACACTCTATGATGGATGATGGATGATGGTGGTGCATGTGGGTGTTGTGATGGTGGTGGGGTGTGGGTGAAGTGGGAGAGAGGTGGTTTGTCAAGGGATACCTTTGCAATGAACCAAGCACCTCTATATATAGCCTGCACAGAAGCCCGGACATGGCCCCGTGTCCACTAGGCATGGCCCCGTGTCCATCCACTTTCTCTTTATTCATTAATTGCAGTTTGTCTGCATTAGTTGACCACACCCGGGTGTCCGCTGGGCACGGCCCCGTGTGTAGAAGCGTAACTATACTATCAAGATTTTCTTGGATTCTGCGAATCTTAGCGTTGACCACGGCCCCGTGTCCGCTGGGAACGCCCCCGTGTTGGGAAATAGAAGCTTCTACAACTGTCTTTTCTGCAGACACTTGGGCACGCCCCCGTGTCTGGTGTGCACGGGGCGTGTTCAGTCTTCTGATGTCTTGTTTTTGCTTGGGAAGATGCTGTCGAGGGGTCGGGCATGCCACGTTTATTCCTTTTCTTGTATTATTGTTAGATTTGGCTGTATTTTTGCTTCTTTTGTTCATTTAAGCTCATTTAACCCTGAAAATACAAAAGAAAGACAAAAGCACACTTTTTCCAACATTAGTACTAAAAAATGGTTAGTTTTATGCCTCATTTGATGTAATTTATATGTTGCATTTTACACACATCATCATATATATCACACAATTTCACCCAATATACTATTTTTTAAGCTTCATGTACAACATGCAAAGCTACCAAACTTATCACATGATTTCATATCATCATAACACATCATATAACATCATTTTAAAGGTTCATGTTCTGTTTTAACTTAGTTTTATCATATCATTTCAAGTTCACCAAATTATGATCATTTAATCATCACATATACTTATGTATCTAATGCATGTTTATCTCATCATCATCCAAGACATAAATACATCTATCGTACATTTATTATAACTCCCAAATAAATCCAAGACATAATCTTTGTTTAAATCATTCGTCAAATCATCACATCATCAATGCTTGTAACATTCTTCACATTTATGAACATGAAAAGAAAAACCATATTTTTGTGTATGTACATATATATACACGACACATACATACATATATATAGGGGAGGGTTCAATTAAAAACCGCTAATTATTGTGAAAACTCTAAAACAAACTAAAAAAGCCTAAAAACATACGATTTTTTTTTTCAAATTTCTCTACTTTTTATATATAAACAAACTTTTTTTTTCAAAAAAAAAAAACTTGTGCTGCATATCTGCATTATATGTGTACTACACATGCACATTATTGCACATGTGCACAACGAATTTCTTTTTTTTTTTTGAAAAAAAAATACTATATATAAAAAGTAGCGAAAATTAATAAAAAAAAATGAGTAAACTTCTATTTTGCTCCCTGTGGTTTGGTGGTTTTAACGCTTTTGCCCCAAACCTTTAAAAACTGACATTTTACTCCCTGATCTTTTTAACTTATCACCATTCCGCTCCCCGCCTTTAACCCCGTCTAAAATGTATGTTACAAGTAAGGGTATGTTGGTAATTTTATAGATAAGTATTTTAATAATTTATTATTAATTTCTAAAATCCATTTTTAAGTTTTTTATGGATATTAAAATAAAGATTTATTTATATAATATAAAATAAAAAAAACTCATCTCCTCTCTAACTCACCACATCCTCTCTCTCCCTGTACGTTCTCTGAAACCAGTCACCACCACCACCACTGCCGGCTTCCGCCACCACCAGCCCCCACTTACCATCACCATTCACCACCCCCACCCCTTCACAGAAAATTAAACCAAACCAACAAGTTCAACAACATCAATCCCCTGTTTCAATTTCAACGCCACCATGTGTTGCCCCAGTTGACCTCAAGATGCACCAAAAAAAGCTCCACCCGATGTTAAGCAGTTTTCTGGCAACGACAACCAACCTGATTTGATAGGTCTAATGCAGCATACCCTCTCTCCCTGTACATTCTCTGAAACCAGTCACCACCACCGCCACTACCGGCTGCCACCACCACTAGCAAATCAATTCAACAATTTGTTCAAAAAAAATCTCATCTTTTTATCCAAATCAAACAAAATTGCAAATGGTTATTTGGAAAATCCAACAGTTTCTTCAAAAAAAAAATTGTTCGAGTTCTACAAACCCTAGCTAGAGATGTTTATGTTGTTTAATCCCTCTGTAACCTCTTCCATCTTCTTCGATCGGTTTTTTCAGTGTTGGTGCAGACTTGGGGTTTTGGGATTTGGGGTTGCGAAGGGGTGGTGGTAGTGCTGGTAGTGGTGATGACTAGTAGTTGTTACAAAAAGGGGGAAAAAGAGAGAAACAGAGTGAGAGTAAGAGTAAGAGTGAGAGGAGGGTGATGAAGTTAAAGAATTTTTTTAATGATTATAATTATAAACAATTAATTCTTTTTGTAAAATTACTAAAACACCCTTCTCATTATATGTAAAATTATCAAATTGTCCTTAGTTTTAACAAATATTTTGGATAGCGTTAGGGGCGGGGAGTGAAATAGAGATAAGCTTGATATATCAGGGAGTAAAATTTCCGTTTTTAAAGGTTTGGGGCAAAAGCGTTAAAACCACCAAACCACAGGGAGCAAAACGGAAGTTTACTCTAAAAAATTTTGGTATGTTTTTAAGTCTATTTTAATTAGTTTTCAAGTTTTCACAATAATAGGAGTTTTCACTTGAACCCTCCCATATATATATATATATATATATATATATATAGGGAGAAGATCATGCGAGAACCACCTCTTATTGCGAGAACCGCGAGAACCAATGTGAACACAACAAAAAATGCCTAAAAATAGCTAAAAATCACACAAATTTTTTTTTTGATTTTTTAAATATTTTTTATGTTAAAATCGCTACTTTTCGAAGCAAAAAAAAAATTCTTTTTTTTTAATTTTTTTTATTCGAAAAGTAGCGATTTTAACATAAAAAATATTAAAAAAATCAAAAAAAAAATTTAGATTTTTATTTTTTTAGGTTTTTTGGGGGTTTAGTTTTTATCATTTTAGTTTGGGGGGGGGGGGGGGGGTTAGGTTTTTGGGGGGGTGGGGGAGGGGGGTTTAGGTTTGGGGGGGCTTAGGTTTTTTTTAGGTTTTTTTGGGGTTTAATTTTTAGCATTTAGCTTGGGGGGGGGGGTTAGGTTATTTAGCTATTTTAGGTTGTGTTCACATTGGTTCTCATGGTTCTCACAATAAATGGAGTTCTCGCATGAGCCCCTCCCTATATATATATATATATATATATATAATCCAAAATTTCACTTTTCATATATTCCTCATTCATCATCTTATCTTATTTCAAATCTTATCTTCAATCATATAATAATCTTTCAAGAATCATGTTAAATCAAAACTCCCTTAACATCAAAACACAATCCAATAATCCATAACACACATATTTTCCGCCACTTATATATACTTTATCCTAAACTTTTCATCAGCCCACTTAAATCACAATATTTTCATAATAATCGCTTTCAATCATATAAACATGAACTTTTCAAGCATTCTTTCTTGCAATATTTAACATATTATCAAAATACCATTACTAACACACATGAACACATACTCACGGCCATACATACATATACACGCATACTTCCATTTTTTAGTTTGATTAAACCATTTTCTTATTAGATTTCAAAGTTTGAGAAGAACTCCAAGTTTATGTGAAACTTTTCCATCATCATCTTCATCAAGAATTCCAGAACTAAAATTTTTAAAAGTAAATTTATACCTTTTAAAGTTTTGATGGGTTTTGATAAAAAAAAAATGATGAGATAGAGCTGGTTCTTCTTTGGATTCACCTTAAAAGACTTCTTGGATCTTCAAACGAACTTTAAACTAACTTGGACTATACTTGGTTATTCATAACTTGAACAAAAAATGGCAATGGTGATAGTGGTGTTGGTGTTCAGCCAAAGGAGAGAGAGAGAGAGAGGGAGAGAAATAAAGAGTTTGTTTCTTGGAAAATTGTTATGTGTTGAGTGTGAAGTATTTAGTTATCATTAGGTTTTCTACATGACCAACACTTGGCACAAAAGGAGAATGCTGGACACCCTATGAGGCCCCCACTTTGACATGCACACACACACATTTTCTTACATGCATATATATATATATATATATATATATATATAGGGTTAGGTTAACGTACAAATGCCCTTATCGTACATTACGTACGCTACAATCTCAGCTGTCCGATCACCTTCCCTCATTGAATTCGCATGTTTTTTTGTAACAATTTCGCATGTTGGTTTTTTAACATGCGATTTCATCAAAATTACCACATGCGAAATTGTTACAAAAAAACAACATGCTATTTCATCAAAATTATCACATGCGAAATTGGTAAAAAAAAACATGCAAATTCATCAAAAATTATCACATGCGAAATTGTTATAAAAAAACAACATGCTATTTCATCAAAATTATCACATGCAAAATTGGTACAAAAAAACAACATGTGAATTCATAAAAAATTATCACATGCGAAATTGTTATAAAAAAACAACATGCGATTTTAAAATGCGGGAAGATGATCTGATGGCTGAGATTGAAGCGTACGTAATGTACGATAAGCAATATTGTACAGTACTCTTTACCTATATATATATATATATATATGCATATTCAAGCAAAAACAGGTATTTAACTGACTACCGTGTATTTCATTTCGCGTTTTTATTGTGTTTTAAGGCGTTTAAAATTATTTTTATCATTCTATAAAAATTAAGTCGCCATAATAATGTTGAACAATATTTTATTAGCCTAGACTGGATGTGTTGTCTGTATTTTACAGTGTACGCGCAGTATGCGCTTAAATTCGCAAAATAGAGATTTTAAGCGTTTAGTTAATCTTTCTTCACAAATATAATTAAAATTAGAATTTTAATCATAACAAAAAAAATTTAGGATTTAAACATTAACCGAGCGGTCACCGACGTTCGTTTCGCATTTTGTTCGTTATGCGATAAGCGTTTATCTTATTATTGCTAACATAATTTTCAACAAAGTATGGATTTATCAACACTTCAAATACTATATATTAACATCATATTTGATTATGTGTTGCCTTTATTTGTTCATAACACGTGTCACACTAGTACGGTACAGGCTTAAAATAGCCAGATGTCACAGTAGAAAACTAGGGAACAAGAGAGCAAAGAAGGGCATGCTTGAAATGTGGGAATGAGGCCTCTTTTTATAGGCCAATAGAATGCAGGTAAGCACGGGCGCGTATGGGGTGTCACGGTCGTGCGCTATCCTTATGCTCGTAGAATCTTCAAGATGTTGTCCTTTTCTGTCTCCGAGGAATGTATTATGCACAGGCATGGCTGCACATGCATGGTCATACGTGATAAGGTGTCCTGACAGATCCCACAACAGGTGTCTGGTCTCTAGATTATTTCTTGTATGATTTGTCTTTAATGAGCGGTACGGGAATGCACGACACTTTTCTTTCTCACCCACCATGCTTATCTGATCTTTACTAATTTTCCATAAGGCGGGCTGAGTCAGAAGGCATGGCCATACACCTTTGTGTACATGGGGGTGCTTTATGAAAACTTCACATTTTTCGTCTGATTTTCATCGTTTTTGTCACACCTCTGCCCGCAGCGGATTAGGTGACCGGAACATGATGATTGTTCACAGCTTATGGCAACTAATTAAAAGTTAAGTATTATTCATATCCGAATTAAGCAAATGTCACAAAACCAAACAAGTATTCAAGTAATCTAAACAAAACAAAACATAAACATAAACAAAAATCTTGTTCATTATCTAAGGCATATCCATACGTGTCCTCGTCTTCCAATATCAAACCTGTTCACCTGTATCATGTGTAAATATATATATTGGGTCAACAAAAGTTGGTGAGTAAACCTAACATTTAAATAAAACAATAAATGTTTATTTGTTGTAAAAGTTTTAATATGCAATTCAATGGTAAATAAGTGATCAACAATGCCAATGGTAATGTGAAAAATGCGATAAATGCGAGACTCAAGACCATCAACAAGCGAATCTTATGTTGTGGCGATACCAAGCTACGACCCATGGTAATTAGAACCAGTCAGCCTATGGATCCATGTGTGTGAATGATTAACGACACAAAACATTAAGTGATTAGTCAAACAAGTACAACTACCACATAACTACACATTGACCTTTGCATGTATTTGATAAATGAAATATGTAACACAATGAGATAAGCGACACATGACACCCCCAGAAACATTTAAATTGTATAAAGAGGAATTGGGAAGATCTACTCACTAGTTGCGTATTTTGATTCCTTGAAATAGCATACGAAGAATGAAAAAACTCCAAATGACGAAACTACCATAAAGATATAAAACACAAAAGTAATAAAAACACATTATAAAAATACACCTACGATTTGGGAATTTTGTGAAACCTAAAATATATTTATTAAATTTCATCATGAAATTATTTAACTGAACCAATTAGTTTTATCCCCAAAGTACGTGTCTTGTTTCACCATCTTTTCCAGGATCTTCAAAGATCTGGTTAGTGATCTTCATCTCTTGGAAAGTTAGGAGGTTTCCTGACTATATACTTTCACGAATAAAAATAAAAATAAGTAAAGTGAAAATTAGTAGTTCCATAATTTAATTGAATCTTTAAAATAAATCAAGAGATAGAAATTTTATAACAAGAATTCTTAAATTATATATTTCTAGAATTCAGTTTCTTATTAATAAACTGTTATATATTTTTTATAACATGGTTAAAATATAAAATAAATCCATTACATGACCAAAAACTCTCAAAATTAAACCAACTATGCTAACATGATACTAATCAATATTCTATGTTCAATTTCATCAAAACACACATTAAAATCAAAAGCCCAAATCTATTTTAAACTAAAAACAACAAAACTAAAATCGGATCTTGGATGCTCTCTATCACATAAGTTGATATAGGGGTTTTGTAGATCTCGAAAATTTATGTGAAATAGGCTCAAGAATTACCTCGATTGACTAAAAATTGAGGGAGATTATCCACAACTTGTTGAGAGGTTTGCATAAATCGGAGGCTAGGGTTTGCGTTTTAGAGATGGAGAAATCATTTAGAATAGGTTACAATTATAGAATTTTTCAAGTTTTAATGGAGATTTGATAGAAATCAAAATTAGGTAAACAAGATATGTAGTTGGATGAGTTTTTGATGTATATTAGTATCTAGGTTTAATGTAAGTAATTTGGAATGTAAATTTTCTGCATAATCAGCCGGATTTAGGAATGGAGTCGGCTGTCTCACTCTCGAGTTGTCTCGAAGAAGAAGAAGAAGAAGAAAGAAGAAGTAGCAACAACATGTGTCTATTTGAGTTTAAAGGAAACCAATGCAGAAATCATTCACCAACCAAGGCGGTGGTGCAGTGGTGTTGTGTTACGTGTTTAATTCATCATGCCGAGTAAGACCCGGGTTCTAGTTCCGTTGTCTGCCCCTTTTTTCCTTTTCTTTGTTTTTTAAGTCCCATTTAACACTTTGAACCCCTAGGTTTCTAACGTGATTTGACTAACACCCTAACCAAATTAATGTTTTACCTATTTATATTTAACTGAACTAACTGAGATCGCTTATTACGGTTTTTATCCAACGCCATATGTAGCCAAAATTAAATCACAAAATTGAAAATAAAAATTATAGAATAATTCTCGTTTTTATTTATTTATTGATGGATCCAGTTTTTACAATATGAGTCGGGTTTTCTACAAATCCGTTTTTATTGGATGTTATAGTTTTCTGCTTCTTTTTAATCTTGGACCTTTAAATCGTACAAAACTTTAAAATAAACAATTTAGGTAGGGTTTCCTCAATAAACTGTCTCTAAAGTACTTATAAATGGTGGCGGATTCATATAATAAAAATGTATAATTGATGGTACATCAGTTATGCATTTTGTATTCTATTATTTTAGTTTTTTCTAGCTTTTTGACGACTGTTTAAATAAGTAAACTATAAAATCTAATACAAACTTCGGTTGTTTCTAATACAAATTTATATACTATGAATTAGTAACATGTTTGTGCAATGGGTATTTGTACTATGTGTTGTTGGGTTTGTTTAATGTTGTTTGGTCTTGTAACTTTGGCTTTTACTGGTTGTAATTTGGTTTTGTATTTAAAGTTTTTTGTGGGTGAGTGGATTCATTTGGAAGCCTGACCCTCTCTCTCATCTATGTGTTGCTCTCTCTATCATCTGGCCACCGCATAACTAATGCTTCTCCGTCGCCGCTCTCTTCGTTTGTTAGCTTTTTTATCACCAGTATGTTGGAAATTTTAGTGACAATGAGTTTTTCGCTAAATATTTTGGACATTAATAATATTTATATATGTGTTGTATAAATAATTATTTAGGGTTTATGTTCAAACTATGTCCAAATAGAGCTAAGATGAATGAGATATCGAAGCTTGAAGTTGTATGTTTGGAACAAACAAAGATGAATAAAATGGATTAGTTTTGTCAACTTGTCCCACATAGGTGGGATGACAAAACTCAAAGTGGTATATAAGGAGGAGCACTCCTTGTAAATTGTTTCCTTAAAGGCAAACACTAGTGGGGATCAAAGGGTGCGCCGCACCCGCACATATGCGCGAGAGTATGGATAGCGCATGACCAGGTGGCGTCCTGGTATGCGCAGTGGCATCCGTGTGGCGAGCGACTCCACATCTAATATGCGCGCATGTGGTGCACTTTGAACTTCGCACTGCTTTTGTATTTTTGCCCATGAGCGTGTGGTCAGATACATGGCAGGTCCGCTTTGACGCACCCTTGGGTGACTTAGGCGGATGATGTGGCGCAGGCCTCTCAGGCACGCGACAGTTCAAGCGCGCACAAGCGCACTGGTCTGCATACCAGGCGCATACGCAGGTTCCATACAGTGTGGCGCACGGACTCAAGAGACACTTCAGGCGCGCGCACATGTTTGCAGCAGAAACAAAACAGCTGGTTGGACTTGGTCAAACTAGCTGTTTAATTCTGTCATGAATGAATATGACAGTTACGTTGACCATATTAATTCCATTTTAATATAATTAAATCTTGTTTATTACAAGATTTATTGTCTCGTTAATTGGAGAATTAAAGGCAAGGTATGTTTCAATTTTGTGAATGTGTGTATATATATGAACCTTAGGTTCATATTTGGGAGATACGAAAAAGATAAGAGATGAGAGAATCTCATAAAATCTATTAGAAACATTCACAACATATTTTTAGAGGAGTACTCTAAAATATACGCAACTTCTTTCTTTATTTTCCACAACACCAATTTATACCCGGCGTAATCTCGGGCGAGAGTCATCTCCGGCAGTACAACTACTGCTTCGGTTGTTGTATCCTGGAAACAGACCGTCTGAGAGGAGGCGCGAAATCTGTTTTAAGGGCCCCGTGTCTAACACGATCCTCAACCAAACCGTCAACGCCAGTTTGTTCATTCTTGCAGCGGAGGTTTATTCAAGATGGTGCGGTTGAAGTTCTTCCATAGATGTTGGCTTGAATCAAGATTGGTACAATTATTGTGTATTTATTTTCGTTCATTTGGTTTATGTAACCGTTATTGTACTTGATAAATTTCCCACAAATAACGAGTGTCTCGTTATTATTTAATTTATTAATATTTTAATAAAAAGTGAACCTAGTTCCTACAATCTTAAAACAGACTTTCGTGAAGATTGTTGCTACAATCTCAAATCCCTTCTCTACGAGGATTTAGGTTCACGAAAGTTAAAATATTTAATGGGATTTTTGTTAAAATCTTGAAAATATTTTGAGAAATATTTATTTAGTACAATGAGTCAGATTAATTTTATGATTGGAGTACAATCTTTAATCCGAATATCGGGTTGCAAAACGAACTTTTGATTCAAGTTTTGGAGTTCATGGGTTTTGTTCGTGTTTAGATAAACCGAACCATATACAAAATAATATGTATTTCAATAGGTTTTTGAAATACTAAAGTTTCTAATGAGCGTATTAGAAATATACATTTTGTAACCCCATACAAATTAAATGTTTGTAACGTTTAATTTATTTATTATAAGCTTTTAGTAACCATCATTGAGAGATTAATGTTGGTTTTAAAAGTCTTGAAATATATTTATTTTCTAATTAGCATATTAGAAAATAATTATGTTATAAAATAACTAGTTTTAATATCTTCTAACGAGCGTGTTAGAAACGTTGTTGAAAGAATAACGACATTAAAACTTTTTATATCTCTAACGAGCGTGTTAGAATTGTATAGAATGATAAGTTTTAATATCATCTTTTATATCTAATGAGCGTGTTAGATACGATGATTGTGTAAAACTAACTTGTTAAAAGACGATTAGATTTTCTAACGAGCGTGCTAGAAAATATACGTTTAGATTTTCTAACGAGCGTGTTAGAATATATTATGATTTCAAATAATTACCGACGAGCGTGTTGGAGACAATTATTTTGAATAATAAACATTGTAACGGTTTCGTCTAAACTATTAAATTTCTAACGAGCGAGTTAGAAACGGATTTTTCCACATACGTTTAAACGATTTTTATTTGTTTATTTCTAATGAGCGTATTAGAAATAGTTTATATTTTTTTATAAACTTCGAAACAAATTTTGTAATCGATTATTTCTAACGAGCGTGTTAGAAACGAGTTAAAGAGTTTCATAGTTGTTTATTTTCTAACGAGCGTGTTAGAAACGATTTAACGACTTTGTCAATTGTTTATTTCTAACAAGCGGGTTAGAAAACGTTTATTTTATATAAACCAAAAACGGCTTATGGAAATAAATAATCGTCTAATTTTCTAATTTTCTAATTTGCGTATTAGAATTAGTTTATCTTATAACCAACTATTTTAACGATTTGCAATCGTTAATTTCTAACGAGCGGGTTAGAACCGGGTTAACTATGATAAACTATTTAAGATGATTTGTAATTGTTTTATATATTTTCTAACGACCGTGTTAGAAAAGATATGTGTTCATTTCTAACGAGCGAGTTAGAAAACGTTCATTTAAGTAAACCAAAAGTGAATAAATGTATTCGTTTTATTTCTAACGAGCGCGTTAGAAGCGGTTTACTTTATAAAACCGAATATTTTGAATGTTTGTTAAACATTTAAATTCTAATTAGCATATTAGAATTGGTTTTTATACAAACCACTCATTTTAACGATTGATAATCGTTATTATCTAACAGCGGTTAGAAATGGTTTGAATATGATAAACCATTTATTAAAACGATGTGTATTCGTTTTATTTTTCAAACGAGCGAGTTTGAAATTGTTTTATTTATTAAACTATTATAAGATTTATTGTCTTGATTTGTAATCAAAACATAAATATATAGTTTAATATTAAAACACTTGCAAAAACGAGAAATGTTTTGAACGAATAAAACATGTCTTTGCAAAGTATAACGTCTTGAACCATATAATAGCTTGGAGAGACTATTTGGTGAAAAACAACTCGATGTTGTTATAAATATAATAAGTTGCTCAACTACTTGCGAGTAGTTATTGTAAACAACTTTATACTTTGGACAACTTATGATTATTCAAGTTTAGAGTTCCAAGATGAAGGAGTACCTCAAAACATGACACCGAACGAAATAATTGCATTTATTTCGGTAAAAAGTGTTGAAGATAATAACACTTTGGCTTTTGATGTTTAGATATCATTGGTGTATCCGTTATTTTGGACTACTAATAAGTTGTCAAAAAAATACACATTTTGATACAAAGTGTAAAAACTAATTTACACGGACACAACTAGCGGGTTGTGATCATGACTTATGTAATAAGTCATAAATCAAACGTATAACGAGTTCGTGAGAAACGTGGTGCATGGTTTGAGATGAAATGCACGAAAACGAGATATGTCATCTAATGTTGAGAGCATCAACATGGAAATGCACATGTGAGTTTTCAAAGAATATAACATATGAAAGAAATATATGTTATTATTGTAAATGATTTTAATAAATTTAGCAAATTTATTAATGGAACTTTACAATAGTGATGGACTTGTAGATGCTTCTACCACCATCAATGTTGTTTAAACTATGTGGAGGCTTGGTCCTCAAATTTGAGAGAGTATCCCAATACATGGTTTTAATGAAACAACAACGTAAGTGTATATATCACTATAGGCATTCGCGAATGCTTTGTTGTTGAGAGTCAATGTAATTGACTATATCTCAAGACTCGAGTGATTTTATACAAAGATTTTTCATCAAAGTGACTTGGATTAAGACTTATGTTTAAGTCCTTAGAAAGTCAGAGGTGAAGCCTTGGAGATAAAAAGGCAAACGAGTTATACTATGGTTTTGAGACCTTCCTAAAACCGTTGGTTTTGGAATGGTGAAATAAAATTTCATTATTGTGTCTAAACTAAGAAACGAATGTTTGGAAGAGATAGTGCGTTATCTCTTAAGGCTGTGAAGAATCAGAATGATGCATCTTCTGTTCACATGCTAGAGTATGGTAGTCTAAAGCATGCTAGACTAATACTTGTTAATTTATATGCTCGACGGAGATTAAATTAACTTTAAACATTCAAAATATGTGATGACACAACAACGAATTTTGTGCTAAACAAAACTATAAATATAACTTCATTAAAATGCAAGCAATGTGGGGGGAGGAGGCCATTTAAGAAACAAACCCTTTAGGGTATGTGGAAATGGTAGTTGAGAAGTTTTCTCAAACTCGAAATGAAAGGGAGAACCTTTCATCACCCCATTTGGATGTTATCCAATTACACTTAAATGTGGGGGTGACTTGCATTTGAATGTGGAAATGGGAGTTGAGAAGTTTTCTCAAACTCGAAATGAAAGGGAGAACCTTTCATCGCCCCATTTGGATGCTATCCAATTACACTTAAATGTGGGGGTGACTTGCATATATTGCAAACACTTGACCAAGTGGAGTACACAATGGTTATATGGAGTCAATCGAGTAGATTGGCTCAAATGCCAATTGGTTAGATTCAAAATCTAGTAAGATGTCAGTCATGACACACCAAAGGCATGGTGAAAACGTGTTTGGCCATGAATTGACTTTCATGTCATTCTAAGACAAGGTACATAACTGGATCCAGGTTGAGATCACGAGTTATAAGTCTTATGAATCGACTAAAAGGCAAAGGTGACTAGCGAGTCAAGAACACGTTAGAACAACTGATCTCAATTTAAATTGTCGTTGGTGACTTAGCGAAGTCAAAGATAATTTTGGATCCAACAACCAGTGGGTTGATAAGAGATCAGGTTGTGGAATGGGACTAAAGCCATGGATAAAGGGACATGAGGGAAACCTAACCTAGTTGACTGGAGATCCCAAGATCTAGGTTCAATAGGCCAACTTAATCATGAACCGAAGGGTAGTCACTGTGGGGGCGTAGCTAATATATATGTTTATATATAAGCTAGTTTATATGTTTCATATATCCCCCTAAAACTATAAAAGGGTGTTTAAATACGTCCTAGTCCATTCCTATAATATTCAGTGACATTGTTGTGAGGTTAAGCATAATATGTGGCTTTATGATTTGTGTAAATCATAGTAAACCATAATGCTTTTAATGATTTAAAGGGAAATCACCTATGTTGGAGAGAAGTGTGGTCGCTTCGAATGGAATTAGGGCATAATTCCTAGAGCTCC
This sequence comes from Helianthus tuberosus, assembly GCA_030545235.1. Classification (NCBI taxonomy): domain Eukaryota; kingdom Viridiplantae; phylum Streptophyta; class Magnoliopsida; order Asterales; family Asteraceae; genus Helianthus; species Helianthus tuberosus. The sequence continues at coordinate 131,100,593 of CM060387.1, read as the reverse complement.
CGCAGAACCAGGAAAGTGCTCCATGACCATTATTGGAGACATACATGAGGAGATGGCCCGGCTAGGGAAAGTATTGTGTGAATGTATATTGTCGTCTACACAAATGGGGGGTTGTTCAAGGACATCACGTCTACAAAACCCTAGGAGGCTAAGTATGCTTCACAAAGGAAGGTTCAAAGGCTACACCTACCTATCCTGCAATACTCGACTGTCGAGTTTTCATCGGGGAATTTTGTGTGTTTTAATCGATCTCCATTCATGTGGGGGATTGTTGGAAATTTTAGTGAAAATGAGTTTTTCGCTAAATATTTTGGACATTAATAATATTTATATATGTGTTGTATAAATAATTATTTATGGTTTGTGTTCAAACTATGTCCAAATAGAGCTAAGATGAATGAGATATCGAAGCTTGAAGTTGTATGTTTGGAACAAACAAAGATGAATAAAATGGATTAGTTTTGTCAACTTGTCCCACATAGGTGGGATAACAAAACTCAAAGTGGTATATAAGGAGGAGCACTCCTTGTAAATTGTTTCCTTAAAGGCAAACACTTGTGGGGATCAAAGGGTGCGCCGCACCCGCACATATGCGTGAGAGTATGGATAGCGCATGACCAGGTGGCGTCCTGGTATGCGCAGTGGCATCCGTGTGGCGAGCGACTCCACATCTAATATGCGCGCATGTGGTGCACTTTGAACTTCGCACTGCTTTTGTATTTTTGCCCATGAGCGTGTGGTCAGATACATGGCAGGTCCGCTTTGGCGCACCCTTGGGTGACTTAGGCGGATGATGTGGCGCAGGCCTCTCAGGCACGCGACAGTTCAAGCGCGCACAGGCGCACTGGTCTGCATACCAGGCGCATACGCAGGTTCCATACAGTGTGGCGCACGGACTGAAGAGACACTTCAGGCGCACGCACATGTTTGCAGCGGAAACAAAACAGCTGGTTGGACTTGGTCAAACTAGCTGTTTAATTCTGTCATGGATGAATATGACAGTTACGTTGACCATATCAATTCCATTTTAATATAATTAAATCTTGTTTATTACAAGATTTATTGCCTCGTTAATTGAGAATTAAAGGCAAGGTATGTTTCAATTTTGTGAATGTGTGTATATATATGAACCTTAGGTTCATATTTGGGAGATACGAAAAAGATAAGAGATGAGAGAATCTCATAAAATCTATTAGAAACATTCACAACATATTTTTAGAAGAGTACTCTAAAATATACGCAACTTCTTTTTTTATTTTCCACAACACCAATTTATACCCGGCGTAATCTCGGGCGCGAGAGTCATCTCCAGCAGTACAACTACTGCTTCGGTTGTTGTATCCTGGAAACAGACCGTCTGAGAGGAGGCGTGAAATCTGTTTTAAGGGCCCCGTGTCTAACACGATCCTCAACCAAACCGTCAACGCCAGTTTGTTCATTCTTGCAGCGGAGGTTTATTCAAGATGGTGTGGTTGAAGTTCTTCCAAAGATGTTGGCTTGAATCAAGATTGGTACAATTATTGTGTATTTATTTTCGTTCATTTGGTTTATGTAACCGTTATTGTACTTGATAAATTTCCCACAAATAACGAGTGTCTCGTTATTATTTAATTTATTAATATTTTAATAAAAAGTGAACCTAGTTCCTACACAGTATATGTTGGTTTAGTATACGTTGGTTTTGGTTTGATGAGCATCGTTTTGTTGGATTACTTTAAATGGTGGATTAAAGAGTTTGTGTTGTTTTTGAGTTTTGTGATCTTTGTTTCTTTGGTGGCTGTGGGTTCTCCGGTCAATGGAGCTTGCTATTTGGGCTTTCATTTATCATTATTTTTTCCGATTGTGTGTTTTATTAAGTTGCATGTTGGTTTTTGTGGTATTTGTTGTTCCATTGTTGTTTTTAAGTGGGTTGCATTGATTGTGAACCTTAATCGAAATGTTTAGGAATTGTTGGTTGTGCATCTGAGGAATGCTTTATTCCGACTGTGTTTCTTTTCATTGGTGTTAGTGGACTTCATATGCGGGTGTTTCTCACCTGGTAGCTGTCAATGAGGATGACTTTTTTTGTTCATCCGAGGCTAAATCTAAGATTTTTTTTACTACGATTCAGTTGGTTTATGAGTTGGTGTTGATGGATTTTGTAGTTGGTTCTTTTAGCAAGTGTTCATGTCTATGATGTTGGTGCATGCCGTTCATCGGAGACATGTTTGGCACATGTATTTTGTTTGTGTATAAGGCTTTTTTTTGTTAACTGATGTTGGTTTTGACTTAATGAAGATGATACCGTTGTCATCTAAGAGTGTGGTTGTGATGGCACTTCGGTTTTGGCGTGGCACATTGTTGCAGTTGACTGAAGTTTCTGAGCTTCAATTTTTTGATACTATGTTCGGAATGTTACTGTGCTTTTGTATACTGTTATTAACATGTTTGTGCATCTGGGTTGTATTTGTATAGTATGAATTAGTAACATGTTTCTGCATCTTGGGGTTATATTTTGTGCATAAATTGTTTTCTTTGTTGTGTGTTTTTTGTACTCCAGCTTATTAGGTTTATACGTCTTGTTTTTACACCACATTGTTTGGTTACAGGTCCTCCCCCTTTTTTATAATTGTTTTGTGTTGGATTACAACAGTCTCCTTCATTGTTTCGATCTTTGGTTTCATCTTCTAGGTATGGTTGTTTCTTCCTTGTTACCTTGAACTAGTGACATGTTTGTGCAATGGGTGTTTGTACTATGTGTTGTTGGGTTTGTTTATACTATTTGAGTTTTTAACTTTGTTTTATTTGGGTTGTGACTCGGTTTGATATTTAAATTTGGGTTTTGTTTGGTCACTAGCTTCATTTTGAAGTTATGGAATGTCTCATTTTCTTGATGATTGTTGCTTTGTATTGATCTGAGAATGGTCATATTGATTGGGTTTCTTGGCTATGATGGTACACGCCACATGGCGTGACAATTTTTATTGAAGCCATGTTGTGTCCAGCCTTATTATATTTCTTTTCAACCATTTGCACTAACATTTTACTAATTCATAGAATATAAATCTTTATACATTGGTTTTGATTGTCACTTTTCGGGTCAACGAGCAATGATATCAAAGATCTCATGTTACTAAGTTGTGATGATTTTTTATAAGCAATCAATTTTCACCGAGATTTCTTACCCTTACTAATACATGCTACACAAACACTAAATCTTTTAGTATTTGCGACATTTTCTTATTGCTTTTTGTTTTTGCTTTTCATGTCATGTTATGTTTTCTTTTTCTATTGGCAATGACAATTTTAATCACATCAAAGAAGCCTAACGCTCTAACATGTTGTGGATCATTAAAAAATTACTATCCTTATTTTGTTCCTACGTTTAATAAAAAAAACTCATTGACATCTAACTTGAACATTAACTTATAGGTAATAATGAATAACTCAAACTAAGAAGCTCAAGCTTTTTGAAAAATCCGATAAATTCTACAACAAGTAATAGACTCGGATCGTAGGATAAATGAGAAGATTGTTTAACTAACTGAGCATATGTCCAACATACGCGAAAAACAAACTGAACTATAGTAAAGATAAAAATTAATATGTTTAGTTATAGGGTGGGGTTCTAGAGTGAACACTAGTGTATTTGCAAACTGAGTGAACAAATCCTGGCCATTGATCTACACACGTGTATGGCCAAGATCTCATCATCAAATCGTAAAATACACTAGTGTATTTCAACATCAAATCCTGGCCATTGATCTACACACGTGTATGGCCAGGATTATTGGACGTAATTCTATTTAATTTATTTTAGATTAATTAGCTCCTTTATTGTCTCCTTCATTCACGTCCAGTATTTCTCCTTTCCATATTTGTTTAGTCGGTTGTTTGTCTATTTATTTGGTCTCTCTTTGCTTTGTAATCAAGCACAGAAATAAAGAAATAAACAAAAGCCTTTTTGTTCTATCAAATTCTAGATGGCATCAGAGCAGGTTTAATCCTCTCAACCTAATTGCTTCCTAACATGGGTGATAAAGAAGATCCCAAAACAGGGTCGGGTAATACGAACGATTTTTCATCACCGTATTATGTCACACCCCGATTTCCACGTGTCACCGATGGACCAGGTGGGGGAGTATCGTGACGTGGTTGGCAACATAATAGTCAAACAACACAATATATAATATGCACAGCGGAAGCAAATTTAAAAAAATATGATACAACCGAATTTAATATTGTAATATCAAAGTCACAATATCCGGAAGTTTATCCACAGGTGGATCGAAATAAACATAATATTTATGGTTCAACAGACTTCAGGCATCTTAAGCTTGTGAGACTTCTAATGATGCTAAGGAGAAATCCCAGCCAATTTCGCTTAGTACCTGCATTTAATCTTTTTGGGAAAATACGTCAGTTTACACTGGTAAATACATTCAACTGACTCATTTTGGAAAATGATTGAAAATTGGTTTGGATGCACATGGCATAAACATTTTATTTAACTTGGGAGAATTATTTAATATTATAATCTTGTGAACGAATTACATGTTCCTTGTGCGTTCAGTAGCCCGGATCTTGTCCGGGTTAAAGATCAATAGACACACCACAATGTTCTTTTGTGCACTGACGGGTGTACGCCTACACCCCGCGCTTAAGTCGTGGCCATTTCGTAAAATGATGCCCAGGATATCCGGGACATGGTCATTAACCCCCCAAAGGCTTTAAGTAACAAGACTGTTTAAACGAGCCGATCAAATTATTCAACTACCCACTTAACAGTGGAGATTTGATGCCCGATCAAGCGGTATGCTATATACCGTAACCCAAGCCCGTATAGGGAAAATAAGTTAAAAGTATTTACCTGAGCAAGTATTAATCACAATAAGCAAAATGCACGTAGCTTTTACTGGTTCTCCTAATCTGGAACGAAGGTTTAATATAACCTATTAGAATCCTAACGGGTCTTTAATTAAGCTTAAGCTTAGACCGGCTAGTTTCAAAGATACGGTTCGTACGCACGATTAAGCGAAGACCGGATAGAATGTGATTTACACCCGACAAGTTTGAAGACTTGTTTAATATGGGTTTATTATCCACATTCTGGATTTTGAGATAAAACCGATAAAGTTTGACCCGTTTCGGCCAATTTATGTAAACTTGTTACATAAACCGAACCGAACGCGTAATAAGCGTAACGGGTATCCGTAAGAGCCATATACAGGTTTCCTAAGTTAATATGCTTCAAATATGTTGTGACATCAGTAAGATGTCTTTTATTATGCCCGAAACGATTTTAAACACAAACTATGCCCCGTAGGGGTAGTTTGGTCATTTTAAAGGTTGTAAAAGAGTTTGAGTGTTAACCTGAGTTACATGTCTGATGTAATCAGCAAATATACTCAATTTGCTAAGTTATATCAGTAGGTTAAATTATTTATGTGAAATTTATCATTTATAGCCAACTATGCACCGTAGGGGCATTTTGGTAATTTCACATAAGCCGAAAAGCTCAAAACCGGAGTCTGAGTTAATAAACCTTTACTTACTGTTAAAATATTCTAATTTTCCTAAAATATCAGTAGGTATCAACCCGGGTATGTTCAATATGATTTTAATACATACTATGCGTTAAAAACGCTAAATAAGGCGATTAAATGCCATTTCCGGGTTCGATACTTAAATCTGATATTTTTATATTTCCAGAAGGCTTAAAATAATTTATTTATCATATGTGATCAGTAGCAAAAGGTTTGGAGTCGTTTAGATATGTAAAACTCATTTTATGGCCCGTAAGGGCAAAATCGACAATTACCGGATTAAGCCTACGACTACTAGTTATGCTCAGCCTAAAATTAATTAAAAATCTTTAAAAATCCCAAAATAATATATTACATCAGGGGGTATTGAGTTTAATACCAAAAAGTAGGCTTAACTAGGCTATACGCTAATTACGCCGTTTTATTAACATAAAGCTTTAAATTTGCGATAATGAGCATAACTCTTAATCTACAAGTCAAACTGATGTCAAACTTTGCATACAAGTTTATATATCAGTAAATAAGGTTTCTACACTTTTACATTTTCATAAATCACGTTTTAAGGTAATAAGGGCATAATGGTCAACATATGAGCAATTAACGGAAACACGCATATTAATTGGATAACTAATGAACCAAGGTGTATAATCACAGAGGGTTGTACTAACATGTAACCTAGTCCAATTAAAGCTCTGAGGAATTTCTAAAACATGCCTAAACGGGTCAGAACTGAAAGTCAAAGTGAAAGTCAAAGTATGTGACTTTCGGTTCCGAACCGGGTCTAAACAGGAAATTGTCGGGTTGAACATGTTTATACATGTTCTTACACTTATTACCAAGTTATAACAATGATCCAACAGGTTGTAAATGATCTACAATGTTAATTATGCATAAATAGCATTTTAGGCTTCCTGTTGGCTTTTTAAATATAAGTTTGACCCGACTTTTGACCTGGTTAGAGTGGTGATCAGGGGAAACCCTTTTGAGGTTTTATTACCCACATAAATACCAACTTATAACTACTTTTGATTCGAGAATTGACTGAGCTATTAATCATTAATCTGGAAGTCAAACCGTAATTACGACGGTTTGACTTTTAGCTAAATAACTAAGCTAAAATTAATTAGAGAATGTTAGGCAACTTACAAAGGTCCTAAGCTTGATTAGAGAACACTTGAGAGGAAGTTTGAGTTCCAGAAATGCTCCAAGAATGCAGATGAAGATGTGATGAATTGTTTGCAACTAGAGGCCCTTATATAGTGGATTTACTCACCACAATGTATTGACAACAAGGTATAGCACACACCACAAGCTTCCCACATGTGTCCTAGATGCTTAGGGGGTGTTTTAGGGGTCAAGAGATGTGAAAAATCGGGTAAAGGTCACGCACAAAGCCTATGGCAGACAACAACCATTTTTCTCAGAACTGGGCATCCCTCGCGTGGCGCGAGGGACCCTCGCGTGGCGCGAAGACCTGCAGAAATCAGCATGTTGATTTTCTTTGCTATTTGATCCTTGGCCCTTCAAACTCCGATTAGGCACTTGTTTCTTTCATTGTAAACCCTCATAATTGATCTATAAAGGCTTTAAAACATATACCCACTTTGCTAAGTCCCCGGTTAACTTGATTGTTACCCGAAAAGTCCTAACTTTCAACGTTTACGCTTTAACACTTCGCACACGAATTTGATCACAACTTTCTCATACGACAACGAAACTTTACGAAATTTATATCGTGCATTCTAGTGAGCCTAATTAACAGTTACAAAGCTTCGGGTTTGTCAAAAGGTCACTCAGAGGTATAAATTGAACATGTTGACACATTTAGTCCCTGTAGTTTGTAATCTCTCACTTTTAGCTTCGTATGATCCATGATTTATTCGTTTGAAGGTATGAGCATCATGTAGGGTTAATTGTAACACCCCGTGTTTTCACGAGTGAAAGTCAAAGTCAAGGTCAAAGTCAACGACCGATTTCGCGCGACTTGAATCGTAGAAATGTTTTTATTTTAATTATATTATGTGGAGTAAGTGTTGTTACTCACAATAATCGAATCGTGTTAATCGTATTTAAATCGACCTACGACTGTGAATCATAGGCAGTAACAATGCGATAAAGTTAATCAACTAATGATCAAGCAATGCTAATCGAATCGACATCGAATCGTAACTCGAGCTGTGTATTTTACTTGCGTTTATACGTGTGTGCGTGCCTTACGTGTTACATGTGCATGTTTATTTTATGTTATGTGGTGTTAATCAAGCGAACTCAATCGAAACTCGAAGTCTAACTCGAATACAATCGAACCCGAATCCGAGTCCCGATCAAACCGTGTCGTATACGAAGTAGTTGGGACTAAAAGTAATTTGACTAGGAAACCCTATCGAATCGTTCACAATCGAAGCCGAAGCGTCATCGCACCGAACACACCAAATCAGGCGACATCCGAACGGATGGTCAATCCGCACGGATTGCCAATCCGCACGGATGACCAACCCGGATGGATAGCCTATCAGGGTTACGTGCCATCCGCACGGCTCACCCTTTCCCCTTTTAGCATCCTATAAATACACGGGTCACTCTCCAATCTTTCCACTTTTGGCAAGTGACGTCCGAACCGCACGCATTCTTCACCTTTTCTCAGATTTCTCTCAATCCAGGTAAGATCTTGCTCTAATTCTTGTACATCCTTGATCACTACACAATTCTGCACCTTTCTATCTTTCAAATCTCAACTTTTAACCGTGAAATCATCAAGATTTGAGGTATTCACGGGTGACGTCATCATGAAGTTCTCACAAACTTCAAGCTTGACTTCATTCCACCAAGAATAACTCAGATCTGAACGTTTTCCACAAGACTTCACAACAACTTCACCTAAATCTAAACTTTTCAAAGGATAAAAGAGTTGAATGAAATAAACTCAAGTTCTCTCCTTCTTTTACCCTTAAAATCGGTACGAATTTGATCGGTTCTAGTCTCTACTCGATAATAGTGATGCACTAGTCCTAGATCTGGATTCTACCCACCAGACACCTGATTTCGGGGTCAACCGGAATGACCGTTCTGAGTCGCCGACAGGCTAAGTTATGGTGGTTCCTGACCGGTCTAGTCATGCGGGTGAGAATACAATTCCAAGTGGTTGCCACGTAATCAGAACGTCTCGATAAAAACGATAACAGCAACCAAGAGTAGACGGATGGAACAACCAGAACGAGAGGCTGTCCGCACGAACAAGCCGTCCGCACGGACGAGCTGTCCGCACGGACAGGCAATCCGGACGGGTTGTCACCCGGACGAGCTACCCTTGGGACCCACTTTCCAAACAAGGTTTGAGTATCGACGAATGAGCAATCCGGACGGACGACCTCTGAATGGGTTACTCTTCGGATCATGAGATACTAAGGTCTTAAAACAAATTCCAAAATGATTCATCCGCACGGACAGGTTGCCCATACGGACAGACTATCCGAACGGATTGTCACTGTCCGTACGAGCAAGCTATCCGGACGGATTGTCACTATCCGCACGGGTTACCATCCGGGCGGATTACCTAATCCACTTAGTGACTCAGCCTTAAAGACGTTGTCCGCACGGACTGCCATCCGGACGGATTGTTGTCCGCGCGACCGGCTTGAAGGGTAGAGGTACTTAGGTGTTTTCTATGTTGGTGCATGGAATGACTGTTGACTTCGTCTGCATTAAGTCTTAGGTCTAGATAGGTTGAATGAACACACAATAGGGTTTTATTTAGGGTTTTACTTGTTTATCTTGTAGATTTCGCTTGAAAGTGTTCTTATGTGATTCAAGCTAAATCAACATAGGAGATTTAGCTTGAACTGGTTCAAGCGAAATCAACAACAGAGATTTAGCTTGAACTGGTTCAAGTGAAATCATGATTTAGCTTGAACTGACTCAAGCGAAATCTTAGATCTATATATAGGTTGATGTGTGGTTCATTTGGGGAGAGTAGGTCATTGTGTGTGAAACGAAGTGCTGCCGGATTTGTATCAGAAAACATTGTACAAGCACGTAAATCAATCAGAAAAGAAAGATTAAAAGGAAACTAGCTGTTATGACTTTGTTTACGTTGATTCCGCCTTCGTACTCAAAGATGAACTGCCTTAACTGACATTTCAAGGTCGTAGAACGGTCCAACATTCTAAATGCTACAACGAAAACTTCAAAGCACAAGCCATCATACACAAACAAATCTCACACTTAGGAAGAAACAATCCACTCGAAAGGATATCCGCACGAGTAAGTTGTCCGTACGAATAAGTCATTCGCACGAGTAAGTAATCCGGACGGATTACCACTCGCACGGATAACCAATCCGGACAGACTCCCACCGGCACGGATAACTAATCCGCACGAGTAGTAATCCGGACGGAATGCCAACCGGACGAATAACTCCCTCGCACGGATCACTAATCCGAATGAGCAGCCACCATACCCACTCTCATTCTGTATTGTTTACGTGCCACTTATCATTATGCTATCGAATCTATTCAGGCTAACCGTACTCGCTGAAAAGCGCTCCCTTCAATCCATAATCGCTGTGAGTATACTCGAACCCTTTTTGCTTTTAGCACTTTTGGGTGTTACATACGTTACGAATATTCAAACTACAATTATCACACTACTCACGCTATTTTAACGTTAAACCATTAACGCATGTTATATGTGGCTTATGAATGCTTGTTTGTTATGTTTACACATGGAATGCTGTCTACCTGCCTTAGCAACGATAGTACTATAGTTTGGACTCAGCACCCGTTCACACGGGGGTTGTTAAGGATCTTTTACTTGCATGGATTACGGTGGTAATCATGTATTGCGAACTGCCTTGGGCAGTCAACCCGCTGTCATTGGTATCGATGGATCTATGTCGATAACAAACGTGCTTCATTTCACTATGTGTACATGCTGGTTATGCGTAAACGAATTCGAACTCTATATGCTTTTATCAAACTTGTATGCTCACCTTTACATTTTATGTATTGACATTATTTTAACGTATGTGACAGGTGCTTAGGTTGCTTTTATGCTCTTTGTGCTATGACGAACTTGAAGCTAGGAACTGGTGTCCTAGAAACCAACGAATAATTTGTTATGTTAAATCTGAGTTGTCAGAACAGAATATTTGTCTAGTTTTTGTCTGTAATAACTTGTTTGCTATTTGAGACATGGTATGGGACATGTTAACTTAAATTGAATGGTAATGATAGTTGTTATGGAAACTTCTGGACAATCTGTTTCGCTCAGTGCCGCGCCCCGATGATTCCGCCATAGGTTGGGGTGTGACAGATTGGTATCAGAGCCATAACTATAGGGAATTAGGCAAGACTCGACCTAGTCCGGGTCGAAGTCTTAGATACCTAGACTATAGTTAGGAACCAACAGACCAACTTGTGAGCTCGTACATAGCTCATTCCTCGCTATTTGTATGCACCTACACTATCACTGCACTCGAATTTTCAATTTACGAACAGGTAATGAGGCCGAGAATAGGTGTGAAAACCGCAAACTCTCGACTAAAGTCGCCTATTCAGCTTGCATTTTAGCTACAAACGAGGAGAATCATACCAAATTAGGAGTGAAATCCATATTTTGATGAATAATCTCCTCAAATTTTATTAAGAACAAGGACGAAGTTGTAAGATAGGGGTGAAACCCTAACCTTGACGACTTGTCCTGCTTTTATACAAAACTCCCACCAAAGTTTCGACGGACTCCAACGATCTAAAGGCACAATATAACCAAAGGGAATTGCGCCAACGCCCAAGAATGGAGGCAAAGGCATAGTCCTGAAGGTAATTGTGCACACAGGATCCTTGTGAATAGTCGGACCACTTTGGTTAGTCGAAGTCTAAATAGCCGCAGACAATCCATTCTCGATTTTATGTGTTTCAAGTTTTCGTCGCTTTTATGTGAGATACGTGTTTGTGCTTATTTATTAACGTTTTGAGGTACTACCGGTTTCAATCTAATGTTTTTTGGCCTTAGCTACTCACACAACACATCATTAACGAAGCGCTCGCACTCCACTACTTTCGAACACTCGCAAACTCTGAATACTAGGTTTCTGTTTTCTGACTGCTCCTAGTGACTAAGGTATATGTGTTTCTTGCTATTGTGCTTACGTGTTTAGGAGTGTGGTGATTATGTGCTCTATGTGTTTACGTGATTCGTGTAATTATGTGAATTTGTGACTATCTGCGTTTACATGGTACGTGTTACTGAGCTTTAGTAGTAGTAGACGTGTGAGGTGAGATTCGAATACATGTGTTGAGTTCCGTGGCGATGTCAATTGCAGACAATGTCGTCTGGATCTCGTCATACACTCACTCGTCAGGAAAAGAGGGACAGACGTCTTGCCTCTATTATCGCAAAAAGTGTGGCAAAAGCTGTGAGTGATGCCTATGAGAACGCCAGCAAATCATCCGAGGAATCGAGGACTGAAGGTCCTAAAGCTGCAACGAGACCTCTCAGTTTCAAGCAATTCAAGTCGTGTGGGCCGAAAGAATTCACTGGCGAAGGAGGTCCGACTGCATTATTTCACTGGTTTGACTCTATCGAGGTTACTCTACGACAGAGAGGTTGCCATGATGACCTCCGAACTCTAAATGCTACCGGCGTCTTTCAGTCCCGTGCTCTAGACTGGTGGACGGCCGAGAGAAACAAGAGAGGGAACGATGCAGCCTACGGTCTGTCGTGGGACGAACTCAAGGAAGTCATGCTGGAAGAATTTTGCCCTCCTCACGAGCGTCAAAAGCTGGAAGATGAATTTTGGCACATACAGCAGAAGGATGGAGACAATGATGGTCTCACTGCTCGTTTTAAACAGCTCAGCATTATCTGTCCCGATCAAGTCAAGACCCCGGAGATCACCATCAAGAAGTACATCCGAGCTTTGCCCGACTGCGTCGCTGATTTCGTGCAAGTGGCTAAGACTACCACGATCGAGGAAACCTATCTGCTAGCCGCTGAGATCAATGACAAAAGGGTTAAGGCTGGGGTGTGGGATAAAACCTCCAAGCATCTGCATCAAGCTACCACTACCGCACCAACTGCTGAACCCACCTCGTCAAGCAACAAGAGAAAGAGCAACTCCACCAACAAGAACTGTGCGATCACTGCTGCACCAGTTCAAGCTGTACCTGCTCAACAGCGTCAAGTAGCGGCGCCTGTGGCCAATGCACCGCCCGCGAAGCGTGCATATACTGGGCCGCACCCGCTCTGCCCTACTTGCACCTATCATCACCCGACTGCTATTCAATGTCGCTTTTGTGCTCACTACAACGTATACGGCCACTTTACTGCCAACTGCCGTATCCGTCAAGCTCCTGCCAATCAAGCCCTACTCACTGCCCCACAGGGTCAACAAGCTCCTCTGGCACCCGTAGTCAAGGCCAGAGCCTGCTTCACGTGTGGCGACCCGAATCATTTCGCCAACATGTGCCCGAACAGGGTGGTGAAACATGAACCGCAACAGCAGCAGCCTCAGCAACAACAACAACAGCAACAACAACAGGCCGCACGTGCCAGAACCTTCAACCTCAACGTGCGTCAAGCTCAGGCTGACAACAACGTGGTCAATGGTACGTTCCTTGTGAATGGTATTTATGCTTCATGTTTGTTTGATACCGGAGCCGATAATTGCTTTGTGTCGCTCGAATTTGAGAAACTCCTTAGTCGTAAACGTTCCCAACTCTCCTCTGCATTTGATGTTGAAGTCGCCACCGGAAGAACCGTCGTTGTTAGTTCCGTTATCCGTGATTGTACTCTTGAGCTCAACAATCATATCTTTTCAATCGATCTCATCCCGATGCAAATCGGAAGTTTCGACGTCATATTAGGCATGGATTTTCTTCGCGAAAACCATGCCGAAGTTGTGTACTTCGACAAGATGATTCGTTTTTCGCTCGCAAATGGTGACTCGTTATGTGTTTACGGTGATACTACTTCAAAGGGTCTCAAGCTTATGTCATGTCTCCAAGCTAGCATGTATCTCCGCAAGGAATACAGGGCTTTCTTGGCTAACATTGTAGCAGCGGAGAAGGAAAAGAAAGAGAAGAAGGAAGTGAAAGACGTTCCTATGGTTCGAGAATTTCCTCGAGTTTTTCCAGAGGACCTTCCTGGACTACCTCCAAGACGTGATATTGACTTTCGTATTGTTCTCATTCCTGGAGCTAATCCTGTTGCCAAAGCTCCTTATCGACTCGCACCGTCCGAAATGCGCGAACTCTCAACCCAACTCCAGGAATTACTTGAGAAAGGCTTCATTCGCCCGAGCACCTCTCCTTGGGGCGCGCCAGTCCTTTTCGTCAAAAAGAAGGACGGGTCGTTCCGGATGTGCATCGACTACCGGGAGTTGAATAAGTTAACTATCAAGAACCGCTATCCTTTACCTCTCATCGACGATTTGTTTGACCAACTACAAGGCGCTACGTGTTTCTCGGAGATTGATCTACGTTCAGGATACCACCAGCTGCGTATTCAGGAGGAGGATATACCCAAAACCGCGTTTCGAACCCGTTACGGCCATTACGAATTCGTTGTCATGCCCTTTGGCCTAACCAATGCGCCAGCAGTTTTCATGGATCTGATGAATCGCGTGTGTAAACCATATCTCGACCGTTTCGTCATCGTATTCATCGACGATGTCTTGATCTATTCCAAGTCGAGAGCCGAACACGCGCAACATCTACGTTTGGTTCTCGAGTTACTCCAGGGGAACCAACTCTACGCCAAGTTCTCCAAGTGCGAATTTTGGTTGGGGGAGGTTCAGTTTCTGGGTCACATTGTAAATAATCAGGGTATCCACGTCGATCCTGTGAAGATTGAAGCTGTCAAGAGCTGGATTACGCCTAAGAACCCGTCTGAAGTCCGCTCTTTTCTCGGGCTAGCGGGCTATTATCGACGATTTATCGAAGGATTCTCGAAGGTTGCTGTACCACTTACCTCTCTTACACATAAGGATCAGGCTTTTGTTTGGGGAACCAAACAGGAGTCTGCCTTTCGAACCCTCAAACACATGCTTTGCAATGCTCCTGTTCTCACGCTACCCGACGGAAACAATGATTTCATTGTCTACTGTGATGCTTCCAACCTTGGTCTCGGTTGTGTTCTTATGCAACGAGACAAGGTCATAGCTTACGCATCTCGTCAGCTCAAAATCCACGAGAAGAACTATACAACCCATGATCTCGAGCTAGGCGCGGTTGTTTTTGCATTAAAGATTTGGCGACACTACCTGTACGGTACAAAGTGTACGATCTTCACCGATCATAGGAGCCTACAACACATCTTTAATCAGAGGGAACTAAATATGCGTCAACGCCGATGGGTAGAACTTCTCAACGATTATGACTGTGAGATTCGTTATCACCCAGGCAAAGCAAATGTTGTAGCCGACGCACTTAGCAGACGGAGCTATCTGCTTAGCACCCGTAATGTTCAAGCCCAGCACAACCTCGAAACTCTCATCCGCGACGCCCAGCATGCATGTTTCAACGAATGCACTCTGAAGAAGGAACGAATCTACCATGATGGAGCCCAGCTGGTAAGCAAATCGAACGGGATATTCCACTTCTTAGACCGAATTTGGATTCCCAAGCGAACCGATTTACGACAGATTATCATGGACGAAGCCCATAAATCCCGTTATTCTATTCATCCCGGAGCTGACAAGATGTACCAGGATCTTCGCAATAGGTACTGGTGCCCGGGTATGAAAAGGGATATCGCTCTCTACGTCGGGAAATGCCTAACCTGTGCTAGAATCAAGGCTGAACATCAAAGACCCTCTGGCCTGCTCGAACAACCACCAATTCCTATGTGGAAATGGGAGAGCATAGCCATGGATTTCGTAACCAAGCTTCCAACCACGTCATCAGGTCACGACAGCATTTGGGTTGTTGTTGACCGTTTGACTAAATCATGTCACTTTCTGCCCATACGAGAAGACTACAAGGTGGAACGATTAGCCCGAATCTACACGGACGAGATCATTTGCAGACATGGGACGCCTCGTGATATCATCTCTGACCGCGATGCTCGGTTTACGTCGCGATTGTGGGAAACGTTTCAAATGGCACTCGGTACAACGCTTAATCTAAGTACCGCTTTCCACCCACAAACCGACGGTCAGACTGAAAGAACGATTCGTACTCTTGAAGACATGCTCCGTTCGTGTGTTTTAGACTTCGGTGGTAATTGGGATAGACACCTGCCGTTAGTCGAATTCTCGTATAACAATAGCTACCAGGCCAGCATTCAGATGGCAACTTTCGAGGCGTTGTATGGAAGAAGATGTCGATCGCCTATTGTATGGCACGAGATAGGTCACTCGCAAATAACCGGTCCGGAGCTGCTACAAGAAACGACAGACAAAATTTTCCAAATTCGAGACAACTTAGTGAAAGCTCGGGATAGACAGAAAGTTTACGCCGATAAGAAGCGCAAGCCCCGGGAATTTGGCGTTGGTGACTACGTACTCCTAAAGGTATCACCTTGGAAGGGTGTAGTCCGATTCGGCAAAAAGGGAAAACTCGTGCCTCGATATGTGGGACCTTTTAAGATTCTGGAAAGGATGGGAAAAGTCGCCTACAGACTCGAATTACCGGAGGAACTTAGCAATGTCCACCCGACTTTCCACGTTTCGAACCTCCGAAAGTGCATCGCCGACCACGATTTACATGTCTCTCTAGACGATCTGCAAGTGAACGAAACATTACACTTCGTGGAAAAGCCTGTCGAAATCATGGATAGCCAAACCAAGCAGCTCAGGCACTCACGCATTCCTATTGTGAAAGTCCGATGGGAAGGTAAACGAGGCGCGGAGTTTACTTGGGAACTCGAAAGCGACATGAAGGCCAAGTACCCGCAGTTGTTTAATTAGAGAAGCGAACCACAAAAATTCAGATTTCTCTCAAACGGCTTTGAATTAAGATCTGAAACTTTGTAGGCTTGTAGATCAATGTATTTCGCACAACATATCCAAATTTCAGCAATTTTTATCCGTAAAAAGTCGATTAATTTGACAATTTTCAGTGTTCCGAACAAAAGTGCTCACGTGATTCAAGTTCTGTACGATTTTAGATCTAATTAATAGGATCACGATTATATTACATTCTAGTGTGTTTGATCTGCGCAATCGAGCACCTGCTCAGATACCACATGTAGGTCCCGATTCGACTCCGTTGCGATTATGTTTGGTCATGATCGTGCACGGATTTCGCACGTTACACGAGTCAAAATCGGTCCAAACGAAGAACTCTCACACGTGATTCACGGTCCTTGTTACGGCTTTCAGCTTAATTTCGGGACGAAATTCCCTGAATAAGGGGAGGCTGTAACACCCCGTGTTTTCACGAGTGAAAGTCAAAGTCAAGGTCAAAGTCAACGACCGATTTTGCGCGACTTGAATCGTAGAAATGTTTTTATTTTAATTATATTATGTGGAGTAAGTGTTGTTACTCACAATAATCGAATCGTGTTAATCGTATTTAAATCGACCTACGACTGTGAATCATAGGCAGTAACAATGCGATAAAGTTAATCAACTAATGATCAAGCAATGCTAATCGAATCGACATCGAATCGTAACTCGAGCTGTGTATTTTACTTGCGTTTATACGTGTGTGCGTGCCTTACGTGTTACATGTGCATGTTTATTTTATGTTATGTGGTGTTAATCAAGCGAACTCAATCGAAACTCGAAGTCTAACTCGAATACAATCGAACCCGAATCCGTGTCCCAATCAAACCGTGTTGTATACGAAGTAGTTGGGACTAAAAGTAATTTGACTAGGAAACCCTATCGAATCGTTCACAATCGAAGTCGAAGCGTCATCGCACCGAACGCACCAAATCAGGCGACATCAGAACGGATGGTCAATCCGCACGGATTGCCAATCCGCACGGATTGCCAATCCGCACGGATTGCCAATCAGCACGGATGACCAACCCAGACGGATAGCCTATCAGGGTTACGTGCCATCCACACGGCTCACCCTTTCCCCTTTTAGCATCCTATAAATACACGGGTCACTCTCCAACCTTTCCACTTTTGGCAAGTGACGTCCGAACCGCATGCATTCTTCACCTTTTCTCAGATTTCTCTCAATCCAGGTAAGATCTTGCTCTAATTCTTGTACATCCTTGATCACTACACAATTCTATAACTTTCTATCTTTCAAATCTCAACTTTTAACCGTGAAATCATCAAGATTTGAGGTATTCATGGGTTACGTCATCATGAAGTTCTCACAAACTTCAAGCTTGACTTCATTCCACCAAGAATAACTCAGATCTGAACGGTTTCCACAAGACTTCACAACAACTTCACCTAAATCTAAACTTTTCAAAGGATAAAAGAGTTGAAAGAAATAAACTCAAGTTCTCTCCTTCTTTTACCCTTAAAATCGGTACGAATTTGATCGGTTCTAGTCTATACTCGATAATAGTGATGCACTAGTCCTAGATCTGGATTCTACCCACCAGACACCTGATTTCGGGGTCAACCGGAATGACCGTTCTGAGTTGCCGACAGGCTAAGTTAGGGTGGTTCCTGACCGGTCTAGTCATGCGAGTGAGAATACAATTCCAAGTGGTTGCCACGTAATCAGAGCGTCTCGATAAAAACGATAACAGCAACCAAGAGTAGACGGATGGAACAACCAGAACGAGAGGCTGTCCGCACGGACGAGCTGTCCGCACGTGCAGGCAATCCGGACGGGTTGTCACCCGGACGAGCTACCCTTGGGACCCACTTTCCAAACAAGGTTTGAGTATCGACGAATGAGCAATCCGGACGGACGACCTCTGAATGGGTTACTCTTCGGATCATGAGATACTAAGGTCTTAAAACAAATTCCAACATGATTCATCCGCACGGACATGTTGCCCGTACGGACAGACTATCCGGACGGATTGTCACTGTCCGCACGAGCAAGCTATCCGGACGGATTGTCACTATCCGCACGGGTTACCATCCGAGCGGATTACCTAATCCACTTAGTGACTCAGCCTTAAAGACGTTGTCCGAACGGACTGCCATCCGGACGGATTGTTGTCCGCGCGACCGGCTTGATGGGTAGAGGTACTTAGGTGTTTTCTAAATGCTACAACGAAAACTTCAAAGCACAAGCCATCATACACAAACACATCTCACACTTAGGAAGAAACAATCCACTCGAAAGGATATTCGCACGAGTAAGGTGTCCGTACGAATAAGTCATCCGCACGAGTAAGTAATCCGGACGGATTGCCACTCACACGGATAACCAATCCGGACAGACTCCCACCCGCACGGATAACTAATCCGCACGAGTAGCTAATCCGGACGGAATGCCAACCAGACGGATAACTCCCTCGCACGGATCACTAATCCGCACGAGCAGCCACCATACCCACTCTCATTCTGTATTGTTTACGTGCCACTTATCGTTATGCTATCGAATCTATTCAGGCTAACCGTACTCGCTGAAAAGCGTTCCCTTCAATCCATAATCGTTGTGAGTATACTCGAACCCTTTTTGCTTTTAGCACTTTTGGGTGTTACATACGTTACGAATATTCAAACTACAATTATCACACTACTCAAGCTATTTTAACGCTAAACCATTAACGCATGTTATACGTGGCTTATGAATGCTTGTTTGTTATGTTTACACATGGAAGCTGTCTACCTGCCTTAGCAACGATAGTACTATAGTTTGGACTCAGCACCCGTTCACACGGGGGTTGTTAAGGATCTTTTACTTGCATGGATTACGGTGGTAATCATATATTGCGAACTGCCTCGGGCAGTCAACCCGCAGTCATTGGTATCGATGGATCTATGTCGATAACTAACGTGCTTCATTTCACTATGTGTACGTGCTGGTTATGCGTAAACGAATTTGAACTCTATATGCTATTATCAAACTTGTATGCTCACCTTTACATTTTATGTATTGACTTTATTTTAACGTATGTGACAGGTGCTTTGGTTGCTTTTATGCTCTTTGTGTTGTGACGAACTTGAAGCTAGGAACTGGTGTCCTAGAAACCAACGAATAATTTGTTATGTTAAATCTGAGTTGTCGGAACAGAATATTTGTCTAGTTTTTGTCTGTAATAACTTGTTTGCTATTTGAGACATGGTATGGGACATGTTAACTTAAATTGAATGGTAATGATAGTTGTTTTGGAAACTTCTGGACAATCTGTTTCGCTCAGTGCCGCGCCCCGATGATTCCGCCATCGGTTGGGGTGTGACATTAATGTACATTATATTTATTCACAGTTGACACTTAGAATACGTATATTCACATACTTTCCATGTTTGTCAACTTTAGTCCTTTTATAACATTCTTTCACACGTTCAAACTTTATGACACGTGTCAACACATTATAGGACGTGAATTTTCGAGGTGTTACATATTACCTGCATCCTTCTGATTTTTCGAAACAACTACACATCAACGAAGTTCTTACCGATGGGAACTACACCGATTGGGCACAAAAGATGTCGAATTTCCTCTTTGCAAAGAACAAAATCGACTTTGTTGATGGAACTCTGAAGAAGCCAGAAATCACCAAACACACTGAAAAAGAAAGGCTCTATGAGTTCCTAATAGGCCTAGATGCTGATTTCAATGTTATAAAAACTCAAATCCTGGCCACGACGCCGTTGCCTACCACATGGTGCCAGAAGACGAAAGACACAAAATGATTTCGAACGTGAACCAAGTCACAACAGAACCCGCTGCGTTCAAGGCCTTTCAAAAACGTGAAAATGGTTCCGGCGATTCAAAAGAAAAGACCGCTGGAAAGGAAATCAAGCAAAATGATCAGTGCACATTTTGTGGAAGAAACGGTCATAAAAAGGAAGGTTGTTTCAAGCTAGTTGGCTACCCGGATTGGTGGCCCAGGAAGAAAGATAACAAGGTGAAACCAAAGGCTGCCTGTGTAGAGATGGGAACCAACCCCATACCCGGATTAAGTGAAGAGCAGTACTAGGAGTTTGTGAAATTCTTTTCAGGTTCGGGTAAAAATGCCGAAATCAAGTCGGAGGCAAACATGGCAGGTAACAGGGAAATTTTTTTTATTGTTGACTCAGGTTGCACCGAGTACATAACTCGGCTTCTTAGTTTTTTGAAAATAAGAAAGGGGTATCGAATGAAGCCCCAGTCGTCATACCAGATGGGAATGCCATTCCTGTTGAAGGAAGGGGTGACCTCACTCTTCCAGGGGGAGTCAAACTGAAAGGAGCCCTTTATGTTCCAGAATTTAAATATAACCTCCTTTCGGTCAGCCGATTAAGCAAAGATCTTCAATGTGCCATAACCTTTTTTCCTGATTTCTTTGTGATGCAGGGGCTGCGTTCGAGGGACTTGATTGGATCGGGTAGATGCCAAGGGGGTTGTATCTTTTAAACATGTCGGAAGAAGGAAGAATGTCACACCCCAATTTTCCACGTGTCACCGGTGGGCCCGGTGGGGAGTATCGTGACGTAGTTAGTATCATCATAGACAAACAACACAATATATAATGCACAGCGGAAGCAAAGATAGATTCATTTCAACTTTAATAAAGAGTAAAATTTAAATATCACTAATTGTTGAAACGGATCCACAGGCGGATCAAAAATAGAAAGATAACACGGTTCAATAGACTTTAACATCTGAAGCTTGCGAGACTTGATTATTGATGCCTGGAGTAGCCAGCCTATTACGAGTAGTACCTGCACTTAACCTTTTGGAAAATACGTCAGTTTACACTGGTAAATACAATTTAACTGACTCATTTTGAAAATGGTTGAAAATTGATTTGAATGCACGTGGCGCAAAACATTTTATAACTTGGGATAATTATTTGAGTATAATAATTGTAAACGAATTACATGTTCCTTATGCGTTCAGTACCCCGGTTCGTGCCGGGTTAAAGATTAATAGACACACCACAGGTATAGTGCCCACAAGGCTGATTCGTTTAGGTGGGATACCAGTTTTTACATATGCAGCTGTCAGGTGTACGCCTACACCCCGTGCTTAGGTCGTGGCCATTTCATGAATGATGCCAAGGATATCCGGGACATGGTCATTAACCCCCCGAAGGCGTTAAGTAAACAAAACAAATTTTTAAACGGGTCATCTCGATAATACTTAACCACCAATCGATTAAGGTCGAATGCCCGACCAAACGGTATTTTATATACCGTACCCCAAGCCCGTATAAGGGAAAATAAGTTAAAAGTATTTACCTGAGCTAAATATAAATTCAATCCCAGCCGTATATCCAATAAGCAAGTACAGATAGCTTTTAATGGGCTCCTAAATCTGGAACGAAGGTTTTTAATAACCTATTAGATTCCTAACGGGTCTTTATTTAAGCTCAAGCTTAGACCGGCTAGTTTAAAGGACGATACGGTTCAAACGCACGATTAAGAGAAGACCGGATAGAATGTGATTTAGACCCGACAAGTTTGAATACTTGTATAATATGGGTATACTAAATACATTCTGGATTTTGAGACAAAATGATAATGTTTGACCCGTCTCGGTCAATTTATGCAAACTAGTTACATAAACCGAACCGAACGCGAAAAGAGCGTTACGGGTAACCATAATAGTCGTATGCAAGTTCCCTGAGATAATATGCTCTAAATATGTCATAATATCAGTAAGTTATTTTCTATTATGCCCAAAACGGATTTAAACACAAATTAGGCCTCATGAGGGCATTTTGGTCATTTAAAAGATTATAAAAGAGTTTGTTTGTAAATCTGAGTTACGGGTCTGATCTATACATTAAGTATACTTAATTTAATATGTTATAACAGTAGGGTATGACCCATATGTGAAACTTATCATTTAAAACCAAACTATGCCCCTTAGGGGTATTTTGGTAATTTTACAAGGGCTTAAAAGGTCAAAAATTGGAATCTGAGTTTATAAACTTATACTTACTGTTATTATATAAAAATATACTAAAAACATCAGTAGGTATCAACCTTATATGTTTAATATGGTTATAGTGTATACTATGCGATAAAAACGCTTAAAAAGGCGATTTAGAGCCGTTTCCGGGTTTTTAAAAGAAAGCTGAGATTTTTATATTTCCAGAATGCTCAAAATATTTTATTTATCAAATAAAATCAGTAGAAAGAGGTTTGGGGTCAAAAGGATTTATGAAACTCATTTTATAGCCCAAAAGGGCAAAACCGACAATAACCGATTTAAGGCTAAAACTCTATGATTCAATCAGTTTAAAAATTATTAAAAATCCTTATAATTCCCAAAATATTTTATAACAACAGTAGGTATACACTTTGATGTCAAAAATTAGGTTTTGATAGGTGTTATGCTCATAACGCCGTTTAATTAATAAAAACCGTTCTATTTGCGATATTGAGCATAACTCACAATCCAGACCTCGGATTGATGTCAAATTTTCGGTGCAAGTTTATAAATCAGCAACAAAGGTTTCTACTCTTTCACTTTTTCAAAAATCGCGTTTTATAGTTAAAAGGGCAAAATAGTCATATTTAAGCATAAACCGGTAACATGCATATGAATCGGATAAGTGTTGAACCACGTTGTCAAATCTCAGAGAATTAAACTTATGTGAAAGTTGGTCCAAAATATGCTCTAATGCAGATCTTAACATGCATGTACGGATCAGAACCGATAGTCAAAGAAAAAGTCAATTTATGAGACTTTCAGTTCCGATTCGGGTTTAATACAGAAAATTGTCGAGTTGATCATGAAGAAACATGTTCTTACATTAATTATAAAGTTATTTTGATGATCAAACAGGTTACATGTAGCCTACATTGTTAATCATGCTTATTTTTGCAAAAACACATTCTGTTGACTTTTTAAGAAAAGCTTTGACTCGACAATTGACATGTTCAGAGTGTGAATCCGAAAATACCCTTTTAGGGGTTTGTTACACTCATAAATACCAACATGTGGGTACCTTCAATTTGAGAAATGACAGAGCTAATCTCGGTTAAATCATGAAGTCAAAGTTAAATTACGATGGATTGACTTTCGGTTAAAACACTAAGCTAGAACGAATTAGAGAATGATATGAACACTTACAATGGTCCTAAACAAGCTTAGAGATCACTATGAAGGTGCCTTGTCGACCAGAAAGCTCCAGAATCGTTCTTGTGAAATTTTGAACATGCAAGTGTCCAATGTAATGAACTTCAAGATCCTTTTATGGCCACTTTGATCTGATTTAAGGCTGATTCAGAGGTTTTGGAGTGATATGAGAAGAGTATAAATGATCCTTGTTGCATGTATACCCATTGGTGAGCCCCCATAAGTCGACAACAGCTGTACACAACTCAGAACAGGTCCAAACTGGCATCTGTCGCGATTTCTGATGCTGGGCAGGTCTCGCGTAGCGCGAGGACCCCCTCGCGTAGCGCGAGGGTGTGGTGACCAGCTTTTCAAGTTTCACACTTTTGCAATTCAGTCCCTCTTCTTTCGATACGTGTTTTTACTTATTTTTCTTGCACTCTTGACCCTTATACCTGACTTTTAAGGGCCATGGGACTTTTATAATTATGGGTAGGTCCTTGAACAACTTTGCGCTTACCCGAAAAGTCACGAAATCAACGTTAACGTAATTAACCTTTCGTGTACGGTTTTGATCATAACTTTCTCATACGATAACGAAACTTGATGAAATTTTTATCACATATTCTAGTGAGTATATTTTATCATTACAAAGCTTCGGGTTTGCCAAAAGATCACTCAGAGGTATACTTTCAACATGTTGACACTTTTAGCCCCTGTAGTTTGTAATTCCTCACTTTCTTACATCTTTCGTTTCGTATGATCCATGATTTATCTGTTTGAGATTATAAACATCATGTAGGGTTATTTTAGAGCCTATTTATCCATTGTGGACACTTTGGACCCTTGTATTCACATAGTTTCACTGTTTGTCAACTTTAGTCCCTCTAGAGTATGTTTTCACATATCCCAAGTCCATGACACGTGTCAGTACATTATTGGACGAAAATTTTCGAGGTGTTACATCCTCACCCCCTTAAAAGAAATCTCGACCTCGAGATTTGCTAAGATGCTGGAAGTACTTTTTGTCGCATAATGGACTCAATTTCTATATCATATCTTGAATCTCTCCAAGCTCCCAAAGTGACCTTTATATTTGGTATATGTATCCTTTTGGAGCTTTTTAACCTGTCGATCCTTAATCGATATAGGTTGCTCATCGTATCATAAATCTGCATATCAATACGTGATAATGTTTCTTGACTTATTGGCGAAACACATCCTTAAATCCTTAGTGTGTAATACATTGCGTACTCCGTCAAGCTCCTTAAATAGGTTTTAGCTCATAAGCTATTTGATCTTTGATACATTCAATTCTTCAAATGATTTTATATATTTAGAGCTTAACTAGTCTGATAATTAACAAATTGGCACACCCTTCCAGGGTGATATCTTTGTTGAACCTTATTCCTTCACAAGAACTCAGGAGGGTTGCTACTTTCATAAATCCTTGATTTTTCTTCCGAATACTGGCAACTTTCAGACGATTATGGATTTGTTTGATCTTATTCGTTGTTTCCAATGCAACTTTCAGACCCTGAAAATTGGACTTACCAACCTTTTGTCTTAATAGATGTTTATCATTCCATCTATACAAGGTCTCCAGATGAGCGGCCTTGATGCTTATATGACAATTATTATAAAAACTTATCTTAAGGTGAGATGGTTATTTCGACCACTGCTTAGGACTAATCTAAAGGAATAGTTAATCCTTGCGTTAGTCGATCAAATCGACGATCCTGGGCAGCTGATGGAAAATTCTTAATTGTTGCTTAATTAGGGTTGCGGTAATCAATGCATAAGCAAAATGAAACGTCTTTCCTAATTAACTATAATGAATTCTCAGAATATTGAGTTGGGCTTTAAGAATCCTTTATTCACTTAATCAGGGTTTCCATTCTTCCAATGATGGTATTAGCCGTCTTGGAGATTTCATAATATTACAACCCTAAATGGGATATAAATCTTAATTCTACTGGCCTCTCATGAGGTAAACAGGGTAATCTTAAGAGGAGATAATCAAGATACCAGGAAGTTACAGAGATTTTTGGAATCTCAGGCTCCAATTCATCTATCATTGTTTGTGTCAGATAGGTGACACATTTATGTTACGAATCCATGAATTCTTTAATTGAAGACATTCACTTGGACAATTCCATTCTGGATATCTTCTTTGAATACCATTAGTTGACTTTAGTACCATATGACCATCGGAATATCTTTGAGGTCCCATGCATTAAACTTCCATACTGATCAGGCATGGAAGAAATCTATGGAACTTATTAAGATACATCAATCCTCATATGGCGCTTTTATCATACCGTCTGGTTTTCGCAATCGATAAAGATTGAAGAGATATCAACTATATATATATGCTGACGCATTTCCTCTAAAGGGAGGATACTTCTAGAATTCTATGATTAGAGATTTCTAACTGGAACAGAAAAATGATTCTTATGATTTCGCCTGTAAGTTTTACCTTGCTTAATATCTGGGGTTCTTACGGGAAAATTTCTAAAGGTTTGCTAAGCTTAAAATCTTACGAGAGACTTAGCAGTACCTGAATCCAAACGTAACTCTTAGCCAAAAGAAAACACAATAAGGGTTTACCTGGCGCCTTTATTAATGTGGACTGCCTCTAATTATTCATCAGGAGAGTTAAACGCCTCCATTCTTAATCCTTTTAAACTTAGCTACCAAATCTTTGACAAACTTTTAGGGCAGTCTCAACTTTGACTGGTTATTTCTTAATCTATATAACATGAGTAGCTGAGTTAGGTCCATAATGGATTCTTAATAAGCAGGCTTTGAAACCTTAAGGTGCCCTCTTATTGCCGATGCTAAATCATAATATATATATATATATATATATATATATATATATATATATTGCATTATGCTTAAATTCTACGTTAACCGAGTAAGAGCACTATTTTAACCAATGAACCAAGATTTGCAACCTACTGCTAATAGCGTATAGCTCTTATGGGGGAGTCGAAAAATTCTTATTCCCTCTTTTCCATTTTGCAACGCGGATAATAGGTTGTCTAGTAAGGTCCTTAAAATTTGGACCATCCCATACTGTATAAGGGGATCTTTCTTGTGGACTCCATTAGTGTCCTTATTAATCAAGGGTATTGCCACCGCATGATTGTGATGCACACCTTACCGTGTGCTTTCCAGCATAACCACTGATATACCGAATGGTTTCTACTTCTCTCAACAATTCCTTGCAATCAATGGCCCCTTTTTAACTATCGATGTTTCTTGGCTTCCAAGAGACGAAGTACTTTTTAAGTACATCCTAAACAGAATGGGCTCCTCGCCACATATGATTTTATTTGGGTTATTCTTCGCATATGGAATATGAATAAAGCCCTTCTCATGAGCAGTGTCATGTGTTGTAGAGCGAGCAACGTTTGGTTCTTCATGGCTTTTCTCACAGGCCTTCTCAGCCGTGATAATTATAGTCTTGGAGATTAATTCTGTTAACATTGAGGTCCACACTTGATGCACTATTAACATTTGTCGCATCTCTTAGTATCGCGACTTTTGTCTGTCTCTTCTGAGTTTTCCATACTCAAATCTTTTGGTATTAAATATCAATTTAACAATTAGTTGTGTGCTTTTCCCAGCTAGTCATCATCCTGTCGACTTATCATACATCGATCATGGTGTTATTAAACCATATGAACATTCCTAAGGAGTGTTATTTGATCGTACAAGTGCTTATATTTAATCAAAATGGAGATTTCACAAACTAGGCACCTAGCTCGGTTGGCTAGGCGCGCGAAAGGGTGCGGCCTAGACCCAGGTTCGATTCCGGGGACGGCCAATTCCACCATTTTTTTTTCGTTTAATATTTATTAATCGCACGGATACGTGTAGTTATGAGGGTTGTCTCGTAAGGAGTCTTGATAATTAATTGCTTCTTATTACCCACAATATGGGCTTGATTTTTTTTTTTTTTTATGTCGAGTCCCTTATTATTAAAATAGAAGCAAGGACGTCAGAAAAGAATGATTCCTAAATGAATATAAACATCTATCTAATATTGCTGAAGCAGTCTCTGAGGTACTATTAGTTAGTTCTACTTAACGCTTAGAGTTTTAACAGGCATATTTAATGATTTACAAAATTTGTTGCCTTATGAAAGACTTATCTGAACCTGAATAAAATAATACTCTATCATGAGCGTTATTAATAAAGGAAGTACCTGTTGTGACATTGCATCCTGAATAGCCTCTTGAGCGTCCATTTGAGAGCTCCCAGCTTTTGTCTCCTCAGCCTCCCCAGGCTTCTTGGTTTTATTTGGGCAATTTGTCTTGATATGCCCTATTTCATTGCAACCATAGCAGGTTGCGTTCTTTATGGCTTGGCACTCCAAGGTCTTGTGCCCTTTCTTGCTACAAATCCCACAAGGTCTCGTGTGAGACTGGGATTTCGATTCCAATCGACACTTCCCAAAATGGTTCTTCTTACAAGTTTTACATTTGGGTTTTGCCTCCTTTGGTTTGGACTGGTTACAGTTCGAACCGGTCTTACCCTTTTTACAACCTTGAATTGGGGTATTATTGCACTTTCGCTTATGATCCTTCAACACACGGTCCACAGCGTTGTTTACGGCTGTATCTATCATAGCCTGTAACTCGGTGCTTGTTAAGTTCAGTCTTGCATCATCATTCTGATCAACTAGACGATTGTAAGCTTCAGAGGAGTCAGCCATGGTGAATCTTTGAAGGCTACAAACCAAGTAATAACAAATTGGTTTAATTATATAGCGAATTGTCGAACTTGATAATTAAGTAGCCATGGTGCGAATGAACCATATGGGCCAGTAGATAGTATTTAATTTATTTGATTATGTTTTGCCTAAGTTTTTAAATAAACCATCTTTGGCGTTTAATCGGAATATAATCCTTCATATTTACTAGACAGGGGACATAAGTCACGACTGTCCATGTCATACTGACATCTTATATAGCCCAATGGCTTGTTCCAAGGACTTTTCGATGGCACAGATGCCTTGTCACTAGGGAAATTTTAAAACATAATCAATGATTCCTTTGGATCGGAAAATTTCATAATTCATTGTATTGACAAGAAGTTATGAAATAAAACTATCTTTTTCATGTATGCATCTTTGCCCGTAGGTATACATCCCAAGTGGATGTTTAGATGTGTACATCATGTTCGACGTTTATTAGCCTTGATCCCTATTGATCATTTAGGCTAAATAAGGGGTTTGGAAAATCTCCCTAATATAAAGATGACAAGCGTGATTTTATCGCATCACTGTTGTCGGGAGTGTTAACATATTTACAATGTCACAAGGATTTGAATCCTTTGAATAGGTTCTACCATCTTGGCCTCGTCTGGAATGACATATAGGCTAGGTTGTACCTTTAATACTGGTAGGAAAGAATGATATTTATTTATTTTCAGGGTTTTATCATAAATCCAAATTTACAATTTAATAATAGCACGAATGGCCTAGTTGCGTAGACAAGTTTATAAGCCATGATTTCAGAGAATCGAGGCATTTAGGGTTGAATCAAAGTTCATTACCCTTTTTCGGACAGGGAGTCATTGCTACCACTGTCGTTGTTATAATTTGACGATACAATATGGCCCGTAGGCAAATCGATTACAAAACGATGTTTTAAGAAAATAATAATCATCACACTGATGATAGTAGTCATGATAGTATTGATCATATTGACTATGAGGCTTGGGCATAGCCCACCACCTTAGGCAGGAACCATAATGGTTACAACTGTCATTGTCGTATTGACAACATTATAAAGTATAGCCTGTAGGCAAAACATCACTAGGATGTTATATTATATTAGTCATGATCGCATTGATCACATAGACTATTAGGCTTAAGCATAGCTCACCACCTTAGACAAGGAATCATAAAGATTACAATGTCAGCGTCTGTTGGCTTATACAGAAATGAGCAAGGCCCGTAGGCATTATATTACCAACGTATGGTCAAAATATGAACATCTTAATTGATGATCTAAACCCATGATTCAGAGATCATTAAGTTGGGTTAGGGATCTTTTAAGGAATCCATATATAAGAATGACGTGTGTGATTTTTAATGGATCACGTCTGCCATGAATGTTAACATGTTCTCAGATGTTAACAGAGATTCGAATCTTTTAAACAGGTCTTACTATCATGGCCCGGCCTTATGATGACCCGAAGGCTAGGTTTCACTCTTAAGATTCTTATTTAACAATTAACGCAGAACAAATTTTAAAATCGAGATGTTAATAAGGATCTGAATCTAAATTGAGGAACTGCCATCTTGGCCGGTCCTAATAATGACACTTGGCTAGGTCTTGTCCTTTTTAGATTTTGCCATTTTATTAATATGGTAGATCTTATAAAAGGAATGTTATTTTAATTTATTTCATATATTATATTCATATATATTGAATAAATGAGATTTTGATAAAGCATTCCATTGATAAATAAATAAAAATAAAATACAGATTTGCCCTAAAAGGGACTTAAAAGAAATGATGTTGTCCATGAAGGGACTGAAAAAATAAGTATGCCCTTATAAGGACTTACTAAGGAAACGAACTTTAGTAGAAGGAGTTTCTTCTTCATTTTACTTCTGAATGTTTTCTCCTTGATCGTACGTTAACCCCTGTCGCAACACGAAGCTCGGCCTT
Organism: Helianthus tuberosus; assembly: GCA_030545235.1. Lineage (NCBI taxonomy): Eukaryota > Viridiplantae > Streptophyta > Magnoliopsida > Asterales > Asteraceae > Helianthus > Helianthus tuberosus. Next base: position 131,070,293 of record CM060387.1, on the reverse strand, counting down.
TCCTAGGCTTCAATTGGGGAGAATTTCCATTACAGCTTCTTGTTTGGCGATATAAAGATATATAATTAAAATATATAATTAAAAGCAATAACCCTCCGAATAGGGACAAGAGTGTTCCTATGTTAAGTCTAGACTCAGAATCGAGGAACGTGCAATTGTGTAACTGAGATTAAACACAAAAGGCTAGTGTTTATTTCACTCAGAGTTGGCTCTGATACCAACCTGTCACACCCCAATTTTCCACGTGTCACCGGTGGGCCCGGTGGGGAGTATCGTGACGTAGTTAGTATCATCATAGACAAACAACACAATATATAATGCACAGCGGAAGCAAAGATAGATTCATTTCAACTTTAATAAAGAGTAAAATTTAAATATCACTAATTGTTGAAACGGATCCACAGGCGGATCAAAAATAGAAAGATAACACTGTTCAATAGACTTTAACATCTGAAGCTTGCGAGACTTGATTATTGATGCCTGGAGTAGCCAGCCTATTACGAGTAGTACCTGCACTTAACCTTTTGGAAAATACGTCAGTTTACACTGGTAAATACAATTTAACTGACTCATTTTGAAAATGGTTGAAAATTGATTTGAATGCACGTGGCGCAAAACATTTTATAACTTGGGATAATTATTTGAGTATAATACTTGTAAACGAATTACATGTTCCTTATGCGTTCAGTAGCCCGGTTCGTGCCGGGTTAAAGATTAATAGACACACCATAGGTATAGTGCCCACAAGGCTGATTCCTTTAGGTGGGATACCAGTTTTTACATATGCAGCTGTCAGGTGTACGCCTACACCCCGTGCTTAGGTCGTGGCCATTTCATGAATGATGCCAAGGATATCCGGGACATGGTCATTAACCCCCCGAAGGCGTTAAGTAAACAAAACAAATTTTTAAACGGGTCATCTCGATAATACTTAACCACCAATCGATTAAGGTCGAATGCCCGACCAAACGGTATTTTATATACCGTACCCCAAGCCCGTATAAGGGAAAATAAGTTAAAAGTATTTACCTGAGCTAAATATAAATTCAATCCCAGCCGTATATCCAATCAGCAAGTACAGATAGCTTTTACTGGGCTCCTAAATCTGGAACGAAGGTTTTTAATAACCTATTAGATTCCTAACGGGTCTTTATTTAAGCTCAAGCTTAGACCGGCTAGTTTAAAGGACGATACGGTTCAAACGCACGATTAAGCGAAGACCGGATAGAATGTGATTTAGACCCGAAAAGTTTGAATACTTGTATAATATGGGTATACTAAATACATTCTGGATTTTGAGACAAAATGATAATGTTTGACCCGTCTCGGTCAATTTATGCAAACTAGTTACATAAACCGAACCGAACGCGAAAAGAGCGTTACGGGTAACCATAATAGTCGTATGCAAGTTCCCTGAGATAATATGCTCTAAATATGTCATAATATCAGTAAGTTATTTTCTATTATGCCCAAAACGGATTTAAACACAAATTAGGCCTCATGAGGGCATTTTGGTCATTTAAAAGATTATAAAAGAGTTTGTTTGTAAATCTGAGTTACGGGTCTGATCTATACATTAAGTATACTTAATTTAATATGTTATAACAGTAGGGTATGACCCATATGTGAAACTTATCATTTAAAACCAAACTATGCCCCTTAGGGGTATTTTGGTAATTTTACAAGGGCTTAAAAGGTCAAAAATTGGAATCTGAGTTTATAAACTTATACTTACTGTTATTATATAAAAATATACTAAAAACATCAGTAGGTATCAACCTTATATGTTTAATATGGTTATAGTGTATACTATGCGATAAAAACGCTTAAAAAGGCGATTTAGAGCCGTTTCCGGGTTTTTAAAAGAAAGCTGAGATTTTTATATTTCCAGAATGCTCAAAATATTTTATTTATCAAATAAAATCAGTAGAAAGAGGTTTGGGGTCAAAAGGATTTATGAAACTCATTTTATAGCCCAAAAGGGCAAAACCGACAATAACCGATTTAAGGCTAAAACTCTATGATTCAATCAGTTTAAAAATTATTAAAAATCCTTATAATTCCCAAAATATTTTATAACAACAGTAGGTATACACTTTGATGTCAAAAATTAGGTTTTGATAGGTGTTATGCTCATAACGCCGTTTAATTAATAAAAACCGTTCTATTTGCGATATTGAGCATAACTCACAATCCAGACCTCGGATTGATGTCAAATTTTCGGTGCAAGTTTATAAATCAGCAACAAAGGTTTCTACTCTTTCACTTTTTCAAAAATCGCGTTTTATAGTTAAAAGGGCAAAATAGTCATATTTAAGCATAAACCGGTAACATGCATATGAATCGGATAAGTGTTGAACCACGTTGTCAAATCTCAGAGAATTAAACTTATGTGAAAGTTGGTCCAAAATATGCTCTAATGCAGATCTTAACATGCATGTACGGATCAGAACCGATAGTCAAAGAAAAAGTCAATTTATGAGACTTTCAGTTCCGATTCGGGTTTAATACAGAAAATTGTCGAGTTGATCATGAAGAAACATGTTCTTACATTAATTATAAAGTTATTTTGATGATCAAACAGGTTACATGTAGCCTACATTGTTAATCATGCTTATTTTTGCAAAAACACATTCTGTTGACTTTTTAAGAAAAGCTTTGACTCGACAATTGACATGTTCAGAGTGTGAATCCGAAAATACCCTTTTAGGGGTTTGTTACACTCATAAATACCAACATGTGGGTACCTTCAATTTGAGAAATGACAGAGCTAATCTCGGTTAAATCATGAAGTCAAAGTTAAATTACGATGGATTGACTTTCGGTTAAAACACTAAGCTAGAACGAATTAGAGAATGATATGAACACTTACAATGGTCCTAAACAAGCTTAGAGATCACTATGAAGGTGCCTTGTCGACCAGAAAGCTCCAGAATCGTTCTTGTGAAATTTTGAACATGCAAGTGTCCAATGTAATGAACTTCAAGATCCTTTTATGGCCACTTTGATCTGATTTAAGGCTGATTCAGAGGTTTTGGAGTGATATGAGAAGAGTATAAATGATCCTTGTTGCATGTATACCCATTGGTGAGCCCCCATAAGTCGACAACAGCTGTACACAACTCAGAACAGGTCCAAACTGGCATCTGTCGCGATTTCTGATGCTGGGCAGGTCTCGCGTAGCGCGAGGACCCCCTCGCGTAGCGCGAGGGTGTGGTGACCAGCTTTTCAAGTTTCACACTTTTGCAATTCAGTCCCTCTTCTTTCGATACGTGTTTTTACTTATTTTTCTTGCACTCTTGACCCTTATACCTGACTTTTAAGGGCCATGGGACTTTTATAATTATGGGTAGGTCCTTGAACAACTTTGCGCTTACCCGAAAAGTCACGAAATCAACGTTAACGTAATTAACCTTTCGTGTACGGTTTTGATCATAACTTTCTCATACGATAACGAAACTTGATGAAATTTTTATCACATATTCTAGTGAGTATATTTTATCATTACAAAGCTTCGGGTTTGCCAAAAGATCACTCAGAGGTATACTTTCAACATGTTGACACTTTTAGCCCCTGTAGTTTGTAATTCCTCACTTTCTTACATCTTTCGTTTCGTATGATCCATGATTTATCCGTTTGAGATTATAAACATCATGTAGGGTTATTTTAGAGCCTATTTATCCATTGTGGACACTTTGGACCCTTGTATTCACATAGTTTCACTGTTTGTCAACTTTAGTCCCTCTAGAGTATGTTTTCACATATCCCAAGTCCATGACACGTGTCAGTACATTATTGGACGAAAATTTTCGAGGTGTTACAAAGAAGGGCCATGGTGACTACCACAAACGTATGGCATAAAAGATTGGGACACACATCAAAAGAGAAACTCTCGAACATTGACTTTTTGAAAAATAATTCAAATAAACTTTGTGATGTTTTTTGTGATTCTTATGCTAAGGCAAAACACACCCGAACACCTTTTCCTAGTATTTTTATTAAGACCAATGGCTGCTTCGAACTCATTCATTGTGACATTTGGGGAGGGTATCGAATTCCATCATACACACGGGCAAGTTATTTTCTCACCATAGTCGATGATTATAGCAGGGTCGTGTGGATTTTTTCTAATAAAGCACAAAAGTGTTGCTAGTCAATGTTTGATAAACTTTCACAAATTTGTTGAAGTTCAATTTAAAAAAACAAATTAAAAGGGTTAGAAGTGACATTGGTGGAGAGTTTACATCTAACTCGATGATGTCCTTCTATGAAAAGAATGGGATTTTGTTGGAAACTACCTGTCCCCGTACCCCTCAGCAAAACGGGGTTGTAGAAAGGAAGCACCGACACTTGCTTGAAACAGCCCAAGCTTTACGATTTGAGGCAAATATTCCAAAACGTTTTTGGGGAGAATGCATCTTAACCACAACATATATATGATGTCTGTCGTTAGTGACATGCAAAACCCGAAATAAACTAGTAGCTAGAGTAAGTCGGATATCGAAACAGGGGAGGATTGTGGAAAGTGTGTAATGTTCAGCTTTGATTAACTACTATTGAAAAAGTAAAATTCAATTGTGATTTGATTGATTATCTAAAATTACAAACTAAAAATTGACGTTTAAATCAATAGAGAAACAATGGTTCCTCCAGATTTCAGGTTTTGCAGCTAGATTCAATTATGTGTTTAATCGAAACACTTACATAGACATAAGTGTTTAACCTAATAAGCCAATTGTGATAATCAACGACTAAGTACTCCGGTCAATACATAACGGGAGGTTATCAAATAATTATCAGTTACAATTACCAACCCTAATCCCATAGCAAATATATCTCAATTACTAGAACTCTCGGGAACTGAATGATCAAAGATTAAAGTTAAATAAAATGCAACCGGTTACAATTGATTAATCAAATCAAAGGTGAAAAGCATCGAATGCTTAGATCACCGAGTTATACGATTGTCACAAACACATAAAATTATCCAACTTACAAAACCCTCCATCCGGAGGAAACCAAAAAACGACTAGCCGCTCATGCTGGTGGGATGATCTTCGCCTACCCTTCTCTCTTCGTGCCTCCTGTCTGCCGTCGAACAACCCCCCAAAAACTTGTATTCTTTTGTCTTTTGATCACTCCTCATCGTGGGCCCCTCTTTGTCTGCGTACAATTGATGATGATAATATTCCAGTTCAAAGGTTGTCGGCCCAATAACAATCCTCCAATAGGCCCAAATATCCCATAAGATGTTGTTGACTATGCCTCCAATACGCACGTGAATATGGCCCTCATTTAATTTTTATTTCCTTATAAACAAATCACATGCTGCCATAATTGTCTATGTTTCCCAAAGCCTTAATGATGGCTTGACTTCTGTGTCTCCCCACTTGCCATCGAGATGATGATTATGTTGTTGAAAAATTCCACAAACTCCGGTCTCTTCACATGTGCGTGTCAAGTCCTATATATATGTGTATCCTCTATGTGCGTGTATGTTTAAGGTTTTAAAACCCATTAGATGCCGTCCAAACTCAATCCACACGCTGTCTTTTTTTTCATTCGTAACCTACGGACCGTAAGACGTAGGCTACGGTCCGTAATTTCTGATTCTTGTTCTTCTTTCAGCCGTAATCTATGCACTGATTCCGTAAGTTACGATCCCATCATTCTGTTTCTTTGGCTTTGCATGCATTCCAACTTTACATAATTTACCAACAAGCCCGAGACTTCGATATGTTGCATTTCTTTCATATTCAAACACCATTTTGACTCGTAACGGCTCACGAATAATGTAGTGTATCTCGACTATCATCCTTGATAATTCCGCATCAGCTTTAAACTCTCTAACTTCGCCATATTACGCAAATAACATGTAAATTCACGAAAGCTCGTAGTGAACATATTCGCGACGCGTAATCACTTAAAACACAATAGAATACGTAATTTAACACACTTAACGCTCGTGTTTTGCACTCTCCATCACATCCCCACACTTGACATTGATTGTCCTCAAGCAACCATCACAAACATTACTCACCTTATTAACAAATCACTTTCAAATCCCTTACCAAATTAGCAATTTAAGATTCCCAGTCATACCCGTCCCATAGACTGACACAATCGAGGTTGACAATCTGACAAATAACTGATACGCATTTAAAACAACTTAAGACTTGCCTAGCTAAAACTAACATGCTTATATTACTACACACATGCCACACGCCCCTCACAATAATCGCTCCTCTCGGTTTTATCAAGACTAGCGTGTAATGTGCTAGTATGTAATTCACTCAAAACCAAATACGCTACCTTGCAATCATAAGCTTGTATAGCAATCACACCTCCACTGTATCAATTAACGTAGCACATATCAAAAGGACTTTTCGGGTTTTGGGTTAAGGGTAAAGGTAGGGAATTATTTTTGGTTTTTTTTTTATGTTTATTGGCGAAGACAAACGAACATACCAAACCATGACAACTTATTCACAATAATACTAACACTGTGGGTTAATTTTCGACCCATTTATTTAACACGAACATAGCAATGATTTTTTTTTCTTTTTTTTTCCTTTTTTTTTTCTTTTCATTTTTTTTTCAACAAACATCTAACACATACTTGTCATTCATGGTTGGTAATCAAACGGGTCAAACAAGGTGTATCAAACGAAATGTATAAAGGCTCAATATGGTTAACTAAGATGGGATGGATAAACAATCAACATACGAAATAATGAAAGGATCCTAATGCCTTTATCATCTATGTGTATGCACTAACGCACAGTCTCGGCACGTATCAAACCACACAAGTTCTAACACAAAGCAGCATATGGCCTACTCTCAACAAATGAACATTTATTGTGATTCAACTACAATCTAGTAGGCTCAAATATCTCACCGAATAAAAGGAAATTGGGTTACCGACACGTAGCATGTGTAATTCCTAAAGCATGTTACCCCTAGTTAGGCATCTCTTCTCAACTATTCTCTAAAACTTGTCAGAAATACTCTCATGAAACTTAAAGGGACAACCATGACTAGGGATCTAAGTTAGTTTAATATCAGTAGGAACCCTTTAGCGATTGAAAATGTTGGTTTTCATGTAGTTCAAGCATACTTGAGAAACAAAAATTTTCAAAATTTTTCAATTTTCAGCGAATTCAACCCTTTAAGCATTTAAGATCACAATCTTACCAACCCTCTCTCGAGTTACCACATCCCCACACTTGGGATACATTGTCCCCAATGTATGGTGCAATTTATACTCTAAACTCGAGAGATACCACCCACAGACCATGAACGGCTAACAACCTAGACGACTCAACACAAAGAAACCACTCCCAACACAATTCACACCACCAAGTAGACAAAAACAAATAAAACACATGATAGATAAACACATGCACCTGATCAGAAAACAATGAGTGTTTGTAGTGGTGTAGCTGCTGCGATCTAACCGGACCATACGCCCCTCATAGATACTTTGAGATCTCACCGGGGATGTTGCCAAACATCCCCACACTTGATTCATTGCATCCGTGAAGATAAAATCGTAGGAACCTGTCAAAACACAAACACACCAAACGAAACCAAAACAAAGTACAAACTCTACATCCTCGGGCTGCCTCCCGAGAGCGCTATGTTTAAAGGTCTTCAGCCAGACCTTACCTGATATGCGCTACGGTGGTCTCAATGCACATTTACCCCTTATATTTCCCATGAATGCACAGTACCTGACATCACTGATCCAGCGGGGTCTAATTTTTTTCAAGATGTCCACTGACGTATTGCAATCCGGCCTCAGTCCACACTTTCCTATCGAGTTCCCAACATACACTTGATAGTTAACTCTCCACAAGCGTTTCTTTTTACTCAATATCGGCAAATAAGTCGGATTGTTGCACAACCACTTTATGATGATCCGCCCGATGTCCTTCACCGTCACCTTCCTCGTCTCTCTACGTGCATCCCCATACTTATTTTGTGGAATATCTTCTTTCACCTCATCACCTTCAACAATTTTCTCCACATCTGACTGTTCAGCAATTGGGGGAATCACCGGTGTGGTATTAACCTCCACAACCTCATCCCTTACTTGAGAATGAGACATCTGTAGAGACACCCATATATCCCTGGCTTGGCGTTTTTCCATTGGAGTCATTCTTGGCCCATCATCCTTCACTTCAGCCATCAAAAGGTTATACTTCGTAATCAACATCTCCAACTGGTCCTCTATTGACAGGTCAGGTTTCGCCAATTCCTTTTCAATGTATGCCAGCTCTCTTTGTCTCATATATTCCATAAGACTTCTAAATTAGGGTGATTGATAGTAACTAGGTGACTGGGGTGCACATTCAGACTCACCCTGATCAAATGTATGCTGGGTATGATAGGCATCCTGATAGTATACCGGATGGTCTTCATAAGAAAATCGAGAGTATTCATCATAACAATGGTCATACTCCTCTTGGTAACTCACGCTTTGTACCATCCCTGGATCATAGCTACTCTCATACCATGTCTGCTCATCATAATAATAATTCGTATCCGATTGGTAATCATATGCAACTCGCTGCGAATCAGAATAAGAATAAGAATAGTATGGGTGGACATCATCATCAGAATAAAAATCCAACTCATCTGCTGTCCTTTGTTCGTCCTCACACATTTTCCGGAACACAGGACAATCGTCACGCGTGTGACATGGACTACCACAACCTCGGCATGACCAGTAAGTACTTTCCATAATAAGATCTGTAATAAATCTGCACAGACAAAACTAGTATACCCAAGGTAAAAGCAAACAGTGGAATATGTGACGAATAAAAAACTATTTTTGGATTTTTTTTTTATTTTTTTTAAATTTTTTTTTTTTTGAATTTTTTTAAACTAAAACTTAACACTAAACACTTTGCGCACGCCTCCCCGGCAACGGCGCCATTTTGATGTCTGTCGTTAGTGACATGCAAAAACAGAAATAAACTAGTAGCTAGAGTAAGTCGGATATCGAACCAGAGGAGGATTGTGGAAAGTGTGTAATGTTCAGCTTTGATTAACTACTATTGAAAAAGTAAAACTTAATTGTGATTTGATTGATTATCTAAAATTACGAACTAAAAAGTGACGTTTAAATCAATAGAGAAACAATGGTTCCTCCAGATTTCAGGTTTTGCAGCTAGATTCAATTATGTGTTTAATCGAAACACTTACATAGACATAAGTGTTTAACCTAATTAGCCAATTGTGATAATCAACGACTAAGTACTCCGGTCAATACATAACGGGAGGTTATCAAATAATTATCAGTTACAATTACCAACCCTAATCCCATAGCAAATATATCCCAATTACTAGAACTCTTGGGAACTGAATGATCAAAGATTAAAGTTAAATAAAATGCAACCGGTTACAATTGATTAATCAAATCAAAGGTGAAAAGCATAGAATGCTTAGATCACCGAGTTATACGATTGTCACAAACACATAAAATTATCCAACTTACAAAACCCTCCATCCGGAGGAAACCAAAAAACGACTAGCCGCTCATGCTGGTGGGATGATCTTCGCCTACCCTTCTCTCTTCGTGCCTCCTGTCTGCCGTCGAACAACCCCCCAAAAACTTGTATTCTTTTGTCTTTTGATCACTCCTCATCGTGGGCCCCTCTTTGTCTGCGTACAATTGATGATGATAATATTCCAGTTCAAAGGTTGTCGGCCCAATAACAATCCTCCAATAGGCCCAAATATCCCATAAGATGTTGTTGACTATGCCTCCAATACGCACGTGAATATGGCCCTCATTTAATTTTTATTTCCTTATAAACAAATCACATGCTGCCATAATTGTCTATGTTTCCCAAAGCCTTAATGATGGCTTGACTTCTGTGTCTCCCCACTTGCCATCGAGATGATGATTTTGTTGTTGAAAAAGTCCACAAACTCCGGTCTCTTCACATGTGCGTGTCAAGTCCTATATATATGTGTATCCTCTATGTGCGTGTATGTTTAAGGTTTTAAAACCCATTAGATGCCGTCCAAACTCAATCCACACGCTGTCTTTTTTTTCATTCGTAACCTACGGACCGTAAGACGTAGGCTACGGTCCGTAATTTCTGATTCTTGTTCTTCTTTCAGCCGTAATCTATGCACTGAGTCCGTAAGTTACGATCCCATCATTCTGTTTCTTTGGCTTTGCATGCATTCCAACTTTACATAATTTACCAACAAGCCCGAGACTTCGATATGTTGCATTTCTTTCATATTCAAACACCATTTTGACTCGTAACGGCTCACGAATAATGTAGTGTAACTCGACTATCATCCTTGATAATTCCGCATCAGCTTTAAACTCTCTAACTTCGCCATATTACGCAAATAACCTGTAAATTCACGAAAGCTCGTAGTGAACATATTCGCGGCGCGTAATCACTTAAAACACAATAGAATACGTAATTTAACACACTTAACGCTCGTGTTTTGCACTCTCCATCAATATAATAAACCGCCTTCCCTCAAAGGTGATAAAAAACAAAACTCCCTATGAGTTAGTATGGAAGCAAAACCCGTATATTATCACTTGAGAGTTTTTGGGTGCTTAGCCTATTTTAGAAACACCAACACAAATGGAGACAAACTTGAAGAAAGAGGAAAACCATGAATATTCTTAGGGTATCCTCAAGGGATAAAGGGATACAAGGTCTATGATATCGAAACCAAGAAAATTATAGTGAGTCGTGACTTTTTTTTTCTTGAAAATACCTTTCCTTTCAAAAACACAACCACCACAGAAAGCTTGAACTGGGATGAACCCAACAAAAATTATGGTGGGCCACAATCTGATTCTTCTAAACATATTGAAGATCCCCATATTGAGGTAGAGCAGGAGAGTGAAGAAAATTCAAGGGCCTAACAAGATAATGAAGAATCCTTTGATTTAAGTGATGAGATGAATTTGGGTCCGGAAAATCAGAATGAAGCCACCGATAATCTTAATGAATGGGAACCAAGAGAGAAAAGAACACGATCCCGGCCAGCACGCTTCAATGACTATCTTGTAGACATTCCCCCTTCGCTCAACGGCTCTCAACCCGACTCCAGTCAAGCTCACTCGACGGTACACCCCCTATCTCAGTTTGTTACTTATGAAAAATTTTCTCCTTCTCATAAAGCATTCCTAACAGCCATCGATTCCATCGATGAGCCAAGTTGTTTTGCTCAAGCTAGCAAAGACCAGAGATGGCGGGAAGCCATGGAGCAAGAAATACAAGCTCTTGAAAGGAATAAAACGTGGACGCTAGAAGAATTGCCGAAAGGGAAACGAGCTATAGATTCAAAATGGATCTATAAGACAAAGTACAAGTCCAATAGAGAAGTTGAAAGGTATAAAGCCAGACTCGTTGCCAAGGGTTTTACACAAATGGAAGGGGTAGACTATCACGAAACGTTTGCCCCGGTTGCCAAACTCGTTACTGTCTGAACCTTATTGGTCGTGGCAACAAAGAACGACTGGATCATCCATCAGCTAGACGTCAATAACGCATTCTTGCATGGAGATTTGGATGAGGAGGTATACATGAAAATCCTGCAAGGTTTCTCAAGGGAAGGAGATACCATAGTGTGCTGGCTTCGTAAATACCTTTATGGGCTCAAGCAAGCTTCAAGAAACTGGTACCATAAGTTCACCAGTTTTCTCTCCACCTTGGGATTCAAGCAATCAAAGGCAGATTATTTATTATTCACGTTCCAGAAGGACGACGTTTATGTTGCCACTCTCATCTATGTAGACGACGTTATCATCGTCGGAAACAACACCGAAAAGATTCAACAGACAAAGTTCCGACTCGACGACGAATTTAGCATAAAAGACCTTGGTTAGTTGAAATATTTTCTTGGCATCGAAGTGGCAAAAACTTCTGAGGGACTGGTCCTAAGTCAACGAAAATACATCTTGGATATTCTCAAGGACAGCGGGATGTTGGGGTGCAGACCAAGTGCTTTTCCTTTTGAACAAGGAACCAAACTGGACAAAGGTGAGAAGGAAGCTCACATAGATGCTTCTCAGTATCGAAGACTCATGGTCGTCTATTGTACTTACAAGCAACTCGTCCTGACATTACATACTCTGTGAACATCTTAAGTCAATTTGTGGCAGATCCAAGACAAAGTCATTTAGATGCCGCAAATCGTGTCCTAAGGTATTTAAAGGGCACACCGGGACAAGGTGTCCTCCTTCCTCGTGCTGGACCACTCACTCTAACTGCCTATTGTGATTCTGATTGGCCGGGATGCCCGTTTACAAGGCGTTCAAGAACGGGATATCTTCTTCTCTTCGGTGGTGGTCCTATCTCTTGGAAAACAAAGAAACAACGGTGGTGTCGCGGTCCTCAGCAGAGGCAGAATATCGAGCCATGGCCTCCACCGTTAGTGAGATTCTTTGGGTTAGGTGGTTACTCAAGGATTTGCAAGTTGATATCACGGGTCCCACGAATCTGTTCTATGACAACCAAGCAGCCCGGAACATTGCCACGAATCCCGTCTATCATGAGCGAACAAAACACGTGGAAATGGATTGCTTTTTCGTACGTGAGCGTGTGGAAACCAGAGAAATTTCACCACAAGCCATCGAAAGCAAACTCCAACTTGCAGATTTACTCACCAAGGGCCTTGGCACCCAACAACTTCGTTCCTTATTGAGCAAGATGGACATTAAAGACTTACATGATCCACCTTGAGGGGGAGTATTGGACGTAATTCTATTTAATTTATTTTAGATTAATTAGCTCCTTTATTCTCTCCTTCATCCACGGCCAGTATTTCTCCTTTCCATATTTGTTTGGTCGGTTGTTTGTCTATTTATTTGGTCTCTCTTTGCTTTGTAATCAAGCACAGAAATAAAAGAATAAACAAAAGCCTTTTTGTTCTATCAAATTCTAGAAGGATTAGTTCACTCAGTTCGCAAGCTACACTAGTGTTCACTCTTGAACCTAATCCTTTAGTTATATTAGTCTATGTGATCGTTGATGCTAAATTTTGTTATAATTATATAAGCTCATATATATTTATTGATTAAGTGTACAAACTTTGTCTATCTAACAAATAAAACGCGGCTCGGGCATGTTTGTTACGTATGATTTTCCTACATTTGGTCGATAATTAAACGTATTTTGATCACGTCTTATTTTGTATGCCCCGGTCGCATCGCATCGAGGACTTCCATCTAGTTACCATAACATACCAAAACATTTCATATGTTTGTAAAATTGTTAAAATAAAATTAATATATACAAATTAAACCAAACTACCTAATAACTTTATGACTCCATGGTGCAGATTGTTTGTTGGCCACCGCAACTAGCTGATTTATCTATTGTTGCATCTACTCTTTTATTTGTTATTGATGTTGTCACTATTCATTCGTTTGCCAAACACGTTATTTCACTTCATCATATTATATGGTGGATACATAAGTACTAGCAGTCATGTCGGGATACATTTATCAGTTTTCGACCAACACCCCGTGTATGACCACGCCTTTAATATAGGAAACAATTTCTCAAATTTCAATAAACCTACAATAATAGAAACAGTACTAGCAATAATATCGAACTTATAGTCTATTAAAGTATGTTCTGGTCAATTTGTCTCCTTTAAACTAAAAGTTGGATATTTTAAGTCTATTAAAGTAGGTTCGGGTCACCGTGGCTCATTTAAACTAAATGGTGGATATATTAAGTGTGTTACAGTAGGTTCAGGACATGAGGACATGCGACCCACTATAAGAGATTTAAAATATCATACTTTTAGTTTATATGGTTTAAATGACCTAACTCACTCTAATACACTAAAATATTCAAATGTTAGTTTAAACGAGTCAAAATGATCCTGACCCACTTTTTAAAGACATTTAAGTCCCAAATTCTAGATCTAGAGTGATAGTGAATCAATTCAGATTTGAACATGAATAACCAAAAAGAAAAAAAGATATGAACATGAATAACCAAAAAGAAAAGAAAAACGATGAACTACATGAAAACCGAACAATCAAAGCACGAATCCATTGTTTTCATTCCCAAAGTATAATCACAAAAACGCTCCTGGAAATTCACCAATGCGGCTCTTGATTCACACTAAACATCTTGAAAAACACACACTTTTTAGGGGACTCGTGTCTAACACGATCCTCAAGCAAAAAACCATCAACCTTTTTATGGTGTTCATTATTGTAGTCAAGAGGCAGGGTTGAAGACTTAGTGTCATGTTGACTCGAATCAAGGATGCTGGTTAAAGTAACCATAGAAGAAGCGGCAGAATCAAGTTTGATATATAAATTGTATTTTATACATTTACCTACATGTAGTTTGGTAACCTATTTTGCATTATTATATTTCCTACAAATAACAGCAGTATTGTTCTTATATATTTTATTATTATTTTAATAAAAGGTGTACCCATTTCCTACACTTAGGTTGTTTAAATAAAGGTCCATGGAGTCATGAAAAAGATTATGCTGATTTGGTATATCAGCATATATGTCCAAGATGCCAAGATTTGTCGGTAAATATAAGGAAACCCTGTGTGAATTGTGAATCTTGAAAACAATCACATGAATATGTTTTAATATCTTTCATTTTGTCAAAAATATGACATTCAAAACTTTTATGCAGAAAACTTCAAAATCTCTTACAACTCGAATCCAGAAAACCCTAATTTGAGATACCAGATTTCAACTCTAACACACTTAGATCATCGACACAATGATCTACAAACCTAATCACTACGAACTAACAGGTTTGAGCTAAACGAACACAAGATTGTAACAAACCCTGGATGCGTTGAGCTGGATCAATGGGCCGAAGGCCCCGATCTTGCACTCACCTTAAGCCAAGCCCATCCTTTATGCACTTGAGCTCATCAGCAGCATGCACAACTTTAGCAAGCCCAATTCCATCTCCAAATCATTATTCAGCCCAGCTCATTTATTTATGCAAAATAATTAAAACAAAAACATTAGAAAAAGTATTAAAAAAATAAAACAAATCATAACAGACAGAGAATTGGAGAAAAATATTATCACCTTTTTTTTCCCACTTTTGACATTTCATTCTCATTGATCCATATTTACCTAATGCAGCTATATTATATTTACACCATGTGGATTTTGCAACTTTATTGTATACCTTCAAATTATTTGAAAGAGAAGTCTTCTTGATATATATTTTAAATTATAAAGTCAAATATATCTCATTTTTAAAATGTATCATAACTAAACTTTTTTGTCATTTTAAACTGCTAAAAGACCAATTGTGACCGTCAAAAAAGTCGCAAAACAGTCACAAATGCCCTTTTGCAAATGCTTTGCGACCGGTTTCGATGGTCAGTAGACTCTCGTCGGTAATTATTTTTGTGACCGAAATATTTTTGCGACTGGTTTTGCGACCAGACGTGTGGTCACAAGTTCTGCGACGAATTTGCGACAGAATGCGACCGTTTTTGTGACTGAACATTTAGCGATTGGGATAGTGACCAAATTCTTTTGCGAATGTTTTCCGACCGAACTTTTAGCAACCACAACCCCGACCGCAACTATCGTGACGGAACTTGTTTGTGACGGAACTTGTTTGCGACAAATTTTGCGACCGGACAATTAGCAACAGAAATTGCGACCAAAACAATTTACGACCAACTTTGTGACCAGGTTCTGCCGACCGATTTAGCAACCGAGTTTTAGTTTAAACTTGTGGCCAGATTTGTGACCGTTGTTTCGGTCGTAAAATATATGTAGAATTAAAAAAATATTTTTTTCAAATTTTCCACTATGTATAAATTTCAATACCGTAATCAAATAGTTCTTTAAATTCATAAAATTGTACCGATTCATTAACTAGACAAACATTCAAAAGTAAATACGACAAAATATAATAAAATTGTACCATTTCATTAACTAAACAAACATTCAAAAGTAAATACGACAAAATATCTAAATATAAGTACGATAAGAAATACCAAACATAGGTACCATAACAAAAGTCCGAATTGACCATCTTTACCAAAAGATCACATACTTAGCTAGTTAGAGCTACTTTATTTATATGTTCTTTAAAAGGAATTGAACTTGTTCTTTCATTTCGGCTTTTGTAATCCTATTTTCCTCAATTTGCTCCATCATTTTGAGTTTCTCTATTCTTTCTTTTTCTTTCTCTAGTCTTTCTGTTTCATTCTCTTGTCGTAGTTGCCTTATTTCTTTATTCAATCGTTGTACCTACAATAAAATACCACGTTAAAACCAAACAACACATTAGCATTTTTTGTAGGAACCAGGATGTCATGTTAGGAATGTCTCTTGATTGTTTTCTTTGAGGGAAAAAATATTTTGAGTGAATACTCACGTGTTTCGGCGATTGGTAACTGGGAACACTAAATGGCTCATCATCGGGGATGGCATTTCGCAAGTCGTCAATGTTGAAAAACGGGTCTTCGTTCGCGGGATTGCCACGATCTCGGTTGCCTCTACGATCGGAATTAACATTCTGATCATCAAGTTGAGTGGGTAAGGAGTTGTGTCGGTGAAGGTTTTGTTGTTGGGGTGTTCTTTGGTTATTATTGGGAACTTGGTTTCGAAAAGGTGGTGTGGGTGGTCTTGAGTTGTTACCACCAACCGGTTAATCTTGAGGTATATGTTGGACATTTTGGGCGGGATGGAAGGTTCCTCGAGATTGGAATTGTTTTTGATTGAGGTTTGGGTGATTGGAATTTTGGTTTGCCATTGAATCGGTTTCAATGGATGGTGTGGATTGTGAATCTTGGGTGACTTGGTTAGAAACAAGGGTTGCTTCTAACCGGCTTGCTAAATTCCTTCTTGCAACTCTCTCAATTTCTGGTTCGTAGACTAACGGTGAAGTCCTCCCAGAATTCCTTGTATGCATGCACTACCTGTAACCTGCACAAGTAACACAATCCGCGTAACAGGGAAAAAGACAAAGTACAAGAAAAGAATAAGCAATTTAAACAGTTAATCACGAAAATTCAAACAAGAATCCAAACACAAAGCGCACTAACTCCCCGGCAACGGCGCCAAAATTTGATCGAAGTGTCGCGCTCCGGTTAAAGATAATATTTATATACCCAAATTACCCTTAACAAATAGCTAGTGGTAGTAAGGGGTCGAACCACGAAGAGTATAAGGTTTGCGAATGGACTTGATTAAATTTTAACTAGTGTCACAATTTATGAAGCTTGCCAACTTGTTTTTATGATTTTTGATTATTGAAAAGATGTTGAATAAACTTAACGAAGTTGATTAGATTAATTAACTACTAAAGATTAACAATTGCAAGAAACTTGATTAGCGATTATAAAATAAGATAGACAAACAAGGTACACACCCGGTTCAACAATTGCAAGGCCTAGAGTTACTACGTGTTTTAAGTTGATTTAATCAAATTAGTTCATTAACGATTTAGAATCACAAGATTTAGGTGCCAACTGCTATCAACGTCATAGACAACGGACCACAATGCACTTTGTTACCTTGGACAGGTGAAATCTATCAAAAGATAAAGCATAAGTACGCATATTCATTTCACAAAGACAAATTTCTTAACTCATTCGTCAATTCGCAAATACAATACAAACGTAGGACAATTATCTAATGATCAAATGCAATTCAATTAGTCACAAACCAAACGTTTAACAAATAGTAAACCCTAGAACCTTACAAAAGTCTACACCGGGGTGAACCTCCAAGAAATTAGCCGCTCATGGTGAACGGGACTTGATCAACGGATGATGGAGACTTGAATTGGATCATCTTGAGCTTGTGGAATGGTTGAGGATTAGCGTTTTGGTGAGTGATAATGGTGGAAGGAATGATGGATGAATGATTAGGGTTTTTGGATTGGTGATGATATGAATTGGATGATCAATGATCTTGATTTTGATGATAGTTGGTGATGTTCAATGGTTGGTAGTGAAAAAATTGATGAATAATGGCTCCAAGGTCTGATTTCAAACTCCTCAGAAGTGTAACCCCTGAATTCAATGACCCAAAACCCAATTAAAATCGTTTCCAACCCTTAACTCAACAAAATTCGCAACCAACATTCGACAGGCCGTCGCCGACGACCAAGAGTGGCGTCGGCGATGCCTTATGCAAGTCCTGATGTTTGCCGACGAGTTAACATGCTGTCTACGGACCTTTTGGGCGACGGAGATTTCTAAGGGCGTTGGCGACGGCCCTTTTGGGCGTCGGCGACGGTGCTTGCAAAACCAAATCCTCATTTTTTTCATTTCCCTTCTCCCGGTTGATCCATTTCGCATCCCGATGGTTCGTTTTTCGTCCCGGTGACCCATAAAGCTCCCAAAAAGCGCCTTAAACTCCGTAAGACCTGTAAAGCAGAAATCCCATTAAAAGTAGGCTATTCAAGATTAAAAGCTAAGTAAAAAACTTAAACTTAAACATAAACGTAAACTGGTTTTCGACCACGTATCACATCCCCACACTTGTCTTTTGCTTGCCCTCAAGCAAATCTGTCTTTCACTTTCACGTGGGTCGAACAAGCAACAGACTTCCCATTCCCGAGACGAAGGTTAAGGTCAATTGCCATACCCAAGTTCAAACCTTTTTACAATTTACAAACTATCTAACGGTAAAGTGAATAATCACATATAAAATGGTTATCCAAGATTAACCCGCCCTTGAAACCAATAAATCATGCACATCCCTCACAATGTTCTCTCCACTCGGTTTAAAATTGGCTAATAGTTGATGCATTAGCGCTTTTGAAATAATCACTCAAACCGATTAGAACACGTACCCGCATAGGCTTGCAACACAATCATTCTCCACCACTGAACACGAATACTAAGAACAAGTCAAAAGGTCTTTGAAGGGTTGTAATGGGCTAGGTTAAGGGTGTGGAATGGGATGTTTGAAAGTGGCTAAAGCGATGAAAATTCGATTTTTATTACAAATAACTAAACTAATCCGACTGAACAAAAGTCGACAAACTAATAGGCAAAAGTGTTCGCCTTTTATTCAACAGCTACCACACATCTTTTTGTGCTTTTCTCAACAATTTTTCTCTTATTTTTCGCAACATTTTCTAATTTTTTTTATGCAAACAAACAATTCAAAACTATTAAATCTTAACTCCTATAATCAAATTTTCATCACACGGGTTTAAAAGAAAAGGCTTAAGGTTATGGCTAAATGGGTTGTCACACGAAAGGTTTAGGCTCAAAGTGGGCGACTAGGGGATTTATTTGGGTATGGATAAATAAATGGTTTTAAAAGAAAAGGTTCACCTAATGCCTTAATCATTCTCGTGCTTGTATTCGGTCTATGGTCTCAAACATATCAAAAGAGGCAAGTTCTACAATACGTGACTAATGGTCCACTCAAAGAAAGAAACAAAAACATGTAGTTCTATGATGTAAAAGTGGCTCAAAACCTCACATAAAACGGGTATGATATGTGACATGCATGATATGTTAGTTCCTTAGGCGGATTATTCTCAAATAACCACCCGCTAAATACCCGTCATGCTATTAATTCGAATTTAACCATGACAAAAGACCAAATGGGTTGTGTCATACCTCGTTGACTTAGTTACTTGTGCTTTTAAGATCACTTTAAACAAAGACGTTTTTGAAAAAATTTTGAAATTTCTCCCCATCCCCACACTTGAGGTAAACATTGGCCTCAATGTATAGTGTCTAGATGAATGGGTTAAAAATCAAAAAAACTTTTACTACTCCACCATCCCCACACTTGAGGTAAACATTGTTCTCAATGTGTAAAAACTAGAGTTTTTAAATCGCACAAGGTATGTGACACGGCTAACTTCCCAAAATTCACCCCAAAAACTAAAATACAATTACAATCCACTTATTACTAACTAAAAATCAAGGTAAAAGGAAACGTATGCACCTGATTTTCTCGCTAGATGCTCATGTGTTCTTCTTCTCTTCAAGAAAGCGGTCGTCCCTTGAACATAGTATACCTACAAATCTTAACCATTGTGTAGAAGCATGCTTCTCACAACCATTAAAATTTGTTACTACCTAGTTCTACCACTTTTATGAAAGTATTACCAAGTCATACGTTATTTTACCTTGATTTATGTGCAAAATTAATTTACAACATCAACAATCCTAACTCACTTTCGTACGAATCATGGTTGCATTTAGCTTATGCAACAAGCCCTTTTAAACCCCCCCCCCCCCCAATAGCTTGGGAGGACGAGTAGGTCTCGTGAGGGTTATATAGAGAACACACCCACAACGTTCATTTAACTAGGAAAATGAAATACTAAAAACATAAGAATAAACTAAAAACAAAAATATACACCAACAACAAAACACATACCTCACCATCACCGCTGGTATCGCTCGTTCGGGTCGATTAGTGGGTTTGGGTGGTATGGGTATCCGGTAAGAGCCTCGAACATCTCCCGGTAATTGTCAAGGGGACCCGGCTCTCCTTCCACTGGCGGTTGAAACTGGGGCGGGATGAAGCTAGACCCCACTGCCTCGGGCCAATGAGGTGATGGATCAGAGGGGCCTCGGGGAACAGGGAGGTTGGAGTAGTCGGTCCACCCCGCATGTTCTGCGTAGGGGAGGCCGGCTTCCCAATCTCTCCGGTGTCGTTCCTGATCATGGAGGACCTTGGCATTATTAATAGCCAATTCACTGGATATGTACATAGCACTCCATCAGCGGCCTTCCAATGTATTCTGCTCGATTCGGAGCCTCTCCTCATTTTCCTCCCACGCCCGTCTTCGGGCCACCTCTTGCTGTTGCTGTTGTACCATATGCTCCATTTGTGATCTTTGTAGAGCTTGGAACAACTGCTGCTCCTCCATATATTTTCCACCCTTTCCCGGTGGGCTGCATCGGCATCCCATTGAGCCTGCAACTTGGCTTGGTGTGCCTGCTCCGAATTTTTCCTTCTCGCCTCATACTCTAGTCCTTCACCTATACCCGCAGAGATATTATCAAAGACTTCCTACTGACCACGGTTAAAGTTCCGGTACGATGGTACCCTTCATCGATTCACAAAATTGGGCACTTCTTCAGAAATTTCCCGAATTGGTCGCATATATCTCTACTTTGGTCCCCGTGGACAGGCAGGCTCGGTTTCATCCTCTTCATCCACCATTTCCTAATCATGGGCACCTCCTTGGGTCGTGCGCGGATCAGAAAAATTTTAGTTGTTTCCTTCTTCATCTTCCACCATGTGTAGATGACCAAAGACTTTAACCGTTATCTTCCAATGACGCTTCATTGAAGCGAAGTTAAACTGATCATTGGGTTTAGAAACCCATAATGATTCTTGTGGCAACGTATTCTGTTGCGGAATCATCACACTGATTAGTCGCACATATGGGATCATCTTCCTTGTGCACGACTCCCTCGTGTCCCAAGTATTCATCATCACAATTTGCCGCCATGAAAACCTTGGCGCCCCGTATAACAAAGCATGTAAAACCCGACACTCGGGTGCCTTCACTTTTCTGCGGTCTCCGAACCGCACCATCACATTCTCTAACTAAATGCCTTGCAATATTCTCCCCTCTAAAGACAAATCATTCCTCGAATCCCCCATACCCCCCGAACCTGGCAACACAGCCGCTAGCATCTGATCCGGATCAGCAGAATTGGTCTTGTTATCCAAGAAGTGATCAAGCTCATAATAGTCGTATACCTCGACCCCCAATGAATCAAACCGAGCAATGGCATTCATATGCTCAAAAGACATGATCATCTGATTCTTCCCAACATTTCCAATCAATTGCCATGTAGGAGCTGGCCCGTCGGCGTTAACAAACCTCAGAGTTGATAACCATTCACACACTGCCGCTTAATAGACCCGTGAGGTGATGTCCTCACACCAATCCAATACTCTCTCCCACCCAAGCTCTTTAAACCGTTGAGTGATACCAGTCGTACGGAACTCATCAACGTTTATCGCACTCTCACAAACTGCCCTATCCGGCACAGAAGTTTTCACACCCGTCACCATCTTCCATTTCCACATCTTCGCCTCCAGTTTCTTATTGTTGTATCTAGAAAGAGCTTTCTTTTTGTTGTCTTTCCACGCTGAAGCCGATCGACTGTTTTTAAACTCTTCCCAAGCCCAATCATGTCTATATAACTGCCCATCGCCTTCTTCCACATTACTTAGTTGTTCCCATCTTTTCTGAACGTAACCCGAGCCCGAATCAGCTCCAGAAGATGAACCCTCTCCGGAGGTCTTGGCTCTCTTTCTTCCGAACATGGCTACAATCATAAGACAAAGGAACAATTACTACACCCCAATCTTCAAAACAATCTCAAACTTTGAACATAATATATGATGTTGAGGTTCAATTAATAACGAGATGCAAAATCGCCTTTTTAAACTTCCAAAGTCGCATATTTTATCATCTACATATCGATTTTACATGTTTATTCACAATTTCTTATGGTTTCAACAATATTCAACATCATAACTATGTTCAATCATGCAAAAAAATCTGGTGTAATCACTTCACTATGACCATTGCATGTTCAAATCCCACCCAAATCAAGAATTTACATTCAATTTTCAACTATAACCTCCTACATTATGATAAACAACCTATTCTTCAAGCAAAAGATCAAAGATTTCGGAAGTTTTCAACATACCATAGGATAATAGGGCCAAAAATCAAGTAAATTTCATACCTTTATGTAGTAGAATGACAAGACACATTCAAAAGATGCAAATCAAAGCTTTGAAGAACACTCTTTCTAAAAACCCGAATTTTTGACTTCAGAAATCTTGCAAATAAGCAAGAATTAGTGAAAACCGTTATGGGGGTTTTGTTGCTCTTGAAAATCTACCCAAAATAGTCTCAAGAATCAAGTGATGTGGTTGAGAATTGAAGAAGTTATGAGAGATTGAGGGTTAGGGTTCTTGAAGGTTTTAAGAGGAAGATGTAGAAGAAAGGTTGAAGTGTAGGAAAGAGATTGTGAGAATTGAATATGGTTATGAGGGTGTAATAAGACTATGGCTAATGTAATATGAGTATCGGGTCTTGTGTGTGGTTAAGATTGAGTTTTAGATGGGTTTGATAGGGACTTTAGGGGTTTTGACTCGATATGAGGTAAGAAAAACGAATCAGCATCGGACAACGAAGGACAAGCCGTCGGCGACGGCCTGACCCCCCGTCGCCGATGCAACGTGGTTTTGGAGTAAATGGGTGATGCCCTAGGTTTCTGCCTACTGAGATCTTGCCCAACGCCACACTTGCCAACCCTGTCGCCAACGCCCCTATACCCCATCACCGACGGGTCTTGTTTTCTCAACTTCTTATTTTTCAAAATTTTATGTTTTTTTATATGAAAAAATATGAGAAAAATTATGAACTTTTTATAAAAGGACTATATACAAATTAAAATCCTAAAAATTATTAAAAATCTTTTTCTGAATTTTTTTATAAGTTAAAATTGAAAATAACGAAAACCGTTTAACGGTCCTACCACCCCCCCCCCCCCCCCAAAATATCGTGTATTGTCCCCAATGCACAAAAACAAGTCTAAAAACATACCATGCCTTTTCGTGACCCGTTCGTGATATCCGAACTTCACACAATCAAATGGGGTTAGTACGAAACGAGAACGATTATAAGCAAGACACTCAAACAATTAAATAAATTATACAAAACTCTACAAAACTTATTACCGGTCCTTTCAGTTGACCTCATAGGTTGGCACACTTACCACGAAGTTTACCAACTCCACATTCTCGTCCTTTTTATCTTCCTTACCATCGAGGAACGGTTTAAGGCGGTGCCCATTAACCGTTTGATTCGACCCATCCTTCGGGTCCTCAATTGTAACATCTCCAAGCTTCCCGACTCGTGTAATCACGTACGGGTCCATCCAGTTACTGTTAAGCTTTCCGAGAAAGTATTTAAGCCTTGAATTGTAGAGCCACACCTTTTGACCCACTTTGAACTCCTTCGGCTTCAACTTCGCATCATGCGCTCTCTTCATACCATCCTTGTACTTCGAGGCACACTCATATGCTTCTTCCCAAAGCTCTTCTAACTCGCAAAGCTTTAACTTTCGCTCCTTACCTGCATCATCGTATTTCATGTTAACTTCTTTTATAGCCCACCATGCACGATGTACATGCTCTACCGGTACGTGACAGTTTCGCCCATAAACTAAGAGATATGGTGTAGTTCCAATAGATGTTTTATGAGCCGTTCGATAGGCCCATAAAGCATCATTTAAATTCGTCGACCAATCCTTTCGGTCCGGTCGAACGGTCTTTTGCAAAATTTCCTTTATTTGCCTATTGGAGAGTTCCACTTGACCACTCGTTTACGGGTGATAGGGAGTAGCAATTCGATGGTCAACGCCATACCGTTTCAATATCTTACCAAAGTTAAAGTTCTTAAAATGAGACCCCCATCACTAATGATTACTCGAGGGATCCCAAATCGAGAAATAATATTGGTTTGCACAAAATTACAAATCACGGTATGGTCGTTTGTCTTGGTAGCGATCGCTTTGACCCATTTAGATACATAATCGACCGCTACCAAGATGTATAGATTTCCATGCGAATTTGGGAATGGTCCCATGAAATCGATCCCCCAAACATCAAAAATATCTACAATGAGGATCGGTTGCATGGGCATCTCATCCCGCTTAGAAATGCCCCCTAATTTTTGACACTCGATGCAGTTTTTAGCAAAGTTAAATGCGTCCTTAAAAATAGTCGGCCAATAAAGACCGTTATTGAGCACTTTGTGCCCGGTTTTGTGACCACTAAAATGGCCCCCATAAGCATATGAATGCAAGTGCATCAAGACACTAGGAATCTCCTCATCGGGGATGCATCTTCTGACGACTTGATCCAGACATATCTTGAATAAGTCTGGTTCTTCCAATGTGTAGTACTTGATTTGAGAAAGGAAGTGCAACCTCTTCCTTCTATCCCAATGAGCCGGCAAATCACCTATGACCAAGTAGTTAACAATATTAGCATACCATGGTAATATCGAAACTTTCAAAATTTGCTCATCTGGGAAATTCTCGTTAATCTCCACACGAGAAGAATCCTCTTCCACTATCAATCGAGACAAGTGGTTCGCAACCACATTATCACTTCCTTTCTTGTCTCGAATCTCCAAGTCAAATTCTTATAGCAAGAGAACCCATCGGATTAATCTCGGCTTTGCATCCTTCTTATCCATGAGATACCTAACTGTAGAATGGTCAGAATACACAATGACCTTAATACCCCATATATAAGCACGAAATTTATTCAATACATATACTACCGCAAGTAGCTCTTTCTCAGTAGTTGTATAATTTAATTGTGCATCCGAGAGGGTCTTACTTGCGTAGTATATGGCAACCGGTTTCTTATCTACCCGTTGACCCAACACGCCCCCCACAGCATAATCACTTGCATCACACATAATCTCGAATGGTAAAACCCAATTCGGTGATTGCCAGATTGGGGCCTCAACCAACTTTTGTTTCAACACATTAAAAGCATTCTTACAATTTTCATAAAAAACAAACGGCATATCTTTTAACAAAAGGTTGCATAATGGTTTTGAAATATCACTAAACCCCTTAATAAACCTTCTATAAAAACCCACATGTCCTAAGAATGACCTAATGCCTTTAACACTCGTCGGATATGGTAGTGTAGAAATTAGTTTAATTTTTGCATGGTCTACCTCTATCCCACGACTCGACTCGACACCACATATCCTAACATTATTCCCTCTTGAATCATAAAATGCCTCTTTTCCCAACTCGAGACTAATTTAGTTTCAACACAACGTTTCAACACTTTTGTAATTGGTCTAAGCAAGTTTCAAACGATGACCCAAAAATGGAAAAATCATCCATAAAGATTTCTAAAGACTCCCCCACCATATCCGAAAATATACTCATCATACACCTTTGAAAGGTGGCAGGGGCATTACATAATCCAAATGGCATTCGCCTAAATGCGAAAGTGCCATATTTACACGTAAATGTAGTCTTTTGTTGATCATACGGATGAATAGCAATTTGATTGTATCCGGAACACCCATCCAAGAAACAATAAAATTTTTGTCCGTCTAATTTTTCCACTATTTGGTCAATGAACGGTAAGGGGAAATGATCATTGGAAGTCGCGGTATTCAACCTCCTATAGTCAATACAAATATGCCACCCGGTTACCGGCCGGGTAGCTACCTCCTCACCTGCGTCATTTTTGACGATTTGTATACATGCTTTCTTTGGAACGGTTTGTGTAGGACTCACCCACTGGCTATCAGAGATGGGATAAATAATACCTGTATCAAGCCACTTTAACACCTCCTTTTTGACAACTTCCCACATGTTCGGGTTTAACCTTCTTTGTGCATCGCGAGCGGGTGCTATGGTGTCATCAGTGATGATCTTGTGAATCAGTATTGAAGGACTAATACCCTTCAAATCAGCTATGGTCCACCCAATAGCTGCCCTTTTGGTGACCAACACCTTCATCAATCTCCCCTCTTGCTCCTCGGTCAAATTTGATGCGATAATGACCGAGAGCGTGTTGCCTTCACCAACATAAGCATACTTAAGATACTTTGGCAACACCTTCAGCTCCACTTCTGGTGGCTCAACCAATGACGGTTTCAACTTCGTGTCAATGGTTTCCGGTAAGCTCTCCACTTGGTGCGTCCATATCGGCTTCCCTTCTTTTACCGAAAGCACCTCCAAACTTCTCACCTCTTCGTCTATGCTCCGATTCATCTCCACCTGTGACCTATCAAACATAGAAAAATCCTCTATTGTGTTTTCCTCATCTACAACAGTGTCGCAGAGAGGTATACACCTGTCAACAATGTCTGCCATATAGCATTCATCATCAACTGAAGGAGTCGTCAATCCCGAAAAAACATGCAACCTCAACCTTCGGTTTCCAAATGTCATGTCAACCGTTCCTATTATGCAATCAGTTTGAGAATTTGCGGTTGCTAAGAACGGTCAACCCAAAATCACCGTAGGTTGCTTGGTTGGGTCCTTGGCCACATAATCAAGTACTAAAAAGTCCATCGGAGAGTAAAAATCCTCGATTTTTACTATCACATCCGAGACAATTCCACGGGGTAATTTGGGTGTCAAATCAGCTAACACCATGGTGGTGTTCGACGATTGAAGTGGACCAAACTCATATTGGTCATATAAACTACCCGCTAAAATGCTCACACTAGCACCAAGATCTAGAAGCGCCCGGTTGATTTTAAAATCGCCTACTTGAATTGAAATGATAAGCGCACCCGGATCTTGAAGCTTAGGTGGAATTGCACCCGAAAGAATCGAACTCACATTTTCGGTTAAATCTATTTTTTTAGGAAATTTGTGAGTTCGTTTTTGGGTACATAATTCTTTCAAGTACTTAGCATAAGACGGTACTTGCTTAATTGCATCTAAAAGAGGTAAATTAATTTTCACTTGTTTAAAAACTTCCAACAACTCTTCTTGTTGTGGACCTCTTTTGTTTACAACCTTCTTCACGGGTCCCTTCAATGCTTTGGGATAAGGGGCGGTATTAACATCCACACCCTTTTCCTTAGCCTTTGGGACGGGGATGGTCACAACGGGTGTGTTATTATTAATTTTTGAATCATTTTCGTTTTGACCCATTTGACTATCTTCACACTCTTCATCACTAGCATCTTCCACCACCCCTTCAATAAACTGGGGTGATGGTGTTTTGACACCAATATCAACTACTCGACCACTACGTAAAGTTATTATATTAATTGGTACCTCACGAGTGTTCTTCGAGCTTGACCCTTGATGCTTAGGGTTCACCGTGGTATCGCTTGGAAGCTTTCCCATGCTTCCCCTCATTTGAGCCACTTCCTCCGCAAGTTGGCTCACTTGTTTCGCTAATGCCTCATGTGATTTATCTCTCATTTCATTTGTCTTCTTCATCTCATTGATATCACTGTTAGATTGCTTTACCACATTCAACAAGGCATATATCTTAGCACTCAAATCATCACCACCGGTTTGATTATTCGACCCACTTCCATTACCGCCTTGGTTGTTGTAATTCCTTTGGTACCCACCTTGATAATTATTGTCTCGACCTTGGTACCCTTGGTTGTAGTTACGTTGGTAACCCCCTTGGTTACCACCTTGGCGATTTTGATATGATGACCCGCTTTGGTTACCCGGTTGAAAATTCGGGTTCATTTTATTTGCGGCATTCCCATATCGGAAATTGGGATGGTTTCTCAATCCGGGGTGATTAGTGTTCGAATTCATATCATTGTTCTTTCTATCACCAAACACTTGATTTACCTCTTTGGTGTAGTCACCCGGTCCCATTTGCCATTGATCGGTCCGATGACCAATCTCCCCACAATCCTCACACACCGCGAATTGCACTGCGTTCACCTCTTTTCTCTTCATTCGAGCTAATTCCCGTTCTAGAGTAGTAATATGATCCTTAGAGTTAGAGTCGAGATCGGGAAGTGATCGGGAAACGGGATGTTTTTTAGCTCTATTAGCCGACTCCTTTGACTTTTACCGCTTGCTCATCCGCTCAAGAAATTCCTAATCGTCATCTTCATGGTTAATCAATAACGATCCATTGCTCGTTGACTCAAGGTGATTCCATGTCTCATTATCCAACCCCCTCACAAAGCACTTAACCAACTCCCATTTTTCAATTTGATGATGTGGACACTTCCGGATTAATTCTTTGTATCGAGTGAATGCTTCATGTAATGGTTCACTTGAGAGTTGGCGAAAAGACCTAATTTCATCTCTAACATCATCAGTCTTCGCCATCGAGTAATACTCATCAAGAAAAACCTGTTGCATTTCGGCCCATGTACGAATAATACCCGCCGGAAGTGTGAGGAACCACTGTTCGCCTTATCCTTTAGCGAAAACTGAAACAACCAAAGCTTGACCTCTTCCGATGCGAAATCATGCCCTCCAATAGTACTACATATAGCCGAAAACTCCGCCAAATGAGTATATAGCTCATCGTTGGACCTCCCATTGAAGTGGGGGAGGATGTTGATGTAATGAGGCTTACAATCAAACATTCTTCGCTCACATACAATCGGTGAGTCATTGTTGGTGACCACCGGCCTAAAACGGTCATTAACGCCCCTTGGAGGTTGTTGATGATGACGTGGACCATCAACTTCTTGCTCCCTTGGTCTTCGATTACCTCCTCTATTCCCACCTTGGTTACCTCCTTGATTACCTCCTCCCACAAAACGAGGAATCCGGTTATGGTTCACATTGTTGTTGTTGTTGTTGTAGAACCCATCATTCCGGTTCCGTTGGTTGTTGTTTCGTGGTTTCGGTTGTTTCCGTAACCGTCGTTTCAAGCATTCCCATAACCGTAATTTTCATTCCCCACAAAATTGGCATTTTGATAGCCAAATTCCTCATCATCAAACCTTCTAGCATTGTAGACATTGCCCCGGTTCACATAACCCCAACCGTTATCATCTACCCGTTCATCATAATTACCCCTGTCATCCGAGTATTCAGAGTGAATACTCACGTGTTTCGGCGATTGGTAATCGGGAACACTAAACGGCTCATCATCGGGGATGGCATTTCGCAAGTCGTCAATGTTGAAAAATGGGTCTTCGTTCGTGGGATTGCCACGATCTCGGTTGCCTCTACGAATGGAATTAACATTCCGGTCATCAAGTTGAGTGGGTAAGGAGTTGTGTCGGTGAAGGTTTTGTTATTGGGGTGTTCTTTGGTTATTATTGGGAACTAGGTTTCAAAAAGGTGGTGTGGGTGGTCTTGAGTTGTTACCACCAACCGGTTGATCTTGAGGTATTTGTCGGACATTTTGGGCGGGATGGAAGGTTCCTCAAGATTGGAATTGGTTTTGATTGAGGTTTGGGTTATTGGAGTTTTGGTTTGCCATTGAATCGGTTTCAATGGATGGTATGGATTGTGAATCTTGGGTGACTTGGTTAGAAACAAGGGTTGCTTCTAACCGGCTTGCTAAATTCCTTCTTGCAACTCTCTCAATTTCCGGATAGTAGACTAACGCTGAAGTCCTCGCAGAATTCCTTGTATGCATTCACTACCTTTAACCTGCACAAGTAACACAACCCGTGTAACAAGGAAAAAGAAAAAGTACAAGAAAAGAATAAGCAATTTAAACAGTTAATCAAGAAAATTCAAACAAGAATCCAAACACAAAGCGCACTAACTCCCCGGCAATGGCGCCAAAATTTGATCGAAGTGTCGCACTCCGGTCAAAGATAATATTTATATACCCAAATTACCCTTAACAAATAGCTAGTGGTAGTAAGGGGTCGAACCACGAAGAGTATAAGGTTTGCGAATGGACTTGATTAAATTTTAACGAGTGTCACAATTTATGAAGCTTGCCAACTTGTTTTTATGATTTTTGATTATTGAAAAGATGTTGAATAAACTTAACAAATTTGATTAAATTAATTAACTACTAAAGATTAACAATTGCAAGAAACTTGATTAACGATTATAAAATAAGATAGAACAAACAAGGTACACTTGTTACTGCGAACGGGAGTGAACTAATGTACTCTGGCAAACCGTCAATGATGATAGAACATTGACAAACGGGGCACTGCGGAAACGTACGGTTAAGTAAGTATTCATTGCAAGGCCTAGAGTTACTACGTGTTTTAATTTGGTTTAATCAAATTAGTTCATTAACGATTTAGAATCACAAGATTTAGGTGCCAATTGCTATCAATGTCATAGACTCGTCAACATCCAGGGGGAGTTTGTTGGTGCATATGTCTGTTGACTTCGTCTTGTATCGAGTCTTGTAACTAGATTGGATAGACTGGAGCTCGGTAGTCAAGAAAATAGAAGTGTAGGGTTGATAGTCCAGTTCGCACGAACTGGCTGATCTAGTTCGCACGGACTGATCCAGTTCGCACGGACTGGTGATGTCGGGTTCGTGAGGACTGGCGATGCCTATAAATAAGAGAGCTCATGTTGTCATTTGTAACTTCTGATTCCGGTAGCGAAGCTCTGCCGAAGTGTCACCAGATCTGTAAAAGCTTTCAACTCAATACAAGAGACAGTTAAAGTGATTCCTAGTGTTAAACAAGCTGCAATCATGTCCAAATCATTGAATTCCGCCTCTGATTTGGATTAGAACTCTTCTGATCGACTCATTTGATCGATTCAACGATCCTACAAGTGGTATCAGAGCTCAGGAGGAAGAGTTCTTACCATTTCAGCTTGTTTTCACCAATTAATCTGATTTCTACTAATTTCTTCTCACTTTTCTACATGTTTTCATCAAATCGGAAAGATTTCACGGTTAAAATGACCTGATTTTTTCATATAACACGTAAAACTGAGTTTTAATCAATCCTTGAAGAAATCAGAACTTAATTCAACCTAAAATCGATTAAAATTGGACAAAATTCATGACTTTTTGAACAATATCGTTCGAAGTCAGGTCGTGCGAAGTGTTCAGATCGTTTGAAATTGGAATCCAGGTCGTACGAGGTAGTCCAGATCGCTTGTAATTGAACCAGGTCATGTGAAAGTATTACCAGGTCGTACGGTTTGACAATTCAGTTCGCACGAAGTGAAACAATTTGTTTGAAGTTGATCCAGGTCGTGCGAAGTATACCAGGTCGTTTGAGGTTTAGGTCACACGAGGTGGTTCAGGACGTTTGAAACTGAACCAGATCGCTTGAAAAGGTTATTCAGGTCGTTTGAGAGTAGTTTAGTTCGCACGAGTTGACCAAGTAGTTTGAACTAGTACCCAGTTCACACGGATTAAACAAATTTGAACCAGATCGCACCAAAGTAATTCAGGTCGTTTGGATATCACTCCCGGTCGTTTGAAAAACCAGGTCGTTTGAAGGTTGATCCAGTCACTTGTAATTCTGAATCAGCGCGCTTGAACATTGTGTTATTGAGAACACTCGACATTGAAACATGGATAACGAGTTTTACAACGCTTTTGCTACTGCTCCGGCTACTCCAGTTACCGTTGCCGAAACTGTCGGTATTGAGAATGAAACTGGAACTTTCCAAAAGCCTCCAAAGCTTATGTACATTGAGGACTTTAAAGGATGGCAAAATCGTTTTGAAAACTGGGTGCAAGCTAATAAGTTTGATGCATGGGTTTCGTTAGAGAAAGATTACACTAAACCGAAAGATGACCTTGAAAATGAAAAACCATTAAGTCAATTTACACCGGAAGAAAAATTAAGATACACCAGTGAAAAAATGATGATTAGCATTCTCCAACAAGTGGTAAAAGAAGATATTTTCGTTTTGCTTCAACATGAGGGAACTCCTAGATCAATTTGGTTAGCGTTGATTAAAAAGTTTAAGGGAAGTGCTGATATGATAAAAAATAAACGTGCATTACTAAAAAAATCGTTTGATATGTTTACAGCTTTTGAAGGTGAGACGACTAGGAAGATTATCGAGAGATATTGTCATCTAGTCATGGAAATGAAAAGATTAGACATCATGAAAGAAGATGAAGAATGGGTTGATAAGCTAGCTAATGCGTTACCACAAAATGAATGGGGAACATATCTGTTGATTTTAAAGCATAGCCGACAATTTGAAGATATGAATTTGAGTAACTTTATCCAGAAGTTGGAAGAACATGAGCTAGCAATGCAAAAAACTGCTACAATGAGAAATCCGGGTGCTCAACAGGATGTGAGTCTATACTATAGAGGAAGCAAAATTGAGACTACTCCTAGTCCAAAGATTCAAACTGCGTTTAGTGCTGAAAATTCTTCAAGAACAAATGCAAGCAATACAAATCAGAGCAGTGGATTTTCTTCATCTTATTCAAATTTTGAACCAATTTTTTCAACACCAAGTTCTCAACAACAAAGTTCAACAAATACTACCAGTCAAGTATTGCAATGCAATGTTACATTACAGATTCAAAATGGTCAAAATTTTTCTCCAGATACTGCGAAGCAACACATGGCATCTCTTGCCACTATGTTAGAGTCGTTTGAAAGCTTGGTTGCTGGAAGAATCAAAAATCCGATGCTCACTAAAGAGGATTATGACCAGATTGATTTTGAAGAACTTGAGTTGATGGACATCAAGTGGTGTTTGGCAAGTGTTTTGAGAAGAGCAGAAAAGTTCAAACAGATCACAAGAAGAGATGATCTTCGTGAAGTTGCAACATCTAAGCTAGGTTTTGACAAATCGAAGGTTACTTGTTTTCGTTGCCGAGAAAAAGGACATTTTAAACGAGAGTGTACAAGCAGAGAAGCAACTGGAAGACAAGATCCTTTCGGGAACAACGATTATCATAGAAAAGCAATTTATCATCAAGTTGCTCAACAACCATATCAACAACAATCTTCACACTCACGTACTATTGAAGAATCAAAGGGTAAAGCTTGTTATGGTTGGTTAGATCAAGAAGATGAAAGGATTCCGAAAGATTTCAATTGGGATGATTATGATCCTTCTAGACCTTCAATTTCTAAAGCATTTGTTGCTCGAATCTTTGAAGACTCAACCTCAGGAGAAGAATCAGTCAAATCTAAGAACCATCCTAGAAGACAGCCGATTTTTAAGTCTTTAGGAAGTGATGAAGACACTGATGATGAGGAAGAGTATATTAATAAAGCTAGAAAACAATTGGATTCTTATAGTTTTAATTTGTTTTTTGCAGATAAAATCGAGATGTTGAAAGAAAAAAGGGCTGCTAGACTGAAGAGAGAAATGGAAGCAAGAAGGGTTGCTGAAGAAAAGGAAAAAGTTGAAGAAAAACCGACACAGAAGGTCGAGGTTGAAGAGAGCGAAGTGAAGATAGAAGTTGAGAAAGAACCGATTGTGATTGAAAAGGTGGTGGAGAAAATAGTTGAAAAAATCGTCGAAGTTGAAAAAATTGTTGAAGTGGAAAAGTTTGTGGAGGTTGAAAAACCTTGTGCAAAGTGTTTAGTATCTTGCAAAGATTGTGCTGAGAAAGATACAAAGTTGGCTGAATTGGAAAAGCTCAAAGAGAACTTACTGCACAATGTGAGGAGCA
Organism: Helianthus tuberosus; assembly: GCA_030545235.1. Classification (NCBI taxonomy): domain Eukaryota; kingdom Viridiplantae; phylum Streptophyta; class Magnoliopsida; order Asterales; family Asteraceae; genus Helianthus; species Helianthus tuberosus. Next base: position 131,036,239 of record CM060387.1, on the reverse strand, counting down.
TAAAGGAGTCATATGATCTCCTAAGCAGCAAAGTGAACTTGTACAAAGGAGCTTGTGATGAAGATATTTAGATGAAAAATCTTCTGAAAGCAACAGTTCTTCAAAAGCAAACTGCAATCAACGGATATATTGAGATGAATGCTGAGCTGAAACAAGAATTGGCAGCAATGAAGATTGAAACCGAAAAAGTGAACAATTTACTTCGAAGTGAAGTTTAGATTATGTTATTGGTCGCATCTATCCTACCGTGGCAGCTCATAAGTTTGCAGATGATGAAGAAAATTCTGGTAAGAAAACTGGTTTGAAGTATAACAGAGTACCAAATCCAATGTGGGATGGTTATACCCCCCCCCCCCCCCCCCCCGAGACTTTGAAAAGGTGGATAAAGCACTCAATCTGAATCTGAAATCCGAGTCTATCGATGGATTGCCAGATGATATTGTTGTCACCTTCACAGCGTCTGACACTGATCATGAGTCCGAGTTAATTAAGAAAGTGGTCGATCGGGTGTTGGAGAAAGATAAAGAGTCAAAGTCAGAGTCTAAATCTGAAAATTCGAGTTCATCAGACAAAAGCTCGAGTACATCGGTCAAAAGGGTTTACAATAAAGATTTTCTGATATCATAAAATAATTTGAATGATGAAACATTCAAAGTAGCATATACTCTGAATGATTCTGACAAATTATATTCTGATGAAGAATTTCCAATAAGAAGTGTTAAAACTGAAATGATTAACAAGGTTTTCAAATTAACATAAATTAATATTTCTGAAATAAAAGATGTAAATCTTACTGAAAAACCTAAAAAATACACTTCAAGAGTTCAACAAAGATTGAACAAGAAAAAGGGTTACAGTTCTGGTTCGGGTTATCGAAAGAAACCAAATCATAACAGTAATTTCAAAAAGAAAGGATTAGGTTTTATTCCACCAGAAAATCATAAAAATGAGAAAATTTATAAATCAAAAACTAAATTTGTTTCAGGAGCAAGTTCTGAAGAGGAGAAGGAGAAACCGTTCTGGAAACAGTCAAACAAGGAGTTTCTCGCAGAAAAGCAAAAGAATTTGTTGAAGGAATCTGAACCAAAAGTTGAAAGAAGAACCTGTTTCAAATGTCAAGAGGTTGGACATATTGCTTGGAAATGCCCAAAGTCCACCAACACAAAACAGGGAGTTTCTTCTAACTCTAAATTGAAAGAAAAATGTGTTGATAAAAAGGAACAACCAACAGAGAAGTTTAAGGAGTTCAAAAATTCGACTTTCGAAGTTGGTGAAAGTTCGAAACATTTTTACAAAAGAAGAGCAAATCTTAACAACCAAAAATGGGTGGTTAAGAAATCAGAAGTTTGTTCTGGCAATGAATCTGACTCGTCAAATTCAGAGGAGCCACATGTGGTGCTAAATGATGAGAATTCCGTTCCAACAATGGATGATGAAAATTTTCCACCATTGTTAAACGGAAACTTGAAATCAAAAGTTGGTAAGATTGATATTTCAGATCAATTCTTCTCTAATAAGAAAGAATTTGATGCTGAAAAAACATTTAGTGGTAAAGTGCTACATAGTTTTGGTAAGATGGCTGATGGGAAGGTGAAAGGAGTGAAAGAATTTTATGAATCAAAAATTGTTAAACCGAATGCTGATGGTTCACCCATGATTGATCAGGCATGGGTGAGATTCTTTAAAAAGTAAAATCCTGACTTGCCGGAGCTCCCAAGTTGGTAATCGTGGAGCATGAATCGGCATCATTCTTGAAAATTAGTTTTGTTGATTTAACTGTCATACAGGTGGTTGAAGGAACAATGTGATGAAACCCCATGTTTGTGAAATGATAAACAAGTTAATTTTCCAGAAATGAGACCCCCATCACTAATGATTACTCGAGGGATCCCAAATCGAGAAATAATATTGGTTTGCACAAAATTACAAATCACGGTATGGTCGTTTGTCTTGGTAGCGATCGCTTTGACCCATTTAGATACATAATCGACCGCTACCAAGATGTATAGATTTCCATGCGAATTTGGGAATGGTCCCATGAAATCGATCCCCCAAACATCAAAAATATCTACAATGAGGATCGGTTGCATGGGCATCTCATCCCGCTTAGAAATGCCCCCTAATTTTTGACACTCGATGCAGTTTTTAGCAAAGTTAAATGCGTCCTTAAAAATAGTCGGCCAATAAAGACCGTTATTGAGCACTTTGTGCCCGGTTTTGTGACCACTAAAATGGCCCCCATAAGCATATGAATGCAAGTGCATCAAGACACTAGGAATCTCCTCATCGGGGATGCATCTTCTGACGACTTGATCCAGACATATCTTGAATAAGTCTGGTTCTTCCAATGTGTAGTACTTGATTTGAGAAAGGAAGTGCAACCTCTTCCTTCTATCCCAATGAGCCGGCAAATCACCTATGACCAAGTAGTTAACAATATTAGCATACCATGGTAATATCGAAACTTTCAAAATTTGCTCATCTGGGAAATTCTCGTTAATCTCCACACGAGAAGAATCCTCTTCCACTATCAATCGAGACAAGTGGTTCGCAACCACATTATCACTTCCTTTCTTGTCTCGAATCTCCAAGTCAAATTCTTATAGCAAGAGAACCCATCGGATTAATCTCGGCTTTGCATCCTTCTTATCCATGAGATACCTAACTGTAGAATGGTCAGAATACACAATGACCTTAATACCCCATATATAAGCACGAAATTTATTCAATACATATACTACCGCAAGTAGCTCTTTCTCAGTAGTTGTATAATTTAATTATGCATCCGAGAGGGTCTTACTTGCGTAGTATATGGCAACCGGTTTCTTATCTACCCGTTGACCCAACACGGCCCCCACAGCATAATCACTTGCATCACACATAATCTCGAATGGTAAAAACCAATTCGGTGATTGCCAGATTGGGGCCTCAACCAACTTTTGTTTCAACACATTAAAAGCATTCTTACAATTTTCATAAAAAACAAACGGCATATCTTTTAACAAAAGGTTGCATAATGGTTTTGAAATATCACTAAACCCCTTAATAAACCTTCTATAAAAACCCACATGTCCTAAGAATGACCTAATGCCTTTAACACTCGTCGGATATGGTAGTGTAGAAATTAGTTTAATTTTTGCATGGTCTACCTCTATCCCACGACTCGACTCGACACCACATATCCTAACATTATTCCCTCTTGAATCATAAAATGCCTCTTTTCCCAACTCGAGACTAATTTAGTTTCAACACAACGTTTCAACACTTTTGTAATTGGTCTAAGCAAGTTTCAAACGATGACCCAAAAATGGAAAAATCATCCATAAAGATTTCTAAAGACTCCCCCACCATATCCGAAAATATACTCATCATACACCTTTGAAAGGTGGCAGGGGCATTACATAATCCAAATGGCATTCGCCTAAATGCGAAAGTGCCATATTTACACGTAAATGTAGTCTTTTGTTGATCATACGGATGAATAGCAATTTGATTGTATCCGGAACACCCATCCAAGAAACAATAAAATTTTTGTCCGTCTAATTTTTCCACTATTTGGTCAATGAACGGTAAGGGGAAATGATCATTGGAAGTCGCGGTATTCAACCTCCTATAGTCAATACAAATATGCCACCCGGTTACCGGCCGGGTAGCTACCTCCTCACCTGCGTCATTTTTGACGATTTGTATACATGCTTTCTTTGGAACGGTTTGTGTAGGACTCACCCACTGGCTATCAGAGATGGGATAAATAATACCTGTATCAAGCCACTTTAACACCTCCTTTTTGACAACTTCCCACATGTTCGGGTTTAACCTTCTTTGTGCATCGCGAGCGGGTGCTATGGTGTCATCAGTGATGATCTTGTGAATCAGTATTGAAGGACTAATACCCTTCAAATCAGCTATGGTCCACCCAATAGCTGCCCTTTTGGTGACCAACACCTTCATCAATCTCCCCTCTTGCTCCTCGGTCAAATTTGATGCGATAATGACCGAGAGCGTGTTGCCTTCACCAACATAAGCATACTTAAGATACTTTGGCAACACCTTCAGCTCCACTTCTGGTGGCTCAACCAATGACGGTTTCAACTTCGTGTCAATGGTTTCCGGTAAGCTCTCCACTTGGTGCGTCCATATCGGCTTCCCTTCTTTTACCGAAAGCACCTCCAAACTTCTCACCTCTTCGTCTATGCTCCGATTCATCTCCACCTGTGACCTATCAAACATAGAAAAATCCTCCATTGTGTTTTCCTCATCTACAACAGTGTCGCAGAGAGGTATACACCTGTCAACAATGTCTGCCATATAGCATTCATCATCAACTGAAGGAGTCGTCAATCCCGAAAAAACATGCAACCTCAACCTTCGGTTTCCAAATGTCATGTCAACCGTTCCTATTATGCAATCAGTTTGAGAATTTGCGGTTGCTAAGAACGGTCAACCCAAAATCACCGTAGGTTGCTTGGTTGGGTCCTTGGCCACATAATCAAGTACTAAAAAGTCCATCGGAGAGTAAAAATCCTCGATTTTTACTATCACATCCGAGACAATTCCACGGGGTAATTTGGGTGTCAAATCAGCTAACACCATGGTGGTGTTCGACGATTGAAGTGGACCAAACTCATATTGGTCATATAAACTACCCGCTAAAATGCTCACACTAGCACCAAGATCTAGAAGCGCCCGGTTGATTTTAAAATCGCCTACTTGAATTGAAATGATAAGCGCACCCGGATCTTGAAGCTTAGGTGGAATTGCACCCGAAAGAATCGAACTCACATTTTCGGTTAAATCTATTTTTTTAGGAAATTTGTGAGTTCGTTTTTGGGTACATAATTCTTTCAAGTACTTAGCATAAGACGGTACTTGCTTAATTGCATCTAAAAGAGGTAAATTAATTTTCACTTGTTTAAAAACTTCCAACAACTCTTCTTGTTGTGGACCTCTTTTGTTTACAACCTTCTTCACGGGTCCCTTCAATGCTTTGGGATAAGGGGTGGTATTAACATCCACACCCTTTTCCTTAGCCTTTGGGACGGGGATGGTCACAACGGGTGTGTTATTATTAATTTTTGAATCATTTTCGTTTTGACCCATTTGACTATCTTCACACTCTTCATCACTAGCATCTTCCACCACCCCTTCAATAAACTGGGGTGATGGTGTTTTGACACCAATATCAACTACTCGACCACTACGTAAAGTTATTATATTAATTGGTACCTCACGAGTGTTCTTCGAGCTTGACCCTTGATGCTTAGGGTTCACCGTGGTATCGCTTGGAAGCTTTCCCATGCTTCCCCTCATTTGAGCCACTTCCTCCGCAAGTTGGCTCACTTGTTTCGCTAATGCCTCATGTGATTTATCTCTCATTTCATTTGTCTTCTTCATCTCATTGATATCACTGTTAGATTGCTTTACCACATTCAACAAGGCATATATCTTAGCACTCAAATCATCACCACCGGTTTGATTATTCGACCCACTTCCATTACCGCCTTGGTTGTTGTAATTCCTTTGGTACCCACCTTGATAATTATTGTCTCGACCTTGGTACCCTTGGTTGTAGTTACGTTGGTAACCCCCTTGGTTACCACCTTGGCGATTTTGATATGATGACCCGCTTTGGTTACCCGGTTGAAAATTCGGGTTCATTTTATTTGCGGCATTCCCATATCGGAAATTGGGATGGTTTCTCAATCCGGGGTGATTAGTGTTCGAATTCATATCATTGTTCTTTCTATCACCAAACACTTGATTTACCTCTTTGGTGTAGTCACCCGGTCCCATTTGCCATTGATCGGTCCGATGACCAATCTCCCCACAATCCTCACACACCGCGAATTGCACTGCGTTCACCTCTTTTCTCTTCATTCGAGCTAATTCCCGTTCTAGAGTAGTAATATGATCCTTAGAGTTAGAGTCGAGATCGGGAAGTGATCGGGAAACGGGATGTTTTTTAGCTCTATTAGCCGACTCCTTTGACTTTTACCGCTTGCTCATCCGCTCAAGAAATTCCTAATCGTCATCTTCATGGTTAATCAATAACGATCCATTGCTCGTTGACTCAAGGTGATTCCATGTCTCATTATCCAACCCCCTCACAAAGCACTTAACCAACTCCCATTTTTCAATTTGATGATGTGGACACTTCCGGATTAATTCTTTGTATCGAGTGAATGCTTCATGTAATGGTTCACTTGAGAGTTGGCGAAAAGACCTAATTTCATCTCTAACATCATCAGTCTTCGCCATCGAGTAATACTCATCAAGAAAAACCTGTTGCATTTCGGCCCATGTACGAATAATACCCGCCGGAAGTGTGAGGAACCACTGTTCGCCTTATCCTTTAGCGAAAACTGAAACAACCAAAGCTTGACCTCTTCCAATGCGAAATCATGCCCTCCAATAGTACTACATATAGCCGAAAACTCCGCCAAATGAGTATATAGCTCATCGTTGGACCTCCCATTGAAGTGGGGGAGGATGTTGATGTAATGAGGCTTACAATCAAACATTCTTCGCTCACATACAATCGGTGAGTCATTGTTGGTGACCACCGGCCTAAAACGGTCATTAACGCCCCTTGGAGGTTGTTGATGATGACGTGGACCATCAACTTCTTGCTCCCTTGGTCTTCGATTACCTCCTCTATTCCCACCTTGGTTACCTCCTTGATTACCTCCTCCCACAAAACGAGGAATCCGGTTATGGTTCACATTGTTGTTGTTGTTGTTGTAGAACCCATCATTCCGGTTCCGTTGGTTGTTGTTTCGTGGTTTCGGTTGTTTCCGTAACCGTCGTTTCAAGCATTCCCATAACCGTAATTTTCATTCCCCACAAAATTGGCATTTTGATAGCCAAATTCCTCATCATCAAACCTTCTAGCATTGTAGACATTGCCCCGGTTCACATAACCCCAACCGTTATCATCTACCCGTTCATCATAATTACCCCTGTCATCCGAGTATTCAGAGTGAATACTCACGTGTTTCGGCGATTGGTAATCGGGAACACTAAACGGCTCATCATCGGGGATGGCATTTCGCAAGTCGTCAATGTTGAAAAATGGGTCTTCGTTCGTGGGATTGCCACGATCTCGGTTGCCTCTACGAATGGAATTAACATTCCGGTCATCAAGTTGAGTGGGTAAGGAGTTGTGTCGGTGAAGGTTTTGTTATTGGGGTGTTCTTTGGTTATTATTGGGAACTAGGTTTCAAAAAGGTGGTGTGGGTGGTCTTGAGTTGTTACCACCAACCGGTTGATCTTGAGGTATTTGTCGGACATTTTGGGCGGGATGGAAGGTTCCTCAAGATTGGAATTGGTTTTGATTGAGGTTTGGGTTATTGGAGTTTTGGTTTGCCATTGAATCGGTTTCAATGGATGGTATGGATTGTGAATCTTGGGTGACTTGGTTAGAAACAAGGGTTGCTTCTAACCGGCTTGCTAAATTCCTTCTTGCAACTCTCTCAATTTCCGGATAGTAGACTAACGCTGAAGTCCTCGCAGAATTCCTTGTATGCATTCACTACCTTTAACCTGCACAAGTAACACAACCCGTGTAACAAGGAAAAAGAAAAAGTACAAGAAAAGAATAAGCAATTTAAACAGTTAATCAAGAAAATTCAAACAAGAATCCAAACACAAAGCGCACTAACTCCCCGGCAACGGCGCCAAAATTTGATCGAAGTGTCGCACTCCGGTCAAAGATAATATTTATATACCCAAATTACCCTTAACAAATAGCTAGTGGTAGTAAGGGGTCGAACCACGAAGAGTGTAAGGTTTGCGAATGGACTTGATTAAATTTTAACGAGTGTCACAATTTATGAAGCTTGCCAACTTGTTTTTATGATTTTTGATTATTGAAAAGATGTTGAATAAACTTAACAAATTTGATTAAATTAATTAACTACTAAAGATTAACAATTGCAAGAAACTTGATTAACGATTATAAAATAAGATAGAACAAACAAGGTACACTTGTTACTGCGAACGGGAGTGAACTAATGTACTCTGGCAAACCGTCAATGATGATAGAACATTGACAAACGGGGCACTGCGGAAACGTACGGTTAAGTAAGTATTCATTGCAAGGCCTAGAGTTACTACGTGTTTTAATTTGGTTTAATCAAATTAGTTCATTAACGATTTAGAATCACAAGATTTAGGTGCCAATTGCTATCAATGTCATAGACTCGTCAACATCCAGGGGGAGTTTGTTGGTGCATATGTCTGTTGACTTCGTCTTGTATCGAGTCTTGTAACTAGATTGGATAGACTGGAGCTCGGTAGTCAAGAAAATAGAAGTGTAGGGTTGATAGTCCAGTTCGCACGAACTGGCTGATCTAGTTCGCACGGACTGATCCAGTTCGCACGGACTGGTGATGTCGGGTTCGTGAGGACTGGCGATGCCTATAAATAAGAGAGCTCATGTTGTCATTTGTAACTTCTGATTCCGGTAGCGAAGCTCTGCCGAAGTGTCACCAGATCTGTAAAAGCTTTCAACTCAATACAAGAGACAGTTAAAGTGATTCCTAGTGTTAAACAAGCTGCAATCATGTCCAAATCATTGAATTCCGCCTCTGATTTGGATTAGAACTCTTCTGATCGACTCATTTGATCGATTCAACGATCCTACAAGTGGTATCAGAGCTCAGGAGGAAGAGTTCTTACCATTTCAGCTTGTTTTCACCAATTAATCTGATTTCTACTAATTTCTTCTCACTTTTCTACATGTTTTCATCAAATCGGAAAGATTTCATGGTTAAAATGACCTGATTTTTTCATATAACACGTAAAACTGAGTTTTAATCAATCCTTGAAGAAATCAGAACTTAATTCAACCTAAAATCGATTAAAATTGGACAAAATTCATGACTTTTTGAACAATATCGTTCGAAGTCAGGTCGTGCGAAGTGTTCAGATCGTTTGAAATTGGAATCCAGGTCGTACGAGGTAGTCCAGATCGCTTGTAATTGAACCAGGTCATGTGAAAGTATTACCAGGTCGTACGGTTTGACAATTCAGTTCGCACGAAGTGAAACAATTTGTTTGAAGTTGATCCAGGTCGTGCGAAGTATACCAGGTCGTTTGAGGTTTAGGTCACACGAGGTGGTTCAGGACGTTTAAAACTGAACCAGATCGCTTGAAAAGGTTATTCAGGTCGTTTGAGAGTAGTTTAGTTCGCACGAGTTGACCAAGTAGTTTGAACTAGTACCCAGTTCACACGGATTAAACAAATTTGAACCAGATCGCACCAAAGTAATTCAGGTCGTTTGGATATCACTCCCGGTCGTTTGAAAAACCAGGTCGTTTGAAGGTTGATCCAGTCACTTGTAATTCTGAATCAGCGCGCTTGAACATTGTGTTATTGAGAACACTCGACATTGAAACATGGATAACGAGTTTTACAACGCTTTTGCTACTGCTCCGGCTACTCCAGTTACCGTTGCCGAAACTGTCGGTATTGAGAATGAAACTGGAACTTTCCAAAAGCCTCCAAAGCTTATGTACATTGAGGACTTTAAAGGATGGCAAAATCGTTTTGAAAACTGGGTGCAAGCTAATAAGTTTGATGCATGGGTTTCGTTAGAGAAAGATTACACTAAACCGAAAGATGACCTTGAAAATGAAAAACCATTAAGTCAATTTACACCGGAAGAAAAATTAAGATACACCAGTGAAAAAATGATGATTAGCATTCTCCAACAAGTGGTAAAAGAAGATATTTTCGTTTTGCTTCAACATGAGGGAACTCCTAGATCAATTTGGTTAGCGTTGATTAAAAAGTTTAAGGGAAGTGCTGATATGATAAAAAATAAACGTGCATTACTAAAAAAATCGTTTGATATGTTTACAGCTTTTGAAGGTGAGACGACTAGGAAGATTATCGAGAGATATTGTCATCTAGTCATGGAAATGAAAAGATTAGACATCAAGAAAGAAGATGAAGAATGGGTTGATAAGCTAGCTAATGCGTTACCACAAAATGAATGGGGAACATATCTGTTGATTTTAAAGCATAGCCGACAATTTGAAGATATGAATTTGAGTAACTTTATCCAGAAGTTGGAAGAACATGAGCTAGCAATGCAAAAAACTGCTACAATGAGAAATCCGGGTGCTCAACAGGATGTGAGTCTATACTATAGAGGAAGCAAAATTGAGACTACTCCTAGTCCAAAGATTCAAACTGCGTTTAGTGCTGAAAATTCTTCAAGAACAAATGCAAGCAATACAAATCAGAGCAGTGGATTTTCTTCATCTTATTCAAATTTTGAACCAATTTTTTCAACACCAAGTTCTCAACAACAAAGTTCAACAAATACTACCAGTCAAGTATTGCAATGCAATGTTACATTACAGATTCAAAATGGTCAAAATTTTTCTCCAGATACTGCGAAGCAACACATGGCATCTCTTGCCACTATGTTAGAGTCGTTTGAAAGCTTGGTTGCTGGAAGAATCAAAAATCCGATGCTCACTAAAGAGGATTATGACCAGATTGATTTTGAAGAACTTGAGTTGATGGACATCAAGTGGTGTTTGGCAAGTGTTTTGAGAAGAGCAGAAAAGTTCAAACAGATCACAAGAAGAGATGATCTTCGTGAAGTTGCAACATCTAAGCTAGGTTTTGACAAATCGAAGGTTACTTGTTTTCGTTGCCGAGAAAAAGGACATTTTAAACGAGAGTGTACAAGCAGAGAAGCAACTGGAAGACAAGATCCTTTCGGGAACAACGATTATCATAGAAAAGCAATTTATCATCAAGTTGCTCAACAACCATATCAACAACAATCTTCACACTCACGTACTATTGAAGAATCAAAGGGTAAAGCTTGTTATGGTTGGTTAGATCAAGAAGATGAAAGGATTCCGAAAGATTTCAATTGGGATGATTATGATCCTTCTAGACCTTCAATTTCTAAAGCATTTGTTGCTCGAATCTTTGAAGACTCAACCTCAGGAGAAGAATCAGTCAAATCTAAGAACCATCCTAGAAGACAGCCGATTTTTAAGTCTTTAGGAAGTGATGAAGACACTGATGATGAGGAAGAGTATATTAATAAAGCTAGAAAACAATTGGATTCTTATAGTTTTAATTTGTTTTTTGCAGATAAAATCGAGATGTTGAAAGAAAAAAGGGCTGCTAGACTGAAGAGAGAAATGGAAGCAAGAAGGGTTGCTGAAGAAAAGGAAAAAGTTGAAGAAAAACCGACACAGAAGGTCGAGGTTGAAGAGAGCGAAGTGAAGATAGAAGTTGAGAAAGAACCGATTGTGATTGAAAAGGTGGTGGAGAAAATAGTTGAAAAAATCGTCGAAGTTGAAAAAATTGTTGAAGTGGAAAAGTTTGTGGAGGTTGAAAAACCTTGTGCAAAGTGTTTAGTATCTTGCAAAGATTGTGCTGAGAAAGATACAAAGTTGGCTGAATTGGAAAAGCTCAAAGAGAACTTACTGCACAATGTGAGGAGCATAAAGGAGTCATATGATCTCCTAAGCAGCAAAGTGAACTTGTACAAAGGAGCTTGTGATGAAGATATTTAGATGAAAAATCTTCTGAAAGCAACAGTTCTTCAAAAGCAAACTGCAATCAACGGATATATTGAGATGAATGCTGAGCTGAAACAAGAATTGGCAGCAATGAAGATTGAAACCGAAAAAGTGAACAATTTACTTCGAAGTGAAGTTTAGATTATGTTATTGGTCGCATCTATCCTACCGTGGCAGCTCATAAGTTTGCAGATGATGAAGAAAATTCTGGTAAGAAAACTGGTTTGAAGTATAACAGAGTACCAAATCCAATGTGGGATGGTTATACCCCCCCCCCCCCCCCGAGACTTTGAAAAGGTGGATAAAGCACTCAATCTGAATCTGAAATCCGAGTCTATCGATGGATTGCCAGATGATATTGTTGTCACCTTCACAGCGTCTGACACTGATCATGAGTCCGAGTTAATTAAGAAAGTGGTCGATCGGGTGTTGGAGAAAGATAAAGAGTCAAAGTCAGAGTCTAAATCTGAAAATTCGAGTTCATCAGACAAAAGCTCGAGTACACCGGTCAAAAGGGTTTACAATAAAGATTTTCTGATATCATAAAATAATTTGAATGATGAAACATTCAAAGTAGCATATACTCTGAATGATTCTGACAAATTATATTCTGATGAAGAATTTCCAATAAGAAGTGTTAAAACTGAAATGATTAACAAGGTTTTCAAATTAACATAAATTAATATTTCTGAAATAAAAGATGTAAATCTTACTGAAAAACCTAAAAAATACACTTCAAGAGTTCAACAAAGATTGAACAAGAAAAAGGGTTACAGTTCTGGTTCGGGTTATCGAAAGAAACCAAATCATAACAGTAATTTCAAAAAGAAAGGATTAGGTTTTATTCCACCAGAAAATCATAAAAATGAGAAAATTTATAAATCAAAAACTAAATTTGTTTCAGGAGCAAGTTCTGAAGAGGAGAAGGAGAAACCGTTCTGGAAACAGTCAAACAAGGAGTTTCTCGCAGAAAAGCAAAAGAATTTGTTGAAGGAATCTGAACCGAAAGTTGAAAGAAGAACCTGTTTCAAATGTCAAGAGGTTTGACATATTGCTTGGAAATGCCCAAAGTCCACCAACACAAAACAGGGAGTTTCTTCTAACTCTAAATTGAAAGAAAAATGTGTTGATAAAAAGGAACAACCAACAGAGAAGTTTAAGGAGTTCAAAAATTCGACTTTCGAAGTTGGTGAAAGTTCGAAACATTTTTACAAAAGAAGAGCAAATCTTAACAACCAAAAATGGGTGGTTAAGAAATCAGAAGTTTGTTCTGGCAATGAATCTGACTCGTCAAATTCAGAGGAGCCACATGTGGTGCTAAATGATGAGAATTCCATTCCAACAATGGATGATGAAAATTTTCCACCATTGTTAAACGGAAACTTGAAATCAAAAGTTGGTAAGATTGATATTTCAGATCAATTCTTCTCTAATAAGAAAGAATTTGATGCTGAAAAAACATTTAGTGGTAAAGTGCTACATAGTTTTGGTAAGATGGCTGATGGGAAGGTGAAAGGAGTGAAAGAATTTTATGAATCAAAAATTGTTAAACCGAATGCTGATGGTTCACCCATGATTGATCAGGCATGGGTGAGATTCTTTAAAAAGTAAAATCCTGACTTGCCGGAGCTCCCAAGTTGGTAATCGTGGAGCATGAATCGGCATCATTCTTGAAAATTAGTTTTGTTGATTTAACTGTCATACAGGTGGTTGAAGGAACAATGTGATGAAACCCCATGTTTGTGAAATGATAAACAAGTTAATTTTCCAGAAAAACCATTTTGATTAAAACAAACTTAAGTGTTTTGAAATCATAATGGGAAAATAGTTTGTTGTCAGGGGAAGTTCTGATTGTTTATGCCAAGTGGATGGAGAATTGAATCAATTCACATCAGTTTGTCAGATTTTTTGTACAGTTTATTTTTCAAATTTTCCCGGAAAATAAAAAATTGAAACATATTTTTGATTTTAGGGGGGATAAAAAATTTGGAAATTTTGAAAATTTGAAAAATCCAAAAACATGATAAAATCTAAAAACCAAAAACATCGAAAAAATCAAAAATGAGTTTTGTTGTGAAAAAGAGGAAATGATAGTACATCAGTAGACAATCACAGTACGCTAAAGAATTGGAAAGTTAAATGTGATAAACGGTCTCACTGATGATATGTCAGTAGGTTTTTACACACTTAGTAGATTGTTATCGAGTTATAAACCTAAATATCAAATACTTACTTATCTCGTGGGGAACATCTCTCGGATATATAGGTAACCCCTGAAATCTTGTTTGAAGGGCTTTCTATTTCTGATATACTAGGTCTTTGTGCGTGATGATATCTGGGGTATTATACCAGGACTTCTGATTTTGCGGGAGCAATATCCTAGTCCTAGTATAATGCTTTACACTGCTTTATTCATAAAGCCCACTCTCAGCATAAAAAATGATGAAACATTGAAAAATGCTAATCATGTGTTGTTGAAAAGAAGATCCCCAAGGGGGACCCACCTAAAGTCGAGCCATCATCTCTCTGAGTTTGCGGAAGCAATAGACTGAGCTCTCATGGTCTCGCATTTACCCCTTACAGATATCATTAGTGTACATTCACCTGTAAGACTGAATATAGGAGTCTGGATACGGGAGTATATTCTGAGGTGGGACACGCGAATAAGTTAAGTGCATAAAACACTAATCTCGTATCTCGAATCAATTGAACTTTGTGTGAAAATTTAAGTGGATCAGTATACTGACAATCTAAGTGAATCATTTAGAACTTAAAGTGTTTAAAGCTCAACGGTGCTAGTGATTTGTCAAAAACTGATATGATCCTCTTACACAAACTCACAAAAATATTGTTTGTAAATATTTCTTTAATGTTTTTCATTAGTTTGTTTTAGCATAAAATTTTGAAAAATCCAAAAGATTTTATTTCATCTTATATTCGACAACTGATGTTGAAAAGCTGATTTTCAAAATTCTGAGTGCTAAACATGATGAACAACAGGGTTGGAAGTGTGTGTTTGAATTGAAAAATGATGTTAAAGTTTGAGATAATTTGAACTATTAAGTTAATCAAGGTCATTAATTTGAACTTGATATAACTATTGTTGATGTTGAATGATTTCTACAAAAGTAAATTTCATAATTGTCAAAGGCTAAATTTGTGTGTTATGATTACAAGAGGTTAAGCAGAGATTAAAATTGTTATAAATAAAAATTTACTCTTGAGTAGAGGTTTGTGCAGATCCCTGTGCTGCTATGAAGAGCCAGGAATTGTTCCTGAACCTGTGAAAGCTATGTCAGATTGCGATCCCGGAATAATTTAAGGGGAAGTCTGTTAGCAAAGGGGAGTTTGAAGTTTAAAAGAGCCAGACTCAGCTGCTGATGCTGATGGGAGAGAGAAAGAGAGAGATTGAAAGGTGCTTACAGAGAAAGACGTTTTGAAAGAGCGAGAAGACCGATCAAGACTGAAGACTCAATACACTGAAGACTCGTCAACATCCAGGGGGAGTTTGTTGGTGCATATGTCTGTTGACTTCATCTTGTATCGAGTCTTGTAACTAGATTGGATAGACTGGAGCTCGGTAGTCAAGAAAATAGAAGTGTAGGGTTGATAGTCCAGTTCGCACGAACTGGCTGATCCAGTTCGCACGGACTGATCCATTTCGCACGGACTGGTGATGTTGGGTTCGTGAGGACTGGCGATGCCTATAAATAGGAGAGCTCATTTTGTCATTTGTAACTTCTGATTCCGGTAGCGAA
Source organism: Helianthus tuberosus (assembly GCA_030545235.1). NCBI lineage: Eukaryota > Viridiplantae > Streptophyta > Magnoliopsida > Asterales > Asteraceae > Helianthus > Helianthus tuberosus. The sequence goes on along the minus strand of CM060387.1, from coordinate 131,020,925 downwards.
GCTCTGCCGAAGTGTCACCAGATCTGTAAAAGCTTTCAAATCAATACAAGAGACAGTTAAAGTGATTCCTAGTGTTACACAAGCTGCAATCATGTCCAAATCATTGAATTCCGCCTCTGATTTGGATTAGAACTCTTCTGATCGACTCATTTGATCGATTCAACGATCCTACAAAACCTACTAAAATCACTAAAATATCCGACTATTATAAATAGAAACGCCACATAATATAAACAATAAAATCGCAAAACTAAATCCGTCATAATTGATAACATCATTCTCCAATTTGTCCCAACAATATTCCCCCGAGAATGATGCTATCAATTCTTCAAATGATCTTCAAAAATAAATCTGATGTCATCTTCGAATCTTCACAAATCGGCTAAATACCCAAAATCTTCATTGTCATTTTCCCCCGCAAATGTAGACCCTCCTATATCTTGTCGATCAAAGCTCCTTATCTTACTTTTGAAGATACAATTGTAATAGGCATATGATAGGGTTCGAACTCCAATGATAAAAATTAAATAATTAGCTTCATCATGAGGATCTTCAATTTTGTCAGATTGCATTTAGCTCCCAATCCATCGCTAAAATCATGCAATACCATAAAAATCAAAGGCCCAAAATATATCATAAAATCCCGGGCCCACTCTTGTTCGCGGCCCAAAAAAATATAATAAATCATGTCCCAAATCTGATCAATACTCTAGGCCCGCTAACACACTTTTAAAATCTGGCCCAAAGAAAATAATCTTGTAATCCCGGTCCCAATGAAAAATAATCCAAGAACCCAGTTCAAACATAACCCTAGACCCATCTACCATTTAAAACCGCCAAAATCCTTTTGAACTTACGTTCCAAACAATAACCAAAATCTCCAAGCTTCCACATCAAAATATTCACTAACTTGCTGGATTTCACCAAACTAAGAAATCCATAGACAGACCCAACATGCTATCTGCTTTCATCCTAGCCAAAACAATTGTTACCCACAAAATCCACTAAAACTCTAAAGTCCCATACCCATTTTTTAGCCCAAATTAAAATGTTGCAAAACAAATAGTCGTCACACACATTTTATCCAAGCACTAAGGTGGGCCCAAACTCCCAAAAATAATAATCCAATAATCTTGAAAATAAAATCAAGAAAAAAAACATGAGAATTCTCATTATCCACGTGACCTGCAAATCTGGTGGGCCCCTACCACATTCTAAGTAAAAGATACCTTGAATTTTGGATTCCAGAGCCCAAGCAATAATCTGAATACGACATGTAGGCACGCAGCCCAATACGAATCCTGATTATGGCCCAATCAATCATGTACATAATCAGCAACCCTACTGACCTTATCGTAACCTAGCCGCAACCGCATCACCAGCCGCCACTTCTTTCTTCCAACACCGTATATTACCCACTTCTTTTAACAGGAGGGATTAAGCACACAAGGTTCAAATGGCAGTTATCACGTTAACTAGTGCACAGTGTGAACTATCTAACCGACAATATAAACATAAATCATACCACCTATTGTGTCGAGTCTTGCACTTGGAGCGAAGCGTCGTTGTGGATCGTTGAGCACTGTACAGGTTATAGTCTGGTTTTGTCAAAAAGTTTTTCCCTTTTTAAAACCAAGTTCACTATAACCAATGGCTCTGATACCAATCTGTCAGACCCCCAAAATCCACCATGCGGAGTATCACCGCTTGGAGGCGTGACATGACCAGGATCGAGCCACCAATCATATTGAACAACGTAATTAAGTAAATAAAACCAACCACAATACAATTGGTGACCAAAAGCTAGTTAACCAAGTTCAAATTAAACAGCGAAAGCATTAAAGGTAAAACCCAAAACATAAGTTCAATAAGTTCATAAAGTTCAAATGTTAAGCACGGAACATAACAGTCCATATCCCACAACGACCTCCTCCTCGTGCAAGCTCCAAAAGCATCTAACGACCTGTAAGGCATGTAACAACGAGTCAACAACAAAGTTGAGTGAGTTCACAGTTGGTTGTTTAGTTTTAAGTTGTTACCAACAACATGGTTTGTCTTTTGCTGGCTTACTTGCCGTGGGGGTTACCCCATAGTTAAAATATGATTAACTAGTTTCTTCTTTATTACCCAAACCATATCCATAATCAGTGGGGGCTTCCCCATGTGAACCACTAGACCGTTACCATATCGACTACTAACGAAAGTAAGTTGTGCCCTACGTCAATGTCTATCATCATTGATAGTTTGCCATAGTCCATTAGTACACGCCCGTCCGACTGGCACGGTGTGAGGTTTGTTAAACCTAATAGCGCTATTAACTAATGACCCGCTCGCCATTGGCCTCGGCGATTAAGTCGATATAAAATGAGGGACTTAATGATAGAGTTTTGTCTAATAAGTTTTAAGGTTGTTGTCATACCCAAGGAGGACGAGCGTACGTATTCTACCCAAGGAGAATACGCAGGATTAATATTGGCATCCTACACATGGAGGATGGCGATACATATCCTACCCAAGGAGGATATGTAGGTTCCGTCTTTAATTCTTTAACCCATTCCCAACCACCGGGAATCCCATGCCTTAGAAAGTGTGTGAACTCACCTTGGTTTGCTCGGTTAGATTAATTACTCTAATAATCAGGAAATCAAGCACGTCCTAATAAGGTACAAATAACAATCAGTTTCTCACACATAACACGTATCCTACGTACAGTTTATCTACTCATTACTTCTATCACGTACCACCTAATTCTAGTGTCAAGGTATTTTGTTATATTATTTTACCCTAAATAATATAGTTATCTCACAAAACAAACAAGTATCCACACAAGTGTTCTAATATAAAATATATATTCTAAATATATATTTATCCATTTTACTTGTAAAAGTCAACCTCCGATACCTTGTATTTTGTAACAAAACTCATAGCGAAGTTTATTTTGAAAAACATAGTTTAAAATGTATTTGTGAACACTTGTTAGAAAAATAATTTCTAAGTGTTGGAATTTTCAGGAAATTTCGCCAGAGTTTCCTTTGTAAGTGGAGGTGTCCATGCTAATAAGCATATCATTTTCTTTTCCAAAAATCATTCAACAATCAACAACAATTTACCAAGAGCAAACTACTCTATTTACCAACCAACATGAACTTGATGTTTCATAAAAACGCGTAGTAACTTGGTATGGTGTTTAGTGGGTTTAGTTACCCTCCAAAGTGTGTTTTCTTTTGTTAAAATCTCATTCTCGTGATTTTTAGATGTTCACAACTTGTAAATATAATTTACAAAAATGTTTACTTATAACATCTTCTTGTGTTAAAAGTATTCCTACACTTATGTTGTTATTTAAAATAGTGTTGGTTTAATAAAACCATGTTCTTCTAAAAATCATCCTTTTAAACTTGGTTCTCTTTGAAAATCGTTCACAAGTTTTAGATCTACAAGATCACTAGTTCACTTGATTTATTATTTTTCAAGAAAAATCATTTTTCTTTCAAGTTCATGTGTAGACTAGAAGATGATTATTTCATACAAGCACATAATCACCTTTAACTTGTTAAACCATGTTTTAATCATGCTTTAACAAGTTACTTATAATAATCAACAACATATTTCTAATAATCAACAAGCAAGCATCAACATATACCAACAACATTATACTAGCATTATTTCATCAAGATTTCATCTTATTTCATCATCATGTTAGCTTTATGTTCAAGACTTATGGTTATGATCTTTTAGTGTTCATATGCTTTCATCAAGATATAACTATTAACCACTAAAAACATGGAGTAAACAAGGATCAAAGAAGCTTACTACTAGCTTTTAAGCTAGGGAAGATCAAGGTGAAAATGTAGAGGATAAAAGCAAACTAGAGAGGTCCTTGATGATCCGTGAGTTCCACCCTTCGTTATTCACCTTGGTGCACCTTGTGGTAAGCTTGGAATTGATGAACAAGAATTGAAAGTGGTGAGTGTATATAGGGGGTGTTTCGGCCGAGCTTTAATGGAGGAGAGGGAGAGAGAGTGAGGTGAAGAAGATGATAAGTGTATGTCGGTTCTTATAACATTTAGACCTTTTATCCTTTGGTTTCTATGTCCCTTATAGTACATACATGATCCTCCCATTTCCAAGAAAAGATTAGAAGAAGATTATGGAAGATATTTGTGATCTTATGGTGGGGCCACCTTGGGTGAGCCGAAAATTGGGCAAGGGGGGGGGGTTAATTGTAAGTTTGGGGATAAGTAGGTGATTTAATGGAAGGTTAGGGTGTAGGACTTGTGTTTAGAGTGTTACATGCTTTATGTAGTGTGTTATATGTTGGTGCACTGAATGTCTGTTGATTACATCATTATCAAGTCTTGTGTCTAGGATTGTTTGAATGATTACACATTAGAGTTTAAATTAGGGTTTTTATGTTGTAAACACAAGATTTCGCTTGAAAGGTTATGTGAATGCTTGAAGCGAAATCAAGATGTGATGATTTCGCTTCAGACTTCCTCAAGCGAAATCAAGCTCTCTATATATAGGTGGTAGGTCATTTGAAGCATAATCAGAATTGTCATTGTACGTGTGACGAAGTGCTGACGGATTTGAATCAGAAAACGTTGTACAAGCACTCATATTAATCAGAAAAGAAAGATTAAAAGGATTAGAGCTGTTATGACTTGGTTTACTTTGATTCCGCCTCTGTAAACTAAGATGAACTGCCTTAACTGACGATTAACGGTCGTAGAACGGTCCAACAAGTGGTATCAGAGCTCAGGACGAGGAGTTCATACCATAACAGTTTGATATTACCGGATTATCTACTTTCTACTCTTTCTTTTTCATTTTTTTTTCTGATCTAAATGAGTTCCTTCGGTTGAAAACGTCTGATTTTTTAGTATTACATGTGAATCGGTCAATTAATAAACCCTAGAAAGTATTAGATCATAATTCATAGTAAAACTCGATAATTTTTACGAAATACGATTTGTTTCTCGTACAGAACTTTTGATATCAGATCTACGGTATTGTTGTGGACGAAATTAAACGTTAATCATATCATTGTGATCGGAATTGTGCATAGAACAATCCTTGAAAGAATCAGATTAATATTCGGACTTAATCAGATTTTTAGACTGGATTTCGCTTGAAAAGTGTTCGAAGGTTGCAGGTTGATTTCGCTTCAGATCTGACTGTTTGGACGATTTCGCTTGAACCTCTGAAGCGAAATAGTGTTATTTGAGACTACCTGAAGCGAAATAGTGCTTTTCGCTTGAACAGTTGAAGCGAAACTGTTCTGTCAGATTTCGCTTGAAGGGACTGATAAATTGAAGCGAAATAGTTGGTTTCGCTTGAGAATCTGATCTTGTTTGGTTTCGCTTGAAGCTGAAGCGAAATAGTTTGTAGTATATTTCGCTTGAACAGTATTATTGTATTGATTTCGCTTGAAGCTGATTACTTCAAGAATTTCGCTTGAACTTGATAAATTTTCAAAACATAAAAAAATTTTCTAAGTGTTTGTTTGATTTTTCAGGTATGATCAAGATGGATGATATTTTCATGAATCCCTTCAGCGACATGTACGCATTCGCTGGAGATTCCGGAAACAATGATACTTCTACAAGTGATGCAAACAAAAGTCCACCGAAAGAAAGAAAGAAGGAAGCTTGGGAGTCCGAAAGTGCATTTGGAACATTTAACAAACCTCCTAAGCTGATGGCTATAGAAGATTATAGCAGGTGGGCAACAAAGTTCGAAGATTGGTTGATGGCATTCGCTTTTCCTTGCTGGAAGAGTATGAAGAATGGTTATGCTCAAGGAAAGAAGAATGGTGAAGCATTAAGATCAGCTGAAGAGATTGATTCATTCGTAGCTGAGCAAAAATGTGTGGCATTATTGTTTCAATCAGTGCGTGAAGACATCATTTCACTGATAGATTACTCAAATTCTAAAGACTTATGGGCAAAGTTGGAAAAGAAGTGTGTTGGTAGTCAAGAGATTAAGAAAAACAAAAAGAAACTTCTTAGAAAAGAATTTGATCTATTTGGTTGTATAAAGAACGAGTCAGTGTGTAAAATGATAGAACGGTTCGGTCATCTGAAGCTGGAATTAGTAAGACATGAGATTGACATTCCTGAAGAAGATCTTATCGACAAATTGTTCGATTCGTTGCCTGATGAGATGGATTGGAGATATTATGCAATGATGCTGAAGAATACCATCAAAGAACCAGAAAAGCTGACATTAGATTTGCTGATTGAAAAACTCGAGAGTCATGAACTAGAGTTGAAGAAGACGTACAAAATCAATAATTCATCATATCAGCAGAATCTGGATTTATACTATCCAAAGAGCATGATGCCGAAAGCTACTTCTCCAAAGACTGCATTTTCTGCTGAAAATGTGTCGACAGTCGGCAAAGAAAGTCAAAGTGGTCAAAGCAGTGGAAGCCATAGTGGTTATCACAGTGGATCTACATCTTCTGCAAATCATTCTGATGCAAAATTTTCTTGCAATATCGCGATAGATCTGAAGAACGCACAGAATTTTGATGCGGAGTCGGCCAAGCAACAAATGATCTTTCTAGCATCGGTGTTGGAATCGTATGAAGGGTTGGTAGCTGGAAAGATAGGCAACACAAATCTGACGAAAGAAGATTACGATCAGATTGATCCGGAGGAAATGGAGCTGATCGACATTCGTTGGGCAATGGCAAGTGCAGTTAGACGTGCACAACGCTTCATGGAAATTACAGGGAGAAAAACAATTGGTGGTGCTTCTACCAAGCTGGGGTTCGATAAATCGAAGGTGACTTGTTTCAAATGTAAGCAGAAGGGTCATTTCAAACGGGAATGCAGGAATGCGTATGCTGATGAGTCAGAGAATCCGTTTCGAGATGATTATTACAAAAAGGCAATCTACCATCAGAATAAATCTGAGCCGCCTAGATTGAAGCAGGTTGAAGATAACAGAGACAAATCAAGGGCTCTTGCTGTGATTTATGATGATGAGGGGTATGATTGGAGTAAGGAAGTTCTACCTGAAGAAGATGCGGTTGGTTACGCATTCATGGCAAGCAATGATGAACCTAAGCCATGGAAAGATGATCGTACTGAAGAACAGAAATATCACTACCGGAAGATGATTGCTGAAAACAAGATTATCAGAATTTCTCGTATCTATCTGAATGCAAGAAGAGCCAATAGATGGGATCCAGATAGAGAGTGTTATCTTGATGAGTATGGAAATATTGCAATTGATGATAGTACACTTGATATCGAAGCCATTATCAAGGAGTACAAAGAAGAAGATGAATATTGGCAGCACAAGTGGTGGGGAACACCAACTTCGAAAATGATTGAAGAAGCAAAAGAGAAAGAGAGAAAGGAGAAAGAAGAGAAAGAGAAGAAAGAAAAGCAGGTTGATACAGGCATAATTGATACTACGCAAGAGTTGACAGCTGAGAACCTGGGAGTGATGGCTGACAAAGTGCTAGCTGCAAAAGCACTTGAGGTAGATCCTAATTCTGTTACTGAGTCAAAGGGATCGGTCAGTCAAAGTGAGTCAACAAATGCGTCAGGTAACAAGTTTGAAGGGAATGCTGACTGCAAAAATTGCACCAAACAATGCAATTTTTGTAGCACTGTCACATATCTTAACAATGAGAAAATCCAGAATCTGACAACAAAGGTTAGAAATGTTGAAAATCAGATTCTTGATCGTGACAAAAGTGTAAGAGCTTCAACTGAACGGTTCAAAGAATTAACGGCTCAAATTGAAAATGATAAAACTGAACGTGAGAAAATAAAATCTGAAAATGAAAAGTTAATTCTTGAAAACCGTCAAATTTCTGAAAAGTTTGAGAAATTAAAAAGCATTGTCAAAGATAGTGATGATCGTAATGGCAAAACATTTAAAGAAAACGAACATCTAAGAGCTGTTTTGAGATTAAAAGAAGAATCGATTAATGAACAACTGGATCAAATTGCTAAACTGAAACTTAAAGTTCAAGAAGCTGAAATAGAGAATGAACGAATCCAGTTGAAGCTTAACAGCTATAAATCGGCAAGCTTTGTTTTGCAGCATATTGTTCCTAAACCTATAGGGAAAAACAAAGATGGTGAGGATGTATTTTCTGATGGAACGGGTGTAGGTTTTCACAAAGTTCCACCGCCAATTTTAGACAACTACACGAAAAAGCAGTCTAGTTTGGTGGAAATTGAGGAAGAAAGTGAAGTTAAACTTCCTGAAAACATTGATGTCACGTTTACATCTTCCAATGACGAGGGTGTCCAAAGTGATGTGGTGAAAAGTGTGGTAGACAAAGTGCTTAAACCGGATTGTGACACTTCTGAGGAGGATGGGTGTTTCTTTGATAAATACATTCCGAAATCAAAGTCCAAAAACAACTTAAGTGATGAACCGGGTCTTGTGATGTACAAGATGGCTGGATCTGATAAGTTGTATTCGGATTCTGAATTTCCCATTGAGAATGTTAACATGAACAAGCTGACAAATGTTTTCAAATTGGTTGAAGTTGAGTTGTCAGAAGTGAACAGTTTGAAACAAACAAAAAGGCAAATGAATTTTGAGAAAGATAAAGCTTATTACAAAAAGCCTATTGTTCCACCAAGGTTTTATAATAACAATCGAAACAATTGGTTGGGTGGTTATCGAGGTGGTAAGAGTTATCAGAAAAAGAGTTTTCAAAACAAGAGGTTTGCTGAAAAGAAGGTGTTTGTGAATGGTTCAAGTTCACTTTCTGATGAGGAAAATGAAATTTTTTCAAAATCAAATGAAGAGTTCTTTGAGAAAAGAGCTTCACATTATCAGTCTGAAGGCACAAGTCGAGTTGTTGATACTCGTACTTGTTTTAGATGTGAACAAGTTGGTCATATTGCACGAAAGTGTACATATGTGAAGCCTAGGACTGAAAATGTGAAGTATCAACAGAAGAAAGTTGATGTGAAGGGTAAAGCATCAATCGTTGTTGAGAAAAAGAACGTGAAAAATGACAACATCAAAGTGAAAAATGAATCCGTAAAGAAAGTGGTAACTAAAAATGACAAATTTTATAAACGGGTTGCATTAACTGAACAAATTTGGAAACCAAAAACAGAGAAGAAAATTTCAACTTCTGAAGTAAAAAAGGCTGAAGAATCAATTACGGTTGATTATGATGCAAATTTTCCACCTTTGAAGGCTAAAAATTTCAAAATTCAAGTTGCGAGAGTCAAGGCTACACCTAAGGCTGATGAGGCCTGGGTGGACACCATGTTTGAATAAGCAGTTTGAATTGCCGGAGCTTCCTGATTCGCGAAGCATGAATCGGCATCTTTCTTGAAGTTGTTTAAGTCGTAGTTTGTTTTGTGCAGGATCTTCCACAACTTATATCCAGATGGATTATGGATAGTGGTGCATCTCGACATATGACAGGGAAGACCGCGTTGCTGTATGATGTGAAGAACATTAATGGTGGTTATGTGGGATTTGCTGGTCATGAAGGTGGTAGAATTGTTGGTGAAGGAACGTTATCCAATGGGATTGTGACGTTTGAGAGAGTTAACTACATCACTGAGCTGGAGAACAATTTGCTTAGTATCTCGCAGATTTGTGACAATCAGTATACTACTCACTTCACTGATAAGGAATGTTTGATCTTGAAACCTGGTTTTGTTGTTCCTGAAGAATGGATTATTATGAGGGCACCTATAGTAAATGATTTATATGTGTTAGACATGTCTGTAGCAACTACAACTACTGGTCAAGCACATTGTTTCGTGTCTAGAGCAACTGAGAAAGAGTCCAGATTGTGGCACCGAAAGATGGGGCATATTCACCTAAGGAAGATGAATCACTTGGTGCACAATGATTTGGTATTGGGAGTTAATATCAAAGGTTTTCATCTGGAAGGGGAGTGCATTAGCTGCATTAAAGGCAAGCAGAAGAAAAAGTCACACCCTACAAAGCAAGTCAATTCAGTTTCGAGACCTCTGGAAAGACTTCACATGGATTTGTTTGGTCCGGTGAATGTCAAGAGCATTACAGGAGATTACTATTGTCTGGTCGTTACTGATGATTATTCCAGATTTTCATGGGTTTCTTTCTTGAAGACAAAAAATGAAACTTTTGACAGTTTGATGGCGCTGTTCAGGAAGATAGAGAATTTGTACCAAAGGCGTATTAAGAAAATTCGAAGTGATAATGATACTGAATTCAAGAACAGTAGGATGGAAGAATTTAGTGATGAAAGAGGTATTTTGCATGAGTTTAGTGCTCCGTACACTCCGCAGCAGAATGGAGTCGCAGAACGCAAAAACCGGACGCTAATAGAGACGGCTAGAACGATGCTCGCAGATTCAAAGTTACCGATTAATTTTTGGGCTGAAGCTGTTTCTGCCGCATGCTATACGCTCAACAGGGTTCTTACTGTCAAGAAGTTCAACAAAACATGCTTTGAGCTAATCAATAACCGCAAACCGAATTTGAAGTATCTAGAACCGTTCGGGTCACCTTGTACGGTTATAGAGCCTTTTGGGAAGTTTGGTCCGAAGTGCATTGAGGGTATATTTGTTGGTTATTCAAATCCATTGCGACGTGTCTTCGTTCCAAGTGAGAAGCGGATTATTGAAGCTGCAAATGTTGAATGTCAAGGTTATACTATGCCGCCGCAGAATCCTGGTGATTCATGGCGTTATCATTATGACAAACTTTGGGATTCGTTTGACATGAAAGAAGAATCAGAGGATGATGAAGATTTCTTTGATGAGTTGGATATTTTGCGTGAATATGAGTCACAGTTAAGGTTCCCAGCTGAGTATTCGAGGAGACCATGGGAAACTTCAAATGATGATGAAGCAGGTCCAAGTAATGCTGGTGAACATGATGATGTTCAACAGAATGAAGTTGCTCAGGATAATCAGTCGGTTCAGAATGATGATCTAGAAGCTGAAAACATGCCAGTATTTGTTCATGGTGATTCAGATTCTGAGGGGGAGCAAATTCAGATTTCAGGTCAAACAAACCAAGTTGGTGAACAAGATGCAGAGCAGTATGTTACTAATCTGGAGGGAAATGTAGATGTTCAAAGTGAAGTGATGCCGCGAACTTTTTCATATCATCCAGAGGAGTTGATCATAGGAGAATTACAAGCTGGAGTTCGCACTCGAAATCAGATTGATAAAGGGCTTACATGTTTTTATACAAAAGTTGCTCCTTTACAAACTGATTTCTCATTAAGTTGTTTTATCTCGCAGGTTGAACCAAGAACTTACAAAGAGGCGCTTACTGAAGACTCTTGGGTTAATGCTATACAGGAGGAACTTAGTCAATTCGAGAAATTGGGAGTGTGGAAGTTAGTTGATTTGCCAGATGGTCAGAGGAAAATTAACACTAAGTGGGTATTTAAGTGTAAGAGAGACGATAGAGGAGTTGTTATAAGGAACAAAGCTCGACTCGTTGTTCAGGGATTTAGTCAACAGGAGGGAATTGATTTTACTGAAGTCTATGCTCCTGTAGCACGACTAGAGGCTATCAGAATTTTCCTAGCATTTGCGTCTTGGAAGAACTTCAAAGTATATCAGTTGGATGTTAAATCGGCGTTTCTTTATGGGAAGGTTAAAGAGGAGGTTTATGTCGGTCAGCCGCCGGGCTTTACTGATCCTATCCACAAAAACAAGGTCTACTTATTGGACAAAGCGCTGTATGGTTTACATCAGGCCCCGAGAGCCTGGTACGAGACTTTGTCTCAACACCTACTTGCTAACAAGTTCATTCGTGGAAAAGTGGATGCCACTCTCTTCACTAAAGTCGTTGATGGTCATCTTCTGATAGTACAGATTTATGTGGACGATATAATATTTGGGTCGACAAATGAAAATCTATGCAAAGATTTTGAATCAGTGATGAAGCAGAAGTTTGAAATGTCATCAATGGGGGAGATGAAATTCTTTCTGGGATTACAAGTTGAACAACTTCCTGAGGGAATTTTCATTCATCAGTCAAAGTACGTTCATGATATTCTAGAGAAATTTGGGATGTCAAGTTCTACTCCAGCTGCTACCCCACTTGCAACAAATCATGGGATTCACCCAGATCTCACCGGAGACAGGGCTGATGAAACGTTTTATCGATCCATGATAGGTTCTTTAATGTACCTAACTGCTTCACGTCCTGATATTATGTACCCAACGTGCCTCGCAGCAAGATTTCAATCTAACCCGAGAGCATCGCACATGATTATTGTGAAGAGGATATTGCGCTATCTAAAAGGAACTTCTTCATTGGGGTTGTGGTATCCTAGAAAAGGTGACTTTACGCTCGAAGGGTATTCCGATTCGGATTTCGGATGCTGCAAAGTCAATTCAAAATCAACAACTGCAGGATGCCAGTTCTTTGGTCCTAGATTGGTTACCTGGCAGTGTAAGAAACAAACGTCTGTGGCGTTATCTACATGTGAAGCGGAGTATGTTTCTGCTAGCAGTTGCTGCTCTCAGATCTTGTGGATACAGCAACAGATGCGCGACTACGGTTTGCAGTTTCTTAACACACCTCTTTTTGTTGATAATGAGGCCGCGATAAATATAACTAAAAATCCAGTACATCACGCTAAAACGAAACACATAGAAATTCGTCATCACTTTATTCGTGACTGCTTTGAGAAAAAGTTGATACGAATTGAGAAAATCCACACTGACAAACAGAAAGCTGATTTACATACCAAAGCTTTTGATAAAAATCGGTTTAAATATTTGTTAAAACTGAATGGTATGAAGTTTCTGTCGGTGTCGGAAGGCATAATTGGCGTTGATGAGAGTACTGTTGCGGATGAAGACGAGAAACAATCTGCAATGGTTTGTCGAATTTTTACTTGTTTTGGTATTTAGGGGGAGTAGATGTTTGTACATAGTTTATTTTCAGAAAATACAAAAACAGTAAAAAATGCAAAAATACAAAAATATGATAAAATGAAAAAGAGCTTGTGTATATAGGGAAAATGATAGTACATCAGCTAGACGATCACAGTATGCTAAAGATTTGGAAAGTATAAAGAGTTAAACAATCTTACTGATGATGTGTCGATAGGTTTTCACACATTTAGTAGATTTATTCGGGATATAAACCTAAATTCAAACTTGTGAATTCGTGGGGAACACTACTTGGATATATAGGTAACCCCTGAAATCTCGTTTGAAAGGTCTCTTAATCTGATATACTAGGTCTTTATACTCTATGATATCTGGGGTATTATTCCGGGACTTCTGCTGAACGGTAGTTCTGACCTAGTCCCAGGCTAATACTTGCTTAAATGCTTGAAACACAGCATTAAACCCTCAGCATGCTGAAACAATTAAAATTGATATATGCTGCTGTTGTAAGCAAAAAGATCCTCTAAAGGGGACACACCGAAAAGTCGAAGCTGATATCTCTCTGCGTATACGGAAGTATCGATCTGAGATCCCTCGGCCCTCGCATACCTAAATTATATACAGATATCATTGTAGTATTCTCACCTGTAAGACTGATTATTGAGATTCTGGATACGGGAGTATATTCAAGAGGTGGGACACATGAATGATCTAAGTTCTTAATTCATCTAAATCGTATCCTGAATAAGTTGAACTTTGTGTGGGAATTTAAGATGGATCAGTATATCGACAATCGAGGTAAATTGTTTAAGTCTAAGTATGAAATGTAGCTTAACGGTACTTGTGATTTGTCTGAAAAGCTGATATGATTCCCTGACACGCTCACCAAAAATATGTTTGTATATAGTTTACTTTGTTTAATTTCTGCAATTTAAGTTTTCTGTATTTTATTTCTTAGTTTAGAATACTTTGATAAAATCCAAAAAGATTTTATTTCTGCTTTATTTTCAGACAAACCAAAGTGGAAAGTTGATTGTTAGATTCTAAGTTGTTTGAAGCAGATGCAGGAATTTCTGGACTGAAGAATGAGGAGAGCTTACTTTGAAGAAGTTTGGATTGTTTGATATGACAAAAACAAGTTCATTAACTTGATACTTGTTATTTTTTAGAAATTGTTTGAAAATGATGTTTTTAAAATCAGTTTATTTCGTCAAAAGATCAACCAAGGTCATTAAATTGGACTTGGTAGATTAATTGAGTAATCAGGGTCTTTAACTTGGACCTGAATACTTGAGTGGATTGCTATAGCTGAATGAGTTTGTGTTTTATTGTTGAAAAGATAGAGTAGTTATGTTTATTGGTTGAGAAACAGGATTGGATTTCATTATTCCCAACGGAAGCTATTTGTTAAAGCTTGAACCAGATTTCTCAGATCCTAGCATATCGAGAGGGGGAGTCTGTGAAAGGGGGAGTCTGGATCAACAGTCAAAGGGAAGATTGAAGTTTAAAGTTTGAAGATTGAAGATAAAGATTGATGAGAGTTTTTACAATGTTTGAAGATTGTTAAAGACAAAGACTTGAAGCCAAAGACTTCATCAACATCCAAGGGGGAGTCTGTTGGTGCACTGAATGTCTGTTGATTACATCATTATCAAGTCTTGTGTCTAGGATTGTTTGAATGATTACACATTAGAGTTTAAATTAGGGTTTTTATGTTGTAAACACAAGATTTCGCTTGAAAGGTTATGTGAATGCTTGAAGCGAAATCAAGATGTGATGATTTCGCTTCAGACTTCCTCAAGCGAAATCAAGCTCTCTATATATAGGTGGTAGGTCATTTGAAGCGTAATCAGAATTGTCATTGTACGTGTGACGAAGTGCTGACGGATTTGAATCAGAAAACGTTGTACAAGCACTCATATTAATCAGAAAAGAAAGATTAAAAGGATTAGAGCTGTTATGACTTGGTTTACTTTGATTCCGCCTCTGTAAACTAAGATGAACTGCCTTAACTGACGATTAACGGTCGTAGAACGGTCCAACATTATAGTGCTCGGGGACCAAGACTAGCTCAGAAAAAATAAAACAATACTTTTTGCAGTATTTTAGTGTTCCGGGTAATGTCCGGTTGTTCGGTTAGGTACTATTCCATTAAAGTGCTAAGTTATTCCATATAGTGTCATATATATATATATATATATATATATATATATATATATCTTTTTGTAATACTTTTAATTCCCAACACTTAGGAAAACATACATGACCATTTAGTCAATTTTCTGCACAAGACTAGTATGTTAAAAAAACACAAGTAAGTATGACACAGTAATCAGAAAGCAGTTAAGTAGTTCAACACAGTCATCAAGCACTTTAATTAACATTAATTAATCGTACGGATACATGTAATTTTGAGGGTTGTCACATTCTCCCCCCTGTTAAGAGAATTTCGTCCCGAAATTTAGCACGTGGTTACTGAGGAAGCTAGTTAAGTTGCGTGATTTCCTGGTTTTCCTGGGGTGTCACATCATCACCCCGTTGGTTTGGAATTTCGTCCCGAAATTCTGCGGTAGCTTCAGCCTCAGTAGTGGTTGCACTTTTCTTAAACAGCTGGGGGTACTTGAGTTTCATTTGGTCTTCTCATTCCCAGGTATACTCTGGGCCACGACGGGAATTCCAACGACCTCGAACAAGGGGTATTCTAGTACGCTTGAGAATCTTAACATCTCGATCAATGATCTCTACTGGTTCCTCGACGAATCGCAGCTGGTCGTCGATAGTGAGCTCATTGAGAGGAACTATGAGTGTCTCATCTGACAGACACTTCTTCAGATTCGACACATGGAAAACATTGTGAACTCCGCTTAGTTCTTCGGGTAGATTCAACTTGTAAGCGACTTTGCCAATTTTCTCAATGATTTCGAATGGTCCGACATAACGCGGATTGAGCTTGCCTCGTTTACCAAAACGAACTACTCCTTTCCAAGGTGAGACTTTGAGTAGCACTCGATCCCCAACCTGGAACTCGAGTGGTTTCCTTCGCTTATCAGCATAGCTTTTCTGACGGTCACGAGTTGCCGCCATTCATTGTCGTATCTGAGCAATCTTCTCGGTTGTATCTACTACAAGTTCTGGGCCAGTGATTTGATTGTCGCCAACCTCTGCCCAACAAAGAGGTGATCGGCACTTCCGTCTGTACAATGCCTCTAACGGAGCGGCCTGGATACTGGTGTGGTAACTGTTGTTATACAAAAACTCCACTAACGGGAGGTGTTTTTCCCAGCCATTGCCAAAGTCGATTACACATGCCCTAAGCATGTCTTCAAGGGTTTGGATGGTGCGTTCAGATTGCCCATCCGTCTGTGGATGATATGATGTGCTCATGTCTAATCGTGAGCCAAAGGACTTGTGCATAGCTTGCCACAATTCAGATGTAAAATGTGAGTCACGATCAGAAATGATGGAGGTTGACACTCCGTGCCTTGATACTACTTCCTTTAAGTAGACGTCTGCTAGAGTAGAAAACTTATCCGTTTCCTTGATTGCCAGAAAATGTGCAGACTTGGTCAGTCGATCCATGATTACCCAAATGGTATCATTTCCGCGTTGAGATCTAGGCAGACCAGTAACGAAATCCATGGAAATTTGCTCGCATTTCCATTTCGGGATCTCTGGTTGTTGAAGTAGGCCTGATGGTTTCTAGTATTCAGCCTTGACTCTAGCACAAGTCAAGCATTTACTGACGTAGGTTGCTATGTTGGCTTTCATCCCAGGCCACCAATACGTAGTCTTGAGATCGTGGTACATCTTATCCTAACCAGGATGTACCGAATAACGAGACTTGTGTGCCTCATCCATCACAAGCTCACATAGATTACCATAGAGTGGAACCCAGATGCGCCCGTTTACAAAGTAGGCGTCGTCTTCCTTTTGTTCTAACCATTTCCTTGATCCTCGTAGGGACTCCGCCCGGATGTTCTCTGCTTTCAATGCTTCAAGCTGAGCATTTCGTATCTGAGCAGGAAGACTAGATTGGATGGTAAGTTGTAACGCACGTACACGCTTTGGTATAGTATCCTTTCGACTGAGAGCGTCGGCCACAACATTGGCTTTGCCTGGATGATACTTGATCGCACATTCGTAATCGTTCAAGAGTTCGACCCATCGGCGTTGTTGCATGTTTAACTCCTTTTGCATGAAGATATGCTCGAGACTCCTGTGATCGGTGTAAATGATGCACTTGGTACCGTACAGGTAATGCCTCCATATCTTAAGTGCGAAAACAACTGCTCCCAATTCCAAGTCGTGCGTAGTGTAGTTCCTTTCGTGAACTTTAAGTTGGCGCGATGCGTAGGCAATGACCTTGTCACGTTGCATCAACACGCAACCAAGTCCTTGGATGGAAGCGTCGCAGTAAACCACAAAATCATCTGTGCCTTCAGGCAATGAAAGATTCGGGTTTCACCCCTAACTTGACAACATCATACCCTTAGTGTGGTTGGTACTCGTCGATTCAAGAAAGTTAATTCCGACATGTTGACGAGGGTCCACTAGATTTAAAATGGAAATTCTCCGTCAAAGTGAGGATTTCACTCCTAACTTGATGGCGAATTTTGTGTAAAAAGAATAAGTGGATTGAGAATCGTTCACCAAACTGTGGGTTTCACGCCTATTTTGGTGAAGTCGTCTCGTTTGTGTAATACAAGTGTTTTCGAGTTTAGTATAATCACGTAGAAGGGCCTTAGGAAAGGCATATATTGAAATAGTAAAACATGTATGAGCGCATAGAAGATGTTCAAGAAGGTAGCACATAAAAAGGCATTCAAGAAGTTAGCATATAAAAGGTGTTCAAGAAATTAGCATATAAGTCAAGTATGGTGCTTAACTATAGACTAGGTCAAAAGCAAAGCAATTTTTCCTAATTCCCTATAGTTATGGCTCTGATACCAATTTGTCACACCCCAGCCGATGGCGGAAACATCGGAGTGAGAAGAAATAGATTGCTCATTACACATAACGCTAAAATTTGTGACAAGTATTTAATGATAAATTTCATTTCAATGCAAAAAGGATCAAATTACATCGTTTGAAATGGAAATACAACAAGTTGAAACAATGAAGTACAATACAACATGTAATAAAGTTTAAAATGCGTTTCTAGGCATCCTACTAAGTTCCATGCATTATCAACATCATCATAACCTCCAACATGTTTTAATGTATAGTTCAATACAAGAGTATTGGCGAGTATTCAAGTCCGATGTACTAGCATATAAGTATAAAATGAACAAGAACAAAGAACAATCCACATGGCAAATCTCGTTATCAAGATTAATATATAATCCGGCATGTGAATAACAAGTAAAACCAAAGTTCATGCAAATAAGCTCTTAACATAACCCAACGTTCACAAGCGGTGCGTTACTCCTATAGCGCTATATATGTTAAGGTAGGCTCGTACGAAGTTAATGACAAGTTTATCACAAAACGAACTAACCTAGAAAATACGAATCAAGCACAACATAACAGTAAGCATGTATTGGATTGTTTGTATGTATGATTGCATAAAAGTATGTTAAGTGTGTTTTTTTAGGTATAAACATGTTACACCCAAAACGTGTAAAAACGGTAAAATGGGTCAAATATACTCACAATATTGCTCATGCTTTCCGATTATCCGTGAGAGACGAGCTGTTGGAGAATAAGGATTTAATGGTAAGGTTACATGATGTTTACGAAGTGATAAGATTCGGGATTTAGTAATTAAGTATCAAAAGTATGTATACCAAAATAATATCTAGTTCTAAGAGCTCGTCTATGACACCATATCAAGTGGTTTCATGGGTCCCAAATTGCCCATTGGAATCATAACAAATAACTTAGAATCTTAGATATCTTAGCCTAAGTTTATGACGAACAATCATGACTCGATTGTCATCACAAATTCAGCCATGTTTTATATAGATATGTATAGTTTATATAGTAATAATAACATCTTAAAACTAAGTCCAGTCATAGATTATCATATAGTATCATGTATTGTCAAGCATGGAGGTTGAAACCTCATTATATGATTCACCACTACACAAACCACCATGAAGATGGTTTGGAGGGTCATGAATAACAAGAAAATAAACCTATCTAACAATGCTCAAGTGACCAAGTACACTACAACCCGGGTGTGCCCACACATCATGGAGTGAATGAACTAAGTGAGGAGGGCTAGACATGGCTAAGGTACTTTGATTCTAGTAAGTCACAAGAGTGTTCATACACAAGGTCCAAATGAAGGAGTGGAACTTAGTTTGGAAAGCCCAAGCTTCCATTTGTTCACACTTCACAAGTCACAAGTTCATCATATGGAAGATGGTGTATTGTGCTTGCTTTCATCATTCAAATACCATGTATAAACAGAATTTAAATGGGTGTTTGAACCCAAAATTTGATTGAAATCACCTCAACACAAACTCACAACCATAGACTAAGTTGTGAGCTTGGTGGGAACAAGATTTCACCAAGTTTCTATCAAAAACATGAAGATACAAAAAGATAAAACAAGCAGAATTTAAAGTGCACTTTGGACCTCAAAAATGGTGAGGTTTCACCTTAGTTTGCCTAAGCAAACTTGTGAAAACCTTCCTAAATGTTATCCAAGTGTTTTAGAAGAATAAACAAGAAAGAATAGAAGAAGAAGTGACTTAAAACTCACTTAGAATGGCTGGAACTTTCTGCACAGATCTGCTGAGTTTAGGAGTGTTTTTTAGAAGTTTAGAGTCTTTGTAAAGTGGTAAAATGGATGGGGAAGTGTTGTTTATATAGAGAAGGGAATAGGGTTTGAGTTAGTTGAGCATTAAGCGCAATTAGGTGGGAGTTAAGTATTAAAAAAAGAACTTAATGGCTGATGAAGATTCCGATCGCAAGCTGTCTTTCAGCTTTTATTTTTTTTTTTTTTTTTTTGACAAAATAAGTTGTATAATTGTGTTGTATATTATGTATTTAAGATGTATAATGTGTAATCTAACATGTTTAAGGTCTAAAAATGTATATGTAGCATGAAATATGATGTTAAACAAGTATGTAAACATGGTTTTGTTGTTGTAAGAAATAATAAAGTATTGAAATGATTTGTTGAGTATATGTAGGATGTTTAAATTACGGAATTTCGATTAATCGTTGTACGTTAAGCATGTTCATAAATATGCAATAAGCTCATAATGGAATCAAATGTATAAGTGTATGACTGGAATGTTATAAACGAATGTACAAACAACGTATATTTTACATAAACGTTCAATTTTATTATAATCAAGTCCCGGATTTACAACGATTCGAAATAGGATACGATTACAAAGGAAATGAGTTTCCGAAAATAGAATTACGATACGACTTTCTAAAAATGGAAAGTTGTGAAAAGCGAGGCGTTACAGCTATTTTGATTCTGACTTTGCCAAATGTAAAGATGACAAGAAATCCACTTCGGGCTATATCTTTATCTTAGCAGGCGGACCTATCTCATGGAAGAGTCATAAGCAATAGTTAACTACAACTTCCACAATGATGGCATAATACATTGTTGTTTATAATGCAACATATCATGGAATGTTGCTTAGGAATCTGATTACTTGACTTGCAATCGTTAATTCCATTTCTAGACCATTGAAGCTTTACTATGATAACTTAGATGCCGTTAGTTTCTCGAACACTAACAGTTCGACTAGAGTTGGTTTATATCTTGATACAAAGTATTTGTTCGTACGTGAATGAGTTGAGGAAAATAATCTTTGTATTGAGTATAATAGTACTAAAAATATGCTTGCGGATCCGATGACTAAAGGTCTCCCACCTAAAGTTTTCGAAGAACATGTTTCGAATATGGGATTTACTAAAGACCTCATTTAAGAGCATATTGTACTTACTTATGTTTTAATTAATGAAATTTCCTCAATTTTGATTTTGTATGCTCTAACATATGTTTTGCCAGTATAATGACATATACACAAATATAAATACAAATCAAACGTTAAAGGGTTTACTTGCATATTTTGATCATAATTGTTAGGTTTTAAATTGAGGCTGTAGTATGACTAATGGGGGTCCTGAGTCGAATGATGATTCAACGGTTGTATTTCTTTGTTGTGGTTCTTGGTTTAAGGCTAAAACGAGTGTTAACTCTTGATCATGCTTATCTAATACTCATGATAAATGATTACTCGGCTAAGTGGGAGAATGTAAGATTAAATATATTATTATTATTATTGTAATATTTAATCTTGTAGCCATATAATCATTTATATAATATCTAGATCAAAATATATTAAACATATTATATAATTAGTTGGTAATTGTTGATGGATCATATTACCCTTATTAACTAATTAGGTTTACTCTTGGGTGTATATATAAGGAGATAATTAGAGAGGTTAAGGGTTACACAATTATCATAACCATAACATCACCAAAATCGTCTCCCTCTACATCTCTCTCTCCATACGAACTCAAACCCAAGAGTTTGGTATTACCATCAAGAACTTACACCCTAAGGAGGAACCAGATCATCCTGATAACTATGTCGAACTCCATGGCTGCGTCTCTAACAGGATTCTCCGTTGGTCTGTTTGTTGTTACATGTATTTCTACATGTTTTCCATTATGTTTATATAGAACTGATCAACATCCAGGTAAAGTTTTGTTTAACGAACAAAGAAAAAGACGTGTATGCACGTGAATGCTAGATAGATATATACATTGTGGATCAAGTAGAAATTGAAAAAAAAAAGTATAGAAAGTAATCAGACCTTTGATCTCACTTCATAACATAACTACTTAAATTAGAATGGTGACAAAATTGCGAACATATAGACAGTGTTTGGTATGTAGAAATAAGAGACAAAATGGAATGGACCATTACAGGGGAACAAAGAAAAGGGTGTGTGGTTGGTTAATGGAATGAAATCACCCATTACATAAGGCATTTCATTCCCACAAAATCATTCCATTTGCCCCCCATTTTTTCTTTCCATCTCCTCTTGCACCCTTCATTAACAACACCACAACCCACCATCGTCGCCACCACCCACCACCGATGCCCACCGCTGACGCCACGCACCCGCCACTATTCCCACCAACCGTTGCCTCCGCTATCACCAACCACCACCACCGACGCCGCTACCCACCGCTGTCACCACTCGCCACCACCCACCACTGACGCCAACCGCTGCCGCCACCCGCAACTCGCCACCGCCGACACCCGCCACTACCTCCACCGCCACCAACCACTATCGATGTCGTCGCCCACCCGCTGCCATCACCAACCACTACTGACGGCCACCACCACCACCCGCTGCTCCCACCGCCACTTCCACCACCCGCCGCCTCTGCCACCATTCACCACAGTCGCCACCACCCATCACTGACGCCTACCACCACCAACCACCACCGATGTCCACCCACCCATCGCTGCCACCAACCACCAATGACAGCCACCCACCCTCCGCCGCCACCAACCACCACTGTCTCCGCCACCCATCGCCGCCGTCGCCGCCACCACCACCCACCACCTATCACCACTCACCGCTCACCGCCAACTTTATTCCTTCGTCTTTTCTTGCCTACCAAACATTACAAGGTAATAATTCATTTCATTCTCATATGATAACAAACAAGCAATGGAATGGAATGGTAATGATCCATTGCATTCCCTCATCAAATCCATTACCCTATGACAAACAGACCTAAAGAGTTTGTGAATTGGTGAAAGAAAAAACAAACTTTCATTGTTTACTTTTTCTTGTTGAAATTTATTTTTACCGTTTCTTTTCTAAATCGGATAACTTTAATATACTTTTAATACTTATAAGAAATACCATAAAATCAAGAAATTAATTATTTCTTATTTGAGCATGGCTTGTTATATAATTTGAATTATATATATAGGGAGAGGATCAAATAGGAAGTTTATTTTGGCTAGGAAGGATATAAAGCAATAAGATTATAACATGTGTCAAAGTTTAAAATAAAGAGTAAGGGTATTTTAGTCAGTCGTATCCAATATTCTTCCTTCTTCTCCCCCAGTAACTTCAAGACCCGCCATCTTCAACATTTTCTTCACTTTCTATCTCAATAATCACTACATTATAGTGCGATTTTCGTCACCAATCAATGATTCAAGCACCCAATCAACATGTTCTTCAACTTTTTTGAAAAACAGTTTAATTTCATACAATATCTCATTTTTTTCCTATGATTTTGAAGCGAATCACTCGATTCGTTTGATTCGATCGCTGATAAGTGTTTCTAACATTCAAATTTCGTCAATCGGTGAAAAGATCTGAAGAAATCGGCTTCGATCTGTGTAAGAAATTTTTGAATTACATTTTTACGATCTGGGTTTTTGAATTTAGTCATTGCGTTTTACGATCTTGGAGGGGGTCCGGGGGCAACGCCCTTGGGAGCAGGGTCCAAGGGGCGGCAGCCCCTGGCGGGGTCCAAGGGGCAGAGCCCCTGGCTGGGGTCGAGCTTTTGATCTCCTACTTCCTAGTTCAGACAATTCACAGACAATGCGTTTTCTGGCCATTGCGTTTTAGAGAGAACACTTTCTTTTGTGTTTTTAGGCCATTGTGTTTTAGAACTAAGACATTTTTATGTGTTTTCTGGCCATTGCATTTTAGAAAAACACATTTTTGAAGTGTTTTTAGTCATTGTGTTTTAGGTAAAACACATTTTAGATGTTTTCAGTCCATTGCGTTTTAGAGAAGACACTTTCTTTTGTGTTTTTAGGCCATTGCGTTTTAGAAATAAGACATTTTATGTGTTTTCTGGCTATTGCGTTTTAGAAAAACAGATTTTTGAAGTGTTTTTAGTCATTGCGTTTTAGGTAAAACACATTTTTATGTGTTTTCGGTCCATTGCGTTTTAGAAAAAAAAAAAAAAAAGAGATTTTTAAGTGTTTTCTGGCCATTGTGTTTTAGAAATAAGACATTTCTTTGTGTTTTTTGTGTATTGCGTTTTAGGTAAAAACACATTTTTATGTGTTTTCAATCCATTGCATTTTAGAAAAAAAAAAGATATTTTTAAGTGTTTTTTGGTCATTGCGTTTTAAAAACAAGACATTTCTTTGTGTTTTCTGGCCATTGCGTTTTACAAATAAGACATTTCTTTGTGTTTTTTGGTGCATTGCGTTTTAGAAAAAAAAAGTCATTTTTACGTTTTTTTTTTCCATTGCGTTTTACGCAACTGGGTTTTTTTCCATTGCGTTTTACGCAACTGGGTTTTCGAAAAAAAATTTCGAAAATATAGCAATCGTATACTCGTTTTAAAGATAAAAAATGCTTGTTTTTTTTGTGCAACTTTTATAAAAAATAATGTCGTATGAAAAAGTTATTAACGTTTAAAAAATGGGGGGAATTGGAGGAGAGAGAAACTATTGTTCTGAATTGACTATAATGCCCTTACACAAACCACGCACCTATTTTCTTCTCTTCAATTTCACTTATTTAATCTTAGCCCTTGATTAAATCAATTGACGTTCAAGATTACTTCCTAGCCTTCCTAGCAAAAAAAAATTTTTCTATTATATCCTAACCCTATATATACATACAAAAACCAATTTCACGCATGTACCCCTTCCCTAAAAGTTGTGTCCGTTAAAATAATAACTTTATTAAAATTAAGGTAGTGTTTGGTATGAATGAATGGGAGGTGGAATTGAATGAACTATTGTGAGTGAATGAAAAAAAAATGTGTTTGGTTGATCAACGTAATGGAATCACTCATTCTATAAGTCATTCCATTCTCTCAAATTCATTCCATCTACTCCCCCTATTCCATTCCATTCCCTCTCTCACCCTACGTCCCAACCACTTGACATCGTCACCACCCGCCACCAACCTCCGCCGACCACCACCACCGTCCTCCGCTGCCACCGCCGCTCGTCGCCAACGCCATCGACTACCATCGCTGCCACCCGCCACCCCGACCACTACCGCCACCCTCCGCCGACCACCACCACCATCTTACGCGGCCACCACCCGCTACCGTCGACCACCACCACCCACCGTCGTCGCCACGACCACCACTCGTCACCACCACCGTCGTCGTCACCCGCCACCGCAGACCGCCGCCAACCCCGGCCATCGTCCCTGCCACCGCTAACAACCGTCACCGACCAACCACCGCCACCCACCGCCGCTACCACCGACCACTGCCACCCATCGCTGCCACCGCCAATAGCCGCCACCGATCACCGCCACAACCCATTGCCGATTTAGTTCATTTTTCTTTTCTTACCTACCAAACAACACAAGGTTTTGATTTATTCCTTTGAGTTAATTACTGTTTTCGTCCCTGAGGTTTGTCAAAAATAACAGTTTCAGTCCATTAGTTTAAAAATTGCGATTTCGGTCCATTAGTTTCATTTTCGTAACCATTTCAGTCCACCAACTTAACTCCCATCCATTTATTTTGTTAACTTTGGGTGAAATTACCAAATTACCCCTATGGTTAAATTTAAAAAAAGGCTAGTCACAGGTTTCGAACCTATGACCTTTGCTTTGAAAGGTAACTGTTAAACCAATATGCCATGTATTAAGATTGTGAATGAATTCAATTTGTTTTTCTTATAACATAGCTTACTCATCATCTTCTTCCCTAAACCTATTCATCATCTTCCACAAACCTTTCATTCACCACCATTAACAACCCACCACACAACAACCGACACACCACAACCACCTCCGCCACACAACAACAACTTCTGCCACACACAGCCACCACACCACAACCACCTCCGCCACAGTGCACAGCAATCGGAGGTTGATGATGATGAAACACCACAGTGCACAGCAATCGGAGCACGTCGGAGGTCGACGGAAGATAACGATGACGAAGATGATGGTAGTCGAGCGATGATGATGAAGAACTGAGGTGGTGCTCCGGTGAGTGATGAAGACGGTGATAAGGTGCCGGTGGTTTTAGTGATGTGCAGTGATGTCGACGGCGATGTGTTGCAGGTTCGAAGATCGGAACGCGACAGAGATGTAGATGGTTATCAGGTGGTCGACTGACGAACGATGATGATGAACTAGATTATGAAGATGTGATGATATGATGATATTATTTTCTGAAAGATGATGAAGTGATGCTGGTGATGATGCTGAACTGCGGAGAAGATGAAGATGATTGGATCGCACAAGTTTGAATGAAACGCACAATATAATTGATCGCACAAGAAGACTTTAGTCGCACAAGCCAAAGACAATCACACAATATCCTGAATTGAAAGTGATAATGATGGCTGCCGTTTGTTGTTGTAGTCGCACAAGAAAGGAGTAATTGCACAAGAACCCAAAATGAAAACAATATGATGTAAATCACAAACTTAATACATGGCTCAATGGTTGAGTGGTTGCTTTCAAAATCAAAGGTCGTGGGTTCGAATCCTGTGAACTGCATTTTTATTACAATTTGTTAAGTTAGCAGGGGCAATTTGGTCATTTCACCCAAAGTTAACAAAATAAATGGATGGAGTTAAGTTAGTGGACTGAAATGGTTATGAAAATGAAACTAATGGACTGAAATCGTAATTTTTAAACTAATGGACTGAAACCGTTATTTTTGACAAACCTTAGGGACGAAAACAGTAATTAACTCTATTCCTTTCTTGCATGGTAACCAAACAAGACTATGGAATGTAATGATCCATTTCATTCCTTTGTCCTTTCGTTACCTTGTCCATTCCATTCTCTTATCTATTCCATTACGCCATACTAAACAGAGCCTAAAGTAATCAATAATCTAATCTGTTGGAGTGGTTGTTGCGTCTCTTTGAAAATCAAAAGCGCCGGTTTGATTCCTTCTTTACACTATTTTAGTTGATTTTTCCTTCCTTTTTCTGCATTATATATATAAATTAATCAAAAGTAATTGATATTACAAGATCTAAACTGCTGAAGTGGTTGTTGCGCCTGTTCGAACAAAACAAGACCGAAATTGTTATCTACTTTAAAATTGTTATCTACTTTAAAATTGTTTGATTTGTATACCCTGTTGTAGGAAAAGAACAAAACAAGATCGAAATTGTTATCTACTTTAAAATTGTTTCCACGTATCTAAAACTATTTTAAAACAATTTGTTTATATATTTTAACATGTTAAATATCTTAATTTCTTGAAACGATTATAATCTGTGTTTATCTTTCTTTTTGTTTTTTCCTATTTAATTAATTTTTGTTGTTGTTGAATTCAGATGTTGATTTTGAATTGAAACTAGTATTAAGCACCCCCGCGTCACAATACCGCCAGCGACCACCGACACTGAAGTTGCGACGTGTTAATGCGAAGAAATTAAACCAAAACGTAAAACATGGAATAAAATAACTAAGTTGATCTATGACTTGTGCGTTACGATGAACCCGTGTGTATTTTTTCCCGTTTGACAGGTTTATCGTAATCTATATATAATATATATCATTACCACTATACAAACCATAACGCATACATTACAACAACCATTGCATCAATATGTTGCAAATTATATTTATACAAGATTTTGGCTAAATTAATTAGATTATTATGAATAGTAATAATTT
The DNA here is from genome assembly GCA_030545235.1 of Helianthus tuberosus. Taxonomy (NCBI): domain Eukaryota; kingdom Viridiplantae; phylum Streptophyta; class Magnoliopsida; order Asterales; family Asteraceae; genus Helianthus; species Helianthus tuberosus. The sequence goes on along the minus strand of CM060387.1, from coordinate 130,993,489 downwards.
ACAAATAAAACAATACAACTTTGAATGGATCAAACCGATTGAATATGGTAAGATAATGAAACCATTATTTGATTAGGTTACAACCACTTAAGCACAATTTACAACCATACATGCATACAAAACAAATTTAATTTGATAAGGTAATGAAACTATTATTTGATTAAGGTACAACTACTTAAGCATAAATTACAATCAAACATGCATACATGGTAAGGTAATGAAACTTTTATTTGATTAAGGTACAACTACTTAAGCACAAATTACAACCAAAGATACATACAAATGTTCCAAAATAATAGTATACTAGCAATAACACCCGCGCACGTTGTGGCGCGAGTACATCGTAAACATCGAATGAATTAATTCAAACGTTATGCGGTGCGTTAACCATATGAAAATGTGTGTTTCGACGTATCCGATTGAACTCAATGTAACCTATATAAGCATTGCGATTGGATTAAAACGTAAAGTAAAACGAGTTTATATCGTACAATCATAACGTATTATATGTGATCCAACTCATACATAGAAAACATAACGGATATAAAGCAAAAACTGACACGTTTAATAAAAAAAAGGATTAATTAAAGCTTTTGAAAAAATAAGAAACCACAATTTGACTCCACTCGGTTGGAAACAAAATTTACGAAACATCCATAAAATAAGAACGACAACATATTATATTTGACCTAACTCATTTCCCAAAAAAAAATTAATGTACAATCGTAGACCAACTCGAATTTATACCAGAATGTATATAAAATATGCACGTAACAATGTTTTTTTAAATGAAAATATATTGTATTTGACCTGACTCGTTTCTAGAAAAAGTTTACGTCGAAATATAGAACAATTTGAATTTATACAGACACATACATAAATATATACACGTAAAAAATTAGTTTTTTTTAAGTAAAGGAAATACATGGGTAAACTCAAAACAAACCTTAGTAAAAAACTTAATACGTTAAAAACGTTTGTCAAACCATGCCAAATTGCACCAATGTCACACACTGCCAGGGACCACCAACAGCGCAAAAGTTTGTAAAAATAAAATAATAAAAAGAAAAGTAAAACCAGACGAAAAAACATTGAACTCCACACGCACGTTGTGGCGTGTTAACTCGCAAAATTTAAAACGAAACGTAAAACGGAAAACTTGTTAAAGATGAAAAGTGTGGGGGACCAAAGTTGAAAATAAAAAGTGTTGGGGTTAAAATTAATAAGATGAAATACTTTGTGTTAAAAGTAAAAAATCAATGGGTTAAAATACAAAAATAAAAACCTTTGGATTAGAAATGAAAAATCAATTTTTTTTTAAAAAAACTCCCAATGCATAAAATACAACACATGTAGCATCAACATGTTACTAAATTATAGGGTGGAATTTTATTTGATTAAGGTATAACTACTATAACTACTTAAGCATAAATTACAACCAAACATACATACATGGTAAGGTAATGAAACTATTATTTGATTAAGGTACAACTACTTAAGCACAAATTACAACCAAAGATGCATACAAATGTTCCTAAATAATAGTATATAAATAGTATATATATTTTTCTATTGATAACCGGGGTGCTTATATCTTCCTCTTTGTTTTTTTTTTTCTATTTAATTAGTATTTGTTGATGTTGAATCCAAATGTTGATTTGAATATATATATATATATAGGATAAGGATCGGTTAGGAACCACCTTTTATTACGAGAACCGTGAGAACCAGTGTGAACAAATGGCAATTTTGTAATTATAATGTGTTTAGGATAAATCACGCGCATTCTTTTTTTTTTTGTTACTGTTCTCCATTTTAGGGTTTCATCAGTTCACAATTTTCACAAGGCAAAGACGCAATCACGGTGGTTTCACGGCGGAGTAAAGGCGTTCACGGTGGTTTCCACGGCAGAGAGGTAGTCGGCGTTCACATATTTCACGCTGGTGGCATTCGGCACAGTGTTTACGATGGCATATGGCATCTTCTGATTCATCAGGTATCCGATCCTCATACATCTAATGATCATCCTCATACATTGTTCCTCCTGTAACCCTAGTCGTGTCATTCCTCCTACCATTGTTCCTCCTGGAACCCTAATTGTGCCACACTCCTCGATGATTGTGTTGCCCTAATTACGAATGGAATACTCGATTACGAATCGATGAAGAATATATGATCTATGATTATGTTCTTACTGCAACAATATCGATTATAATACATTTGTAGCATTAACCTCAATTATACGACGAATTTTGAAATGTCTGATGGTAAAATCCATATGACGAACGGTTTATGGTGTATTGTTATCGCTATGACGAAGACGAACTACTGATGTAATCGAGACGAAGACGAACTACAGAGAATTGTTGATGCTTGAGAACTGAGAACAGAGAATTGTTGATGCTTGAGAACTGAGAACTGCTGATGCAATTCGACTGTCGGACTTTATTTTTGTATAAATACACCATCCTGCACATGTGCAACACTTTACCATTACCCTATAACCATCACCAATAATCTACATCTTGCACATGTGCAGCACCTTACCATTACCAATTCACGGCGGCATCCATGGCGGCTGCATCCACGACGGCGGCATCCATGGCTACCTAATCGACGTTAACACATCACTCCCACCACCATAATGACAACTACTCTGACTATAACTCCATCATCGACGTACTTCAGTTGACTAACCACCGTTCACGGCTAGTTCATGTGAGTATGTTTTATTATTGAATCTGAATTAGTTATACTATTGCTTGATTTAGTTTATGTTTTTTAATCACATGTATCTTTACTGTTTAATTTGTTTTTAAGTTTTATTTACATGATTATTTTACATCATGCCAGAGATGTTGGAGGCTATCGAAAGTGGTGACCAGAGGTGTGAGATAATGGTGACGGTGTCATGATGTGTTTTGAATTGGGCCAGTAAACAAGTAAACAAAACTGATGCCACTGGTGTGTTCGACATAGTGCCCATTTGAACAGAATATCAAACATGTTCTGTACTAATCTTAGTAATAGCCTAGTAGGAAAGTGTGATTTTATTTTGACACGTATGCGGTTGTGTAGGTATGTGATGGATGAAATCGGGTTCAGCACTCAGAGATGAACCAGATTTCAGAGTATCACCATTCATGTACATGGTTGAAGGGACATGGGAATCTGCTGTGAGGTGATCTATTGTTAACATTCTGTTTCTTTTTTCTAATCCCTTTAAGTACAAAATTATACATATAAGGTATAAACTATATTATATCATATTAAACAGGCCAGATACATAAGCATAATAAAACAGTAGATAATGTTTGGACGTGTTTGCATTTCCTCTCTTAATGTTTGAGATTGGTAAGAAGTCCTGAGGTTTCAACAGTCGAGCTCTCTACACTTTCCTCGTACATTGCATATTAGGTAAGGTCGATTTTAGTTCACTATGATCTTTTGAGTTTTTCTTTTTTTTAAAGAGGGAATACGAGTGTGTGAATGGTTCACTTTTATTACTGAACCATAATTAGAAGTTTCGGTTATATGGAAAACTATTAATTCGTTTATTTTTTGTTTTTAAGAAATAACCTTTTACAGTTAATGAGAACCTTAACATTGCAGGTACTAAAGTGCAGGTACTAAATAATACGAGTAGTGTGAGTATATGCTTTTCATGCTAATTTTGTACTCTTTTGGCTTTCTATTTTTTATGGTTTTTTAGATGAGCTTTATGATACAAGACTGGAGGTGCATCAATCAGAGATGTTTTAGAGGAACACTTTTGACATCAGATATTGGAACACAATATCTTTAGGATGCTTCAATTAAGCAGGCTCTCTTTAAATGTTTTATGCCTCTAGTATTATTGTATATCCGAAGAGAAACATCTCTGCATCAGTATGTGTTTAGTAGTAATCGAACAATGTCTATGATGATGATACACTTCATCGCTTCCTGCCGCAAAGCGCTAGATTATTTTAACATTAATTTAAAGATAAAAGCAAGAAATTGAGTTAGCTTGGTATTGTATTTGAACAAGTTTTGAAAAACTATGAATGTTAATTAAACAGAATTATATATTTGGTTTGTTTGTTTTGGCGTAAATTGTAGCTGGGTGGGTCATGTTATTTGTTTTGGACTTTCATTTTGCGCGGTTTATTTGTTCATATTAGGTGGCTCACATGGAGTTTACTTTGGTGTTTTTGGGAGGTGGGATGATTCATTTTGGGCGTTTAATTACCCGCCTAGAATACGTTTTCATTTTTTTCCCATCGAACAATGCACATGTGTATACATGTTTAATTTTAATATTTCACTACACATTGTTATTGTTTCGACCAACGCACATGTGCATACATGAATATCTTAACTGCATATAATCTGTTTTCCTTTACATATGCATCAACATATGTAATGTGGTACCCCATACGTAATAGGGTACCACATACACTCCACATGGTTATTGTTCCGAACAATGCACATGTGCATACATGTTTAGTGTTTCACTACACATTATTGTTTCAACCAATGCATATGTGCATACATGAATATTTTAACTACATATAATCCGTTTTCCTTTACATATACATCAACATATGTAATGTGATACCCCATACGTAATAGGGTACCACAACATATGTAATGTGGTACCCCATACGTAATAGGGTACCACATACGTAATATGATATGAACAAATATACAATATTTCAAAATATACACATATTCATTACTAACATGTTTATTGTTTTTTACTAATGCACATGTTCATTACCAACATTAACACACTATCACACAACTTTTGTGTAACAACCAGTATATATAACACCCTTATCATAAGGAATCACATAATCCGAGCAACAATAATTATTGCACATATGCATCACCGGCATATACTATACTAAACAAAATATTACATCCTAAATTAACAAATATAACCATTGTAATACATTATACAATACTACAATACGAATATGTATGCTATATCAATCTTTGCACATGTGTAGTACCAACATTTTCTCTACCACACAACATAATACATCATATATCAACAAACATTATCATCTGTATTCCATGTCCACAAACTACCTATACATAACATTTGCATTAGTTCACAACCTCACACCTTCTGCTCTTCTTTCCATTTACTAAGCATCTTCCAACACTCCTCCTGTTTCAACGCCACTTAGTCTATCATTTTCCGATATTTTTCATATGTCAACCTATTCATCAAATATGTCCTTGTTGTCAATCCATGAGCCGTTTCGAATATATTTTTCCTGCATACATTACATATAGTACATCAATTATTTCATGTATGCACATGTGCAGTAAACATATTACATACAATATGTACAATGTTTATGTTTTAAAGTAATAATGCACTTTTGCATATGCCGTAATACATTCATATTAACTTAATCTGACAAAAAATGCATGTGCATAAATATGCACATGTGCAGTAACATGAATGGCCTAATCAATAGGTTTGCTTCAGTAAAAAAATTAACCCTTACCAAATCAAATTTCGTATTACTACGACCAATCATATTTAACATTAATTAGTAACAAATTTATTATGTCAAACTATGCACATGTACATCATCATAAATGACATTGTTAAGATATTCTGGCAAACTACGCACATGTGCATAACTATGCACATGTACATCAACATGAATGACATTATTAACCTATTATATCAAATTATTCACATGTGCATAATTATACGCATATGCATCAATATGATTATCCTTATTAAACTAATCTGGCAATATATGCATATGTGCATAGCTATACACATGTGCATTAACATGATGGACCTTATCAACAGGTTTGCTTCAATAAAAAACCCTAACACTCAACAAATCAAACAACATCGTGCTTTTTTACTTGTCCTATTCCTTGTATTTATTTATCCTGCAATAACTGCGCATGACACCAAACAACATCGTTTAAAATGAAAGTAACAATTTGATGCACGTGTGCATATACTACTAACTGCATCATCGACTAATTACCAACCTTTTTTGGCTTTTCAGTTAACACTTTTGTATTCACCTCCCTTATCATCTGGCAGTTTTGTTGCCCATTTGTCATTCTATCTCAACACAAATGTTATTTTCTTCTCTTTTTTTCCAGTATTTTACCTACAATAATAATTAAAACATAATATAACCAAACATGCAATTTCTATTAGTATGTGCATTAAACACCTTTTTTCATCACCATAAACGATATGCATTTATGCATCTATATGCACTTTGTGCATAAATATGCACATGTGCATCACATGTCATTATCATTATGCACTTTTGAATCACTATGCACATGTGCATCACATATTCTTATAATGATATTTAAAATCAATCCATATGTAAAGTTCAATGTTATGGGCTCAAATTCAATATGCACATATGCATCACTTTAAACAACAACATCAACATAATCTAATTACACAAAATCATAAACTCGTATATTAAACAAAACTACTCATGTTCGCTATGCACATGTGCATCGCATGAAACAATAACACCATCATATTCTATTTACACAAAATCACAATAACACCATCATATCCTAATTACACAAAATCACGTATCTTACACAAAACTACTCAAGTTCACTATGCACGTGTGCTTTACCTAAAACAACAACAACAACAGCATATCTATGACACACTCATTGAATCATCTATTTTTACAATCACGTTGCCCTAATTACGAACGGATTAAAATCTACAATGCTTATAACCACGTTGCCCTAATTACGAATGGATGAAGAATGTACGATCGATGATTATGTTCCTAATATATATTATATGACTGACTTTGGACGAAATTTGGGAACTAACCTCGATTATATGACTATCTGCAGGTAAAATCTTGAATCTGATATAAAATCTCAATCCAGATGCTTCGATGCATCGATGTGGTGAACTGATGATGGTGAAGTGATGATGTATTCGAGACGATGATTGTCACACCCCGATATTTCCACGTATTACCGGTGGGGAGTATCGTGACGTAGTTGATATCATCATAGTCAAACAATCACAGTTCAATGCACATCGGAAGTCTAAAAGTAATAATTAAACAAACCAATTCGAAAGTAACATAAATATTACAAACGGAATGTAAAAAGATCCACAGGCGGATCAAAACAAAAGAAGATAATTGTTCAACAGATTTTTTAAGCATCTAAAGCATGCAAGACTCTTTCTTGATACTAGGAGTAGCCAGCCCATTTCGCTTAGTACCTGCACTTTAACCTTTTTGGAAAATACGTCAGTTTACACTGGTAAATACAATTAACCGACTCTTTTTTAAAAGTGTTTATAAAATTGATTTAAATGCACAAGGCACAAATATTCTTTTATAACTTGGGGTAATTATTTAAAAATAATCTTGTAAAAGAATTATACGTTTGTTATACGTTCAGTAGCCCGGGTTAAATACCGGGTTAAAGATTAATAGACACACCACATAATATAACCTACGGCGAGTTATTCTCGAACAAGCAGGTATATCATTTTACATACGCACCGGCAGGTGTATGCCTACACCCCGTGCTTAAGTCGTGGCCATTTCAATGAATGAGCCGAGGATATCCAGGGCATGGTCATTAACCCTCCAAAGGCTTAAAACAAATAAAACAGATTAAACAGATTATCTCAATGATTTAACCTTCATATGATTAAAGATTCAATACCCGACCAAGCGGTATTATTAAATACCATACCCCAAGCCCGTATAAGGGAAAATAACTTAAAAGTATTTACCTGAGCAAAAATACAAATTTATCTCAGCCGTATAACAATCAGCAAGTGCAAATATCTTTTACTGGGCTCCTAAATCTGGAACGAAGGTTTTAATAACCTATTAGATTCCTAACGGGTCTTACTTAAGTTTAAACTTAGACCGGTTAGTTTTAAAGAAAAGTATACGGTTCAACACGCAAGGTTAAGCGAAGACCGGATTAGAATGTGATTTAGACCCGACAAGTATGAAGACTTGTATAATATGGGTAAGGCCAGGCGGGGTGGCAACAAGTTCAACTCGTTATAGGAATTTTCAACGCGTGAAAAACGAAATCTTCCACCGCCACTCGAAAGATCAACGCGTGATAGTTTAACGAAAACCGATTCCGTGATTTTTTCAACGCCGTTATGATATTATTTTGTGAGGGTAGTTGTTGGTTGGGGGGAAATTGTTGGGTGTGGTGGTTAGTGATGACCACCCCCACTAAAAAAGGTTGTTAGTGATTGAAAAATGGTTGCTGACATGGCGGAACATGATTGGATATTGTGAGTGATGAAATTTTATCACTAGTGACCACCCCCTCCCCTAAACTAAACACGTTCTGGATTTTGAGGTAAAAATGATAAGGTTTGACCCGTTTCGGTCAATTTATGCAAACTAGTCACATAAACCGCACCGAACGAGAAAAATGCATAACGGGTAACCGAATGAGTCATGAACAGGTTCCCTAAGTTAATATTCTTAAAATGTGTTATGATATCAGTAGGATACCTTCCATTATGCCCAAAACGAATTTAAAATCAAACTAAGCCCCGTAGGGGTATTTTTGTCATTTTAAAGTTTATAAAAGATGTTAAATAGTAATCTGATGTTCTGGTCTAAAATATGCAGTAAAAATATTTATTTTTGCAAGTCATAACAGTAAGGTATTGTGTATAAGTGAAATTTATCATTTATGACCAAACTATGCACCGTAGGGGCATTTTGGTCATTTCACATAAGCTTTAAGGGTCAATTCTGGAAATCTGAGTTTAAAACTTTTACCTACTGTTAAAGTATCAAAATTTACTTATAATATCAGTAGGTAATGGGTCTTAAATGTTAAACATAGTTTTAACCCATACTATGTGTTTAAAACGCGTAAAAAGTCGGTTTTAGGCGATTTTCAGGTTATATAAGGAAAGCTGAGATTTTTATCAGTCCAGAAGGCTTAATATATTTTATTTAACATATGAAATCAGTAGAAAAAGATTTGGTGTCAAAATGTTATGTAAAACTCATTTTATTAGTAAAAAGGGTATAACCGTCAATTACCGAATCAAATCAAGAACCCCATGTTATGATTAGTTTAAAAATAATAAAAATCTCCAAAAATCCCAAAATATTATATTACATCAGTGGGTAAAAGCTTTGGTGTCAAAATTTAGGTTTAAATAGGTTTTATGCCAAAATACCGTTTAATTAATAAGAAGGCTTCAATTTACGATATCGAGCATAACTTCTAATTTAGACCTTAAACTGATGTCAATTTTTTAGGACATGTTTATAAATCAGTAATAAAGGTTTTTGTCCTCTCACATTTTCAAAAATCTCGTTTTAATATCAAAAGGGCATAATGGTCAACTTTTAAGCAATTAACGGAAACACGCAATGACCTAGGATTTCTAAGGAACCAAGTTGTATAACCTCAGAGGGTTATACTAACATGTAATATGGTCCTAATGGAATCCTAAGGCATATCTAAACTAAGCTAAATCGGGTCAGAACTGAAAGTCAAAGCAAAAGTCTACTTTTGCGACTTTCGGTTCCGAACCGAGCCTAAACTCAGAATTGTCGGGTTGAACATGCTTAGACATGTTCTTACATTATTTACCAAGTTATTTTAGTGTTAAAACATGTTCCTTAACTTCTACATTATCAGTTATTAATTTATTTGCAAAAATTGCTTCTGTTGACTTTTTAATATTAAGTTTGACCCGACAATTGACCAAGTTAGAGTGGAAATCAGTAAGTGCCCTTTTAAGGGTTTATTACCTGCATAATTACCAACTCATAGCCACTTTCAATTCGAATAATGGCTGGACCGTTAGTGATTAATCACTAAGTCAAAGCTTAATTACGATGGCTTTGACTTTCGGTCATTAAACTAATAAAACTTGAACTTAGGAGGCTAAGATTACTTACAAGAGTACTTAGCATGAAAATACAATAGAGGAAAACTTCCTAGAGCTCCAAGGGACTCCAGAGAATGAGTTTGAATGAGAAATTTGAGAGTGCAAATGAACAAGTGCAACAACAAGTGCTTATATAGCCAATTTTACTTCACAAGATCACTCCACATGCCCCTATAAATGATTCCTGATGATTCCAGATGTCCCTATTGCATGAAAATCTGTTGGCTCAGTCCCTGGAATCGAAAACAAGCTTTCTAAGGTCGTGGAACAGGCTGAACTTGCAGCTGTCCTTATCTGTCTGTTAGTGGCACTTTCACGCGGCCCGCGTAAGCCTAGGTCTTGGCTTACGCTGCCTGCGAGGATCTTGTATACCGGGAAAAATCTTTTAAACTTTGTATTTTTGGTCCCTGGTCCATTTAAACTTTTTTTAGCTTTCATTTATTGCATTATGGACCCCCATAGTTAACTTTTAAGGACCTTGGGTTATAAACTAACTCCATTAAGCTCCCGGTTTGTTGCAATATCACCCGAAAAGCCTTGTTTTCATTGAAACTCCTCAAAATTAATATCTAATATTCTTGTGAGCGAAATATTAAATTATTTACAATTTTTTTGGGTTCGTTAAAGGTCACTCAGAAGTAATATTAACATGTTGACACTTTTAACCCCTATGTTTCGTAAGATCCTTATTTTAAGCACAAACGACTTACAATGTTCGACAAATTATTCATTAAAGAATACGAACGTCGTATGAGGTCAATCAGAGGCACAAGAATGGCATGTCGACACTTTGGATCCTCTTACTAACATATTTACATTTTTTAACAACTTTAGTCCCTCGGAAACAATTCCCTTCACGTTTAAAGTCCATGACACATGTCTTTATTATATTGGTCGTGATTTTACGAGGTGTTACAATGATGTAATCGACGAACTGTTGAGCACTGTTGAGAGATTCAGGGACAAACTGTTGAGTATTGTTGAGAGATTCAGGTTGAAGGTTTAGAAATGTTGAGAGATCTGGATCTAATCAGAGGTTGGAGAGAGTGGATGTGAAAGTTTTTATTAAATGTAGTGTAATTTATGATTGAAGTCCGATGGTACAGGGAATCATGTAAGCGAGTTTTTTTAAAAGTTGTTTGTTATTTACAAAATTGCCCCCTGTTCACATTGGTTCTCGCGGTTCTCGCAATAAAGATGGTTCTCGCAATAAAGATGGTTCTCGCATGAACCCCACCCTATATATATATATATATATATATAGGGTTGGGATTTAGAGAAAACGGTAGAAAGTGTGAGAACGGTGAGAACGCTTATGGATCGTCAGATCAAAACAATCTATGAACTAGATTGGGGCGGTGGCGTTTTCGTAAATAACATCAATTTTATTACGTGGACGCGCTTTATTAAGGGTAAAAGGGTCTTTTGACTTCTCCACACAAAACGTCATCTCATGAAAATAAAACGCCAAACAAAAATCACACACCATTCTAACTAAAAACGCCATTAGATATAAAACGCCAAACTTAATTATAATAAAATCCCACCTAAAAAAACGCCAAAAATCCTATATATACAACATATCAGACCTTCAATTAAAAACACACAAAAAACACCAAACGCCATATTTAATATATACCATTCGTCTTAGAAACGCCAAAAAACCCAAACATCAAATATCCTCTAAACCAAAACGTTTATTTGAAATTCAGTTTGGTTGTCGGTAAGGTTTCGCTCAATGTAATGGACAAAATCCATAAGTAAGAATATTGTCCATTTCATTGAGTAAAATCTTATTGACTTTATCCTCAACTTCCATCCAATTTATAACGCCAAAACATACAAAAACATTATTGAGGTTTGTTGTCAATAAAGTTTAGCTGTATGAGGTAAACAACATTGTCAGTTATCTTTCTTAACCGAGGATTAACAATGTTGTCCATCTCATACAGCAAAACATTATTGATTTTAGCATGTTCAAATTTTGAGGTTTAAGGTGCTTTTATTTGGTGGCATTCTTTTTATCGGTAAAACGCCAAAATTAAAAAATCAAACATCGTTCATTGAAAAATTCAAGATTGTTGGCTGAAGGGTCTAAACTCAATAACATTTTGCTGCATTTGATGGACAAATCTTCAAGAAAAAGATGCTGATGTCAGACTTTGTGCTTCCAAACAGCCACAAAAAAACTACTTGAAAAACAAAAAAACAAAATGAATCATACGAAAGTCAAACCAGCCAGTTAAGATGATTCAAAAAAGAAGAAAGAGACTGGTGACAGTGAATATTTGGAAGATCAATTGTTTATATATTTTTTTTAATTTTCTTTTTCAGTTGATTGTTATATAATAAAACGCCATATATAATAAAAACGCCAGGCAGCCAAACTGCTTGTTAAAACGCTATCATGCCGTAAAACGCCCCGAAAAACTCTCAAACTATAATAAAATTACTTTGGAAAAGTATTATAAAAAGCCCAAAAAATAAAAAAATAAAACTTCAAAATGTAACTAGAAACAGTAACTACAAAACAGTAAAAATGAAGAGACGGAAAATTTATTATATTAGAATCTAAAACGCCAAACTTGAAAGACGGGACGTGTTACAGACTTCAGAGAAAAAAGCTTATAAAAAACAATAATTACAAACAGTAACTGAAACGACGAATACTTTATTATAATAATGCACCGCCTAACCTATGCCGCCAAAAGAAATCCTATAAAATAATAACTCTCAGCAACTTCCATTTAATCAAACAAAAAAACAAACGCCAAATACTACTAAATACCACTCACTTTAAAACGCCAAAAAATTAAAAAAAATCAAAGATGGCTAATATGCTATCTTGGATATTCAGTATTGTTCTTCATGAAGTTTCACTGAATGGATTGTTAGCTGAGAGGAGTAACTCAGAAAGATTTTGCTGCATGAAATGGACAAATCTTCAAGAAAAAGATACTTATAACAATCGAATGTCATTTTGTGTTCTTTGTTCTTGAATAAGGCTTGGATGAGGAAAAAGATCAATGACACTGAAGAGGGGGATGATTATAAAGATGAAGATCAAGATCAAGATGAAGAAAAAGTGAAAAACCCACCCACACGTCATAGATCTATGTACCCAAACATCCACAAAAAGCCACTTCAACAGACGAGCAGGCAAAATAATCAAACCGATGGGTTTGTTAAGTTTTACATAAAACGACATATATTTGGTGACAGTTCTTGTACTATTAAAGAAGAGAGAGGCTGGTGACAGTGAAAATTGTGAAGAGAGATCCGATTATGATTTTTAATTTATTTTCTTCGCTTCTATTTTTTTCCCCTGTGGTTGTAATATAATTTTACAATTGTAAAACGCCAAGATACCACAAACGCCAAAATGTATATAAAAAATAATAGAACAATGGGCCATCTTGTTTAAAACGTCTTGAAAAAACGCCATTCAGATAGATTTCCTGACCCCCCCCCCCCCGGGGTTCCAATGGCATACGATTTGAAAAACGACATAAACGCCAAAATGTTAATACAATGAAACCATTAAATCGCCGTTAATTATTGAATTTTGTTAATGCCAAAAATCTTAAACCCCAAAAAATAAAACAATATTGGGAAAAGCGAAACTGGAAAAGTAGAAGATAAAAGGACAAAAAAGCCCCTCCGCCCTTCTCTATGCCGCGTGACACGTGTTGGACCAGGATGCGTTCTCACCGTTCTCACACTTTTGAGCGTTTTCTCTTGATCCCGTTTCTCTCTCTCTCTATATATATATATATATAGGGGATGGTTATCTTGAGAACGCTAAATATTGCGAGAACCGTGAGAACGAATGAAAAAACCAATCAAAACCGATTTTTTTAACACAAACCTCATTGTAATTAAAATACATCAAAAAAGAATTTACAGCATCAAATAATTCATTTGTCCTCTCAAAATCACTCTTACTAGATATGTGTAAATGACAAACTTACACATGTGTAAATTTTCTTTATTTACGAATTCACGTAAATTTAAAGGTGTAAATTTAATTTCTAACGTTGTATTCGAACAATAATGATAAGTGTAAAAATAAATTTTGAAATTGAACTGTTTTTGACCAAGTTCTCGTGTTTTTTCATTCGTTCTCACGGTTCTCGCGCTATTTAGCGTTCTCATTTAAACCCTCCCCTATATATATATATATATATATATATATATATATATATAGGGGAAAGATAAATCTAAAACCCATATGAGTTGAGAAAACCCAAATAAACCCTATGTAACATTTTTATTTTTTTCTAAAAAAACAGGAAATGTAATATAAATGTACATAGGCCTATTTATGAAAAAAATGAAAAAAAAAAACGCTTTTGATTATGTAACCTGAAATTTGTAACATTTTTTTTTAAAAACTACTCGGTATTTTTTTGTGTTTCTTTTTTAAAAATGTTCAACTTTATGTATATTACATTTCCTATTTTTTTAAAGGTTTCTTGAGTTTACATGGGTTTTCTACAAAGGTTTCTTGAGTTTACACAACTCACATGGGTTTTCTCTGTATGAGTGAACAACATCCTTGATTGTGAACTGTGTGAACCAATCTCATCCGTTCATTTGATTAGATGATGAAAAGGTTAAGATCGTAATTATACTTTTAATCTTTTATCTTTCATTATATTTCTTTAATGATTTGCAGTTACCATATCCTTAATTTTCGGAATTTTTTAGGAGTTTTTTTACAGTCATTGATCAATCCAGTATTTTCTTAATTTTGTTATCATCCTCTTCTTTTCTTTTTTTTGCTAACTTACGAAGATTAATTATAGATCTCCATAGATTATATCAAAGATTATATCATATCTTCATCGGTATATTAGAGGTTCTTCTGTATCGTCCTATTTTTTTAATCCAATTACGAAGATCATTATGGGAGTCGATAATATTGTAATTCTACAATTTTTTTTTAAATTTGTTTCGAATATGATTGTCAATTACATGTCCTATTTCTTAGGAATATTTACGAGATCTCAGTTGATTATATTCAAGATTCTATCATATATTCAACTAATAATTTCGAATTCAATCCTGCTAATAGTTTTTTTCTATCAAATCACGACATCGATCATGGAGGATGCTCATACTAGTGACTCTAATAGACAAGACGCAATACAACAATCAGATTTGAATCCAGTTTTTTACACAACCATGAATCGTCCAGGTTTAGTATTGTTATCTGTTTTGTTCAGTAGTTTAAGGAATCGTCCAGGTTTATGTGATCAGTGCCCGGTTCATCGCATTTTATTTGATTAGTTTCTATCTCTGAATCGTCCAGGTTTATGTTATAGTGTCCGGTTCATCGAATTTTATGATTTTCATTCCGTTTGTTGATTTATGTTTTAAGTGTTAACGTGTATTCAAGTTTTATAGAATTATGAATGAGGTATTGGATCCTAGTATATTAGAATGTCTTGTTTTCAGATATATTGGATTAACTGAATATTTTTGGTTAAGATAACAGTTGCATGTACACATATGTACTGATCATACATGTAACCACATATCTTATTGATTTCACTACTTATTATTTTTTGTGTAATCCAATATCTGCTTTGTTACGTCGGGGTTATTGAAAGCATGTAATTTTTTTGTTGCCAGCTATTTTTATGATATACTAATTTGTATAACAAACTTCCTGAAGCTTAATTAATTATACTTGCGTGTTCTATTAATGATCAGAGTCAGTTGCTAGCAACGTATACGAAACACCTAATGGCAGTAGGTATTGGACGCCAGTTGTTCCGCCCGGTTTCAAACCCTTTGTCAATGCGAGATTAGTTCGATGGAAGCTGCAATTGCAATGTACGAGGAATATGCACAACTAGCAGCTTTTTCACGGTTGGGTACATCTAAGAAAGAAAAAATCGGCGATAAAAAATAACAAATCTGTGATATGTCTTGTGTTCTAGAGCCAACAAACCTAAAGGCACCGACGGTCAACCATCTGAGGTTGATACTATTTCCCCCAAACGATGCTCAAACATAAAAGTTACAGACTGTAAGCCTGTGTAAAATTTAAACGTCTGAAAGATACAGATGAGGTTGAATTATAAGACTGGGTAGAACAACACAACCATGGGTTTACGTCTCCTGAAAATCTTGATTTAACGCTAAAGAAAAGGAAACTTTATTTTTCCAGTCAAGAGTTCATAGCAAAATGTCGTAATGCTAACATTGGTCCCACGAAATCCCACAGACTTCAGGAGGTCATAAAAGGTGGCCATCATAACGTACACGACACGGTTATGGACTATAAAAATTATGGGAGAGATATTCGAGATTTCATCAGCGAAAGAGACGCCCAAATGTTAGTTGACAAAATGAACGCAACATGTAAGAACAAAGAAAATTATACTTTCAATACCCATATTGTTGATACGGAACTCCAGTTGCTATTTTGGTGAGATAATGTTTCGAAAATGAATTACGAAGCATTTGGGGATGTTTTGGCTTTTGATGCAATGTACCACACGAATATGTAAGTTATAAACTCACGTATTCTAACTCTTTAGTTAATTACATTGTTTTTTTATAAATTAATTTTTTTACAAGTACGGTATGATTTTTGTTCCATTCACTGGCGTTGATCATCACAAAAAAATGCATGATTTTTGGTGCTGGCTTGCTTCATAACGAGACAATCGAGTCATACACATGGCTTCTACAAAAATTTCTTCAAGCTCATAATGGCAGACAACCTCTTTTGGTACTAACCGATCAAGACTGTGCCATGAAACAAGCAGTTAACAACGTATTTGACAAGTCGCATCATAGACTATGTATGTGGCATATAGTTCAAAAGATACCATCTAAGGTATTTATTTCTAAACTTTCTGATGATAAGCTATTTGTACAATTGTGTACAAGTAGTATCATACATTGGCGTTCATTTGATGATTACTTTTTATTTGACCTTATACGTGTGTGTAACCTAAATTTGATCACCTTTTCATTTTTTTTACAAAATACAGATCAAGGGAGACAACTTGACAAATATCGAAATAAAAGAGAAGTTTCACAAGCTTGTTTGGAACGTCTACGTAAATTCTGAAACATTTGAGAAAAGGTGGAATTTATTGATCACCGAATATGGGTTAGAGTCCCATAAATGGTTGACAGAGATGTTTTCAATTCGGGAGCAATGGATTCCAGGATACTTCGCAAAATGCCCATGTGCACTTTAATGAAAACGACATCCAGATGTGAAAGTGCAAACCATATGTTTAAAGCAGACTCGAGCGCCCATAATACATTGGTTCAATTCATGTTGTGTTATGATACGTCCATCGATGGGTTAAGAAACAAGCAACGGGAACTTTGTAATCATACTGAGACCACCAACCCAGAAAAATACAAAACAAGCTACAGGATCGAACGTCATGCAAACGTCATTTACACAAGGAAAATTTTCTACGAGGTTCAAAGGGAAATTTTCAAGGGTACAGAATGTAGCTACATTGCGGAACGGTCCCTGGTAGATGGCATTCATTGTTTTACAGTTGCTCATCTAGATCACCAAAAGGAAGTTGTTAACGAGTTCAAGGTTAGCCAACTATCACTAGTTACTAATATGATTACCTAATTCTATCTTTAGCTATTTTAATCAGTGTGTATATTTTATTGTACACCAATGTTTGACATTTAATCCAGACTAACTAACCAGCTTCTCAACCACTTTTATTAGGTGACCATTAACAAGGAAGACCTGTCGGTTTCTTGTGTTTGCAATGGTTTCACCCGAGATGGATTTCTTTGCCGCCACGTGTTTTGTGTCTTCAAAAGTCATAATATTCAAGAGATCCCAGCCAGATACATTCATCCGAGATGGAGACGAAATGCTCTTCCGAGTATTGTCCATATTATGGAGAACAGGTTATCCGTGGACCAATCTAGGAGTGCAGTATTATGGCGCAAAATCTTAGATAACATGGACATGTGTAGAGATCACGTACGGGGTAACATTGATAAACCGGGGGAACTAGATTCACAGGTTCAGGCACTTAAAAATAAGATTTTCGCTGAAGTTCCATATGATCCAGAAATAAATAAAAAGGGTGTAGCAATTCAGGAAATTATTGCCCACACTAAACCGGACGAGATCTCGTGTACGGAACCAAAGAAAATACGTAACAAGGGTTGCGGGAAGCACAAAAGACTGATAGGTCCACATGAAAAAGCAATAAAAGTTATCAAGAAGCCATGAAGGAAATGTAATTATTGCGGAAAACGAGTTAGAAAACACGATAAAAGGAATTGCCCTTTTAAAAAAAGGGAAGCCAACTAAGGATGACTCATCTACAGACGAGGACGATGAGGAAGACGAAGATGAGGAAGACATGGAGATAGAATTGGACGAATCAGATAGGGACAGCAATGCTAGCGATTTTTAGTATATTCATCCAAAGAAACTACCTTTTTAAACTTCTTTTCGTTAACTTTGATTATTTAAACACTTACATTGGTGATTGTTTTAGATGATTTGCTACTTTCTATGATTATCTTTTGTTACTTCACGTTTTTATTTGTTTTACAATGTTTTTCTAATTATCTTTGTAACAACTCCAACTATGTCAGCGTTTTTTTGAATAAAAACCTTCGGAACCAAAAGCATTACACCTCTTTTATACAGTGTTTTAACTAAGCAATATTGATAACCTGTCAAACTGTTACTTAACCGAAGAATTACACCTGTGTACACATGTTTCTTTTTCTACGTACTTACATATATATACACTAGCGTATTTCATTTAACAACCGTTTGTTAGTTTTGTTCAAAGACACTGAACAGATGAAATCTTGAAGCCATAAACACGTACATGTGTGTATATTCATACACCAAAATCCAACAAGTACACACATGTTTACAGCAGCTACAAATACAACGTAAACCTACATATACACTAGTGTATTTACACATGTTACATATATGTACTTATCGCTTATAGAGTTGTGTTTTTTCATACATTTTCGGTTTTTAAGTACATCTGCATTGTCAATCTCCTAACAATGGATTAAACAAAAAACATACCAATTCCATACACAAAAAAAGATTACCAACATTGTCACAAACAAGAAAGTTGGAATTCTAAACAACCATAAACCAAAGCAATTTGACTTCCAAGTTCCTTCAAAGAACAATAACATCCACAACGTATTAAACCTGAAACCCTTCTGCCAAGTTCCATGCGATGGCTTCACCATTACTTCATCGCGCCGCTTGTTTGCATGGGAACAAACAATCTTGCAAGCATACTTTTTCCTTAATCTTGTTAGACTAGACTTTTTTTTACGTATGCGCAAGAGGAAACCCACTGTCCCATTTTAAGTCCGTTTCTCCGAACCAGGTCTCCATGTGACGCATGGCGAAAACTCCACAATCCACACTATTTCCTACTGTGGCCCACTCTATCTCCAGCCTTTTCGGTATTACTGGCTCAAACTCCAAACATTTCGGATGACTCACGGATCTCAAGTATTTGATGAAAACATCTTTCTGTGTTTAAAGTAAACATAAACCACTTTAACAACTGTATACACATGCGTACGTTTGGAGTTTGAATGGTTACTTACCACTTCATACGGTGTCGTCTTCTTGAAAAAATCAGAATTATCCGAAAACTCGATGAAGCTCTCACTAGCATGCATGTTGTCAATTATACTTATTGCCAACTTTTCCATGTCAAAGCTCGCCAGATAAAAGTGATGGTTTTCCAGTATTCGGAAAACGATCACCCTATAACCTGCCAGCTTCACAAGTGAAGCATCCTTATTTAGCACCATCAACAACGCACTGCTGAACTTATCCAACCGACCCTTGTCATCGTAATTCGTGTTACATAAGACGTCATCATTCTACATTATTAATTTAACAAACAATCAATACCTGAACTTTTTTTTTCCAAAAGTAATTAAAAAAAATTAGAAACATAAGTAACCTAAATACTTACAAAACAAACCGTGTGGCAGAAAAGACGGCGACTTTCACCATTTTTGTTGTAAACCTCTTTGCTTTTCCCCTTTGTCCCCTTTGTACCGTTGACTTCTTCGTAATTTAGGACTGACGCAAAGCAGTTGATAACCGCATCTCCCATCCACACACTGGGCTCAAAATCTTTTAGTTGAAAGTACATAAGACCGATGCCAGACTCCGTCAGGAACACGTGTCTCCTGAACAGTACAATACATATAGATTTTCTTACTTTAATACACTAGTGTATAAGCCACTACAACTCAAAAAGATCAGCTATTAGTCATTGAAATACCAAACTCATTTACGTTATCCGTTTAATACACTTAGTCTTATAAACTGTAGGTCCCGATACGGATCATCGGACTACTACGAGATCTTGTTTCGGATGCCGGAACAGGTGCAGAATCCCTGTTACGACACAAACCAAGCGAGAGATAAAAACACAACACAAAGATTCAATGTTTAACACTTGTATATTGATATCGACAGAGTTTTGGTTACAAGATGATACAATAAGTAAAACACTAAACTCTCTCTGATATACACTCTCTGTCTTCTGTGTATGCTCTCCCAGTTCTCTGTTTTATCTGATCTGCAAGAGGGCTTTATATAGGCAACCATCTGAGAACCCTACGAAGAACATATGGGCCCAAGTAGAAGCCCACAAGAACCTTAAACTCACAAAGAATGTGGTACTTCATAGGGACTATAATTAGCGAATAACCAACATACGAAGAATGGTTCTTCGTTAGATGATTACATGGTGAAACACCACACTATTCTTTGTGGATATCATTTGACGAAGAACTTATCTCATGAATAACCTTCTTCGTGGGTTGCATGGCTGTGCATGTTCTTCGTATGCTATTGTTCTTCGTGGAGACCATTATCAGCAAACAACTATTCCAACAATCATGCAGACATCATGCAGAATCATGTAGACTTGCAGATCGATTCGTAACTAAAAACAATGACATGATCGATCCGAAACTTGATGGAGGATATCGAGTTTCGGTCTTTATCTCGTAAAGTAGACGAACCGAAAGAGCCGTATCCACAAAATATGCATCAACAATCTCCCCCTTGGATGCTGCTCGTGATGGTTCGTCTTCATATTGTTGTCGGATCTTCGGATATCTTCACTTGGAACAAACAGGAGGTGCATCAACAAACTCTCCCTTGGATGTTGCTCGTGAGACGTTGATCTTCAAATCTTTATATCATTGTGGAGTTGATGAGTGGTCAGCTGCAACTCGATCATCTTGATCTTCTGATTGCGTCCATGTCGTGTCTTCATTCCAAAGCTTATCTCTAACAAGTTCTCTTCGCCTTTAGCTTGTTCGGATGTCACATCTTCTTGTGGAAGATATAAGACATGAATCTTCAAAAGCTTCAGACGTGCTGCAGGCGCATACATTTTGATTTGAATCTATCCTGTTGACCCGATCAAAAACCATAACAACCAAATTTTGGCACATTTTTCATCTTGTCAAATTTTTCAACTTCATTCAACCACATTCTTTCACCATCATTCCTTCATCGGACTTTTTGTCTTCTTTTCTCCTCTCTCCATCAAAGGCAACAATTTTCTCCTAAATGTAACAATGTTTCGGAGCCTTATGCCGCCGATCTTCTGCATGGACGCTCCACTATCAACAATCCTAAAACTATCAGTAATTCCTCTTGGAACATCCTGCACACTCATTCAAAGATTAGTTGGAGAGGGGGACCCAAGCCTTCACAGACTTGGGTCGTCCGTCATCATCAAGAATTGTGACATCCATTTCCTGATGATTCGGAATTGATGTAGCTCCCCCTGAAATAGTTACTGGTTTTGGTTTCCAAACTGTTTTTGTTTTTCATTTTTAACTTCTAATTTAACAGACTGTGTTTGGATAACCTCTGGTTTCAAAGCCTTTTCAACTTCTTTTCTTTGTTTCCTTTTCTGTTTGTTTTCCCGTTGTTTAACAAGACGAGGGTCCTGTTTTGGTGAACCATATCTTTTATGGTAATTGTTACCACGGGGGGCATCAACTTTTTCCTTTCCTTTCGTGAGATATGGACAGTTTTTTACAATGTTCCCATACTCACCGCATTCAAAACATGATCTCCGCTCAAAAAACCTTAGAGTATCATAACTGTAGGAGCTTGATGATGAACTTCGTGATCTTGAGGTACTTTGTCCTACATCACAACAGTTTGTGTGTTGTGTGTAGTTGTTTTGACTGTTTCTTTTCAAAATTTTCTTTTGCATAACAAAAACTGTGTTGGATTTGTTTTCAAAAGATTCAATTTTATCCGTCCCTCGGGATTTCATAAAGTTCACCTTCTGAACCTTCTTCTTGTTTTGGCTTTATTTTCCTTTTCCCTTTCCTTGGTGAACGTGACTTTGCTTTGGTTGATTTTTTTGTGGTTGCAATTTTTTATTCCCATATTTCTTTCTAACTTCGGATTTTGGGATATGAGCACACTGAGTTACTACAACTCCTGGGCTCGACTTTCCCAAAAACTTACTGGTAGAATCTTCAAAAACTTTATTAATCAAGGATTGATTGACATTCTTGATTGGGAAATCTTTGTCTGAATATATTTTATCAGATCCAATCAACGTGTAAAGCAAATTCACGCTTTCACAACTCTCAGACTCTTGTGCAGACGTGGACTCAACCAGAACAGTCTTAGCAGGTTTTGCGGGAGGATCACATAGAATATGATTCTCAAGAGGTATGTCCTCTTGTTTGATTACCGCATCAGGCTATGCTGAGTCAGTATCATCGGATTCATCATCTGAAGAATCAACATCCTCAACAATGACTGGAGGATCCTGATTTTGTTCAGCAGTTGATACTTTCGTATCTGCTGACATATCCGAATCTGATGATACTTCTTGTAACCAAGTCCAGCTGCGAATTCCTCAACATCTAAAGGAACAGATTGCTCAAAGTGAGGCTTATTCTCCTCATCAGGCATAGCGGTATAATTGTGTCCAACAGGTGGAGGACACTTCTTATATCCAATGCACGTGACATCTTCTTTCTTTTTCTGTATGTCAATGATGTGATCCATCACATACCTCGAGTTTGAATAACTATCTAACTTAAGCTGGATCGCCTCACTTTCACACTTAACACAGGTCAATTCTTTTTATGTTTCCTCGAGCCTATTGATGTAATTATTTATTGCAGTTTGTTTTCTTGAAACCATTTTCTTCAGCTCGGAATTATCTTCTTTTAATGTGTCAATTACCTTTTTAAACTCCTTTTCATGATTTTTATGAAACACGTTGGCCTCTGTGCACTTTGAAAGATCCACGATCAAACTTTGATTGTGGATAAATGTCACGTCGTAGTTGCTTTGCAAATCAACATATTTTCTTTGCAAATCAGACAATTTAGCATTTAACTCAACACAACTATCACACCTATCAGAACTTGGTTTATCGACACATACCTGACTGGATTCACTCTCAGATATTAACTCATTTGCCTCAAAATCAACAACCTCCCTCGATGATTCACATTCAAATCCATCCTCGCTTGAACTTGTAACATCTTCAACTGAACTACTGCCATGTTCAGAACTGTCATCATTTCCCGAGGACTCACCATCACTGACATTCTTGACAATTTCAGCATAAAACGCCATTCTTGTTTGACCACTGTTCTCTAACTGAACTGTCGGATCACAATCAATAGTAGATTTATCCCAAAGCTTGATTTTTGAAGATGGTACTGAACCCTTTTGATTATAAGAAATTTTCGCAATTAAACTCACTAGGGATGGAGTTGATGAGGATGGGGGTGTGGGAGACTGAGCTCATGAAGGGACTGGACCTGAACCTTTACTCGTATACATATCCGCATTAGGATCAGGTTTCCAACCATACATATCTGAACTCATAGTGAAATGAAAAATGAGCAACTTAAAAGGCAACTGTAAAGCTTCTGTGAACCTTCTATGAAACAACTGATATCCACTAAAAATTAGTGTTTACAAATAACTGACCATGAATAACTTTCCCTATCCAAGTTTAAATCCCATGAAAAATGAATGAGTATTGGTAAATTTGGCCCACAAATGAAACAAGATGGATAACTGGCCCAATGAAGTATTGAAACTCATGAAAAAACTTATAAGTTTTGTGAGTCAAGCCCAACTCCAACAAATTACCAGGACCAATTCTTCACAAATAATACTTCAGTTATAAAGCCCACGAATGATTAAGTCTACGAAAGAATGTTGTGTTTGAAAGCAGGCCCACGAAGAACTCTCTAAAGGAATAGGCCCAAGACAACCAAATTTAAAAACCCACAAATAACTGAATATTTTGTTGATTCCTCAAGTCCACGAAAAACAAAGTGTGTGAATAGGACGAAAAACTCAATCTTCGTGAAACATGGGTTCTTCGCCAAACTGAAAATTCGCAGATCGGTTTTCCGTTGAAGAGGGTTCTTCGCAGAACGGTAGGTGAGATCTTATCCAGATCTGGTGAAAGTATACTTCGCAGACCATACAAGACATGTCTCGTATTCAGATCATATCCTTCGCAAGTGCGTTGACGTCGTATAAACGACATGATTTTGTGTTCTCCCTCTCCTGGAGAGCTTGCATCAGAGAGAATCACTTATAAACAATAATACGATATTTGAATATCATATTGTTAAATGATATGTGAATTTTGAACATATGTTTTTGTTAATACGTATTAATTATATCTTTTTGTACAACTTTCAGCTTCAAAAAGTTCAGGCGGAATTAGAAAAAGAACGCGAGGCCCGACAAAAAATAGAATCCCGTTTCGAACAGTTTCAAGAAGAGCGCGAAAAAGAGCGGGCCGCCCAAGCGGCATGGCAAAAAGCTATGGAAGAAAAGCTCAAAAATATCGGAAATAAGTAAAAGCTCTCGTCTTGTTAAGTATTAGAATGTTAAAGATCGGGTTAGTTTTGAATGCTTTTAATTAGGATTTTTTGTGCGGTTTGGAATGTTTTAAAATTTTTGGAATGTTTGGAATGTTTCGGAATGTTGTTTTAATATTTTTAGAATTTTTTAGAATTTTCCTGCAATTATTTTTGGAATATAATAGTAATTTTGCTGCATTTTTTGCACAAAAATGGTTTTCTTTAATTTCTTTAATTTGTTAAAGTTTGTCACAAATCTGTAGCAAACAGCTGCAGGATTTTTTCCTGGTTTGTAGGAAATTTGTAGCAAACAGCTGCAGGATTTTTTCCTAGGTTTATAGGAATTTTGTCGTAACCTTTAAATTTTGTTTTTTTGGTTTGTAGGAATTTTGTCGTAACATTTAAATTTTTTTTTTTTTGTTTGTAGGAATTTTGTCGTAACCTTTAAATTTTGTTTTTTTTTTGTTTGTAGGAATTTTGTGGTAACCTTTAAATTTGTGTTTTTTTTTTTTTTTTGTTTGTAGAACTTTTGTCACAAAACTTAAAAAAAAACATTTTTTAAGTTGTAGGAAATTTGTCGCAAAATTAAAAACTATATTTTTTATTTGTAGGAAATTTGTAGCAAACTGTTAAGATAAAGTTTTATAATTTTGTAGGAATTTTGTCGTAAAATAAAAATAATTAGTAATTATTATGGATAATTTTTCTCATTAGTGTTATTAATTTTAAAAGTAAAATATCATAAAATAAAATACAAAAATAGGCATAATTGTGGAAGAATAGTAGGAAAAACATAAAAAACCGGTTTGTAGGTATTTTGTGGCAATGCTTGTGACAATAAATTTTTGTCGAAAATTTGTGAAAAATTTTGTCAGAATTTTGTAGCTAACCTGATTTTCGCCAAGCATATTTTGCACGAAAATTTTTGTAGCAAATCTGTAGATAAGACCAATTTTCTACAAATTTGCTACAAATTTGGCTATCACAAAGTAGGCACTTTTCTAGTAGTGGTAGGTGAAATCTTATCCATACGAAAAACACTCCGGTGACTTTTCCGGTGAGCTTGTTCGCCGGAAACAATGGTGAATTGGTTTTAAACTTCAAAACTCAACAATAAAAAGATACTTTCGATTATCTGTAGCCCTTTTAAAAAGTTTCAACCAAAAAACATCAACCGAAAATGACAAATTTCTGAGTTTTAAACCATATTTTAATCCAAAAAACTGGGTTTTGAGATTTTGTTCAATAAACCACCTTTTTTTAAAATGCTCAAAAACCTCACCGACAACTCGGTTTTCAACAAGAAATCGAGCCGTACGCTTTGATACCACTTGTAGGTCCCGATATGGATCGTCGGACTACTACGAGATCTTGTTTCGGATGCCGGAACAGGTGTGGAATCCCTATTACGACACAAACCGAGTGAGAGATAAAAACACAACACAAAGATTCAATGTTTAACACTTGTATATTGATATCGACAGAGTTTTGGTTACAAGATGATACAATAAGTAAAACACTAAAATCTCTCTGATATACACTCTATGTCTTCTGTGTGTGCATCCCAGTTCTCTGTTTTATCTGATCTGCAAGAGGGCTTTATATAGGCAACCATCTGAGAACCCTACGAAGAACATCTGGGCCCAAGTAGAAGCCCATGAAGAACCTTAAACTCATGAAGAATGTGGTACTTGGTAGGGACTATAATTAACGAATAACCAACATACGAAGAATGGTTCTTCGTTAGATGATTACATGGTGAAACACCAGTCTATTCTTCATGGATATCATTTGACGAAGAACTTATCCCACGAATAACCTTCTTCGTGGGTTGCATGGCTGTGCATGTTCTTCGTATGTTATTGTTCTTCGTGGAGACCATTATCAGTAAACAACTATTCACGCAATCATGCAGAATCATGTAGACTTGCAGATCGATTCGTAACTAAACAGCAAACAATGACATGATCGATCCAAAACTTGATGGAGGATATCGAGTTTCGGTCTTTATCTCGTAAAGTAGACGAACCAAAAGAGCCGTATTCACAAAATGTGCATCAACATAAACTTATGTTCATTTACGTAATCCGTATTCGACGTAATGTTCACTAGCGTACCCTCACGATGTTATTAGTGTAAGACACCCGCGTATCTCCATTTAAGTTCAATATTGTGCACCTATGTACATTTTATACACAATAATACGAAACTTTAATCAGATACCATGACATACACTTGTGTATACATATTCATTTATAGCAGCAGACACCAACCTAAAGGTCATAAACTCCAAAATAAAATCCAGACATCAAAAACCTATTCAATAATGATAACCCGTCAAACTGTTTCTTACCCGTTTGAACCAACAACTTCGGCTGCTTCTTTTTTTCCCTGCCCTCTTTCGTAACAACCTTCCTGCCTTTCTTCTTCGGAGTTGCAACTCTGTACAAGGAAATTTAAAAACAAAACATGTGTCTCAAAAGTTTGTCTATCACAGCAAACATATTTTAAAAACAAATATGATGAAAAAAATACATACCGCGTTTCTTTTCCACGAGCGGACAGGTGTCTCCAAACAATGCTATCTTTAGATTTCATCCATGACTTAATGTCCACAGCTCATAACAGAAACAGTGATTTCCCGTACTTCGAAATCTGATTTTTTCTTTTACCTTTACCACCAACATCAACTTCCGGCTCAACATTTTTCACAGTTTCCTCTCTCAACGCCAGCACCTCTTGTGTACATGGAAGAGGCTGAGAAAGCCCTGAGTCGAATGAAGGCATGTCGTCCCTCCGTTGCGTTTCGTACGCACCTGAAAGAACATCTTCGAGTACATCCGTGTACACAATAACATTCTGTGTAAAAGTCGACGCAACAAGAGGAGTCGAGAACTCATCTACCTCGTCGACCCCACTATTCTTGTTTCCTTTCATACTAACATCATCTACACACATTTAACGGACATAATACATATGAATTTTGCTAAATTAGTTTAAATAACGTCTATGTACACAAACATCAAAACACATACCTTTCTTCCGTCCTACATCTGATTTCACACCAGACGGTTCACCCTTATCATCCACAACACTTTTGTTAAACATCATTTTGTACCGTTCCAGTACAGGCAGCAAGCACACGCTATTCGGGAAACGAGCGGCAAGTTGGCCAACAGCTTCCTCCAACCTCCTTTTTAACCCATCCGCCTCGTCGAACATCCGAAACACTCCAGATACACAATCCTAACAGTAACAATCAAAATTTTATTTTTATTTAAAATACTAATTTAATGTGACCACCAACAATAGTATTAACAATGTACACTATGAATGTAACATATTCTTTGATAACAACATCAACATACCTCAACCGACATCCCATCAAAACCCGCACGTCTGTTTCGATAGATCTACCACCTCGTCTTCACTTAAATGTTCGTACTCTTGGTCATCAACGTACAACTCTCTAACATCACCAAGTCAAAACCCCCCGTTCTTGATCTCCAAGTCTTTCCGCAAACTTATCATATCTTTTGTCCAAAAGCTGATCGGAGGTTCCAAACGATCTCCTACAAATCCTAGACACGTGGTGCTGTCCAGGTAAAGCAACTACACATACAATAAAAAAACACATTATATATACTATGAATTACACAAGTGTACATTACAAACTACATGGGTGTATTTCAAGGTAACGCGTCGTACCACCAAAACAGTCAGCGGCCCCCGGAAAAACGAATCGCGGTCACTTTTGTCCCAATCACTTTTACAGACCCTAATAGTGTCCATAATCAACTGGCACCAATCGTGCTCTTTAAATTCTTTTGAAAGATAGAACCAACGAAGCATTGTATACATCGCGTGCCCGTTCTTCGTGCTTGCTATCATAGTTGCTATGAATAGCATTGCAAAATCCATCTTGAACATCTCTTCGTCTTCATAACAATTTTCTCTAATCTTGTCGACGTTGTTCTTACAACTAATCGGGACTTTCACAAACCGGTTTTTCCATGCCTCCACAACTTTCTCAGCATCACTACACCCTTCCACATCCTTCACCACCTGTATCCCTCCGTACGGTACACCCATTATTCTATGAATGCATTCTTTATCAACTTTTATTTGTCGGTCCCCATGATTTATTTCCATCTTTTCGGTATCCAGCCTATCTACCACAAAATACGCCAGCGATGCATTGATGTCTGATACTTTGAGCTTCAGCATCTTTCCAAATCCCATTTTACGAACCACGTTTCGCTGCCACCTCGTCAAGAAACCAACAGCTTCGAACATTTTGTAAAACCTAGCACTCACCAAAATATTACTTCTAAGGTTTGATGGCCACTTAACCCTAAAGATTAAAGATTTATTATGTGATATAGACACTCACCAAAATCTAAAACCTAGCACGACTCTATTATGTGATAAAGACCGTCACCAAGATTCATGCGAAGTAATAAACAATATTCAAACAATATTAAGCATGCAAACACATCTAATCAATCGAACAAGTCGCCTACAATTCATAAACAATCCATAAAAATCAACTATCCATTATAAAAAACGCAACTTTAGCAAACAATCATCCAAGTCTAGGTAGTAAAAGAAAATTAGCCCAGAATCATAGCCAAGAACGGAAATAATAAACAAGTCTCAAATAACAAAGAAGTCATAGTATCAAGTTTCAGAACAAAAAGTAAAACAAACCGAATAATAACTCGTTGCATAATCGACCCCTTTTAAACTGATGTCTCTCCTCAAAATATTAATAGGGCCACCCTCTATTCTTCCAAGAATGTTTAGATTATATGTATTGAAAAACCCCATACATCACAATTCACGTTTCATGGCCCATTATATGAATATTTGCGAAAATCACTTAGCTTCAATTCTTGCAAATATGCTCTCTAAATTTGTCCAATATGCTTCTCATAATGTTTTAGAATTCGTCCAAGATGGTTCCATTCAAAATACAATTTGGCTGCCTCCCTTTTAATAGAGTAAACTGCTAAATTCGTCCCTGAGGTTTGACTCAAATTGCTAGATCAGTCCAAAATCAAGTTTTGTTGCTAAAACAGTCTCTGAGCCTAGTTTCTGTTGCTATTTCAGTCCAATAAATTAACACCGTTAGAACCTCCGTTAATGAATGGGTAAAACTGCTAAATTCGTCCCTGAGGTTTGATTCAAGTTGCTAGATCAGTCCAAAATCAAGTTTTTTGAATTTGTTAATTATAAACTTATTTAGGTATATACTTTTTCTAGACTTGCATTAATTTTTTGAATTTGTTAATTATAAACTTATTTAGATTATAAACTTATTTAGGTATATAATTTGCAAGTCTAGAAAAATTATTTGTTAGTTATTTTGATTATTATTATTATTATTATTATCATTA
The DNA here is from genome assembly GCA_030545235.1 of Helianthus tuberosus. Lineage (NCBI taxonomy): Eukaryota > Viridiplantae > Streptophyta > Magnoliopsida > Asterales > Asteraceae > Helianthus > Helianthus tuberosus. The sequence goes on along the minus strand of CM060387.1, from coordinate 130,963,261 downwards.
AATGTTTACTAATTATATACTTAAGTATTTAAATAAGATAATACTTAATTTAAATAAAATTAGTTTTAAAAATATAAATGTAGCTTTTTTGAAGAGCGCAATTTAACCGGCCCAGCCTTAAATACTGATTTTATTTTGATGTTGTTATTGTTGTTGTTGTTGTTACCATGTAAATATTTAGTATTTATTTAAGGATTTAAATAAGACAACAGTTAATTTAAACAATATTTAGTTATGAAAAATACAAACATTATATGTAAATTTAAATATTAAGAAATTAACATAATTTTTATTTATTTTTATTTAAATCATAATATTTAATGTTTAATATTTATCAATTATTTTAATTTAATATTTGTATTATAAAGTTCTTTTATTCATTTTTTCTACTTAATTAAGTGGTTTCGTATTTAATAATACTTATCATTCAGGTGAGATCGGACAACATGTCGTGCCAGAACAAGTCTCATAAAAAGGATTATTTTGGTTTGAGTCAAAATACTGGTTTGACCCGAACCCATTTTAAATCGTAATACTGGTTTGACCCAAACCCGTTTTGACTCAAACCAAAATAATCCTTTTTATGAGACTTGTTCTGGCACGACATGTTGTCCGACCTCACCTGAATGATAAGTATTATTAAATACGAAACCACTTAATTAAGTAGAAAAAATGAATAAAAGAACTTTATAATACAAATATTAAATTAAAATAATTGATAAATATTAAACATTAAATATTACGATTTAAATAAAAATTATGTTAATTTCTTAATATTTAAATTTACATATAATGTTTGTATTTTTCATAACTAAATATTGTTTAAATTAACTGTTGTCTTATTTAAATCCTTAAATAAATACTAAATATTTACATGGTAACAACAACAACAATAACAACATCAAAATAAAATCAGTATTTAAGGCTGGGCCGGTTAAATTGCGCTCTTCAAAAAAGCTACATTTATATTTTTAAAACTAATTTTATTTAAATTAAGTATTATCTTATTTAAATACTTAAGTATATAATTAGTAAACATTTAATGATAATAATAATAATAATAATAATAATAATCAAAATAACTAACAAATAATTTTTCTAGACTTGCAAATTATCTATAATACTATAAAAAGGAGAAGTGATGTACAATATTGTAATTTTACCATGTTTACAAGTTATAAAGCACCATGTACAAGGATATGTAAGCCATTTTAGAGGGGTTTCATCCAAAATTTAAGACACTGTAGGGGTAGGGGTAATAAGGGGATTTCAACCTACATATTGAATGCTTCCGTTTCTAATGATTCATGTTCTGGTTCCTCATCGGCCATTATGAAAGAAAACCATAAGACAAAAATCCTACCTTCACCACAAGTCATGCCGATCTCCTCTGGTTATTCCAATCACAGATCTCCTCTGGTTATGCCGATCTTGAAAACACGCAGGGATTTGCAGTTTGAATTCGATTTTACGGTTTTTTAAGATGCACATCACCAGATCTAGGGTTACGAATTCTTTTTTTCACCTCCTTTCTCTTTGCCTCGTACCATCACAGGCGTGAAGGTGGTTGTTGCTACTGTTTCTGGCAATTTGGTAGGGTCGGTTTTCCTATTCTCTTTACTAAGTTGCACAGGGCTTCTCATTTTTGTTTCCATCAATTCATCTATTTCTAACCGAAAACCCTAACATCATCCCTTCTATCAAATCAACGATTGGTTCCAGAAAAAAACGCTTCAATACAACACAGGTATGATCAGTTGTCTTTGTTTCATCTCTTTGTTCACATTAGATCTCAAAGCTTTATTGTTTCGATCAAGGCTGTATTAGCACAAGGTTGTAAATTTATTGGATTACAAAAAAGGTATTAATTTGTGCTGATGGTTTCTGGTTTCTATTTGTGATAATGACACCATTTTTTTTTGTTTTGAAATCGCATTTTTATATGATTTGTTGTTTTATGCAATGTGTGTGTAGTGATACAACTTTTAGTTTAAGTTATCATACCTGGTTTTTTATTAGGGTTCTTGGTTAGTATTCACCAAAAACATACCAACACAGATTGATCAAGTTTTCTGGATTAATGTGCTAATAATATACTATTGTTGTTGATGATTTCAGGTGAAATACTTAAAAGGACCCAGAAAACCCCACAAGATGTAAGTTTTTATTTATGTTTTAGATTCGTAGAATTTATAGGTGTCATTTTCATCAGATTAATGGGCTGAAATTGCTATCTCTAAATGTTGGTGTGACATAAAAAAGTTAATTGAAGAAGAATTTCTGAAATTTTGAAGTTATTTTGTCATGGATGCAGGTTATTCCGGCCAGCGTAGAGTTAAGGTGGCTGAGAACAGTTTATACAATTAATATTGTGCGTGGGAACAGATTTGTTTAGCTTTTAGCTTTAGTTGGATTAGTTTTTTGGGTTTGTTTTAAATGCTGGAAATTTCAGAACCCTTAAGAAGAAGAAGAAGCGCAACCTCTTCTGCCATCGGTCCAACTCGGTGAGATTTCGAAGGAGGTCTTGAAGGCTTATGACGGCAACTATTCTCAAAAGCCTTCTCTTATGGCCATCGTAGGCCAGATCTATGATGTCTCACAACGTTGGTATAATAACATTAGGTTTAGTTTAATTTTCTATGTCCAATCTATAATAACACTTTCTGTGTTGATTTGTTGTTCTGGATACCGACTTATAGTCAAACTTAGGCTTTAGAACATGATATAGGGGAATTTTGGTGTATTATTTTGATTTACAATTTAGTAGTAGTGTTTTTACCATCTTAAAGTCAATTAAGGTATGCGGTTGCAAAGAAGATTTGAATTGTATACATTGTTTGGTTAGATCGTTGAGTGAAATTCTATTCTGAAACTACTTATAGAAATAGCTACACAAGCTTTAAAATTTTAAATATTAGGATTTCTTATTGGTAGGTTAGGTTAGCTGCAGGGCCGGCTCAACCATTTTGGTGGCCTAAGGCGAAGTAAAATCTTGTGGCCTTTTTCCCAAAAAATGTATGTGATTGTAAGTTAAACTTGAATGGCCCAAGTGTAATTATTTGAAAGATTGTGTTAAAATTTAAAAACAAGGAAAAATAATGGTGAACCAGGGATTCGAACCCAGGTCTCACCAACATCCATACATACACAAAACCACTACACTACCAACCATTAATCTGGTGATAACTCACACCCTAAATCTTTTATAAATGAACTGTGGTTCATCAAATTATGGAGGCCCTATAGTTTTGGTGGCCCAAGGCCCAAACCTCATTTGGCTTACCCTTGGGCCGGCCCTGGTTAGCTGTTGTCTTGCCTGTTTTTCAAGCCTATATTCATTGTTAATTCTTGTTTGAATGAAACTTGCAGGTTGATTTCTTTAAGATGATACGGTTGTGATTGATATATCTGGTGAGCCCCCAAATCCTTTTAATCTCTATTTTCATAAATTGGAATTGGTATAATTCGCTTAGAAGACCGGATTCCGTATTAATGAATTTGGTGACAAATCTTGTCATGGCATCTGTTTCTTGATTGCATAGGAATGTTTTTGTTCAGATAAAAAATATCGGTTGTGAATTGGATTGAAGGGCGTGGAAAGTCAGTTGTTTGTGAATAAGTTATTACTAAGGAGGTGGCGAGGAAGGTGCTAAAAACTACAGTGCCCACGCTTGTTAGAGAAAAACATGCTCTTGAACAGACAACCACAGCCTAGCCACGGTAAAGGAGTCACCAACCACTGCGAGATCTATGGTCAGAACCTTGTTGATGCTTTTCGCTTTTGTTCACTTGGTTGCAAGGTATAAACTCACTTCCTCTTTTGCACATTCTCAATCGGTTCGGTTATTTGATTAAGTAATCAGTGACAACCCGGGTTTTTTCCAAAGATGTCAAATGTTTACATAATTTTTCGGTGTTGGGTTGTCTATCATCAAATATTTTAGAATTTTTTGTCCAGTTGGGTTGGATGGGGTCACACGAGTCACACGTAAAAAAAATATATTTAATCTTCACTAGAAAATACATGATATAAATACTATATGCTTACATTTGCTCTGTATAGGCTTTATTTCTTATGGTGGAGGTTGTTCCAAATTATTGATTTGCGGTTGTTGTATGGTTTCTGTGTGCCTGTTCACACATCATAGCAGCTCGCAATATCTTTCTTGATGAACACTTAGTCCTCTCAGATTTTTTCTACCAGTTTGTTTATCTATATTAGAATAGTTTTTTCTATTAATAAACCAAGGCTTTTTTGTTTCTTTATTTTTTTAATAAAAATATTATAGTCTAATTGGTATATTGTATTTTCTATTCTATTCAGTTTGTACATCATACATTATGTTTAATGGATCAGCTTGCCAATCTACATCAAGATTCCTCCATGTTAACCTTCGAAGGTCAGAAGATTCAAGGATCTCAATACATTGTTTGTAAGGTTGCTTCTCTCCTGAAGGGTTTATTTGTTCAAAGTTTTCACTTTCTGGTAAAGTTTTTACATTGTCCAGCTACATGGAGACCAATGAAGGATTTATTTTGATTTTCCTAAAGTTGCAGATGTGTTGGATCCAATTATTGCTCTGGTGTTCTCATGGCAAAAGATGGAATTGAATTGTGGCCTACTTTACTTGATGAAGTTCAAGCACGATTTGACACTGATGTTGGCCAGGTATCAGCCAGTTTTAATGACACATGTATCAATCAATTGTTTGAATGCCCTTTCAAAATTACTTCATTATATAGGGTGGAGATATAATAGAAAGTTTATTTGGCTAGGAAGGCTAGGAAGTGATCTTGACCATCCATTTACTTAATCAAGGGCTAAGATTAAATCAGGGAAATTGAAAGTAAAAAAAGAGGCGCGTGACTTTTTTCAGGGGCAATCTAGTCAATCCAAGCCAATAGTTTCTCTCTCCTCCAATTCCCCCCCCCCCCATTTTTTAAACGTCATACGACATTATTTTTTTATAAAAATTGCACCAAAAAAACGAGCGTTTTTTTATCTTTAAAACGAGTATACTATTGCTATATTTTGAAAAAAAAAATTTAAAACCCAGTTGCGTAAAACACAATAGAAAAAACCCCAGTATCGTAAAACGCAATGAAAAAAAAAACCCTAAAAATGACATTTTTCTAAAACGCAATGCACCAAAAACACAAAGAAATGACTTTTTTGTAAAACGCAATGGCCAGAAAACACATAAAAATGTGTTTTACCTAAAACGCAATGCACCAAAAACACAAAAAAATGACTTATTTGTAAAACGCAATGGTCAGAATACACTTAAAATGTCTGTTTTCTAAAACACATAAAAAGGTGTTTTACCTAAAACGCAATGCACCAAAAACACAAAGAAATGTCTTATATGTAAAACGCAATGGCCAGAAAACACTTAAAAATGACTCATTCTAAAACGCAATGGACTGAAAACACCTAAAAAATGTGTTTTACCTAAAACACAATGACTAAAAACACTTAAAAATGTGTTTTTTCTAAAACGCAATAGCCAGAAACCACATAAAACTCTCTTATTTCTAAAACGCAATGGACACATAAAACGGTCTGTCACTATGAACTGTCTGAATTGTCTACGAATTACTGTCTTCGAAATGAGCCAATTTATGGAAATTTAATTTTTCTGATGCGTTTTTAGCTCAACCCCAGCCAGGGGCTCTGCCCCTTGGACCCCGCCAGGGGCTGCCGCCCCTGGGACCCCGCTACCGGGGGCTGCCGCCCCCGGACCCCCGCAAAGATCATAAAACACAATAACTAAATCAAAAACCCAGATCATGAAAATGAAATTAAAGAATTTCTTACATGGATCGAAGCCGATTTCTTCATCAATTGACGGAATTTGAATGATAGAAACACTTATCAACGCTCGAATCGAACGAATCGAGTGATTATCTCCAAAATCACCGGAAAAAACGAGATTTTTTTATGAAATTAAACTGGGTTTTCTTCAAAAAAAAGCTGAAGAACACGTTGATCGGGTTCTGAATCATTGATTTGTGATGAAAATCGCACTATAATGTAGTGATTATTGAGATAGAAAGTGAAGAAATAGTTGAAGATGGTGGATTTTGAAAATGATGGGTTTTTGAATTTACTGGGTTTTGAAAAAGGAAGAAGAAGGAGTTGGATTGACTAAAATACCCTTTCTCTTTATTTTAAAATTTGCCACATGTCATAATCCTATGGCTTCCTATCCTTCCTAGAGAAAATTAACTTCCTATTTGATCTTTACCCTCATTATATAAGGATTGATGTTTGTTAATTTTTTTATTTACTTTGTTTGTCTTGTTGGTTGGCATTTGTGTTTTGATCAGTAACCTCTTAAACTTTTGGGTACTCTCGCAGTTATGGTTCCCGTTATACTTGGTTCTTCGGCCAGGTTGTTATGAAGATACCAATGTGGTTGTAGTGGCAGTACAAGATTTCATACGAGTGTGACACTCGCCTCCGGAACCTTATTTCACTGACCTTCCACTCTTTCCCCATTTCATACGAGTGTGACACTCGCCTCCGGAACCTGATTTCACTGACCTTCCACTCTTTCCCCAAACAAGGTTGAAGCATGTATGAAATCAATTTACGCTTATTGTAACCTAGGGTTAGTCGGGACACCCGCTGCAACGCGCGGGCCTCCCCACTAGTATGCCTAAATAAGTTTATAATCTAAATAAGTTTATAATTAACAAATTCAAAAAATTAATGCAAGTCTAGAAAAATTATATACCTAAATAAGTTTATAATTAACAAATTCAAAAAACTTGATTTTGGACTGATCTAGCAACTTGAATCAAACCTCAGGGACGAATTTAGCAGTTTTACCCATTCATTAACGGAGGTTCTAACGGTGTTAATTTATTGGACTGAAATAGCAACAGAAACTAGGCTCAGGGACTGTTTTAGCAACAAAACTTGATTTTGGACTGATCTAGCAATTTGAGTCAAACCTCAGGGACGAATTTAGCAGTTTACTCCTTTTAATATTCTGTTCCTTCACCCCTCAATTAATATTAATACCATTATTTTTCTTCTGTTGGTTTCCTAACCCCACAACAAAAATAATAAGGCAACCGCCTTTTGATCCATCCTCTCAAAATAATATATGGACTTATACTTTAATAATACAGAGATAGCGGGCTCGACCCACTCGAGAAAAATAGCGGCAATTTTAATTCGACTGCCGCCCCACTCTACTCAACTAGCTGGGTATTTATTTATTACTCGTTTTCGCTCCATTTGCACCAGGACCTGCCAAAATACAAAATAATATAATATAAAACTAAAAACTAAATAAAACAAATAAAAACTATACAAAAATTATACAATTTACACGGGACAAATATGTGTATTTTACCCCACATCATGAACATTACGTCGAATACGGATAACGTAAATGAACATAAGTTTATAAGACTAAGTGTATTAAACGGATAACGTAAATTAGTTTGGTATTTCAATGACTAACAGCTGATCGTTTTGAGTTGTAGTGGCTTATACACTAGTGTATTAAAGTAAGAAAATCTATATGTATTGTATTGTTCAGGAGACACGTGTTCCTGACGGAGTCCGGCATCGGTCTTATGTACTTTCAACTAAAAGATTTTGAGCCCAGTGTGTGGATGGGAGACGCGGTTATCAACTGCTTTGCATCAGTCCTAAATTACGAAGAAGTCAACGGTACAAAGGGTACAAAGGGGACAAAGGGGAAAAGCAAAGAGGTTTACAACAAAAATGGTGAAAGTCGCCGTCTTTTCTGCCACACGGTTTGTTTTGTAAGTATTTAGGTTACTTATGTTTGTAAAATTTTTGAATTACTTTTGGAAAAAAAAGTTCAGGTATTGATTGTTTGTTAAATTAATAATGTAGAACGATGACGTCTTATGTAACACGAATTACGATGACGAGAGTCGGTTGGATAAGTTCAGCAGTGCGTTGTTGATGGTGCTAAATAAGGATGCTTCACCTATGAAGCTGACAGGTTATAGGGTGATCGTTTTCCGAATACTGGAAAACCATCACTTTTATCTGGCGAGCTTTGACATGGAAAAGTTGGCAATAAGTATAATTGACAACATGCATGCTAGTGAGAGCTTCATCGAGTTTTTGGATAATTCTGATTTTTTTCAAGAAGACGACACCGTATAAAGTGGTAAGTAACCACTCAAACTCCAAACGTACGCATGTGTATACAGTTGTTAGCGTGGTTTATGTTTACTTTAAACGCAGAAAGATGTTTTCATCAAATACTTGAGATCCATGAGTCATCCGAAATGTTTGGAGTTTGAGCCAGTAATACCGAAAAGGCTGAAGATAGAGTGGGCCACATTAGGAAATAGTGTGGACTGTGGAGTTTTCGCCATGCGTCACATGGAGACCTGGTTCAAAGAAACGGACTTAAAATGGGACAGTGGGTTTCCTCTTACGCATACGCAAAAAAAAAGTCTAGTCTAACAAGATTAAGGAAAAAGTATGCTTGCAAGATTGTTTGTTCCCATGCAAACAAGCGGCGCGATGAAGTAATGGTGAAGCCGTCGCATGGAACTTGGCCGAAGAGTTTCAGGTTTAATACGTTGTGGATGTTATTGTTCTTTGAAGGAACTTGGAAGTCAAATTGCTTTGGTTTATGGTTGTTTTGAATTCCAGCTTTCTTGTTTGCGACAATGTTGGTAATCTTTTTTGTGTATGGAATTGGTATGTTTTTGGTTTAATCCATTGTTAGGAGATTGACAATGCAGATGTACTTCAAAACCGAAAAATGTATTAAAAAACACAACTCTATAAGCGATAAGTACATATATGTAACATGTGTAAATACACTAGTGTATATGTAGGTTTACGTTGTATTTGTAGCTGCTGAAAACATGTGTGTACTTGTTGGATTTTGGTGTATGAATATACACACATGTACGAGTTTAAGGCTTCAAATTTTTCATCTGTTCAGTGTCTTTGAACAAAACTAACAAAAGGTTGTTAAATGAAATACGCTAGTGTATATATGTGTAAGTATGTAGAAAAAGTAACATGTGTACACAGGTGTAATTTTTCGGTTAAGTAACAATTTGACAAGTTATCAATATTGCTTAGTTAAAAAACTGTATAAAAGAGGTGTAATGCTTTAGGTTCAGAAGGTTTTTATTCAAAAAACGCTGACATAGTTGGAGTTGTTACAAAGATAATTAGAAAAGCATTGTAAAACAAATACAAACGTGAAGTAACAAAAGATAATCATAGAAAGTAGCAAATCATCTAAAACAATCACCAATGTAAGTGTTTAAATAATCAAAGTTAACGAAAAGAAGTTTAAAAAGGTAGTTTCTTTGGATGAATATACTAAAAATCGCTAGTGTTGCCGTCCCTATCAGATTCGTCCAATTCTATCTCCATGTCTTCCTCATCTTCGTCTTCCTCATCGTCCTCGTCTGTAGATGAGTCATCCTTAGTTGGCTTCCCCTTTTTAAAGGGCAATTCCTTTTATCGTGTTTTCTAACTCGTTTTCCGCAATAATTACATTTCCTTTGTGGCTTCTTGACAACTTTTATTGCTTTTTCACGTGGACCAACCGGTCTTTTGTGCTTCCCACAACCCTTGTTACGTATTTTATTTGGTGCCGTACATGAGATCTCGTCCAGTTCAGTGTGGGCAATAATTTCCTGAATTGCTACACCCTTTTTATTTATTTCTGGATCATATGGAACTTCAGCGAAAATCTTAGTTTTAATTGCCTGAACCTGTGAATCTAGTTCCTCCAGTTTATCAATGTTACCCCGCACGCGATCTCTACACATGTCCATGTTATCTAAGATTTTGCGCCATAATACTGCACTCCTAGATTGGTCTACGGATAACATGTTCTCCATACTATGGACAATACTCGGAAGAGCATTTCGTCTCCATCTCGGATGAATGTATCTGGCTGGGATCTCTTGAATATTATGACTTCTGAAGACACAAAACACGTGGCGGCATAGAAATCCATCTCGGGTGAAACCATTGCAAAGATAGAATTAGGTAATCATATTAGTAACTAGTGATAGTTGGCTAACCTTGAACTCGTTAACAACTTCCTTTTGGTGATCTAGATGAGCAACTGTAAAACAATGAACGCCATCTACCAGGGACTGTTCCGCAATGTAGCTACATTCTGTACCCTTGAAAATTTCCTTTTGAACCTCGTAGAAAATTTTCCTTGTGTAAATGACGTTTGCATGACGTTCAATCCTGTAGGCTGTAGCTTTTTTTGTATTTTTCTGGGTTGGTGGTCTCAGTATGATTACAAAGTTCCCGTTGCTTGTTTCTTAACCCATCGATGGACGTATCATAACACAACATGAATTGAACCAATGTATTATGGGCGCTCGAGTCTGCTTTAAACATATGGTTTGCACTTTCACATCTGGATGTCGTTTTCATTAAAGTGCACATGGGTATTTTGCGAAAGTATCCTGGAATCCATTGCTCCCAAATTGAAAACATCTTTGTCAACCATTTATGGGACTCTAACCCATATTCAGCGATCAATAAATTCCACCTTTTCTCAAATGTTTCAGGTTTGACGTAGACGTTCCAAACAAGCATGTGAAACTTCTCTTTTATTTCGATATTTGTCAAGTTGTCTCACTTGATTTGTATTTTGTACAAAAATGAAAAGGTGATCAAATTTAGGTTACACACACGTATAAGGTCAAATAAAAAGTAATCATCAAATGAACGCCAGTGTATGATACTACTTGTACACAACTGTACAAATAGCTTATAATCAGAAAGTTTAGAAATAAATACCTTAGATGGTATCTTTTGAACTATATGCCACATACATAGTCTATGATGCGACTTGTTAAATACGTTGTTAACTGCTTGTTTCATGGCACAATCTTGATCGGTTAGTACCAAAAGAGGTTGTCTGCCGTTATGAGCTTGAAGAAATTTTTGTAGAAGCCATGTGTATGACTCGATTGTCTCGTTATGAAGCAAGCCAGCACCAGCACTCGTGCATTTTTGTGATGATCAACGCCATTGAATGGAACAAAAATCATATCGTACTTGTAAAAAAATTAATTTATAAAAAAACAATGTAATCAACTAAAGAGTTAGAATATGTGAGTTTATAACTTACATATTCGTGTGGTACGTTGCATCAAAAGCCAAAACATCCCCAAATGCTTCGTAATTCATTTTCGAAACATTATCTCACCAAAATAGCAACTGGAGTTCCGTATCAACAATATGGGTATCGAAAGTATAATTTTCTTTGTTCTTGCATCTTGCGTTCATTTTGTCAACTAACATTTGGGCGTCTCTTTCGCCGATGAAATCTCGAATATCTCTCCCACAATTTTTATAGTCCATAACCATGTCGTGTACGTTATGATGGCCACCTTTTATGACCACCTGAAGTTTGTGGGATTTCGTGAGACCAGTGTTAGCATTACGACATTTTGCTATTAACTCTTGAGAGGAAAAATCAAGTTTCCTTTTCTTTAGCGAAAAATCAAGATTTTCAAGAGATGTAAACCCATGGTTGTGTTGTTCTACCAAGTCATATAATTCAACTTCATCTGTATCTTTCTGACGTTTAAATTTTACACAAGCTTTACAGTCTGTAACTTTTATGTTTGAGCGTCGTTTGTGGGAAATAGTATCAACCTCAAATGGTTAACCATCGGTGCCTTTAGGTTTGTTGGCTCTAGAACACAAGACATATCGCAGATTTGTTATTTTTTTGTCGTCGGTTTTTTCTTTCTTAGATGTAACCAACCGTGTATAAAAACCTGGTAGTTGTGTATATTCCTCGTACATTGCAATTGCAGCTTCCATCGAACTAAATCTCGCATTGACAAAGGATTTGAAACCGGGCGGAACAACTGGCGTCCAATACCTACTGCCATTAGGTGTTTCGTATACGTTGCTAGCAACTGACTCTGATCATTAATAGAACAAGCAAGTATAATTAATTAAGCTTCAGGAAGTTTGTTATACAAATTAGTATATCATAAAAAAAATTGCATGCTTTCAGTAACCCCGACATAACAAAGCAGTTATTGGATTACACAAAATATAATTAGTAGTGAAATCAATAAGATATGTGGTTACATGTATGATCAGTACATATGTGTACATGCAACTGTTATCTTAACCAAAAATATTCAATAAATCCAATATATCTGAAAAACAAGACATTCTAATATACTGGGATCCAATACCTCATTCATAATTCTATAAAACCTGAATACACGTTAACAATCAAAACATAAATCAACAACCGGAATGAAAATCATAAAATGTGATGAATCGGACACTGATAACATAAACCTGGACGATTCAGAGATAGAAACTAATCAAATAAAATGCGATGAACAGGACACTGATAACATAAACCTGGACGATTCCTTAAACTACCGAACAAAACAGATAAAAATACTAAACCTGGACAATTCATGGTTGTGTAAAAAATTGGATTCAAATCTGATTGTTGTATTGCGTCTTGTCTATTAGAGTCACTAGTATGAGCATCCTCCATGATCGATGTCGTGATTTGATACAAAAAAAAAAACTATTAGCAGGATTGAATTCGAAATTATTAGTTGAATATATGATAGAATCTTGAATATAATCAACTGAGATCTCGTAAATATTCCTAAAAAATAGGACATGTAACTGACGATCATATTAGAAACGAATTTAAAAAAAATTGTAGAATTACAATATTATCGTCTCCCATAATGATCTTCGTAATTGGATTTAAAAAAATAGGATGATACAGAAGAACCTCTAATATACTGATGAAGATATGATATAATCTTTGAAATAATATATGGAGATCTACTTATTGATCTTCGTAAGTTAGCAAAAAAAAAATAAGAGGATGATAACAAAATTAAGAAAATACTGGATTGATCAATGACTGTGAAAAAACTCCTAAAAATTTCTGAAAATTAAGGATATGGTAACTGCAAATCATTAAAGAAATATAATTAAAGATAAAATATTAAAAGTATAATTACGATCTTAACCTTTTCATCATCTAATCAAATAAACGGATGAGATTGGTTCACACAGTTCACAACCAAGGATGTTGTTCACTCTTGGGTTCCAGCGTGAACAACCTCCTAAGAGTGAACTGCGTGAACAGATATGGACCCTTGATATCCTTTTTAGTTGTTAAGGGTAGGATTGTAATTATATAAAAAATTAGATTTAAATCATTATTTTAATAATTGAACTAAGTTACATCTTTCCTAATTTAAATTCATTATCCACATTATGTTTATTTATTAATAAGATAATTATCAAAACAAACAACAAATCACCAGATTTCAATTTTAATTTTTATTTCAGATTTCATCACCAGAATTCAAATTTTGATTTTTAAGATCCACGTAACTTTCATATTTCAACTGTATACACATGTGTACTTGGATATAAATAGAACAGTACACATGTGTACTCAGCATCGTACATATGTGTACAGTAATTCACATAATTCACAGGTGTACATCAAACATTCAATACAAAAAAAAATTCTGAGATATCACAAAAACAGACGATATACACATGTGTACATCGCATTAAAAAGAGGGCAAAATCAGAATACACATGTGTACATCGCAATTAAACAAATAACTATTTTAATAATTGAATTAAGTTACATCTTTCCTAATCCTTGATTTGATTTGTGAGAGATTTATGCAATCAATTTAAGAGGATAATTGATTACTTGATTTGTGAGAGATTTATGCAATCAATTTAAGATTGAAATTACACATATACCCTTTTTGTATTTAATTAAATGAAAAAAATTAACCAAATAATTACCATCATGCCACTCACTTTAATCTCAAGATCATAAAAATCAAGGGCCCAGATCAGTTCACGCAGTTCACTCTTGGGATTTTGTTCACGTTTGAACCTAATCCTATATATATATATATATAGGGAGGAGCTCATGCGAGAACCACCTTTATTGTGAAAACCGCGAGAACCAATGTGAACACAACCTAAAAAAACCTAACCCCCACCCCCCCCCAAGCTAAATGCTAAAAACTAAAACCTAAAAAATACCTAACCCCCCCCCCCCCCAAAAAAAACCTAAACCCCCCTCCCCCGCCCCCCAAAAACCTAACCCCCCCCCCCCAAGCTAAAATGCTAAAAACTAAACCCCCAAAAAATCTAAAAAAAAAATTTTGAATTTTTTAATATTTTTATGTTAAAATCGCTACTTTTAGAAGCCAAAAAAAATTTAAAAAAAAAAATTTTTTTTTTTGCTTCGAAAAGTAGCGATTTTTTTTATAAAAAAAAAATTTGTGTTATTTTTAGCTATTTTTGGTTGTGTTCACATTGGTTCTCGCGGTTCTTGCAATAAGAGGTGGTTCTCGCATGATCTTCTCCCTATATATATATATATGGTAAGGTTCATGCGAGAACCACCTTTATTGTGAGAACCAATGTGAACACAACCAAAAATACCCCTAACCCCCACCCCCCAAAAAAAACCTTACCCCACCCCAAAAAAAAACCTAAACCCCCCTCCCCCACCCCCCCCCCCCCCAAAAAAAAAAAAAACATAACCCCCCCCCCCCTGTAACAACCCGCACTTTTGTGCGTTGTTACTACTCGTTATACTCGTTACACCTAGCACCGGAGATTCGGATCATAATGTAACTATAGCGTATATATCGCTATTCGAAGGATAATCGCATATTTTCAAGCTACAGTATTTCTATACTACACTATTATCACTCTAACGCTCACGGAGGCATTGAGTGAGGACCTATTCTACACTCCTCAGTGGCCGTGATGTGTCGAACGTAAACAATTAACGCTAACAAGGACTCTCGGGTGAGTGCTGTAGCTCCAGTCGTCATGACGATGATGACAATACGAGTAAACGGTACCCCGTCAGTCTTTGTGGCACTACACGAAATAACGTTCACGACGACATCAAGAAAGGACCTATACTACCCTTATTGATGGCCGTGAAACGTCGCTAATAATCGCATACTCGAATCGGAAACCGATCGTGAATTATCGAAACTTTGGGTTATGGATACGTAAATACGACCCTTAGATATATATATATATATATAATAATAATATAAATTAATTATGAAAGGTACGCGCTTTGAAAACTATCAAAACGATCAAAAACGGAGAAGTCCAACGCGTCAGGATAGCTATCCGGACGGATGGCCATCCGGACGGATGGACATGCGCACGGATGGGCCATCCGCACGCATGGGCCATCCGCACGGATGGGCCATCCGCACGCATGGGCTATCCGGGCCAGATCTCTTTCCCTCTTCTCTGTTGCCTATAAATACCCTGTCACATCACTTGAACAGTGATGTGACAGCTCCTGTTCAACCAAACACGCTCCAAGACCCTTTTCTCTCGATTTCCTCGCGATTCCGGTAAGATTCCAACCTAAAACTTGTACTTCTACAATCTACACTCGATTCTGCATCATTCTATCTTTCACAACTCAAATTCTAACCGTGAAATCTACGGATTTGAGGCGTTTTGAAGTGATGTCACCAAGAGTTCTTATGAACTTCAAGTTGGGGTCTCATTTCACTATAAACGACTCAGATCCGGGTGATTTCCACATGTTTTAATGACAAATCTCACTTAAATATGTGCGATTTCGAGTTAACCATGAAGAACCATCATGAACGGCCAGATCTGATGGAACGGGGTGATTCCCGGCCGTTAGAATGAGTCGGAATTGACGGAACTTCAGGTGTTAGTGCGAAATTACACTACTCTAGTGAAAACGAACGTTTTCCTTCTGTTAAACACTCGAAAACAGTGCGAACAGACATGACAGCCGCACGGACAACATGTCAGTCCGCACGGATGACATGTCACCCGCACGGATGGGATGTCATCCGCACGCACCAGTTACTTGCACGGATGTTATGTCATCCGCACGCACCAGTCAACCGCACGGATGAGATGTCACTCGCGCGCACACTCATCCGCACGCACCAGTTACTCGCACGGATGTTATGTCATCCGCACGCACCAGTCAACCGCACGGATGAGATGTCACCCGCGCGCACACTCATCCGCACGCACCAGTCAACCGCACGGATGAGATGTCACCCGCGCGCACACTCATCCGCACGCACACCACCGTCCGCACGTACCATTATCTCAACCGCACGGATAACATGTCATCCGGACGGATGACCTGTCATCCGGACGGATAACATGTCTGATCCGCACGGATGAGGGCAATTCAACCAAATGTGTAACTTTCAAGGCTAATCTCGCTTAACCGTATATCGTTTACTCTATCCTTCAAGGATCATTACAGACATACTCGCAACCGACTCAATCAAGTTGTAATCTCGCTAAATACGCACTGTGAGTATACTTGAACCCCTTTTTAATCGAATTTTGGGTGTAACATACGTTTCTAACAAATCAAACTTATCAATCGAAATATTCAAAAAAATCGAATTATCACTTGCGAATAACTGTTATGCATAGATATACGTGATGCTAGTTGCATATGTGCTAGGGCTTATACTCGCGATGTCCCACCACGACTAGTATAGTACTATTGCGCCCGACGGGGTCTAGTTATGCCATCGTACATTCGAGCATCGAGGACTTAGTCGGTAGTATCAGTTTTGTGAGTATGTATGTCGTGTATTACGTTCTTGCATATGGAAATTCGCTACACTTTTTATCTACTATGCTATACTTATCAAACCTGTATACTCGCCAATACTGTTGTATTGACAAATAATTTAACGTATGTTGCAGGTTAGATCGCAGACTATGTCAAATCAAGCTAGGAAGTCTAGAAACTCAACTAAAATCTAGGTTGTCGGATTTGCATTGTTCGAGAGGACAATAAATCTGTGATAACTTACGTGATTGTATTATTTGTTAGTATGGGATAACGAATGTATTAAATATTATCGCAATATAGTTGTTATGGATTCTCTTGAGCAATCTGATTCGCCTAGTGCCGCGCCCTGATGATTCCGCCATCGGTTGGGGTGTGACAGATTGGTATCAGAGCCATAACTATAGGGAATTATGTCATACTCGACCTAGTCCAGGTCGACGTCTTAGAAATTGACCTAGTCTATAGTCTAAGTACCAACAGGCCGACTCGTACAAGCCCAGTGGGGTTTGTATTGGGCTTACTTGATACTCTCGATCGAAATTTGCTAAAAGATACAACTTTGTGTGAACCTCGCGTACTACAACTTCACACGAAGAAGCCTTTCCTAAGGCTGAAATACTACTTAGCCTTTCCTAAGGCCGACACAATATACACGTTTTCGAAAATACTCGCATAATGAAACCGAGCGATCCAGCCGAGATCAGGTGTGAAAACCAAGAACTCTCGATAGGATTGCTCACTCAGCGCATTTTTCTAGCACGAGAACTTTCATCGAGTTAGGAGTGACATCCACATCTCGACGAAAGTCTCCATTTCAAGATCTAGTGGAACTCACGAATTTATTCGAAGAGCATAACCACAATTAGGAACGAAACTGTTAAGACAGGGGTGAAACCCGTACCTTAGTAAGTCGTTCCACTCTCTATAAACTGGTTTTCAAAAGCTCTCACCAAGGACTCGAGTATCACGATAACTCGAGCCATGCAAGGACTAGGAAGACGAATGCCAGGAGCTGCATCCCAGTGGAAGCATGAAGTCCTCTAGGTCAACGCGCATACTCGAACTTGTTAGATATAGTTGGGTTACCTTGGGTAGTCAACGCCTAAACACCCAAGGCACTCTAGCATACGACCCGCCAAATTTACAAGTGATCGGAACTTATTTACGTTTTGAAACTTTACGCTTTACCGATTTCTCGATTTAACGATTTTCACTCCCTACTTTATAAACACACAATTCGCACAGCCATCGCAATCTAAAACGAAATCCGAATGTTCGCAACAAAACTAATGCATAATCTATCGCATTCGCTCTCGTTTTCTCACTTCAACGCGACCTCGCTTATCCTAAATCAACCTGTATGTGTACGATTACAAACTAGATCTATATATATACGTATAAACAAACAAGTCTTTGTGTGAGAACTCAGATAAATTCGTGTCTCCTATGTGGCTCCTATGTGATTCGTATTACTACTATACTATCGCACCAAGTTTTGAACGCGCTCAATCGCATCGCAAAACTCAAAAATCATTATGATCGAATCTCACTCCAAGTCTCTTCCTGTCTAGATGCCTTCCAACAACTCTACCTCGAGACGAGTAGCTAGGAGGAAGGCCAAACGAAGCGCCGAGAAGAGAATTGCTTCACTCGTGATTAAGGAAGTGAGTAAGCTTAGTTCTCAAATTGCCGCTCGAGGACACTCTCTCAGCCACTCTCGAGCTTCGGAAGACGTTAAGACAGGAGAGCCGCAATCTACTTTTCTCTATAAGCACTTCAAAGCCTGTGACCCGATGGAATTCACGGGTGAAGGAGGTGCGACCCAACTACTCTAGTGGTTCGATTCTATCGAAGTTACCCTTCGTCAAAGTGGGTGTCCCGATAGTCTCCGTACTACTTGCGCCACCGGAGTATTTCAATCGCGAGCACTCGACTGGTGGACCGCCGAACGTAACAAACGGGGGATCTCCGCAGCTTACGCTCTCTCTTGGAATGAGCTGAAAGAGCTCATGGAGAAAGAGTACTGTCCCCCTCACGAAATTCAGAAGCTGGAAAACGAATTTTGGGAAATCAAGCAAACCGCAGGTGACAATGCTGGCTACACCGCAAGGTTCAAACAGCTTAGCATAATCTGCCCAAGTCAAGTCAACACTCCGGGGAAGGCCATCGCGAAGTACATTCGTGGCTTGCCTGAGTGTGTTGGTGATTTTGTCGAAGCTGCAAGGCCTGCTACCATCGAAGAAACCTACCGCTTAGCCGCAGAAATCAACAACAAACGACTCATGGAAGGATTATTCTCAAAGAATCCTGTCAAGCAAGCCCATCAAGCAATCGCCAGTAATCCTTCAGGCGAACATGTTGACGAATCTTCTGATGCATCTACTGACGAACCTTCTGACAAATCTGCTGGCGATTCCTCTAATGAATCAGCTAACGATTCTTCTGACGAATCTGCTAATGATTCTTCGGACGGATCTGCTGCCGATTCGTCTGACAAATCTGCCGACGGATCTTCCGACAAATCAGAAAAGGACTCCGCAAGCGAGTCTTCAGACAAATCCTCCAACGACGACATCTCTTCGCAAGACACCGACAAACCCAGCCGCAAGCGAAAGACTTCAAGCCCGAGCTCATCAACAACTGAACTACTGCAACCGGAACCTCTTCGAACAGTTCCGATGTTTCCAAAACGAGCCTACACTGGAGCTCATCCTCAGTGTTACTCGTGTACCTATCATCATCCAGTTGGGGCTGACTGTCACTATTGCAATAACTGCAACCGTTACGGTCACTTCACCCGCAACTGCCGCATCGAACCGTGAACTTGAGTACAACAACAACAGCTCCAGCAAAAGTCTCCAAGCCTCAGACATCTAGCAAGCGTAGGATAAAGTTATAATGATACGACTCTCGACGTTAATTTCTAAGTTTTGAACCTACTCTCTTATTCAAAGTTACCACTATATGTAACATTAACTCTCGTTTTTCGTTTCCTCTTCCGCTCTCAAATCGTCGCACCTAGACTAGATTCACACACATACTATATACTATATACTAAATCACGAAGTAATGTGTTTTACCCTCACTACACTCTTAGAACGAGGTACGATAAACGTGCAAGGAACAAATAATCGCGGGTGCACACGGGATTATTTGGGTCAGTGCACGGTGATCGTAGTGAATTCTAAAGGTGCCATAACGTGTTAACAAAAGGTGACACCAAAACACGGGATGAAAGTAGTAGGGGTCGGGCGAGGAATGCCTTACCATACTACCGAAGTTCCGTGAAGAAAGTGCCACGTGGAGTTGAACGTTATTAGACCTATTATACTATTGTGATTATTTTCAACACACTACACTCAATCGCAAGGCGTAACAAACCGTATCATCGCAAGACTTGTCGTAAGTCTGCAAACGCAATGCAATCGCCTCATCGATGGACTCTGGGGAGTCTACCTCGCAGGAACAATTGCATCGACGCAAGACTGGTCGTAAGTCTGTTGCAACGAATCTCGATCAAGTAAGTAAACGCTCACGATATTGTTGAGTGAGGACCTATTCTACCCTCCTCGGTAGCCGTGATGCGTCATAACGAAACATTAAGCTTATTCGAGACAAGACTCGAACTCGACAAACCGCAATCGTTTCTCATGTGTATCTCGCAACCTCTATCGCTTATCACGTGAGCCTATATCATTTGTTGTGTATCAATCTATCGCTATCGCCTACCGTTATCTGTGATATTCGTGCTAAGTTAGAACGCATGACCTCGCCTCACGAGAGGAAGCTCATATGGTTAAGGCAGGGTGTTTTAGCCATATCAGCGACCTTTCGTGGAAAAAGGCCATGTGGGGTCTAATGTTAGTCAAACTCTGTGGTGATAATCAATCGAACCGAACCGCGTAGATCAAATCGCATACCTCCCTCGCTCGCAACGCAACTATCGACTATTGTAACTCGATGATCATCGCTGTCATCACAAGTGTTTTGTGTTTATTCGCTTAATCACTTAATCGCTTATCGCTTATCGTGTATAGTCTACCGCTTATTCGCGTACCGCTTATCGCTCGCTTGGTGTTCATTGCAGTCTATGTGGAAGTAGTACACATGACACCGCTTCACGAGGCGAACTAACCTGGTTAAGCATGGTGTTTCGCCATGTTAGCAAGCTCCCGTGAAAACGTGCCATGTGGTTGTAATGTGGAATCTAAACGAAAATGCGCTATTCGTTTCTCGCTTATCAACTCACTGGACTAATCTATTCGATCCTATCTTATGCTCGGACCGACTTTCTATCGATTGGGCCGAGTAAAACGCAATTCTATCCATGTCCTATCGGCACACCTGACACTGCCTCACGAAACGGGAATAGTATGGGCAAAGCATGGTGGATACGCCGCTGGTACTTCCTATATATAAGTGTTTTAAACATATTAACAAACTTTCGTGGGAAAGTGCCAAGTGGGGCTCGGTAATTAACTACCTTTTTGTACTAATTAAAAAAAACGTCTTTTTACAAAAAAATTTAATTTAAAACCGGTGGACAAGTGAAATTTTCTCACGACGTGGAGTTAACATCGAATCAGCTTAACTCCATGTCCAAGAAAAGTTTCATAAAGCCCAGTTTTTCCCTAAACTTTTACAACGTCAAAATAAAATCCTTCTTAAGACATCGGTTCGACATCGAGTTCAGCTTGAACCCATGTCAGAGGAGAGTTTTCGTAACCCTTGTTTTCATTTTCGAACTCCTTAAAAATATTAGAAACTTAAACTTCCTTGCAACATCGGTTAACATCGATTCTGTTGACCGCACGTTAAAAGGAAAATTTTCAAGGATTTTCATCCTAAATCCCTTTTTAATATCTAAACGAACGCTTCTTGTAACGTTGGTTAATGATCGACTCAGTTAACTCTACGTCATGAGAAACCTTTCAAATTACAATCGCATCGAACTAACGAACTCTACACAAGACGAGGTACTTTGGAACGCCAACTCGCGGGATTATTACTTTCGTCTTTACGTCACTTTCTCGCTATCGTAGTCGATCTCTCCTATTCGAAACGTTCTCGCTGTCAACTTACGGTCAAATCGCTCGCTGTATCACTACTTATACAAGATCAACTCTTAGAAGTCTACCTATTGGATTAATTTCGGGACGAAATTTCCTAAAGTAGGGGAGACTGTAACAACCCGCACTTTTGTGCGTTGTTACTACTCGTTATACTCGTTACGCCTAGCACCGGAGATTCGGATCATAATGTAACTATAGCGTATATATCGCTATTCGAAGGATAATCGCATATTTTCAAGCTACAGTATTGCTATACTACACTATTATCACTCTAACGCTCACGGAGGCATTGAGTGAGGACCTATTCTACCCTCCTCAGTGGCCGTGATGTGTCGAACGTAAACAATTAATGCTAACAAGGACTATCGGGTGAGTGCTGTAGCTCCAGTCGTCATGAAGATGATGACAATACGAGTAAACGGTACCCCGTCAGTCTTTGTGGCACTACACGAAATAACGTTCACGACGACATCAAGAAAGGACCTATACTACCCTTATTGATGGCCGTGAAACGTCGCTAATAATCGCATACTCGAATCGGAAACCGATCGTGAATTATCGAAACTTTGGGTTATGGATACGTAAATACGACCCTTAGAGATATATATATATATATAATAATAACAATATAATAATAATATAAATTAATTATGAAAGGTACGCGCTTTGAAAACTATCAAAACGATCAAAAACGGAGAAGTCCAACGCGTCAGGATAGCTATCCGGACGGATGGCCATCCGGACGGATGGACATGCGCACGGATGAGCCATCCGCACGCATGGGCCATCCGCACGGATGGGCTATTCGGGCCAGATCTCTTTCCCTCTTCTCTGTTGCCTATAAATACCCTGTCACATCACTTGAACAGTGATGTGACAGCTCCTGTTCAACCAAACACGCTCCAAGACCCTTTTCTCTCGATTTCCTCACGATTCCGGTAAGATTCCAACCTAAAACTTGTACTTCTACAATCTACACTCGATTCTGCATCATTCTATCTTTCACAACTCAAATTCTAACCGTGAAATCTACGGATTTGAGGCGTTTTGAAGTGATGTCACCAAGAGTTCTTATGAACTTCAAGTTGGGGTCTCATTTCACTATAAACGACTCAGATCCGGGTGATTTCCACATGTTTTAATGACAAATCTCACTTAAATATGTGCGATTTCGAGTTAACCATGAAGAACCATCATGAACGGCCAGATCTGATGGAACGGGGTGATTCCCGGCCGTTAGAATGAGTCGGAATTGACGGAACTTCAGGTGTTAGTGCGAAATTACACTACTCTAGTGAAAACGAACGTTTTCCTTCCATTAAACACTCGAAAACAGTGCGAACAGACATGACAGCCGCACGGACAACATGTCAGTCCGCACGGATGACATGTCACCCGCACGGATGGGATGTCATCCGCACGCACCAGTTACTCACACGGATGTTATGTCATCCGCACGCACCAGTCAACCACACAGATGAGATGTCACCCGCGCGCACACTCATCCGCACGCACCAGTTACTCGCACGGATGTTATATCATCCGCACGCACCAGTCAACCGCACGGATGAGATGTCACCCGCGTGCACACTCATCCGCACGCACCAGTCAACCGCACGGATGAGATGTCACCCGCGCGCACACTCATCCGCACGCACACCACCGTCCGCACGTACCATTATCTCAACCGCACGGACAACCTGTTATCCGCACGGATAACATGTCATCCGGACGGATGACCTGTCATCCGGACGGATAACATGTCTGATCCGCACGGATGAGGGCAATTCAACCAAATGTGTAACTTTCAAGGCTAATCTCGCTTAACCGTATATCGTTTACTCTATCCTTCAAGGATCATTACAGACATACTCGCAACCGACTCAATCAAGTTGTAATCTCGCTAAATACGCACTGTGAGTATACTTGAACCCCTTTTAATCGAATTTTGGGTGTAACATACGTTTCTAACAAATCAAACTTATCAATCGAAATATTCAAAAAAATCGAATTATCACTTGCGAATAACTGTTATGCATAGATATACGTGATGCTAGTTGCATATGTGCTAGGGCTTATACTCGCGATGTCCCACCACGACTAGTATAGTACTATTGCGCCCGACGGGGTCTAGTTATGCCATCGTACATTCGAGCATCGAGGACTTAGTCGGTAGTATCAGTTTTGTGAGTATGTATGTCGTGTATTACGTTCTTGCATATGGAAATTCGCTACACTTTTTATCTACTATGCTATACTTATCAAACCTGTATACTCGCCAATACTGTTGTATTGACAAATAATTTAACGTATGTTGCAGGTTAGATCGCAGACTATGTCAAATCAAGCTAGGAAGTCTAGAAACTCAACTAAAATCTAGGTTGTCGGATTTGCATTGTTCGAGAGGACAATAAATCTGTGATAACTTACGTGATTGTATTATTTGTTAGTATGGGATAACGAATGTATTAAATATTATCGCAATATAGTGGTTATGGATTCTCTTGAGCAATCTGATTCGCCTAGTGCCGCGCCCCGATGATTCCGCCATCGGTTGGGGTGTGACACCCCCACCCAAGCTAAAAACTAAACCCCCAAAAAACCTAAAAAAACTCAAAAAAACACACAAAAATTTTTTTTTATTATTTTTTACATTAAAATCGCTACTTTTAGTATCCAAAAGAAATTTTTTTTGTTAACGAAATCCAGTGATTTTTTTAAAAAAAAAAACTATTGTGTTTTTTAGCTATTTTTAGGTATTTTTGGTTGTGTTCACATTGGTTCTCGCGGTTCTCGTAATAAAGGGTGGTTCCTAGCGATTTTTTTTTAATATTTTTTATATAAAAATCGCTACTTTTCGAAGCAAAAAAAAAATAAAAAAAAATTGCCACTAAAAGTAGCGATTTGAGCATAAAAATATTAAAAAAAATAAAAAAATTTAGATTTTTTTTAGATTTTTTGGGGGTTTAGTTTTTAGCATTTTAGCTTGGGGGGGGGGGGGGGGGGTTTAGGTTTTTGGGGGGGTGGGGGGGTTAGGTTTTTTTTAGGTTTTTTGGGGGTTTTAGTTTTTAGCATTTAGCTTGGGGGGGGGGGGTGTTAGGTTTTTTTAGCTATTTTAGGTTGTGTTCACATTGGTTCTCGCGGTTCTTGCAATAAGGGTGGTTCTCGCATGATCTCATCTCTATGTATATATATATATTAGCGGTTATATATAGGGGACTGCTAAAATGAAAACCACATCCAGTTGTAAGAACCGTGAGAACTACATCATACGGGGCGAGGTGGACCAAAATTTTTTTCATAAACGTAGATGCGTGTATTATAAACATATTTGTAAAAAAAATCAAAAAAAAAATGCCGTGTGTGTAGTTTTGTTTGTGTTTACGGGTACCGTAAATTTTAAACAAAATTTACGGTACCCGTAAACGCAAACTTGTGGTGCTTAAAACACACGCACGACATTTTTTTTTTTTTTTGATTTTTTTTTTAAAATGTGTTTATATTACACGCATCTACGTTTATGAAAAAAAAAATTGTCCACCTCGCCCCGTACGGTGTAGTTCTCACGGTTCTTACAACTAGGGGTGGTTTTCATTTTAGCGGTTATATATATATATATATATATATATATATATATATATATATATATATATATATATATATAATCAGTGGAAGATTTAATGCTTTTACCAAAGAGGTTCATAATCAGTATCCCGCTGCAACGCGTGAGGAGCGTCTACTCGTTAAAAACAAAAACTAAACCTTGATATATTGTGTGTACAACCGTGCGTAATTTATATACATAATTGGGACAATTGTATATACAACAGTGCATAATAATTTACTTAACTATAGTCCATCATTCTTTTATATACATCACGTAATATTAGGCGTAATTACTTATATGTGTTGTGCAATATTATATTGACGCACTTACGCTCACATAAAGATAAACGCTGATTGATAGTAAACCTACCTTTCTCCATTCATAGAGACCAATTGAAAACGGAACCATTTGCACCCGAACCTGCGACGCGTTTGGATGTTATACTTGTAATATCTGTGTAGGGCCTCGTTCCTTGAGGAACATAAGCCTTGTGGTAACAGGTAAACAAATGGGTAGGATTCAACTTCTAACTACTCTTTTTTTTTTTTGGAGCGTCAACTCACACACCTTCTGCCTATACTTTTAAATTTCATCATACTTTTGAAAACGAGACTTGAACCATCACCATTTAAAAAAGCAAAATCTTATCCAACTCCTAGGTATCACTAGACAATATAGTCTTTGACAACAACTCAAAACTCTACCCAATCTACCCAATCTTTGGATGTATCTTCTAAACGCCTTCATATTGTAGACTCACGACTTTTCCATAATGAAACAAAATAAGTGATTCTATCGTTGTCAATGTTGCTATCACTCTAGTAGTTAGGAAATGGCATTCAAACCTATACATCATCACAGTGGCGGAGCTAGAAGAAAATTTCAGGGGTATCCAGATTTTTTTTTTTTTTTGAAACCAAATGTATTATAGTATTTGCTCAAATGTATATGATAAATAAAAAAAGATAAGAAAAATACATTTGCACTAATTTGCACTTCGCCGACAAAGTTGAGAGTACTGACAAAACTAGAAGTTTTCGACTTGAGGGTCGTAATAGTAATATTTTGCATTCGTTAGTGTATATTAACTAAATGGTTTATGCAAAGGAGTCCTTTCGTTACTTTTTGTATGCTTACTCGCTTTCAAATACTAATTGAATAACCATTAATTGGTTCACGTATAGTCACAATTTCAGTAATCAAAATTCATATCCGTAATTTTAATTTTTAATTCATTTTTTTAGGTTTTTACACATTAGTATGAGAAACAATTGAATAAAATAGTAAAATATAGATTAAATGAAATGATACATATATTAATAACATATATATTTTTAATAATACAAAGTATATAAAATAATTCATGTCCGACTAATAATTAAGTTAAACGAATGTAACTATGTAAGAGAAATGAGTTAAATGCTAAAATGGTCCCTGATGTTTGGTCATTATTTTAGTTCAAAACTCAAACTTTTTGAATCTGGGTACCTGTGGTTTCAATTTTGTTGTCTTTTTCATCTAAAATCCAAATTGGGTCTGATTTTTCAGTTAACCACTCCCTTTTTTGTCGTTTTACTCCCTTTTAATGAAGGGCAAAATGGTCTTTTAACGTTTTATTATAACAAATTAAAAAAACAAAAAAAATTCACAAAGGGGATTGGGGTTGAAGAAGGGACGGTTAGGGTTTTATAAAGGGCCTTTGTGATTTTTTTTTTTTTTTAATTTGTTATAATAAAACGTTAAAAGACCATTTTGCCCTTCATTAAAATGGAGGAAAACGACAAAAGGTAGTGTGGTTAACTAAAAAATCAGACTCGGTTTTGATTTTGGATGAAAATGACAACAAAATTGAAAACATAGGAACCAAGAATCAAAAGATTTAAAAGTGACCAAACCTCAGAGACCATTTTGACATTTAACTCTTGAGGAATTAATACAAAGTACTTTAAAATAACTAATAAAATAATTCATGTCTCATTGTGTAATATCCTATATTGAAGTGAAAATAAATAAATTTAAATAATATATATAGACTGCTAAAATGAAAACCACATCCAGTTGTAAGAACCGTGAGAACTACACCGTACGGGGCGAGGTGGACCAAAAATTTTTTCATAAACGTAGATGCGTGTATTATAAACACATTTGTAAAAAAAATGTCGTGTGTTTAGTTTTGAGCACCACAAGTTTGTGTTTACGGGTACCATAAATTTTATTTAAAATTTACGGTACCCGTAAACACAAACTTGTGGTGTTCAAAACTACACACACGACATTTTTTTTTTTTTGAATTTTTTTTTTACAAATGTGTTTATAATACACGCATCTACGTTTATCAAAACAAAATTGGTCCAACTCGCCCCGGATCAAAAAGTTCTCACGGTTCTTACAACTCGAGGTGGTTTTCATTTTAGCGGTCCCCTAATGAAAATCACCTCCAGTTGTAAGAACCATGATATATATATATATATATATATATATATATATATATATAGGGTAAGGTTAGATAGAAAACCCTAAAAATTTGAGAAAACCCTAAAAACCCAACTTTCCGACTTTTTTTTTTTTTTAAATAACACATGTAATATATATGTTTTTAAGAGTTTTGAGCCAAAAAAAATCAAAAAAGCGCCGAGTGGTTTTTTTTTTTTAAATAAACAAGTTTCAGCAACTTTTTCACTAACATGTGTTAGACAAAAAGTTGCTGAAACTTGTTTATTTTTTTTAAAAAAAAAACCACTCGGCGCTTTTTTGATTTTTTTGGCTCAAAACTCTTAAAAACATGTATATTACATGTGTTATTTTTTTCAAAAAAAAAAGTCGGGAGGTTGGGTTTTCTCAAAATGGAGGGTTTTCTCCCTAGCATTATCCTATATATATATATATATATAGGATTAGGTTCAAGAGTGAACAGCAGTGTAGTTTGCGAATTGAGCAAACTAATCTTGGCCATACATGTGTGTAGATCAATGGCTAGGATTTGATGATGAAATACACTAGTGTATTTTATGATTTGATGATGAAATCCTAGCCATCCACGTGTGTAAATCAATGGCTCAGATTTGTTCACTCAGTTCGCAAATACACTACTGTTCACTCTAGAACCCAATCCTATATATATATATATATATATATATAGGGGAAGGTTTAAATGAAAACCATTAGTTATTGTGAAAACGCGAAAACTAATTAAAAAAGCCAAAAAAACATACCAAATTTTTTTTTTTTTTTTGCATACCAATTTTCGCCTTTTTTTATATATAAAAAAATTTTCAAAAACAAAAAAAAAAAAATTGTAGCGCATACACATGTGTACTACAACAATTTTTTTTTTTTTTTGAAAAAAAAGTTTTTTTTTTAGATTTAATTACTGTTTTCATCCCTGTGGTTTGTCAAAAATCACTATTTCAGTCCATTAGTTTAAAATTTGCGATTTCAGTCCCTGTGGTTTCACTTTCGTAACCATTTCAGTCCATCTCGTAACCATTTCAGTCCCTGTACTAACATAATAAATGGATTGAAATGGTTATGAAAGTGAAACCACAAGGACTGAAATGGTTACGAAAGTGAAACCACAGGGACTGAAATCGCAAATTTTAAACTAATGGACTGAAATAGTGATTTTTGACAAACCACATGGACGAAAACAGTAATTAACTCTTTTTTTATATAAAAAAACCAACGATTTTTGTAAAAAAAAATGGAAAAAAAAAACTTTGTGTGTTTTTTAGGCTTTTTTTAGTTAGTTTTCGAGTTTTCACAATAAAAGTGGTTTTCATTTGAACCATCCCCTATATATATATATATATATATATGTGTGTGTGTGTGTTTTTTAGGCTTTTTTTAGTTAGTTTTCGCAATAAAAGTGATTTTCATTTGAACATTCCCCTGTATATATATATATATATATATATATATATATATATATATATAGGCAAAAGATCAAATACAAATAATCTTAACATACTAAACATACAAATTGAAGGAAAACTCAAAAAGATATGGTGGCATTTTTGTAATTACCACCAACTATCAAAGTTATTATACAAATGTGAACTCAAACAAAAATACCTAAAAAACACAATTTTTTTTTAATATTTTTTATAAAAAAAATCGCTACATTTTGTTAGAAAAAGATTTTTTTGCTGCTACTAAAAGTAGCGATTTTTTAATAAAAATGTTAAAAAAAATTGGTGTGTGTGTTTTTTTTTATAGATTTTTTTAGGTTTTTTAGGGGTTTAGTTTTTAGCATTTTAGCTTGGGTGGGGGGGTGTTAGGTTTTTTGGGGGTGGGGGCTTTAGGTTTTTTTTTTTTTTTTTTTTGGGAGGGGGCTTAGGTTTTTTATGTATATTTGTAGAGTAACTTTGATAGTTATTGATAATTACAAAAATGTCACCTTGTCTTTTTGACTTTTCCTTCAATTTGTATGTTTAGTATGTTAAGATTATTTGTACAAGAACTTTCCCCTATATATATGTATATATATAGGGAGAGGATCATGAGAAAACTAGATATAAATGAGAAAACTAGAAAACTAACTAAAAACCACTAAAAATGAGGGGGGGGGGGGGGGGACTTTTAAATAAGGAGGGGGGGGACTTTTAATGAAGGAGGGGTAAAATTGGAAAAAAAATATATAATTTTTCAAACATTTCTCATTTCTCCATACGTTATCATTTTAAAACAAAAATGGCACCATAAGATCACAAATTTTTGTATCTTTCATTCAAGTATATTCGAGCATATTTTTTATGACATAAAAAAAGATTTATGGTGTCGTCTTGTTTTCAATACTATTATTATAGTAGTGCACATGTGCAATATAACATGTACTACAATTGCATTACATGCTTAAAATTAGCTTTTTGAGTCTAGTTTAACTTTTAAGGTTAGTTTTTTTGGAGGTTTAGGATTAGGATTAGGTTTTTGGGTGTGGGGGGGGGGGGTTAGGTTTTTGGGGTGTGGGGGTGGGGGGTTTAGGTTTTTTTCGGGTTTATGTTTAGGGTTTAGTTTTAGGTTTTCGGGAGGGTGGGGGGTTTAGGTTTTTGGGGGGTGGGGGGTTTATGTTTTTGGGGGGGTGTCGGTGGGGGGTGGGTTAAGTGGTTTAAGCTTTATGTATTAGTGCACATGTGTAGTACAACCAAAAATAAAAAAAAATTTGGTATGTTTTTAGGTTTTTTTTAGGCTTTTTTGGTTAGTTTTTTGGTTTTCTCATTTAAACTAGTTTTCTCATGATCCATCCCATATATATATATATATATATATATATATATATAAACGGGATCAGGAGAGAACAGTGAAAAGTGTGAGAACGGTGAGAACGGATCCTGGCTCAACACGTGGTAGGGAGCGCTAATTGTTATGCCGGGGTACGATTGTTATTGTCCACTTCCCGCTAAACAATGGCGTTATGATTCCTTTGCCAAAAATAATTAAATATAAATGGCGTTTTCATCTTTATGCTAGTTTACATGGCGTTTTTTTTTAAGTGTATTTTTTACGAATGGCGTTTATGTTTTAATGGTGTTTTCATCGTTATGCTTGTTTTTCATGGCGTTTTTTTTAAAAGTATTTTTTTTACGAATTGCGTTTATGTTTTAAAGGCGTTTTATTGATTTCCTATAGTTTTGGCGTTTTTGTGTTTTCTACTTGTCTTAATTTAGTTTTTTTAACCCTTTTTTTTTAATGTTGTTTATGTTTTTAATGGTTACTATTTGTTGATTATTCTAAACATGGCGTTTTCTTTGATTTGCACAAATACGGTAGTAGATCACACAACCAAACATGTAGATGTAATAATGTAAAGAGTAAAACACGATAGTCAACATTAAAATACATGGCGTTTAGCTAAT
Source organism: Helianthus tuberosus (assembly GCA_030545235.1). Taxonomy (NCBI): domain Eukaryota; kingdom Viridiplantae; phylum Streptophyta; class Magnoliopsida; order Asterales; family Asteraceae; genus Helianthus; species Helianthus tuberosus. The sequence continues at coordinate 130,932,078 of CM060387.1, read as the reverse complement.
CTACATATTCTAACATTCTTTTTGCTATTCTCTCGTCTGCTTTGTCAAACAATTTACGTATTTTTTCTCCCCCTAAAGCCATGAATGTATTTAGATAACTTGTCAGTAGTTTTATGTTTTCATTTTCGCTATGAAACGGGATTTTTCCAATGTATTTTACCCTTAGTTCATTTAGCTGTCTTTGTTGGAGTTGATTTGGGGCATCTTCTGTTGCCAAACCACTTCTCCAACGAGCTATATCCCCCATGTATGTTTCCATATGCCTCATTTCGAAAATCCCACAGTCAATGACGTTAGACTTTGTCCTCAAATCCATCTTTTTTCTGACAACCTTTGCCTTGCTCATGATCTTATGCTTTGGGTGATTTTTAATACGCAAGTAGTTTGCAAAAGCTCCGTGCTGCAGTTTTCACATTTTTTTGCATATATTAGTTTTGCGTTTTGTCAACATAGTTCCTATATTCAAAGTTTTTAAGATACTAACCAATTTTTCCACCCATCCTTCATACTTTTTTTTTATGCTGACGTTATCCCCTACACCGCTGTTGTCCAATATATCAACTCTTTTGTGTTTCATGTTGAAACAGACAACATAGAAATGTCTTTCCCAGATTATTGGCACGAAGACCAGTTCATAATCCTTGATGGTTTTATGTTTCTTGTCTCCTTTGAAATGTGTGTTTTGCAGAACAGTTTCCATGTTTCTGTTGAATTCATTGTTTCGTGCATCTTCTATTGTCGTTTCGTAGTATGCCGGGGTATTCTGTAATATTGAGTACCACATAATTAAACAACAAAACAATGTCCTATTAGAATTTTATCAAATATATAGCAAAAGAGTTACCAGCAGTAATTCTGTGCAGAATAACCTTGAGGGTGATTCATGAGCCTTGTATCTTTCTTCATAGTTCAGGATATGTGCCCAACATTGAATAATTGAGACGTGTGCTTGAAATCCTGGTTTCATGCTCTCACAGATCACCCTCATGAGAAACTTTTCTCCCATCTTGAACAGCTCAGTTCTAAAAAAACATCATTTGGCGTTTTAGTTATACAAACTCATTCTATTATAATACATGGCGTTTTGATTGTTTTTGCATGCATATTCTCAAGTAAACGTTATGAATGGAAAGTTTGGCGTTTTATTTTGAGCTGTTCTCCCATCTTGAACAGCTCAGTTCTAAAAAAAACATCATTTGGCGTTTTAGTTATACAAACTCATTCTATTATAATACATGGCGTTTTGATTGTTTTTGCATGCATATTCTCAAGTAAACGTTATGAATTGAAAGTTTGGCGTTTCATTTTCAGAGAAGTGTACATACTCATAGTCGCCGATTCCAGTGAAGATGTATGTGGAAAGGTTATTTTTAGGGTTTGTCCTTTTTTCATGTATTACCACTTGCCTCCTTAGATAAGGTGGCAAACATGCCTTGCTCAATTTTTTATCTTTCTTCTCCTCTTCAGCCACATTCTTTTTTTTTATCTTCTTCATCATCTTTATCAGCTTTTTCATCACCAGGCAGCTCTTCAGGGTTTAAAATTTTTATTTTCTTGCATCAGCTTTGTGATGTCTGGAGTGTTGTCCTCATCACCTTTCTCCTGCACATCTGACATGTTTGGCGTTTTTTGTGGTGATGTGTTGATGGCGTTTTCATCCTGGGGTTTATTGGGTGTCTCTTCATCTTCAAAACTTTTCAAGAGGTTTTTCCCAAATGTAGTTGGTGGCTGTTCATATGGCGTTTTATCAAACACTGCCCCTTGTTGGTCAACACTTTTGTTCACCATCTCCCCTTCAGTTTTTTTCTTTTTCAGTGTTGAATGCCTGACTGTCTTGTATTTCTGTCGTGGCGATGTTTGGTGTCTTATCAAATACAGGCATTTTTGGGGTCTCTTCAGCAAGTTGCAGATGTTTTTTTATTGCTTTAATTACTTCATCCACCATCCTTGAATTATCAAGACCTTCTTTAATATCAATCATTTGTTTTAGATCTTGTCCTGGCAGCTCCAAAATCTCAGCAATATTCCTCTTAATTATTTTTCCCCATTGTATCTTGAAATGTGATATTCAAGTGTCTTGAAATCACAACTACACCTCTCAATATCGTTTTCGTTTACATCTTCATCTGATGATATAGTATCCTCTTCATCATCATATATGGGGGCTGTTGTAGCAGTCGAGGGTTCGGCGTTTTGTTCTATTGCCACATCCCTTGTATCCCCTTCTCCTTCCCTTTCTCCTTCCCCTTCTCTTTCAACTTTTCCTTCTCTTTCTCCATCCCCTTCACCATTCCCTTCCCACTCCCCTTCCTCTTCTTCTTCTTCTCCTTCCCCTTTTCCTTTTCCTTCTCCTTCTTCTTGTAGGATCGTGAAACGACCTAACGAGTCGATCAGAAGAGTGCTCAGACAGAATCAGAGGCGGAATTCATTGATTCTGTCTTTGTTTAGCTTGGATTCACTATTAATTGTCTCGTTTATTGATTTCTGAACGTTTACAGGACTGGAGACACTTCGACAGCACCTCGGCGTCGGAATCTAGAACATTACAAATGAAATCGTTTGAAGGCTATTTGTAGGGAGGACCCTTCCGTTTGAAAGTGACATGATCATTTCAAACGGAACCCTTCAAACGGACACCTTCTCAAAATGTTACAATTTCAAACTACCAACACATTCAAACGGTCAACATCACGGTTACATCTTATATTTTGTTTTGTCTTCATGTGATAATTCATATGATGATGTAAGCATGATGATGTCATCATCAATGATGATGACATAACTCTTGTTCAGCAGTGCAACGAACCCGAGACTCGACATAAGACGAAGACGACAGATGTATGCACCAACAGACTCCCCCTCAGATGTTGACGAGTCTTAAGTGTCGAGTCTTTACATCTTCAGTCTTTTTCAGTCTCTTTTCTTTCTTAGCATATACCAGGATCTTCTCTTTGGCTCTAACCTCGTCAGACTCCCCCTCGCATCATGATGGGATCGCCGTCTGGAATTAGCTATCACCTTGAGATCAATCCCTGGCTTTATCTCTGTTCAATTCATCTCCTACACAATTTTCTCACCACCACATAAGTTTTCACTTAAATCAATAAGAAAAACTTACTAGTAATAATTACATCAAGTTCAAATCAATGACCTTGATTAACTAATCAAACTTCTCTTTCTCAAAATAAATTTCTCAATTCAATACACACACTCCCAAACCTGTTCATCATGTTCAGCACTCGGAATTTTGAAAATCAGCTCTTCAACATCAGTTGTCGAAAATCTTTTTGTATTTTTCAAAATTTATGCTAAAACACACTAAAAATCTTTTTGTATTTTTGAATATAACAAAGAAATTCAGTAAAGAAATATTTACAAACAATATTTTTGTGAATTTGTGTAAGAGAATCATATCAGTTTATGTGACCAATCACTAGCACCGTTAAGCTTTAAACATTTTCAGTTCTAAACGATTCACGTTGATTGACGATATTGTTGTCCACTTAAACTCAAACTAAAAACTTTCGAGATGCTTACCGATACGTTAAGGTATGTTAATTTTGCACTAAATTCTTATGGACCCCACGATCTCAGCATATCCCCTCATCATGCAATACACTATCTCAAGTAATGCCTTTAAACTTTTATCAACTGTGATTTGTGCGAAAACAAAGCAGAATGTTTAAACATTAACAATCAGGTCGATACTTCCGTATACGCAGAGAAAGTCCAATGTTTAAACAAAATAAGAAAAATAAAACAAGTTGAAGTTGTTTAGGCTTTAACCACCAGGTCGATACTCCCGTATACGCAGAGGTGATCCAAAGCTTAAACGAAACACTAAAGAAAATAAAGCAGAACGTTTAGGCAACAACATCCAGGTCGATACTCCCGTATACGCAGAGGATGTCCGATGCTTAAACAAAATAAAGAAATAAAACAAGTTTAAATCTTTGCAAAATGAAATGCACAATCACAGCGACTTTTCAGCAAAGTTGTGAAAGTTCACAAACTTAACCAGTTTTATGTCTTTCGACAATCAGCGATTACTGAGTAGGCACACAGTCAAGAAGGACAAAACTAAGTACTATGCTTTCAATCATGTTTCCCACTAGAACTAGGCTTTTTCATTTTAGGTTTGTATCGTTATCGCAAATCTACTAGTCTAGCTGAGCCTACCGTCACATCTTTAGTGAGATCGTTTATCACATTTTGACTTTACATTTCTTTAGCATGTTGTGACAGTCCAACTGATCTACTATCATTTTCTCTTTTATGCAACAAAACTCATTTTTTTCATTTTTCAATGTTTTTGACATTTTCAAATTTTCTAATTTTTTTAAAATTTTTACTCCCCCTAAAATCAAAATATGTCTCAATTTTGATTTTCTGGGAAAATTTGAAAACAAGCTGTACAAGAAATGTGACAACATGATGAGAATTACTTCAATTCTCCATTCACTTGGCTTGAACAATCAGAACTCCCCCTGACAACAAACTATTTTCCCATAATGATTTCAAAACACTTAAGTTTGTTTTAATCAAAATGGTTTTTCCGAAAAAATTAATTTGTCTTTACCACTTGTAAATTTGGGGTCATCACATCATTATTGTTCTTTTCAACCACTTGTAAAGATTTAACATTTCCAAGATCAATCCACAAACATCACTTTGTAGAAAATCAAGTACAACTTAATGTCCCTGATTTACCACTTAAAGGTCGAAATCACTTTCGTGAATTTCTCAAGAAATGTGCCGATTCCTGTTCCACGCTTACCAACCTGGGAACTCCGGCAAGTCAGGTTTTTCTATTTAAACAGATTCACCCAAGCCTGACTGTCCTTGGGTGATTTTGAATTCTTGTTCAACAATGGTGGAAAATTTGCCTCATCCATTGTTAGACTAGAACTCTCAGTTTTTACCTCAACAACAGGCTCTTCTGGTTTTGACGAACCAGAATCATTGCCTGAATGTGGCTTGTCTGACTTTGATGAGCCAGATTCATCGCCAACAACTTTCTTCTTCTTCTTTCTCTCTTCTGTCCTCAGATTTGTATCTGATGAACTCATCTTGCTTGACTTTGCAGTTGAGGAAAGCGATTCATCAGAACTCTTATTTTTACCAACAGATGAACCCTAGGACAAAATCTTCTCCAGATACTCTCTGGCCTTCTTCCTCTTCTTCCTCAGTCTGTCTTTTTGCCCCTGTGAAAGCTTCACTTTCGTTTCTTGAACTTTAGGTTCTTGAACCTTCTGTTCTTTGGGCTTGACATTGACTGATTTCTTTGCCGTCTTCTGAGAATTAACCCTCAATCTTTCATTTGATCTCCTTGGGCAATCTCTGGCAATGTGACCTCTGATATTGCAATTAAAGCATCTCCTCGTCTCATAATTCCAACCTTGGCAGTTAACAGCAATGTGTCCTTGATAACCACATCGGTAACACACTCTGTTATCGTACCAATCACCATTTTCAGTCCAAACATTCAGATCATAGCACTGTTTGGCTTGGTGATATTCCTTCCTCATGTTTGCTGAATTTGACTTTTGAGCACTGTGGTCCGACCTGCACCACTTATTACCAACAATTTTAGAGTTTTCATTTTTTACTTTTTGTAATTTTTCATTGCGATTGGATGATCGATCTGATGAGCTTTTATTATCTTTTTGAACATTTTTCTCATTTTTAATTTTTTGTTTCTGTTCCACTTTCTTTTTCAAAGGTTTTTGCTTAGAGCATTCTCCCTTTTCAGTCGATCGTAGAACAGTTTCTTGGAATTTTTCTTTTAATTTCAAAAACAATTTTTGTTTTTCAATTTTATCTTTTTCATCATCAGATTTCTCATCACAATCTTCAACTTTGACATTGTCAAAGTTTGTGACATTGTCACTTATTGGAACAGAATTGATCGGTTTTGGACAGGGATAATCTGGTGTTGATGACGAAGTCTCAAAACCTTTCAATTTCTCTTCAAGCTCTTTGATTTCAATCCGAGCTTTTTCAGCTTCATTTTCAAGTCGAATGATTTTCTGAAGATGAGAATTTATTTCAATTTGTTTTTCAAGATTATTTTTAAAAATGGCAGATTTCTCATCTTCTAAAATCTTCATTTGGCTTTGAAAATCTTTTTCAAATTTTAATTTTTCATTTTCAAATTCTTTTTCCTTTTCTTTCAAAATCTCGTTTTCTAATGTCAAACTGTTTAAATCATTTAACAGTTTGTCATTTTCAGATTTCAACCTCTCACAATTTTCCTGCAAATCAAAAATATGTTTCTTATCAGCTTTCATCTCGTCTTTCAAAACTGGAATTTCTTCAGTCTGTTCCTCTCCCACTTGAACACCTTTACTCTTGCTCTTCTTTAATATTGATTTTACACTTTGACTTTTCTTCTTCTCAGCATTGATCACCATCTGTTCTTCAATCTTTTTAACGAGTGGACTAATTGTCAGTTGGGAAAATTCTCCAGAAGTCTTCAAGTTTAAGATATAATTTTCCCATTCTTCTCGAGGTAAAGCACTGACAAATTTTTCAACCCATTCTTCTGATTCTTTTTTAATACCCTTCTCAGAAATTGAGCGAACAAGATGGCTATACCTCTCAATGATACTCTTTGTACTTTCTCCTGGACAACCTGAAAATGAATCAAATTCTTTATTTAATACATTTATTCTATCAATAGTTTCTCTTGTCATATTAAAGAAATTGATATCCATGATTCGGAATCGAAGAATTTTTCAAACAATCTTTCACACGAACTGATTCTCCTCGTAACACAATAATTCCTGACAAATTCACTCAAAACACACTTTCACTTGTTCCGAATATAAAGTGCACTACACTTGACTGTGATTGAGCGGATGATAATGAATCTTTGAAATGATTAATACTCAATGATGATTGGGCCGCTATATTAACCAATCACATGGGCCGTATGATATGAAACTTGGGCCGAGAATAAAGTTCAACAACTCACATGGAATACACTTGACTCAATTAATTTGAACTTATCAATATATGCAATCTGACACTTTTTCACGTGATATCCGATAATTTCAAGTAACATGATAAGATGATTGGGCCAATGTTTTATTGAACACTGAAATCACATGATCTGCTGAAATACTTTGACTTTATATCACATACACTCTCAAACTTAATCACCTAATCACTTTCAAACAACACTTCAAATGATCAGTTTCAAACGATAAGTTCAAACGGAACACAAGTTTCAAACGTAATAGTCCTGTCACGTTTGAAATTACACCATTTTCAAACGTAATGTCAAGCTTCAAACGGTATATTCAAACGTAATAGCCTATGACGTCAGCATATTACGAACATTTTCAAACGGAATGGATTTTTCAATCAGTTTTAAGTCGAGTTTTAGTCTCAAATTTTCAAGGATTCGTTAATACTGTGTTTCGTTTGAATTGTGAAAGTTTTAGACCGTTTTAACCGTAAACACTTGTCCAGTTTTGAAAAGAAGGTGTAGAAGATAGAATATTCCAGCGAAAACGAGCTAAACGGTAAGAACTCTTCCTCCTGAGCTCTGATACCACTTGTAGGATCGTGAAACGACCTAACGAGTTGATCAGAAGAGTGCTCAGACAGAATCAGAGGCGGAATTCATTGATTCTGTCTTTGTTTAGCTTGGATTCACTATTAATTGTCTCGTTTATTGATTTCTGAACGTTTACAGGACTGGAGACACTTCTACAGCACCTCGGCGTCGGAATCTAGAACATTACAAATGAAAACGTTTGAAGGCTATTTATAGGGAGGACCCTTCCGTTTGAAAGTGACATGATCATTTCAAACGGAACCCTTCAAACGGACACCTTCTCAAAATGTTACAATTTCAAACTACCAACACATTCAAACGGTCAACATCACGGTTACATCTTATATTTTGTTTTGTCTTCATGTGATAATTCATATGATGATGTAAGCATGATGATGTCATCATCAATGATGATGACATAACTCTTGTTCAGCAGTGCAACGAACCCGAGACTCGACATAAGACGAAGACGACAGATGTATGCACCAACACTTCTTTTCCTTTTCCTTCATTTTCAACTTCATTGGCGTTTTCATGAACTATTTCCACTTCCATGGTGTTTTTATCAACTGTTTCCACTTCAATGGCCTTTTCAATTCTAGCCATCTCCTTCTCCCTTTCTTCTACATTTTCACATCCTTCCTCTCCGTGTTCTTCATTTTCAAATTCTTTGGCATTTTCATTAACTGTTTGCTCTTCAATGGCGTTTTCTTTTTCAGCCATCTCCTTTTCCCCTTCTTCTTCATTTTCATCTCCTAGTACCACCTCATTTTCATCCTCAGTTTCTTGTGTATCTTCTTCTGTTTCAGCTTGCATCTCTTTGGCGTTTTCATCAACAAATTTTGAGATGTTCTCCAACAATGTCATACATTGTAAGTATTTAATGTGTACCAGGAGGCTGTTTGGGTATTCAGTCTTTAACTGTTTTAACAATGCGCTCATTTTATTGTAACAGTCTTCTAATTCTTTGTATGTTCCATCCAATTTATCAGCCATTTCTTGTTATATTAAATAAAAGGATTTTGTTTATCATGGTGTTTTTTTGTTTTTTTTTTTTAATTTATTATTTGAACAACATACCTCTTCAGGTTCTTTGTTTTGTTCTTCTTCATCAAGATAAAAGTTGTCATACTGTGTTACTCCTCTGATAAGAGCATGGTTTCCTGATGCAGAAACTTCAAACATCGTTTCCCGGCTTTCTCTATCCTCATTCACCATCCTTTGAAGTGAAGCCTCTTCATCATTATTGAAGGGCATGGCGTTTTGCACCTCATAGTTATAATGATCATCATGATCAAAACCATCATCATCATCAAACTCATCATCATGCTTATCGACCTTGTGAACATCATCTTCATCTTCATCTTCATTCTCAACATCATCACCATCATCTTCATCATGAACAACAACCTGCATTTTTCTTGTTTTTTGGGGGCTTGCTTCCTTTACCTTTTTTGACTGTTTTCCTTTTTACTTCATTGCCCACAAGGTGTTTTGCCATTGCACTCTCAAATAAGTCAAGAGTTTCTGTTGTAACCCACTCAATTGGGTATCCTTCTTTTCGGTCCCATTTTTTCCTATTGCAAGCATCGTTCACCAAGGCAAGCTGTAACAAAATAGATTTTTCAAATGACAGATATTTTTTGGCGTTTTAATGACCCACAAATGAATAGTGAAATTTTATTCTTACCGCAAGTATGATCAGTGGCCCTGTGTAATGCTTTTTGGGAGCCCATGCGGTTTTGGCGTGTTGCAAGCATTGGATGATATAACTACACCAATTCATTTGGTTTATTTGAACGTCTGGTGTAACATTGTGCAAGAATTGTTTGTTGACGACTGCATTGTCAGTTGCATGCCCCATTATAGTGAAGAATGCTACAAGGAAATTTAGGCAGAAGTTTCTCCCAAAGTCATGCATCATAGGCAAAACGTTATCAAAGTATATACTCACACTTGGTCTGTTAAGCCAGCCCAACCCTCGGAACTGTGCTTTCCACTCAGCCACCACATGGTCTTTAGTTGTTGGTCTTTTTTTCATGTTCACGGGCACCCTTCCATTTGGTATACCCGTTAAAGAGTTTACCAATTCTTCATTTATATGTATGGTATGGTTGCCAACGTTTAGGGTGTTTGTCTTTTCATTGTAATTTTCAACCAACCAGTACGCAAGCATTGTCGGTACGATGTCTATTTTCAACTTTAGTGTAGCACCAAACCCCATTTGGTGTACTGTCTTTCTTTGGTTTTTGTTTAGATTCATAAACCAACCAGTCAAGTTTGTAGGTTTTACTCTTGACAAGATCCTAGCCTCACTGAACTCATGATATGGTTCTTCCTCAACCTCCACATTCTGACTTAATGCCTTTCTCTTATTGGCGTTTTGGGCCTTTCCAATATGCACATTTATTCTCAATCTTAACCTCTCTTCGCCTATAAAAAATGATTTCATGGCGTTTTATTTTATGGCGTTTTAATAGTATAATTTAACATAACTACGATACATTTATGGCGTTTTATAAATCAATAAGAGATTACAGATGTTGAATACCTCAATAACAGTTAAATGGCGTTTATAACAGAATCCATACATTTTTTGGCGTTTAGTAACAAAGCTATGACATGATTCATGTGTTGTGGCCTTTAGTAACAAACGATACATATTTTGGCATTTTGGCAACAAAGTATGAAAGTGTATTTTTACATCACGAAAAGTAACATTTGTGTACCATGTCTTCTTGTTGTCTTCTTTCGTTGCTCGTTCGGTTTTTGGCGTTTTGGAGCAGATGGCCCTTCCCCCTTGTAGAAACTGCAAATTTTTGTTAAAATTAGAACGCCAAAAGCAGCATAAACTAGCACAATGTAAATCGAAGTTAACTCACTATGTTTTTTCCTCTGGATCTGGTTTGATCTTTCAACGCCATAGTTTTTGTTGTTTCGCGTTTTCTAGGGTTTTCGCGTTTTACGTTGGTTTTGGGGAGGTTTTTCTAGGAAGTATATATCTTTCGGTCAGGCTTTGATATGTTTTGTATATGGACATTTACCTTTTTGCCCTTATGGAAGCGCGCCACACTAATAAAAGTGATGTTATTTACGAAAATGCCACCGCGTCATGTAGTCCATAGATTGTTTTGATCTGACGGTTCCTAATCGTTCTCACACTTTTAGTTGTTCTCTCTAAATCCTCACCCTATATATATATATATATATATTAGGTTTATATACAACTATTCTTTCTTCTATGTCCTTTTCAAAAGTTTACACGTAGCCTCCCTTTTCGTTTCCAAAATTTACACGCAAGCCTTGCCGTCGGAGAATGACCAGAAAAGAAAAACGACCGGAAAAATATTTTAGATTGTATCTGCACCAATCGCTATTCTCTTTAAGATCTAAATACCTAAAGATACACAATTTCAATGTTCAAACTAAGAAAAAATTCCTTGTTGAATACTCCGACAATGGTTCGGTCGATGGTTGAGGGGTAGCATCCTTCCTCATTAGTTCCGCCCCTGCATCATCACCAATGCTTCAAGAGGTATACCGCAAGAACTATTTACCTAAGACCATTAGGAGTGGAGGGGCATGAAAAGGGGGCGTTATGCGACATGGCAACCACGTCAGCATGCGTCAGAAAAGTGGTGTGGTGTAAAAAAGGGAGGAGTGGGACGGGGCTTGAAAGAGCGGCGTTATTCAACACGTGGCACACACTTTTATTATTATTTTATATTTAAAAAATATATAAAAACTATTAAATTTAAATAAAAGATGTTAATATAAATTGCATAAATAACCTAAATTAAAAAATTACATAAAGTTAAAATAAAATTACATAAACTTAAAATTAAAATAACTTAAACCTAAAAAAATACATAAACCATTAATTATCGTCTTCGTCTTCCTCCGGGTCGTTTCGTGGAACGCTCTAAATGTGTTCAACTAAATCGGTTTGAAGATTGTGATGTGCGATATTGTCATAAATTTCATTTGAGTTCGTTTCTCTCTCTTTGTCACTTATTTTTACAGTATTTGGTTGACTCTCATCCTCATAGTTCTCGCAAATTGTGCGTCCCTAATCCTCCAAAATCATGTTATGTAAAATAATGCACGCGTACATCACATTTCGAATTCTAGGTTTGTGGCATCCTCAAAATGTGTCATCTTTTCTGCAAAACACCAAACACTCGTTCGATATCTTTTCTTGCCGCCATTTGAGCACCATTAAGCTTAGTTCTTTTTTCGTCTAACGTTGTTACACGTGTAAATGATTTTACAAGCACGACATAATCTGAGAAAATACCATCCGTCAGATAATAACCGTATTTGTACTTCGCATCGTTTACAAAAAAAAAAGAACCCTTGCCAAATCTAAAGATTTTGAGATGCAACCGCTTCAAGCATCATAGCCGGTTTTTTATGATATCCATTGGTGTGTTGTCCGCACCACGCAGTTGGACAATTTTCCATTCCCATTTCATACAATATAAACTACCGATCATCCCAGGGAACCATGTCACTCTTCATGAGTCTCCAAAAGTTGTATGTCACCAAATATAGGTTTTCTCAAATATTGTTCAACGAGCTACTTACAAAAATAATAGAGGTTTTTCCTCGCGGTACGTTCTGACATTTTTATGTATTCGTCCATAATGTCGAAAGTCGTCCCATAAGCCAATTGTCTAAGCGCGGCCGTGACTTTTTGCAATGTACTAAATCCTAGATAACCACGTGCATCCTTTCTTTGTCGAAATATTTATATTTACTTGATAAATCATGTAATATTCTAAGAAACAAATCACGGCTTATACGAAAAACGACACCTAAAAGTACTATCATTAGTCGGATTGGGTGAAAAATAATCACTTACCAATAAATCATGTACGGTGATTCGGTCACGTACTACGTATTTCCTCCTCTTGGGTTATGAGGAGAACCCTTCATCATCCATTATAGTTTCAACAACTTTCTGAACCACTGCAATTATGAGAGTCGATCTCTCGTCATCTCGTCATCTGACGAGAATAAAAGATGGTTCTTAAGCTTAGACGACGACGATGAAAATGACGAACTTGAGCCTTCCATTTTTTAAAAATTATGTTAAAAATGGTAGTGAGTATATAACTATGTACAGATAAATGGATGGATTTGTTGTGTTTTTTAAAAAAAAAATGGAGTTGAAAGAGGTGAATATATATAGGGTTTTTTTTTAAATAGTCAAACTAGCCTTCAACGGCTAGTTTGAACCAATCAACAACACGCGGCCACGTCGTCTCCAACTTTACCCTCCATGCCGGTGGAAATCCTCACCCTCCACAAAACGTCGTGCTAAACGCTGGACACGGGGTGGTTAGCTTGACGTGGACTGACTTCCACGCCAGATTTCCACACCCACACCGTATAGTCTTAAATTATCATGGCAACCCTTAAGAATTTCTTTAATGACAAATAAATATAATCAAATTTTTGTTAATATCTTTCATCAAACAAAATTTTACCTGTAAATATATAAAAATGATAAAAACATTATAAAAAATGAATAGTTAAAATAGTAAGTCAATAAAAGTTGGAAGTAAATAATTTCATTTTAAAAGTTGCGAAATAAAACAAAAGTTTAATTGCGAAATAAGACAAAAGTTTAAAAAATTGTTGTTAAAGTACCTTTTAACATTATAAAATAGCAAAATCAATGCATGATAAGAGACAATTTAAGACACTTATCTAAAGTGACTCAACACCATCTGTTGGTGGGAGATATACTCGTAAGAGAAAAGTTGGTTTGAGGATAGAGGAGTATTTGACCTAGAATCTGATGGAGAAACTTGAAGGGCGACAATGTGACAGAGTTCAAAGAGAAGGTTATCTCTATGAAAATGGCTCAATTAAGTGGGGACGCCAATCAGATGTGGGAGGATATAGCGACTACCATTACTCATGTGGCCAATGGAACTTTAAGGTTGCAACGGGAAAGTCAAGTGGGCCTAAGGACACCTGGTGGTGGAGTGAGGAGGTGCAGACCAAAATTAGGAGTAAGCATGAAAACTTTAGAGATCTTCTTAGGTGCGCAAATGATGAGGAGCGAGTGAGACTGAAGGACAAATACAAAGAAGCCAAAAGGGAGGCTAAGAAGGCAGTCACGAAGGCAAAGAACACAGCCTATAAGCAGATGTATGAACGCCTAGAAACAAAAGAGGGGGAACATGCTATGTTCAAGATTGCCAAAGCTAGGGAACATAGGAGAAAGGATATAGGAGTAGTGAAGTTTATAAAGGGAGATGATGGGCTTGTTTTAGTCAACGAACATGACATTAAGTTGAGGTGGCGAACTTACTTCTACAATCTTTTCAACAATGGCATATCAGACCAACAACAAAACGACGACAACACCACTCAAAGGCGGGAACAAAATAACTGCTACTGTCGGTGTATCACACATGGAGAGGTGAGGACAGCACTTAGAAAGATGGGAAAGGCTAAGGCAGTTGGTTCAGACAACATACCGAGAAAGATGAGAAAGGCTAAGGCAGTTGGTCCAGACAACATACCGATTGAAGTGTGGAGGTGTTTGGGAGATGAAGGGGTTCAAAGGCTAACTACTTTGTTCAATGTCATTTTCAAATATGGGAAAATGCCAGATCAGTGGAGGAGTAGTGTCGTCAATGTTGCAGAAATCGGCCTAGGCGGCCAATTAATCGGCGCCTAGGCGCTAGTCGGTGGGTTACTGCCTAAATTTAAGCTAGTCGGTCAAAAAAAATCGGTTATGGTCAAAATCGGTCAAAGTCGGTAAAAGTCGGACAAAATCGGTAAAAGTCTGTCAAAAGCGGACTAATCGGGCCCATGTTTTTTGACCTAATAAACCCAATTTTTAAAACCTGGCCAATGGCTTAAAACCCAAATTTTAGTTATAAACCTATTTTAACATTTAAGTTTAGGTATTTTAACATTTAACCCCCTCTATCTTTCACTAGTTTACATATGGTTCCAAAAAAAATTATTTTCTACATCTACATTCTCAAGATGCGGTAATAGTATTTTTCAATGATTGGGTGAAATGGGCGGTAAAGGGAATAGTGCCAAGCAGCTGTCTGGCACTCCCCTATTGGCCCAACAAATTTACGATTTTATCCCACTTTGAAATTACGATTTTGCCATCACTTTAAAATTATGTTTTTACCCTAACATAAAAATAAATTCACGTTTTTGCTCCCAGCTAAAAATTTAAATTTTGCCCTCGGTTCAAAATTACGAATTTGCCCTGTTTAAATTTACACTTTTGTCATTAGTTTTTTTCCTTAAATTACGATTTTGCCATCAGTTCAAAATTATGTTTTTACCCCCACTTAGAAATAATTTTACGCTTTTACTCCCAGCTAAAAATTTCAATTTTCCCCTCAGTTCAAAATTATGATTTTGCCCCGTTTAAATTTACAATTTTGCCATTAGTTTTTTCTCACAGTCAACTTACGATTTTGCCCTCAACTTAAATTTACATTTTATCCATCGTTTTTGTTTGTTTTCTTGGTTAAATTACAATTTTGCCCCCAGTGTAAAATTACAGTTATGTCGGCAGCTGCCTGGCACTCCCCCATTGGTCCATTTAATTTACGATTTTATTCCTGAATTAAAATTATGATTTCGCCCTCAGTTCAAAAGTACGTTTTTTCCCATCGTTTAAGTTTTTTTAGCAAAACTATAAAAGTTTTTTGTTTTTATTGGTTGACTCCATTTAATTTTTTTCCGTGTCAAGGAACTGCCTAACACTCGCTCATTAATCCTGAAAAATTACAGTTTTGCCCTGGGACGAAAATTACGATCTTATCAACGTTTTAGTTTTTTTCCTAGCAAAATTATAGTAGTGTTTTTTAATTGATTTAGAATTATTCGGCTATCGCCCCGCAACGCGGGCGGGGCATCAACTAGTTATAATTATAATACAAGTTTATAATATAGTGTACACGAGGCGGCTAACTAAAGGGTTGATAGGGGTCGCCCGCACAATATTTTGGAGTGTTATATATAGGTTAGTATCTCGACTGACTTTTGACATCAACTCCCATGAAATTTTGAGACGGACCCTAAAAAAACTAAACTAGAGATTTACATATTTACGAATATAAAATGAATATCAATTAAGCACATATATTAACACTTAATATAAGATTTTGAAACCTACAAGTCTACAACTAGGTCTAAGCAAATAAACAACATACCCTTAAATTTGAAGCCCGCGGGCTAACTAAAGGGTTGATAGGGGTCGCCCGCACCCTGTAATATTTTGGGGTGTTATATATAGGTTAGTATTTCAACTGACTTTTGACATCAACTCCCATGAAATTTTGAGACGGACCCTAAAAAAACTAAACTAGAGATTTACATATTTACGAATATAAAATGAATATCAATTAAGCACATATATTAACACTTAATATAAGATTCTGAAACCTACAAGTCTATAACTAGGTCTAAGCAAATAAACAACATACCCTTAAATTTGAAGCCCACAACTAACCATAAAATCAACTCTTCTGGTTTATTAATAAAAAGTATAAAGTTATCTCCTAAACTTGTAAATTTATTAATAAAAAGTATAAAGTTATCTATATATATAAAAAAATTTGTAAAATTATACTTAAAAAGTCCAATCCGATTAATCCCTATTAATCCCTAGGCAGTACCTCACCGCCCGACTAGCGCCTAACGCCTTCTACAACATTGAGTGTCGTAGTGCCTCTTTATAAGAACAAAGAAGATGCCCAGAGTTGTGGGAATTATAGAGGTATTAAGCTACTAAGTCATACGAAATGAAATTGTGGGAGAGGGTGGTTGAGACTAAAATTAGGAAAGAAACTCAGGTTACGGTAAACCAATTTGGTTTCATACCAGGGCGATCAACTACGGAAGCTATTCACATTCTAAGGAGACTGATGGAAAAATATAGAGGTAAAAGCGAGATCTGCATATGGTCTTCATTGACCTTGAAAAGGCATACGACAGTGTACCACATAGACTGATTTGGGATACTTTGGAGGGTAGAGGGGTTCCTGGGAAGTATATAGACATAATTAAGAATATGTATGATAGAACTGAAACTAGTGTTCGTGCGCCTGTAGGGGATACCGATTCCTTCCCTTTGGAGATAGGACTCCACTAAGGGTCGGCATTGAGCCCATTTCTTTTTATGATTATCATGGATGAGTTGTCCAAGTCGATTCAGGAGACGGTGCCTTGGTGCATACTTTTTGCAGATGATATTGTTTTAGTTGCAGAGACTAAGCAGGGGTTGAATGAGAAGTTAGAAGAATGGTGAGTAGCTTTAGAAGACAAGGGTTTAAGGATCAGTCGGTCGAAGACTGAGTACCTTTACTGTGATTTTAGTGATGCGGGGGGTTTCGAAGACACTTAAATCACCATTGAAGGTCAGGTTGTTCCGAAAGGAACTAATTTCAAGTATCTAGGATTGTTTATACAAAGAGACGGGGAGTTAGAAAGTGATGTAGCTCACCGCATTCAGGCTGGCTGGTGTAGGCAGAGAGCAGCCACTGGGATATTGTGTGAGTCGAGGTTCCCAACTAAATTAAAAGGGAAATTCTATCGGGTTGCACTGAGACCTGTCATGCTATATGGGACAAATTGTTGAGATTGCTACGCGATTAAGAAATTACAAGCACGCAAGATGGAAGTAGCAGAGATGATGATACTGAGGTGGATGTGTGGTCACACAAGGTTAGACCGAATAAGAAATGAGGTTTTTAGGGAAAGATTAGGGATGTCTAGAAAATCAGATAAGATTAAGAAGGGAAGATTGAGATGGTTTGAGCATGTGAAGAGGAGACAAGTAACGGCGCCAGTTAGAGTATTGGAAACCCTCACAGTAGATGGAAGGAGGGGTAGAGATAGACCCAAATTGACGTGGGATGAGCGGATTAGGCAGGATTTGATAGAAATACACCTCTCCGAGGACATGATCCAAGATAGGAGTTCATAGAGACGGAGAATTAAAGTTAAGGAGTTTTAGTGGTTAGGTAAGATGTGGTTGGGCGTTGTCATAGGGGCTATAGATTTACCTACACATTAGACGGTCTTGAAGGATGATTATCTTGTGTTATGTATATGGATATGGTATGTTTTTCTATGATGCTACATTTGCCGTCACTCTCCTGTTTTTGTTTTCACCACTTCTTTTATCTCGGTAGTTTTCTAGAACTCTTTTAGTGCTTGTTGTTACAGAGCTGTGGGTCTCTTTGGAAGCAGACTCTCTATCCTCAACGATAGGGGAAAGGTTTACCTACATCTCATCCTCCTCAGACTCTACCATTAGCTTTGCTTTTGGCGGGATTTACTGGGTATGGTTGTTGTATCTAAAGTAAATTGTATACATGATCAACATAATAATGAATTTATTATGTTACATTTATGTTTTACTAAAATTCTATTTTGAAGATTTATGTTACTCCAAAATCCATCATGAATGTTTCAAAATTTCTTTTGCTTCTGAGTCGATATAAAAAATACCCCATTGGGCACCCTTTTGTCCTTTTCTATCGCTAGTGCGAAAATAAGTTCATAAAATAAACCACGACCCCCATAATAAACGTTTCAACAGCAACCTGATGATCGCATGGCGAATCTATAAATTCTATGTAAAATAAAAACGCAAGTAACCTCGTAAAAATCCTAGGATTTCTGTCCTTCCTCAGCAGCAGCTTCAAAGGTTTCACCTGCCACAAGTTCAGGGACTTCATCATCATCTTCATGTATTGTGGTCATAGCAGCGGCAGCATTAGTAGCTTCACCTTCTCCTGCACCCGCACCTTCACCTTCACCTTGTCTCTGCTTCTGGAACTGCTCTGCTAACATTTTCAGAGCATCGGGGCCTATACAATATCATTAAACCATAAATCATGAATCCACATATTTTATATTTAAACTGGTACACAAACTGTAAAAGAATCTTGGTTTTAAAAAACGCAAAGAATCTTGAAAATACAAACAAGTTGAGCTACTCGCAAGCTACTCGAGTTCGGCTCGAAAAAAAAACTCGAAACGAGCCGATCTTAAACGAGCTCGAGCCCAAGCAAGCCTATAAACAAACTCGTTTAGTAATCGAGCTTGAGCTGGCTAACGAGCCCACTGTTTATAAAATTTTTAATTAATATATTAAGTATATATTTAAATAGTAATAACTATTATTTATTACATTATGAAAAATAACTAAATTATACATTAAATAACAAATATAACTAATTAATATATAAAAAACGAGCCGAGATCGAGCTTGAAAAACTACCTAAAAGCCCAAACTCGAGCTCTAAAAACAAAGCTCAAGTCAAACAAGGCTTGAGCTTTCGTAAGTTAAACGAGCTCAAGCTCGAACCTGGTTGAGCTCGGGCTCGGCTCGGCTCGTTTGCGCCCCTAGCTCTGAGACAATCATGTCCCAAAAGCTGAAGCAAGAGCTTCACGTACACAAGGTATTGTTCTATGTACAACCAAATCAACCTTTTTAACAAGTAAACCATTCATAAATTATTCACCCCTTTGGTTGTTTTTACATTTCGGCCTCCTACATACAACGTAACGTTGACCAGTTTTCACCAAAATATGCATGGGAAAAAATACGTTTTTAGAACAAGAAATTGATAAATAAAGTTTACACATACCCAACTGATCCAAAATGCCCGGGAAAAAATCTTCCAATTCTAAACAACCACAAAAAAGTCATGGATTAGATATAGACTGAACTTAATAAACAAATAGTTGGACGGAAATGAATGTACTTTTTGTTTGAGGAGAGCCGCTAACGACCCAAGTATTGGCAGCAACAGCAGCTTGAACTGAAATTAAAAAACAATTGATAGTACGTTAAACAAAAAAGAAATAAAAACAAAACAGATTATGTTTACAAAATGTGAAAATCAGTACCTTTCGGGTTCAAGAAATGAATAACAATATCATCTTTAAAGATGTTAACTTCCTCAATCGATGGTATTGAATTTACTCCTATTCTTTTTAAAGTGGTTTGCAGCCTTTTGTCGTCTGTTGTGTTTGTTTTATGAACCGCTTTCTTCTTTCTGTATGCCCCAATCAAACCATCAATCAGATCGTAACAGTGCTACACACATTTTTAAGCTATAGTAGACGATATATAAAAACAATATAGAAGAATTTATAAAGAACACGAGTATAAGATATAAAAAAAACCTTCTAACGCTACCCTTCCCACCGGTGCGAACAGCACCGGCCATCTTCTTTAGCTTTTCTACGTTCATCTGTCATGAGTACAACAAAAAGACGTGCAGGAAATAGCATCAGTATGGTGGTATGGTGGGAAGGGATTTTCGCAATAAAACTGAAAAAGAGGTTATTCATTCCACAATCCAAATTCAGATACATAAAAATAACTGTCATATTGGATGCTGCGAATCCGAAATCACGAAGTCGATTTTGATAGACAAAATCAATATTAATACAAGCATAAAAGTGAACTGATGCGAAAAGGCCAAACTAAAGAAAACAAAGTATGATCAGTTTGACTATTTAACAAAGAAAACACGTATAATTAATTAATATAGAACACAAACTAGAGATACAAGCAGAACCCCCAACAAAATGGTGATATTCTACTCAAGAGTATCAAACCCAGGCATATATCCTCGGTTTTAAAAGTGCTAAGCACTCCCATGCATTTATGTCCCAAAACCCGAAGCGCGAGGCATTGTTCTATGTACGACAAACTTAGCTTTATATACAGCCAAACTTTGACCAAAACAATAATATCTTTCACATATCAAGTAAACCATTCATAATCTCTTCATTGTTTTTCCTCAACACCGAAACTTTGACCAAATTTGGCCCTAATGTGCACAAATTTCCCCCTCAAGGCCATGAGGCTTTCTTCGATCACCTCCAACCTCCGGCACGCTTTTTAAAATACATACAGATATAATTAGAAGAACTATTACAAAATAATGACTCATCTCCCCTCAAGTCCTCATTGCTTGCTATGAACAAGAACACTTTCAACATGACAATGTATTATCACGAGATAAAAAACTGAATCCTAAACTTCAAACTGCAAGTGAGACTAGAACAAGTAAGAAGTTCATCAGCGTTTTAAATAGATGAACATACTGAATAACCTGCAAGGCAAAACCACTGGACCGAGGTTTTTAAAAAAGCACGAGGCAATAGGGTCTAAAACCAAAGCGCAAAGACGAAAGTGCTTTCCGCACACAAAGGGAAATTAGGTTATATTTTTTTTATTTTCATAGATTTCTAGCACCAGTTACCCAAAATTTAAACGTAAATAAGCATTATACAATGCTGTCAAAACAGGATTAATCGCCGATGCAATTAATTGGTAATCGGTAGTTTACTGAATAAATTTCAACTAGTCGAACCCAAAATCAGTAGGCAGTAAAAATCAGTCAAATTTTGGTCAAAGGCAGTCAAATTTCGGTCAAAATCGGTGAAAATTGGTCAGACTCTTTGAAGTATTTGAAAATAATTAATAAGTTTGAAAATTTGTGTGTGTATATAAGTTTAATAAATTACATAAAAAAGGCCAAACCAATGAATCTCTATTAATCCTGATTCATCGCAATACAATATCCCTACCAGCACCTAGCGAGTTTTACAACCATGGCACTATACATGGCTTAACATATAAATAACCTATACGTACAAAGTAAAAAAGCTATACGCACAACATCCTGATGCACAGAACTTCCCCAAACAAAAATCCCCCTCAAAGCCAATTTTCTGTGCGCTTTTCGCGCCTCAAGTGCCGTCTCAGGGCACCCCTCGCCTTTTGTAAATAAAACTCAACTTTAGGGTTTTACACATACATATAAACATAAACTTCAAAAATCTCGACACATTTTCAAAATTAAAGCAACAATCAACCCACACAAAACAAAATCAAATAAGTTTAACCGTACAACAAATCCAGATCATTAACAAATGCAACAAAACTTCTGCTTATTTCACGAATCACATAGTTATACACAAACAACCCGTAAACCGTCCACATATTATATAAACGAATAATGTAACGACAACAGCGTATAGATGAAATCGATATACCTCGGCGTCGATCGGAGGAATGAGCGGCGAGGGGTGGCCGGAGGACGGTGGTGGAAGGTGAATAAACGGAGATGGATTATATAGTGGATGAAACCCTACATTATGACGGCTTGCTTTTCTTTGTAGCAAGTTTAGTGGTTGGTTGGCAATTCTAAGTGGGTCCAGTGCTAACCAGTAATAGGTCTGAATCATTAAGTGCTAAATCAGTAAGAGGCCTGAACCATTAAAAGTTAATATGATTCTTAACCGTTTAGAAATAAATGTCTGACCAATTCAGATTAGAGGTCTTAACCATTCAGACTCAGTATAATGCTTAACAATTCAGAGGCAAATGTCTGAATCATTTAGACATCTGCTCGCGAAACAAACAGTCTGAACCATTAAGTGCTAAACCAGTAAGAGCATTCACATCCAAACCATCAAATTATACATACATTCCACTAAAAAACAACTCCTATATCAATATATTTCCACTAAAAACAAATACTTTTTCTCTCTCCTTTTCAATTAAATAATATTATCATCACATTTTTCTCTCTCCTTCACTCACAACCACTTTCAATATATATTAAAAAATTATACTGGGTGAACAGTGTCCCCCCAAATATACAGATGAACAGTAACATTTTCTCTCTCCTCCACTCACAACCACTTTTTATACCCTTTATAATATAAAAACTCCCCCTCACATATTTTGATGGATAGAATGTGAATGCTCTAAGATGTCTGAACCATTAAAAGGTAGACAAACAGCCCCATAGTCACATTCTAACACCGACCCAAAACCCGACCCGACACGAAAAACACAAGTATGTGCGACTGACAAAACCTGTTTAAAAATACAGATCGAGCTCAGGTTAACCTCTATAAAAAAGGGGGTTGAGTCGTTTAAGTATTTTGAAAGAGAAAATAACTTTTATATTTTTTTTGTTTTTGTTTTTTCCGTTTTCCGTTTTCCATTTTCCATTTATATGGTTAGTTATAATATACGTTAGTTTTGACATACCATATTATTTACTTGTTACACTTGTATTTACCATTAAACATGTTATCGATAACCCACTTACAATGCAACAACCTGCTTAGAACTAGTCAATATGTTTGACTCATTTAAAAGAAAATGGGTTAAACTGGTCGTGTTCGGGTTAACCCGAATTTGTGTGTGTGCATGTTAGAGTTGAAATCTTTGACACGAATAATATGTAACGCCTCGCTTTTGTAACTTTCCTTATTTAGCAAGTTTGTTTGTACTTTCCATTTATGAAAACTTGTATTCTTTTGTAATCGTAGTTAATTTCAAACGTTGTAATCCGAGACTTGAATCATAATGAAAATCTGATCTTTATACACTTGTGTTATTCATTATTCGTAAATACATGTTAAACGTTCATAATACATACATACTTGATATAAATTATATGCAAATTCATACTTGTTATACATGCAAAATTCATTTATACATTCATTTATTTATGCACAGCGTTTATACATTGCATTTATACGTTTAAAACGCTTAAACTAACAAAACACGCAATATTGAAAATTCAAGCTTAAGGGCTTGGCTCTCTCGCACAAGAGGACAGCCCTCTCGTCCCAAAATGTCGCATCCGTCCCAAATCGCACTCGCCCCAAATTGGTCCCTTAGTCTATAAATATTAGCTCATTCCCTTCATTTCAAACCTTTAACTCCTGAAATTCTCTCTCAAGCTGACTTTGAGCAAATCCTTTGGAGCTTGTCTCAGCCCTTTCTAAGTGAGTTTAAACTTGTGAGTGCATATGTCTATCGCTTCCGTCAATCATGTATCGTAGCTAACGAATGATCAAGACAAGGTGATAACATCTTAAACATAATGTTCATGTGTGTTGATGTTGATCCGCACGGATCAACACGAATGGATCCGCACGAATGAAGGCGCGCAATATTAAGGTTTCTCTTGTAGGTCCGCGCAGATGTGCATGCAGATCCGCACAAGGCCAAGTCCATCCGCACGCACCTGGGTCCGCACCAAGAAGTTGATCCGTGAATACTTTGTCCATCCGCATCTAGTGTTTGCGCAGATCAACATGTCCTATAAATAGGTTGTAGGGTCTTGTTCATTTGTAACTTTGGATGTTAGAGTAACGAAACTCTGTCCAACTGTTTTCGTGGTTGTATATTTTCATATCATCAATAGAAAACATATTATAATCAGCTTGTTCTTGTATGTTCCACTCCCGTACTTGGATTCCGCACAAGATACAAGATCTACGTAGTCAACGGTGTATCGGAATCGATCCTAACACGCACGTTCAAGTGGTATCAGAGCAGGAAATTGATTGCAAGGACTGAAGATACAAGATTCATGTTGAATTCATCCAAATCAGAGCTGATTTCATCACATTCTACACATTCTTCTTCTACTTATTCTTTTTCAAGTTCAAAACTCAGATTCACGTCGAATTCACGGTTGAATTTGGCTAATTTTTGAACATATTGTACGAAAATCAGTTTTAAACAATCCTTCAAAGTTTCAGATCTTAATTCAAGTTAAATCATTGATTTTTTTTTGAAAATCATCAAACTTGAAAACATGTATTCACTGATTAAGTATTCACGGACCTGGAAAGCTTGATTCACACGAATCTAGGTTGATATTGAGCAAATTTTGTTAAGTCATACACACGGATCTACACCTAGTTGATACGCACGGACCTAGTCAAAATCAGGTTTATTGTTGTTGTAAATTCACACGGACCAAGGATCCCCATCCGCGCAAATCAACAAAATTGCTCATCCGCACGAATCTAGAATCAGAGTTTGTTCAATTTTCAAAGTTGTTTGATACGTTTGTTTGTTTTCAGGTGATTCACAAGTGCTACAAAATCAGGGAAGAGGAGTTTTATAACGAGTTCTACAGCGCTTTCACATCCGAAACGACACACGCAACAAAGAGCGTCTCGAATGTTATTTCGGAAAGTTTGAAATATGATAGTGTGTACGAAACTAATCAAAAACCACTGAAACTTATGAATATAGAAGATTATAACTGGTGGAAGGACAGATTTATTAATTGGGTGAAAGCGTATGTATAACAACCCTCCTAAGATTTATTAGAACATCCCTATATGTCCTAAAATACACCTTGTATACGAAAAGTGGGCCCGAAATGTAACAACCCGCGTTTTCAAAGTCAAAGGAAGAAAAGATTGCTAATTGTGATCTGTCACTCCTTGCTTAACTATGGATTGTACACCTTGACTTGTAATCGAATTCTATTATTTTTTACTTTAGTTGTATCATGTGGAGTATCTATAACAATCAAGGTTTAATCGCTAATCTAATTATCGCTTTATCGCTAATCGCATCGCAATCGCATTCGCAACTTTAATTATAGGTTCTGTATATTGTTTTACGTGTGTGTGCTATTTATGTGTTACTTGTGCATGTTTATATTTGTTTTATGGTGGATAATTGAAAACGCAATCGCAACTCTATCGCAACACAATCTAATCACAAACGCTAAACGCAAGTTATATATATATATATATTTGAATATTAGTTAAAGTATTTGTGTGACTATTAATTGCATCGCTTAATCGACACTCGCTTAAACGCATCGCAATGCTCAACGCACGAAACGAATCGTCGAAACTCAAACCGCCGGAGACATTCCATCGAATGACCATTTGATCGAATGGTCATCCGTACGGATGACCATCCGATCGGATGGCCATCCGATCGGGTTGCCATCTGATCCATTACACTGCGCCACTTTCCTCTTTTGGAATCCTATAAATAGCACCTGTCCTGTGATGTGATAGCTATGGTGCGACTCTTCAACTTCTCAGGCCTTTCTCCTTCGATTTCTCGCGATTCTTGTAAGTTTCTTCCTCAAATCTTGTACATCCATCATCTACACACACTTCTTCATCATTTTCACCTTTGAATCTTCACTTTTAACCATGAAATCTGCCCGATTTGAGGTGTTCTAGGGTGATGTCATCATGGGGTTCTTATGAACTTCAAGGTTTGGCTCCATCCCACCAAGAACAACTCAGATCTAAAGGATTTCAACATGATTTAGCACTGATTTCATCTAGATCTAAACGTTATCAAAGATTAAAAGGATTGAAATCTGTTTTCATAACTTTCTTTCAACTCTTTTACACTCAATGCACTAAAAAACCGATAGAATCGGAACTCATTCAGGCCTTCCTCTCATCTCCTAATGAAGTGTCGGTCTGAGATCTGATTCCTATCAACGGGATAACCGACTTAGCGGGTTGAACATGAAAAACCGTCAAGAACAGTTAACTGGTTGAACGGGGTGATTTCCCATCCGATCAGACGACTTGGACTTGGTGGGGTTTCCGTTATTTAAACACGTTGTCATACCATCTCTGTCAAATCGCAAACTTTTCAAAACTTAACAATTTTCAAGCTAAAAAAACGACCAGGTTGTAGAACGGATTGCCGTCCGGTCGGATTGCCATCCGATCGAACGACAATCCGATCGGATGACCCATGACCTTCAACACTTAAACATAAAATCATCAGTTCTAACGGATAATCATCCGATTGGAAGACCATCCGATCGAATGACCATCCTGCTGTGAACTTGTTCTCTAAGAAATATCTGGCTGGATGGATCGCCATCCAACCGAATGACCTGAAAGGTAGATATACTCCTCTGTTTTCAAAATGCTACAACGAAAACTTCAAAGCCATCATACACAAACACATCCATCCCAACGAAGGACAATCCGACCGAATGGCCATCCGTCCGGATGACCATCTGTACGGATTGTCATCCGATCGAATGACCATCCGTACGGATTGTCATCCGACCGGATGACCCTTCGTCACTTAGTTCACTTGCACCGTTTTACGCGTCGTTCTTCGCTTATGCTATCTTTAACTGTTCAGGCTAATCCTTCAGTGCTCCCTTCAATCCAAGAGAGTGTTTATTTATTAAACGCTATCTGTGAGTATACTCGGTCCCTTTTTGCCTTACGCACTTTTGGGTGTTACATACGTTACCTTATTCAAATCACAATCGACACACAACGCAAACACTTTTATACGATGACCATTATTGCATGTTATACATGTTACTCGATGAATGCTTGTATGTTATGTTTACACAGTGATTGTTGCCTGACACCTTAGCAACGATAGTACTATAGTTTAGACTCAGCACCTGTCGTGGACAGGGGTTGTTAAGAGCTTTTCTTCACATGTCACAGTGGTGATATGTGTTGCGCATTCTACAACTCGCAGTCACGTCTGTGCATATTTCATTGTCGATAACCTACTAGCTTCACTTTGCTACATGTTACATGTTGGTTATGCGTAAACGCTTTCGAAATCTATTATACTATTAAACTTGTATGCTCACCTTTACACTATGTGTATTGACCTCTATTTTAACGTATGTGACAGGTGTTTAGGATGCTTGCTTGTTATTTGCTGGAATCGAGATGGAGTCTAGAAACAAATCTAATAAAATCTGAGTTGTCGGAACATTTGATCTGTCTTTGAGAAAACAATGTCTGTAATAACGGCTTTTATTTGATATATTATGGTATGGGACATAATGATTAATATCCGGTAGATTTTAGTTGTTATGGATTTCTCTTGGACAATCTGTTTCGCTTAGTGCCACGCCCTGATGATTCCGCCATCGGTCGGGGTGTGACAGATTGGTATTAGAGCCATAACTATAGGGAATTAGGCAAGACTCGACGTAGTCCGGGTCGATGTCTTAGAAACGACGTAGTCTATAGTCTAAGTACCAACAGACCGCCTTGTGCAAACCCGGTAGGGGTTTTGCACGAGCCTATTTATGTTACGCTTTCTCGAACTTATTCTCGCACGAACACTGCACATCGCACTCTATTTTCGAAAATGAACGAGTGGTTAGATCGAGACTAGGTGTGAAAACCGCAAACTCTCGAACGAGTGATTGCACATCGCGCTATTTTCACTATAAACAAGAGAATTTGCGTTGAATCAGGAGTGAAATCCGTACTTCGACGTAAAACTCTCTCGATTATATCACACAACCAGGAACATGGTCGTTAAGATAGGGGTGAAACCTGAACCTTGATGACTTGTTTCCGTTCTCTATTTTGATTATACAAAACTCTCACCAAAGTCTCGATGAGTTCCAATGACTTGAGTTGCGTGAATAACCGAAGGGATGCGTGTCATTCACCGCATGTCGGTGATAGAACACAGTCCATTAGGCCAAAGCGTGTACTCGAAGACCTTGTGAATAGTTGAATCACTTTGGGTAGTCGATATCTAAACACCCGAGACAATCTATTCTCGATTTTATGTGTTTCGATTCTGGATTCGCCGCCGTTGACTCTGTGATTTACCAATTTTACGTGGAATTTTATGTGTTTTATGTGGTTTTACATGTTTATGTGTTTTGATTTTTGGTGATTTCTTCACTTTTCGCTTTGATCAATGCACCCAACTCGCACTGCACATCTATCTCAATACGCTGACAAATCGCATGCTATGTTACTCGCGTATGTTATACTATTCGCTATGCTACTCGATGTGTACTCGCTAATCGCAATCACTACTCTCGAACCCGCGAACCTGAATTAATAGGTAAATACGTGCTATATATGTAGGTGAATGCGTGCTAAATACAGTGGATACGTGTCACACCCCCAAAATCCACACGCGGAGTATCACCGCTTGGAGGCGTGAC
Organism: Helianthus tuberosus; assembly: GCA_030545235.1. Classification (NCBI taxonomy): domain Eukaryota; kingdom Viridiplantae; phylum Streptophyta; class Magnoliopsida; order Asterales; family Asteraceae; genus Helianthus; species Helianthus tuberosus. The sequence continues at coordinate 130,903,731 of CM060387.1, read as the reverse complement.
TGACCAGGATCAAACCACCAATCATATTGAACAAGCAAGTAATTAATTGTAAAAGTCCAACCAACACAGTTAGTGTCCAAAACAAACATAGTTTAAGTTATGAGCGGAAGCATAATGTTTAAAACCAAATCATAAGTTTAAATATCTAAATGTTTAACATGGCACACAACTGTCCATGTCCCACAACGACTCTTCCTTGTGCAGGCTCCAGCTAAGTACCTATTGACCTGCAAAGCATGTAGTAACGAGTCAACAATAATGTTGAGCGAGTTCACAGTTGGGTGTTGGTTTTAGTTGTTCCAAAAATAGTTCCTTTAACTGGCGTTCCTGCCGTGGGGGTTACCCCATATTTGAAAACGTGATTTGTTTAACCCATTAACTCTGGCAATCCAGCCGTGGGGGCTACCCCATGATAGTTATCTGGCATTTCGGCCGTGGGGGGTGCCCCTTGTATACACTAGACTCGTTACCATATCGACTGCTGACTAAAGTCATGTTTAAGTGCCCTGAACTGTCAATGTCTATCATCATTGACGTGCCCAGATCCATTAGTTCACGCCCGTCCTCTGCGGCATGGTGTGAGGCTTGTCAAACCTAAATAGCGCTATCTAACTAATGACCCGCTCGCCATTGGCCCGACGATTAAGTCGATATAAAAAGGAGGGACTTCGTGATAGAGTTTTGGTCTAGTAAAGTTATCTGTCCGTGAGGACGAGGAATTACATTCCTGAACCATTACTGTCCTACCCAAGAAGGACGAGGAATCCACATTCCTTAACCCATTCCCAACCCCTGGGAATCCCATGCTTTGTAGAGTGTGAACTCACCTTGGATTGCTCGGTAGGTAAACGAGAGGTCAAGTCTAGATGCTAGTGGTCAACCACGTCCTAACATGGTTATCACACAAGTCAGGTTTTGGTTTCAAGTAGTGCACATAAGTATCACATAGAATAGCATATAAGAAACACATACGGATCATGGCAAACACGCAACATCACATTCAACAGTTATAACATAACCGACTTGTGCGATTCACAAAGTGAAGCCCAACATAATAACGGCCCAACCTATTGTGCGATTTACAAAACCCGGCCCAATTAACATAACAGTTCAGTAATTAATCAGCCCACATAGTTTAAACATGGACCTCTTGTGCGATCCAATATCCCTTGTGCGATCCGAACTAGCCCGGCCCACTATACACAACCGGCCCAACTATTAAACAAAACAACATCTTGTGCGATTCACTCATTCTTGTGCGACACAGGTTATCTTGTGCGACTAGTTTAAATGTCCGGATTTCATGCAAAGCAGTTATATTATTTCCTTTTGTGAATATATCAATTAACAATACCAACAGTTTCCTCATCAAATTATAATCGATCAAACAACATATTCCACCCAATAAATTCTATAATCCATTCAACCCATTAATAATTCAAACAATATTCAAGACTTCACATGGCTGACAAATTCTGACACTATGATTACTTCATGTTATACCATCATTCTCATACCTATATCATAACAACACATAATCAAAGCTAACATGTGCCGACAACAGTACATACTTACATGTTATTGGACCGATTTTTGTAGTGGGTTTGCAAGTCTATCCCATAATGTTGAACAACATAGTCATGCAATCATATCAATTATAAACACATACATAAGTAACCCTATTTGTCATCATATAAAACATACATACATCACAACATCATGCAACCTCATTATTATCGATTCCACAAGCAAGAACCCTAACCGGATTTGATTAAATCATATAACAATACACCTTCATCGATCGCATAAAATCAAATAACAATAAAACACTTAAAACACTAACCGGATTAGAGATGAATAAGGGTTAATCCAAATCACAAGCTTCGAGGGAGAGAGTGTTGTTGCCGTCGAGTTCTAGAGAGAAGAAAGAGAGATTTAGGGTTTAGTGTGTTGTGAATTATGTGAAACTAATCCCTAAGATGGGATAATGTTTTCGTATAGCTAGGGGGTGGGCCGAACCCTTCCTTGGGCTGCTATTGGGTTTCGAGTATGGCCCGAATGGGCTTGTGCGATCGGATTGTGTCGTGTGTTAGAGCTCGTTTATATTCATACATACATTCGTTACACAATAAACACATAACAAACATCGAACATTCAATTAATCAACCAAGTTCATACAATCACATAGTGTTCAAACACGCTACTCTTAGCACAAAGATAGGTTCTGAAATACGAGTTGTCACATTATCCCCAAGTTGAAAGAAATTTCGTCCCGAAATTTAGCACGTACTCACTGAGGAAGCTAGTTAAGTTGCATGGTTTTCCTGGTTTTCCTGGGGTGTTACATCCTCCCCCCGTTGATCTGGAATTTCGTCTCGAAATTCCGTAGCTTCAGCCTCAGTAGTGGTTGTACCGTTTGCAAACAGTTGGGGATACTTTTGTTTCATCTGATCTTCGCGTTCCCAGGTGAACTCTGGATCGTGACGTGAGTTCCAACGAACTCGAACGAGAGGTATTCTAGTACGCTTGAGGACCTTAACATCCCGGTCCGTGATTTCAACTGGTTCCTCGACGAATCGTAACTGCTCGTCGATAATGAGCTCCTTCAAAGGAACTATGTGGGTCTCATCTGACAGACACTTCTTCAGATTTGACATGTGGAAAACATTGTGAACTGCACTGAGTTCTGATGGTAAGTTCAGTCTGTAGGCCACCTTGCTTATTTTCTCAATGACTTCGAAAGGTCCAACGTATCGTGGGTTAAGTTTGCCCCGTTTCCCAAAACGAACCACACCCTTCCAGGGTGAAACTTTGAGTAGTACACGCTCCCCAACCTGGAGCTCTAATGGTTTTCTGCCCTTATCGGCGTAGACTTTCTGACGGTTACGAGCTGCCGCCATTCGTTGTCGTATCTGCACAATTCGTTCTGTTGTGTCTACCACAAGTTCTAGACCAGTAATCTGACTATCCCCCACCTCTGCCCAACAAAGAGGTGACCGGCATTTACGCCCGTACAATGCCTCAAATGGAGCAGCTTTAATGCTGGTGTGGTAGCTGTTATTGTATGAGAATTCCACAAGCGGTAGATGCTTTTCCCAGCCGTTGCCAAAGTCAATTACGCATGCCCTAAGCATGTCTTCGAGGGTCTGGATGGTACGTTCCGACTGCCCATCCGTTTGCGGGTGATAGGCTGTGCTCATATCTAATCTTGAGCCAAAGGACTTGTGCATTGCTTGCCACAGTTCTGAGGTAAAACGTGCATCTCGATCCGAGATAATAGAGGTGGGCACTCCGTGCCTCGAGACAACTTCCTTAAGATATACGTCTGCTAGCGTGGAGAACTTATCCGTTTCCTTGATAGCCAAGAAGTGAGCAGACTTTGTGAGTCGATCCACGATCACCCAAATAGTATCGTTACCACGTTGAGATCTAGGCAGGCCGGTAACAAAATCCATGGAAATTTGCTCCCATTTCCATTGTGGTATCTCTGGTTGTTGAAGTGGACCTGAAGGTTTCTGGTATTCCGCCTTGACTCTCGCACAAGTCAAGCACTTGCTAACGTAAGTTGCTATGTGGGCCTTTATGCTAGGCCACCAATATGTAGTTTTGATATCGTGGTACATTTTATCCGAACCAGGATGTACTGAGTAGCGAGACTTGTGTGCCTCATCCATTACAAGCTCTCGTAAGTTGCCATAAAGTGGGACCCAAATGCGTCCTGTGACGTAGTAAGCACCGTCTTCCTTCTGTTCTAAGCGTTGCCTTGAGCCGCGTAGGGCTTCAGCCCTGACGTTTACTGGTTTCAATGCTTCTACCTGAGCTCCTCGTATTTGAGAAGGAAGACTAGACTGTATAGTAAGTTATAAAGCTCGTACGTGCTTGGGCGCAGTGTCCTTTCGACTGAGGGCGTCAGCCACAACATTGGCCTTGCCTGGGTGATACCTGATCGAGCATTCGTAGTCATTCAGTAGTTCGACCCATCGTCGCTGTCGCATATTGAGTTCTTTCTGTTTGAAGATATGCTCGAGGCTCCTGTGATCAGTGTAGATAGCACATTTGGTACCATACAGGTAGTGTCTCCATATCTTAAGTGCAAAAACAACCGCTCCCAGCTCTAGATCGTGTGTAGTGTAGTTCTTTTCATGAACCTTGAGTTGGCGTGAGGCATAGGCTATAACTTTATCCCGCTGCATCAATACACAACCAAGACCCTGAATGGATGCGTCGCAGTAAACCACGAAGTCGTCTGTGCCCTCTGGCAATGAAAGGATAGGTGCACTGCAAAGTCTATCCTTTAAGTGCTGAAACGCTAACTCCTGTGCATTTCCCCAACGATAAGCAACTCCCTTCTGCGTTAGTAAAGTAAGAGGCTGTGCAATCTTGGAAAAATCCTTAATGAATCTCCTGTAGTAACCTGCCAAACCCAAAAATTGGCGAATTTCCGTTGGCGTACGAGGTGCAGGCCAGCTCTTGATCGAATCTACCTTGGATGGATCAACGTGAATCCCATCCCTGTTCACTACATGGCCTAAGAAATGGACTTCACGAAGCCAGAAGTCGCATTTTGAAAACTTAGCGTATAGCTGTTCTGCTCGAAGGAGTTCCAAAATACGTCGTAAATGTTGCTCGTGCTCCTCCTGACTCTTAGAATAGATCAGGATGTCGTCTATGAATACAATAACGAACTTGTCTAGGTACGGCTTGCACACTCGATTCATCAAGTCCATGAAGACCGCAGGTGGGTTTGTTATCCCAAAAGGCATGACCAAAAACTCATAGTGGCCATATCGAGTCCTAAAGGCTGTTTTAGAGACGTCCTCTTCTCGGACTCTCAACTGGTGATATCCTGATCTCAAATCGATCTTTGAATAGTAGCTCGACCCTTGCAGCTGGTCGAACAAGTCGTCAATACGTGGAAGAGGATAGCGATTCTTCACAGTCACCTTGTTCAGTTCACGGTAGTCAATGCACATTCTGAACGTACCGTCTTTCTTCTTCACGAATAGCACTGGAGCTCCCCAGGGCGAAGAGCTAGGACGAATAAAACCCTTATCTAAGAGTTCTTGCAGTTGCGTAGATAGCTCTTTCAACTCTGACGGAGCTAAACGATACGGTGCACGAGCTATGGGTGCCGCTCCAGGAGCTAACTCGATTTGAAACTCGACCTGGCGATGAGGCGGGAGGCCGGGTAGTTCCTCAGGAAATACCTCAGGATAGTCGTGTACAATCGGAAAGTCTTCTATCTTTTTCTCTTTCTTCGAGGTGTCAGTAACGAGAGCCAGAATAGCAGTGTGGCCCTTTCTCAAGTACTTCTGAGCCTTAAGGAAAGAGATAATGCTCACAACAGCACCACTCTTGTCGCCTCGAATCATAAGGGGTTCATCACCTGGGCGAGGAATACGGACGATCTTTTCATTACAAAGAATCTCTGCTTGGTGTTGGGATAACCAGTCCATCCCAATGACAATGTCGAAACTACCCAGGGTGATAGGAAGGAGGTCGATCGAGAAAGTGTGATCAGCAAGAACGAGATTACAACCTTTGACTACGTGTGTGACCTCTATACTTTTACCATTAGCTAACTCTACAGCGTGTTTGGGGTTCAAAGGTGTTGGGGCACGCTTAAGCAGTTGACTAACTTTTAGGGACACATAACTAGTATCAGCACCCGAATCAAATAAGACAGTAACGTAAAAGTCGTCGAGAAGGAACTTACCCGTCACAACATTGGGGTCATTCCTCGCTTCTCCCTGGCCAATAACGAACACACGGCCCCTTGCACCATTGCCATTGTTACCTCCATTGTTCCCATTCCCTTGATTGTTGTTGTTATTGTTGTTCTGGTTCCTGTTCAGTTGGGGACAATCTCTCTTGAAGTGGCCTTCAGCTCCACACTGAAAGCACCCCTTGTTGTTACCTTGCTGCTGCTGCTGCTGTTGGCGTTGATTCTATTGAACCTGTTGTTGCTGACGATTCTGGTTTGCTGGGTATAAACTTCTGCAATCCTTTGCTGCGTGACCTGGCTTGTTGCACCGATGACAGTTACCCCTGGTGCATGGCCCACTGTGATGTAGGTTACAACGATTGCATTTTGGGTGGTTTCCCTTGTACACACCATGACTTTGGCTACCTGACGATTGCTGACTAGGACTCTTATACTCTTCAGTTCTTCTCTGCTGTGACTGGGATTGAACAGAAGTCGAACCTCTGCTTGAAGCTCCATCCCATTTACGTTTGTTCTCACTGGGGGTTTCAGAGGTAGCTGTAGCACTAATACGTTTTGGTAACCTGTTCTGCTCCACCGCCTGATCAGTGAGACGGTGAGCCAACTGAACAACTTGCTGGTAGGTGGCGAGGTTTGCTGAAGTCACATGACTTTGGATCTCTGGCACTAGACCCTTAAGATAAAGTTCGATACGCTTAATTGGAGGGTCCACCATAGTAGGATACAGTAATGCAAGCTCATTTGATCTCTTTGTAAACGCCTCAATTTCTGACCTCGTCATCTTGAGGTTGAAGAACTCGACTTCCAGCTTATGAATGTCGTCACGACTGCAGTATTCCTCCTTGATCATCTCTTTAAAATTGTTCCATGGGGTGGCGTTAGCAGCAACCAACCCCAGCATTTGGACCTGAGCTTTCCACCATGTGAGGGCTAAACCCTCGAGGGTACCGGTAGCATACTTCACCCTGCGTGCCTCAGGGCATTCACACATTTCGAACACAGATTCTAGTTTCTTAAACCAGTGGAGGAGACCTACTGCTCCTTCAGTGCCGCTAAAAGTAGTGGGTCGGCAGTCCATAAAAGTTTTGAAGGTGCACACAGGTGGCTGAGCATGTTGACCTGTGGTGGGTGTAAGAAAGGACAAAGTTTAACACAAAGATAGGTTCACGAGAGTAGGATCTAAAGATCCTAGAATGAGTTTTAAACTGCAGGGTATACCTCCTGCCTGTGCGGCTGCAAGTGCCGCAGCAAATTGTTCGTTAATCAGAGCTGTCAACTGGGCTTGTGTCATGTTAATGCGTCCAGACATGATCTTCATATCAAAAGTAGCATGTGTGAGAGAGGTTCGCGAAAGTGCGATGACAGAGGAGAGTAAGCACACTCGTGTTCAAGTAACAGTAGCTATACTACTAAGCATATCATGAGCAAAGTTCTACGTACCCTAGCATGTAGGTAAATAAACAAAAACCATGTCACCTAGAATGACGAGCCTTGCACATGGAGTGAAGCGTCGTTGTGGATCGTAGAGCACTGTACAGGTTATAGTCTGGTTTTAACAAAAACGTTTTCCTTTATTAAAACCAAGTTCTCTATGACCAATGGCTCTGATACCAATCTGTCACACCCCCAAAATCCACACGCGGAGTATCACCGCTTGGAGGCGTGACTGACCAGGATCAAACCACCAATCATATTGAACAAGCAAGTAATTAATTGTAAATGTCCAACCAACACAATTAGTGTCCAAAACAAACATAGTTTAAGTTATGAGCGGAAGCATAATGTTTAAAACCAAATCATAAGTTTAAATATCTAAATGTTTAACATGGCACACAACAATCCATGTCCCACAACGACTCTTCCTTGTGCAGGCTCCAGCTAAGTACCTATTGACCTGCAAAGCATGTAGTAACGAGTCAACAATAATGTTGAGCGAGTTCACAGTTGGGTGTTGGTTTTAGTTGTTCCAAAAATAGTTCCTTTAACTAGCGTTCCTGCCGTGGGGGTTACCCCATATTTGAAAACGTGATTTGTTTAACCCATTAACTCTGGCAATCCAGCCGTGGGGGCTACCCCTTGTATACACTAGACTCGTTACCATATCGACTGCTGACTAAAGTCATGTTTAAGTGCCCTGAACTGTCAATGTCTATCATCATTGACGTGCCCAGATCCATTAGTTCACGCCCGTCCTCTGCGGCACGGTGTGAGGCTTGTCAGACCTAAATAGCGCTATCTAACTAATGACCCGCTCGCCATTGGCCCGGCGATTAAGTCGATATAAAAAGGAGGGACTTCGTGATAGAGTTTTGGTCTAGTAAAGTTATCTGTCCGTGAGGACGAGGAATTACATTCCTGAACCATTACTGTCCTACCCAAGAAGGACGAGGAATCCACATTCCTTAACCCATTCCCAACCCCTGGGAATCCCATGCTTTGTAGAGTGTGAACTCACCTTGGATTGCTCGGTAGGTAAACGAGAGGTCAAGTCTAGATGCTAGTGGTCAACCACGTCCTAACATGGTTATCACACAAGTCAGGTTTTGGTTTCAAGTAGTGCACATAAGTATCACATAGAATAGCATATAAGAAACATATACGGATCATGGCAAACACGCAACATCACATTCAACAGTCATAACATAACCGACTTGTGCGATTCACAAAGTGAAGCCCAACATAATAACGGCCCAACCTATTGTGCGATTTACAAAACCCGGCCCAATTAACATAACAGTTCAGTAATTAATCAGCCCACATAGTTTAAACATGGACCTCTTATGCGATCCAATATCCCTTGTGCGATCCGAACTAGCCCGGGCCACTTTACACAACCGGCCCAACTATTAAACAAAACAACATCTTTTGCGATTCACTCATTCTTGTGCGACTAGTTTAAATGTCCGGATTTCATGCAAAGCAGTTATATTATTTCCTTTTGTGAATATATCAATTAACAATACCAACAGTTTCCTCATCAAATTATAATCGATCAAACAACATATTCCACCCAATAAATTCTATAATCCATTCAACCCATTAATAATTCAAACAATATTCAAGACTTCACATGGCTGACAAATTCTGACACTATGATTACTTCATGTTATACCATCATTCTCATACCTATATCATAACAACACATAATCAAAGCTAACATGTGCCGACAACAGTACATACTTACATGTTATTGGACCGATTTTTGTAGTGGGTTTGCAAGTTTATCCCATAATGTTGAACAACATAGTCATGCAATCATATCAATTATAAACACATACATAAGTAACCTTATTTGTCATCATATAAAACATACATACATCACAACATCATGCAACCTCATTATTATCGATTCCACAAGCAAGAACCCTAACCGGATTTGATTAAATCATATAACAATACACCTTCATCGATCGCATAAAATCAAATAACAATAAAACACTTAAAACACTTACCGGATTAGAGATGAATAAGGGTTAATCCGAATTACAAGCTTCGAGGGAGAGAGTGTTGTTGCCTTCGAGTTCTAGAGAGAAGAAAGAGAGATTTAGGGTTTAGTGTGTTGTGAATTATGTGAAACTAATCCCTAAGATGGGATAATGTTTTCGTATAGCTAGGGGGTGGGCCGAACCCTTCCTTGGGCTGCTCTTGGGTTTCGAGTATGGCCCGAATGGGCTTGTGCGATCGGGTTGTGTCGTGTGTTAGAGCTCGTTTATATTCATACATACATTCGTTACACAATAAACACATAACAAACATCGAACATTCAATTAATCAACCAAGTTCATACAATCACATAGTGTTCAAACACGCTACTCTTAGCACAAAGATAGGTTCTGAAATACGAGTTGTCACAATACGTGCCTCTGTGCTCTACATGCTTATATGCTTATGTGCTTATGTGTTTACGTGTCTATGTGATTATGTGCCTACGTGATTACGTGCTTGATGTGTTCCTAAGCTTTATTTAGTAGTAGTGTGTGTGAGGTGAGATACGATTATATAATATTTGAGTCCTATGGCGATGTCTGTTGCAGACAATGTCGTCATTTGGATCGCATACCTCTCGCACCGCCCGAAGAAACTTCGAGGACAAACGCATCGCTGCTCTCGTCGTAAAGCAGATGGCGAAAGTCATTCCGTATATTGTCAGCTAGCTGAATGAAAATGCTAGCAAGTCCTCTGACGAGTCTAGGACTAATTCTCCTCGAGCTACTTTTAGCTTCAAGCAGTTTAAAGCCTGCGGTCCCAAAGAATTCACCGAAGAAGATGGACCTACTGCCATGTTTCAATGGTTCGATTATATTGAAGTCACCCTGCGCCAAAGCGGCTGTCCTGAAAACCTTCGCACTGTTAACGCCACTGGCGTTTTCCAGTCCAGGGCTCTGGACTGGTGGACTGTCGAAAGAAACAAGCGTGGGAATGATGCAGCCTATGGGCTTACGTGGGACGAGTTGAAGGACATCATGATGAAGGAGTTATGCCCTCCCCATGAGCTTCAGAAGCTGGAGGACGAGTTCTGGCATATCAAGCAAGAGGGTGGCGACAACGTTGGTTTAACTGCCCGTTTCAAGCAGATGAGCATAATCTGTCCGGGCCAAGTTACTACCCCCGAAATCACCATCAAGAAATACATTTGTGCCCTACTGGATTGTGTGGTTGATTTTGTGCAAGCCGCGAAGACGACAACTATTGAAGAAACCTTCCAGCTCGCTGCCGAGATCAATGACAACCAAGTTCGGGCTGGTTACTTTGATAAAGCCTCCAAGAATCTTCACCAAGTTACCGCTGCTCCCACCGCTGAAACCGCTGCCGCACCGCAAGCTTCAAAGTCCTCCCGCCGCAAGAGAAAGAACAACAAAAGTAGCAAGAATTGTGCTGTTACTGCCGCTCCGCTCCAAGCAGTCCCTGCTTAACCGCAACCCCAGAACCGTCAAGTAGCTACCCCAGTGACCAATGCACCGCCAGCCAAGCGTGTATTTACTGGTCCTCACCTGCTCTGCCCTACCTGTACCTATTATCATCCTACTGGGATTGCTTGCAGATTCTGCGTTCACTGCAACCTATACGGCCACTTTACTGCCAATTGTCGTACTGGTCCTCGCCAAGCCCCAGCTCAATCTCAAGGTCAAGCCCCTGCACCACAAGTTCTCCTTCCTGCTCCCCAGGGCCAACACGCAACTTCTTCCCCCGCAGCATACGCAAGAGCCTGCTTTGCATGTGGTGATCCCAACCACTTTGCAAACATGTACCCTAACAGAGTGGTGAAGCAAGAGCCACAGCAGCAGCCGCAACAACATCAATAGCAGCAGCCTCAGCAGCAGCAGCAGCAGCCCATGGACGTGCTTTCAACATCAACGCCCGCCAGGCTCAGGCAGACAACAACGTGGTTAATGGTACGTTCCTTGTGAATGGTATATATACTTCGTGTTTATTTAATACTGGAGCCGATAACTGTTTTGTATCATTTGAATTCGAAAAGCTCCTTAATCGTAAGCGCGCCCATCTCCCTACGATGTTCGACGTTGAAGTTGCCACTGGAAGAATCGTCGCTGTCAATTCTGTTCTACGTGATTGCACGCTTGAACTCAACAATCATGTCTTCCCTATCGATCTTATTTCGATGCAGCTAGTTTTGATATCATAGTAGGCATGGATTTTCTTCGCGAAAATCGTGCTAAAGTCGTTTGCTTCGATAAGATGATTCGTTTCTCGCTCCCTAATGGAGATCAATTGTGTGTTTACGGTGAAGTCGCATCGAAGAAACTCCAACTTATGTCGTGTGTCCAGGCTAGCAAGTATCTCCACAAGGAATACCAAGCTTTCTTGGCGCACATTGTAGTAGCGGAGAAAAAGGAAGTTAAGGCAATGGATAAGGTGCCTGCGGTTCATGATTTTCCTAGCATCTTTCCTGATGATCTACCTAGTTTACCTCCGAGTCGTGATATCGACTTTCATATTGATCTCATTCCTGGAGCAAATCCTGTTGCTAAATCTCCTTATCGTCTCGCTCCTTCTGAAATGCGCGAATTCTCGAGTCAACTCCAGGAATTGTTTGACAAAGGCTTCATTCGCCCTAGCACCTCTCCTTGAGGCGCGCCTGTCCTCTTCGTCAAAAAGAATGATGGATCGTTCCGGATGTGCATCGCCTACTGGGAATTGAATAAGCTGACTATCAAGAATCGCTATCCCTTGCCTCGAATCGATGATTTGTTTGATTAGTTACAAGGCACAATGTGTTTCTCGAAGATTGATTTACGCTCAGGCTATCACCAGTTACGCATTCAAGAGTAGGATATACCTAAAACCGCTTTTCATACCCGATACGGTCATTATGAATTTGTCGTAATGCCATTTGGTTTAACCAACGCACCCGCGGTTTTCATGGATTTGATGAATCACGTGTGTAACATTTCTTAACTGCTTCATCATCGTGTTCATCGATGATATCCTTATCTATTCGAAGTCGAAAACTGAACACGCGCAACATCTATGTTTGGTTCTCGAACTGCTCCAAGGGAATCGACTCTATGCCAAGTTCTCCAAGTGTGAATTCTGGCTAGAGGAGGTTCAATTCCTCGGTCACATCGTCAATAGTCAAGGTATACACGTCGACCCCGCAAAGATCGAAGCTGTTAAGAGTTGGGTTACTCCAAATCACCATCTGATGTTCGTTCGTTCATCGGATTGGCGGGCTATTACCATCGATTCATCTTACTTCTTTGACATATAAAGACAAGCCTTTTGTTTGGGGAACTGAACAAGAGATTGCCTTTCAAACCCTCAAGCATATGCTCTGCAATGCTTCTATACTCGCTTTACCCGACGGAAACAATGACTTCATTGTCTATTGCGATGCCTCGAACCTTGGTCTCGGTTGTGTTCTCATGCAACGGGACAAGGTTATCGCCTACGCGTCTCGACAGCTCAAGATCCACGAGAAGAACTATACAACCCACGACCTCGAGCTAGGCGCAGTTGTTTTTACGTTGAAGATTTGGCGACACTACCTTTATGGTACCAAGTGTACGGTCTTCACAGACCATAAGAGCCTACAACACATCCTCAGCCAAAGAATTAAATATGCGCCAACGCCGATGGGTAGAACTTCTCAACGATTACGACTGTTAGATTCGTTATCACCCTGGTAAAGCAAATGTCGTTGCCGATGCTCTAAGCAGACGAAGCTATTTGCATAGTGTTTGTAATATCCAAGCCCAGCATAATCTCAAAGCTCTTATCCGTGACGCTCAGCATGCTTGTTTCACCGAACGCACTCTGAAGAAGGAAATGATCATCAATAATGGCGACCAGTTAGTGAATAAATCGAATGGTATATTCCATTATCTAGACCGAATTTGGATTCCCAAACGTACCAACTTACGACAAATTCTGCTGGACGAAGCCCACAAGTCTCGATACTCTATTCATCCCGGTGCCGATAAGATGTACCAGGACTTTCGCTACAAGTACTGGTGGCCGGGCATGAAGAAAGAGATCGCTATTTATGTTTCGAAGTGCCTGACTTGCTTAAAAGTCAAGGCCGAACAGCAAAGACCCTCTGGCTTACTCGTCCAACCCGAGATCCCTATGTGGAAATGAGAGAGTATAGCTATGGACTTTATAACAAAACTCTCAAGCACGCCATCAGGTAACGACAGCATCTGGGTAGTCATTGACCGTTTGACTAAATCTGCCCATTTTCTGCCAATATGAGAAGACTTTAAGGTAGAAAAATTAACCCGGATCTACACCGACGAAATCATCTGTCGACACGGGACGCCTCGTGATATCATCTCTGACCGTGATGGTCGGTTTACCTCGCGTCTTTGGGAAACATTTCAATCTGCTCTCGGTACTACTCTTAATCTAAGTACCGCTTTCCATCCCCAAACCGACGGTCATACTGAAAGAACTATGCGTACCCTTGAAGACATGCTTCGCTCGTGTGTCATAGATTTCGGTGGTAATTGGGACGCGCACTTACCTTTGGTCGAATTCTCGTACAATAACAGTTATCATTCTAGCATCCAAATGGCACCATTGGGGGCATTATACGGAAGAAAATGTCGATCGCCTATTGTATGGAACGAGATCGGAGATGCGCAAATTACCGGTCCTGAGCTGTTGCAAGAAACGACTGACAAAATCCTCCAAATTCGAGACAATCTGCTGAAAGCTCGGAGTCGTCAGAAAAGTTACGCCGATAGACGCCGCAAACCCCTTGAATTTGACGTTGGCGATCACGTACTCCTAAAGGTATCACCTTGGAAGGGTGTGATCAGATTCGGCAAGAAAGGAAAGCTCGCGCCTTGATATGTTGGACCCTTTAAAATCCTGGAAAGGATTGACAAAGTGGCCTACAGACTCGAACTACCGGAGGAACTTAGCAACGTCCACCCGACTGTCCACGTCTCGAACCTCATAAAGTGTCTGGCCAAGAAGAATTTACAAGTGCCACTAGAGGATCACCAAGTGGACGAAACATTACACTTCGTGGAGAAGCCTGTCGAGATCATGGACCGAGAAACCAAGAAGCTCAGATGCTCACGCATTCCCATTGTGACGGTTCGCTGGGAAGGCAAACGTGGCACAGAGTTCACCTGGCAACTCGAAAGTGACATGAAGACGAAGTATCCACTGTTGTTTGTTACACCTGCACCTTAATTTCGGGACGGAATTCCCTAAAGTAGGGGAGGCTGTAACAACCCGCGTTTTCAAAGTCAAAGTACAAGTGAAAGTCAAAGTCAAAGTCAAAGGAAGAAAAGATTGCTAATTGCGATCTGTCACTCATTGCTTAACTTTGGATTGTACACCTTGACTTGTAATCGAATTCTATTATTTGTTAACTTTAGTTGTATTATGTGGAGTATCTATAACAATCGAGGTTTAATCGCTAATCTAATTATCGCTTTATCGCTAATCGCATCGCAATCGAATTCGCAACTTTAATTATAGGTTCTGTATATTGTTTTACGTGTGTGTGATATTTATGTGTTACTTGTGCATGTTTATATTTGTTTTATGGTGAATAATCGAAAACGCAATCGGAACTCTATCGCAACACGATCTAATTGCAAACGCTAAACGCAAGTTATATATATATATATTTGAATATTAGTTAAAGTATTTGTGTGACTATTAATCACATCGCTTAATCGACACTCGCTTAAACGCATCGCAACGCTCAACGCACGAAATGAAACGTCGAAACTCAAACCGCCGGAGACATTCGATCAAATGGTCATCCGTACGGATGGCCATCCGATCGGGTTGCCATCCGATCCATTACACTGCGCCACTTTCCTCTTTTGGAATCCTATAAATAGCACCTGTCACATCACAAACAGTGATGTGACAGTTCTGGTGCGACTCTTCAACTTCTCTGGCCCTTATCCTTTGATTTCTCACGATTCTTGTAAGTTTCTTCCTCAAATCTTGTACATCCATCATCTACACATACTTCTTCATCATTTTTACCTTTGAATCTTCACTTTTAACCATGAAATCTGCCCGATTTGAGGCGTTCTAGGGTGATGTCATCATGGGGTTCTTATGAACTTCAAGGTTTGGCTTCATCCCACCATGAACAACTCAGATCTAAAGGATTTCAACATGATTAGCACTGATTTCATCTAGATCTAAACGTTTTCAAAGATTAAAAGGATTGAAAGATGTTTTCATAACTTTCTTTCAACTCTTTTACACTCAATGCACTCAAAAACCGATAGAATCGGAACTCATTCATGCCTTCCTCTCATCTCCTAGTGAAGTGTCGGTCTGAGATCTGATTCCTATCAACGGGATAACCGACTTAGCGGGTTGAACAGGAAAAACCGTTAAGAACAGTTAACTGGTCGAACGGGGTGATTTCCCATCCGATCAGACGACTTGGACTTTTTGGGGTTTCCGTTGTTTAAACACGTTGTCATACCATCTCGGTCAAACCGCAAACTTTTCATAACTTAACAATTTTCAAGCTTAAAAAACGATCAGGTTGTCGAACGGATTGCCGTCCGATCGGATTGCCGTCCGATCAGATTGCCATCCGATCGAACGACAATCTGATCGGATGACCCATGACCTTCAACACTTAAACATTCTTACAAACTCTCAAAAATCATCAGTTCTAACGAATAGTCATCCGATCGAATGACCATCCTGCTGTGAACTTGTTCTCTATGAAATATCTCACTGGACGGATCGCCATCCGACCGTTCGACCGGACGACCTGAAAGGTAGAGATACTCCTCTGTTTTCAAAATGCTACAACGAAAACTTCAAAGCCATCATACACAAACACATCCATCCCAAACGAAGGACAATCCGACCGAATGGCCATCTGTCCAGATGACCATCCATACGGATTGTCATCCGATTGAATGACCATCCGTATGGATTGTCATCCGACCGGATGACCCTTCGTCACTTAGTTCACTTGCACCGTTTTACGCGTCGTTCTTCGCTTATGCTATCGTTAACTGTTCAGACTAATCCTTTAGCGCTCCCTTCAATCCAAGAGAGTGTTTATTTATTAAACACTATCTGTTAGTATACTCGATCCCTTTTTGCCTTACGCACTTTTGGGTGTTACATACGTTACCTTATTCAAATCACAATCGACACACAACGCAAACACTTTATACACTGACCATTATTGCATGTTATACGTGTTACTCGATGAATGCTTGTATGTTATGTTTACACAGTGATTGTTGCCTGACACCTTAGCAACGATAGTACTATAGTTTGGACTCAGAACCTGTCGTGGACAGGGGTTGTTAAGGGCTTTTCTTCACATGTCACAGTGGTGATATGTGTTGCGCATTCTACAACTCGCAGTCACGTATGTGCATATTTCATTGTCGATAACCTACTAGTTTCACTTTGCTACATATTACATGCTGGTTATGCGTAAACGCTTTCGAAATCTATTATACTATTAAACTTGTATGCTTACATTTACACTATGTGTATTGACCTCTATTTTAACGTATGTGACAGGTGTTTAGGATGCTTGCTTGTTATTTACTGGAATCGAGTTAGGATGGAGTCTAGAAACAAATCTAATAAAATCTGAGTTGTCGGAACATTTGATCTGTTTTTGAGAAAACAATGTCTGTAATAACGACTTTTATTTGATATATTATGGTATGGGACATAATGATTAATATCCGGTAAATTTTAGTTGTTATGGATTTCTCTTGGACAATCTGTTTCGCTCTGTGCCGCGCCTCGATGATTCCGCCATCGGTTGGGGTGTGACACGAAATACCTTTATTTTAACAAAAATCAAATAAAAACAATATTTTAAGTCAGTCGCGGGGCGCGACATACTGCCCTTGATCCGTCGAGGGGCGCGACAGCCTGGCCACCAGGCTTAACCTGGTGCCGCCACGTGGCGTGTGCGTGTCGAAGCTACTGGGTCAACTCAGAAGCCCTATACGAGACATGTGGTCTCTCGCGGGCTGCGTAAGCCCCTTCCTCATCTGTCGCGGGGCGCGACAGACTCCTTGATCAGCCCTATAAATGGAGCAGTCGAGCATTCAGTCCAATTCGTTTATTTTCGATCTTTCTCTTTCAATTTCTTATAGCAATAATAATTCCCGGGTATTATACCCCCCTAATTAGCGAAGCTCTGCCTCGTTGTAAGTATTATAACCACCGGTTACATATTAGATACGCTGCCCGATTGATCTAGTGCTCCGTAACGCATGTCGAGGCTCTGCCTGACTCAGTCGTTGGAGTTCTGTCTCGGGGAAGGTATAACTAATGTAAATTTAGGTTTATTATACTAACGCGTGTGCATTGTTTATTTAACTAGATTATAACCAGGAAGTCACAGGGAAATACCTAAAATAGCAATATGAGTAATTCCTCTTTTCACAAATTGTTTTTACAAAACCTCAATTATTTTAAAGTATAATTAACAGTGATTGAGTATTTGTATTCTACAATTATCGTCGGTATGTTGGGGTTTTGTATGCAAATTTGTTACTACACTGTGAGTAGTAACATTACCACCAGTTAGGATTGGCAGTACCGTGGGTGGTAATTAAAGTAGATATAAACAAATGTAATTGCGAGATCGCCCTCAATGCTGTACAATGATAAAACTTGTTTTGTTTGAAATGGGATTCACTCTCCAGTATTTCTTGCTGATAGAATGTTTTTAAATGCGTTTCAGGTAACAAAATGTGAAAGCCAAATAGAAGCCAGCTAGACAGCACTGAAGGCTTGGAAAACTGGCTATAAAAGTTACCTAAATAAAGAAGAAGTTTTTTTTCAATAAATTAGGGTTTATCCCTATAAACATGTTTGTAATGGAAACTTAGGTTTATCCCAATCTATCTACTATAATAAAAGAAACCAACTTTTGGACACGTGTCATTCATTAAATGTATCCTCAAATCTATACTTATCTTATATTAATTAAATAAATAATCAATTAATATTAAATCTTATCATACTTTAATAAAATATTATCCGCAAATCTAAATTGTTAATTTAATATATTATATTAAAAAAATACCTCTATTTCCTATTTATCTTATATTAAATATATAAATAATAAATTAATATTAAATGTTATCCAAATTTATTAAAAATATAACTTTTTTTTATTATTTGGTACACAAAATTATATTTATCCAACTCGTGTAAAACGTGGGGTTTTAAACATATTTTTTATTATTTACTATACAAAGTTACATTTATATAACCCGTGTAATACACGAAGTTTTTTAAGATATAACTTTTTATCATTTTCTATGTAAAATTAGATTTATTCGACACGTGTAATACACGGGGTTTTAAGGATATATTTTTTTATTATTTGGTAGATTTTTCAACCCGACTATACATGGGTTTTTTAAAGATACGACGTTTTTTACTATCTAATATACAAAATTACATTTATTTAATCTGTGTAATACACATGGTTTTTAAAGATATAACTCTTTTTAGATCTATTTAACACGTGTAATATATGGGGTTTTTAAGGAAGTAATTTTTTTATTAGTTGGTAGATTTATTCAACCCGATTATACAAGGGTTTTTTAAAGATACGACGTTTTTAGTATTTAGTATACAAAATTGCATTTATTTAATCTGTGTAATACACATGGTTTTTAAAAATATAACTTTTTTTATTATTTGATATATAAAATTACATTTATTTAACCCGTACAATATACGAAGTTCATAAAGATCTAACTTTTTATTGTTTAATATATAAAATTACATTTATTCAACCCGTGTAATACACGGGGTTCTAACCTAGTATAATTATTATTATAAAAATGTGGTGTTTTACTCTGATAAAATATTTCCTAACTACGGTCCTGATGAAATTTTCGCTGCCAAATTAATGATCAACACCGATACCACCATCTCTGAGTAGGCCGCGGCCGCCCGCTTTCCGGGGCAGGGGTCGGGGGTTGCGACAGTATGCTCATGAATGTTGGTTCTTGTTGGAATTCGGATATAAAAGACCTTTAAATGATAAACAAAAAGAAATTCCACTTGAAAACTTAGAAAAGGAAGATAGACAAGTATTCTCTAATGAATAAAGAATGATTGCATTGATACAACAGTCAATTAGGGATGATATCTTTTTGTTGCTCCAACCTAATGAATCGTCAAAATCCATTTGGGAAGCACCAAGAGTAAAAGCTGAAGGTGGAAAGGAAAGGAAATAAAGAAAAGCAAAATATCTTTGCTTAAGAAAGAGTTCGATTTATTCAACTGTCTGAAGGGAGAGAATGTCCGACAGATGATAGAACATTTCTGTCATCTGAAAATTGAATTAGAAAGATTCGGTATCAAAAAGGACAGAGATGAAATCATCGACAAACTTATTAAAGCGTTACCGCGTGTAGATGATTGGCAAACATTTGTCATGATACTGAAAAACGATGTAAAGTTTGATGAAATCACCTTGGACATGTTGATTGAAAAGCTTGAGGGACATGAGCTGGAGCTTCAAAAACAGAATAAAATGAGCAGCTCAAGCTATCAGCAAAATGTGAATCTTGTGAATCTTTATTACAAAGGAAACATGTTATCAAACAATCAATCGTCGAAGATTGATACTGCTTATAGTGTTGAAATCTCAAAAGATTCACCAAAAGGCAGTTCTTCAATTTATGACCCTGGTTATCATTCCTCTTCAGCATCAAACAATTCAAATCCCGATGTGATTTAATACAACATCACCATGAATCTGAAAAATTCCCAGAGGATGAATGTTGACTCTGCCAAGCAACAGATGATCTTTTTAGCATCAATTCTGGAATCATATGAAAGTCTGGTGGCGGGTAGAATTGGAAACCCGAACATGACGAAGGAAGATGAAGGGGTATGGTCCCAAAAACCTTGCGCAAGCGCGTAAAACCGTGCCATAACTTCATTCCAAGAATCATCTCAATTGATCTAAATTGACCGAAATCAATCAGATCTGGGGTTTTGTCTCTGCATAAAAAGGGTTAATCTCCTCGTCGATTCGCTGATTGGGGACTACT
Organism: Helianthus tuberosus; assembly: GCA_030545235.1. NCBI lineage: Eukaryota > Viridiplantae > Streptophyta > Magnoliopsida > Asterales > Asteraceae > Helianthus > Helianthus tuberosus. Next base: position 130,883,487 of record CM060387.1, on the reverse strand, counting down.
TCACCGGAAAACACTGCAAAACAGAAAGCCGTTAGACTCGCCACGGGGAGAATGGGGGTTCTCCCCGTGACCACCCTTCGGCGTGAGAATAAGTACAGTGATCTCAAAGGAAAAAGATGAAGTAGTAAGAGTGAGAGTAAATGAAGGCAACTTATGAGATCATACCTGAAGCATCTTATTTATAACCGAAATTTGGCGGGAAAATGTGTAACGGAGATAGTAACGGGAGGTACTTTTCCGTTGGCGGTTATCTCTCTTTCTGTTAATGGTTAATTCCATATTCATGCACAAGGATCGTGGGCTTGATCAACGGCTAGGGGGATGCCACGTGGAAAGTGACTTTGTGTAGATCTTTCTTCAAGTTGTTGCCATCATCGTGATTTAGATGAGAGCTCAGGATCGTTCCACGTCACATTCGGTTACAACCGAATGAAACCATGCACGATGAGCATTTAAGGCCTTCTAGAAGATCTACAGCTGTAAACAGTTGTGCCTTTGCCACGTGTCCATTTTGTTGTAACAGAAAAGATTCCTTTGTTCAAGTCTTGATTTCAGGCGCGCGGAGATGTTTAGGATTTTATCTTCAAGCCTAACTGTACCCTTGCGCGAGCCCGCGCAGGGGTGTTAGTTGAATATTCGTCTCTTTTCTCCGGCGCATGGTCATCGAAGACTGTTCTTTCCCAAATCTTGTTTAGAACCGCTGCGCAGCCGCGCAGGGTCTTTGTTCAAGATGCTCTTGGAATAAGATTATGGTATGGTCCTATGCGCTTGCACAAGGTTTTTGGGACCATACCCCTTCAAGTCCCCCCAGTCCAGTGTCGCTCCTATGCGCCAATGGCAAGTAGGTGGAGCACTGGACTATAAAAATGAAGTGCGCGCTTTTGCTATTTGAGAAGTAGCAAGGTTTTTCGACGCAAGGTATGAAGAATCTTCTTGCAGAAGATATTTCTTGTTTCTTCAATCTGAGTTTTTCATGATTTCACGTTGTGAAAAAACTTGAATCATGGTAGGAAGTTGGTAAAAAGGTACTGTGCTGATGTTGACATATGACGGTTAGGTGACAGGCTGTCACTTGTCATACGTCAAACATTAATTGGGCGTCTTCAAACGTGGTTCGTACGCGCGCGTGAAGTTGTTTTTTGTTCCCCACTCGCCCTTATTGTCTTGTTAACTGTGTTTTCCTGAAAAAGGGGGATTACGTTTTTCGAGAGCATTAATGGCGATCCCTATATAAACCTTTGAGTGGCCTTCTTTTTTCATTACTTATCTTCGTATCTGTAACACCTCGAAAATTCGTGTTCAATGATATAACGACACGTGTCATGTAAGAAAAAAAAAAGCGTTGTAAACCCGGATTTAATAAAGATGTTTTGGCAGGATTTAAAGGTGGCGTCATGTTAATTTTTACCTCTGAACGACCTCATTTATAAATCCCAAGACCCAATTAAATATTGCACACATCTATCATATCTTAAATCCAGAAATGTGTTGACAATAATTTAATTCGAAGTGCATGATAGGTTCGTATGGAAATTTCTACGGTAAACCTTCTTGTTCGGCACTTTTGAAAAGGATACAAGCAAACATAACATAATGGTAGGGTATGTAACTGTTAAAGACCCATAATAGAGGCCCCAAACTGACAAAATAATGTCCCAAAGTCGAGATAAGTGGTTGCCCTTTCGAAACACCAAAGAACAACAAGTTTTTGGCTGCTGAGGGAGGCTTGCGCACCGCAAGCATGACCCTTACGCTGCGCAAGCAAGTTGCCAGCGACAGAAATTTTGCTGTTTGCTGTTTTAACGCATGGAACTGATTTTAAACGGTTTTCCACATCTCTCTTGACCCCTAAACAACCCCTAAACATCTAGGACACCTGTGGGAATGTTATGGTCAGTGCTAGACTTAGATGTCAACACTTTGTGGTGTCTTGGTTCACTATATAAAGCTCACAAGTGCAACACTTGATCATTCATTCCTCAAACACCTTCTGATCAATTGTGGAGCACAAGAGCATCTTCCAGGCCTTCCTAATCAACCATTAGACACTTGTAAGTTTGCTTAACCTTCTTAAATTGAGTTTAGCTTAGTTATTTAGCTAAAAGTCAAACCGTCGTAATTACGGTTTGACTTCGAGATTAATTAATAATGGCTCAGTCAAATCTCAAATTAAAAGTACCTTTAAGTAGGTAATTATGTGGGTAATAAACCCTCAAAAGGGTTCCCCCTGATTCCCACTCTAACTAGGTCAAATGTCGGGTCAAACTTGTTAATAAAAAGTCAACAGGATACTTAGTTTCTAATCTATGCATGATTAGCAATGTAGAACACATACAACCTGTTTGATCATTAATATAACTTGGTAATAAGTGTAAGAACATGTCTAAACATGTTCAACCCGACAATTTACTGTTTAGACCCGATTCGGAACCGAAAGTCGCATAGTTTGACTTTAACTTTGACTTTCAGTTCTGACCCGTTTAGGCATGATTTAGAAATTCCTTAGAGCTTAATTTGGACCAGGTAACATGCTAGTATAACCCTCTGTGATTATACACCATGGTTCATTAGTTAACCAATTAATTCGCATGATTCCGTTAATTGCTCGTATGTTGACCATTATGCCCTTATCACCTTAAAACGTGATTTTTGAAAATGTAAAAGAGTAGAAACCTTTGTTACTGATATATATACTTGTACCCAAAATTTGAGATCAATTGGTGGTGTAGATTGAGAGTTATGCTCATTAGCGCAAAATGAAAGCTTTATGTTAATTAAATGGCGTAATTAGCGTATAGCCTAGTTAAGCCTACTTTTCGATATCAAACTTATTTCCCACTGTTGTAATATATTATTTTGGGATTTTTGAAGATTTTTAATTAATTTTAGGCTGAGCATAACTCATAGTCGTAGGCTTAATCCGGTAATTGTCGGTTTTGCCCTTACGGGACATAAACTGAGTTTTACATATCTAAACGACTCCAAACCTTTTGCTACTGATTCTAAATGATAAATAAATTATTTTAAACCTCCTGGAATAATAAAAATATCAGATTTCTATATAGAACCCGGAAACGGCTTCTAATCGCCTAATTAAGCGTTTTTAACGACTAGTATGTACTAGAACTATTTTAAACATACTAAGGGTGATACCTACTGATATTTGAGGTAAAATATAATATTTTAACAGTAAGCAAAAGTTGTTAAACTCAGACTTCGGTTTTGAGCTTTTCGACTTATGTGAAATTACCAAAATGCCCCCTACGGTGCATAGTTTGATTAAAATTGATAAATTTCACATATATACTTTAACCTACTGATATAACTTAGCAAATTGAGTATATTTGCTGATTACATCAGGCCTGTAACAAAGGTTAACACTTAAAATCTTTTACAACCTTTAAAATGACCAAACTACCCTACGGGGCATATTTTGTGTTTAAATTCATTTCGGGCATAATAAATGATATCTTACTGATGTCACAACATATATGGAGCATATTAACTTAGGAAACCTGTAAATGGCTCTCATTATTACCCGTTACGCTTATTACGCGTTCGGTTAGGTTTATGTAACAAGTTTACATAAATTAGCCGACACGGGTCAAACCTCATCGGTTTTATCTCAAAATCCAGAGTGTGCATAAAATACCCATATTAAGCAAGTCTTCAAACTTGTCGGGTCTAAATCACATTCTATCCGGTCTTCGCTTAATCGTGCGTACGAACCGTATCTTTGAAACTAACCGGTCTAAGCTTAAGCTTAATTAAAGACCCGTTAGGATTCTAATAGGTTATTATAAACCTTTGTTCCAGAATAGGAGAATCAGTAAAAGCTACTTGCATTTGCTTATTGTGATTATTACTTTGCTCAGGTAAATACTATTAACTTATTTTCCCTTATACGGGCTTGGGTTACGGTATATAAAATACCGCTTGGTCGGGCATTAAATCTTCCATCGTTTGGTGGTTAATTGAATCGGCCAGTTTAAATCGTTTTGTTTACTTAAAGCCTTTGGGGGGTTAATGACCATGTCCCAGATATCCTTGGCATCATTTTACGAAATGGCCGCGACCTAAGCGCGGAGTGTAGGCGTACACTCGTCAGTGCATAAATAGATTATGTGGTGTGTCTATTGATCTTTAACCTGGCACGATCCGGGCTACTGAACGCATAAGGAACATGTAATTCATTTACGAGATTATATATTTAAATAATTATCCCAAGTTATAAAATGTTTGTGCCATGTGCATCCAAATAAATTTTTAATCATTTTTAAAATGAGTCAGTTGATTGTATTTACCAGTGTAAACTGACGTATTTTCCCAAAAAGATTAAATGCAGGTACTATTCGTAACTGGCTGGATATTTCTCCTTAGCATCAATAAAGAGTCTCGCAAGCTTAAGATGCCTAACGTCTGTTGAACTACTGTTTCCTTTATTTTATTTCGATCCGTCTGTGGATAAAATTTCAACTGTTGTGATACACGATATTACAATATTTTATTTGGTTGAAATATATCTTTCATTTGCTTCCGCTGTGCATTTAAATGTTGTGTTGTTTGACTATTATGTTGCCAACCACGTCACGATACTCCCCACCGGGCCCACCGGTGACACGTGGAATTCGGGGTGTGACAGGTTGGTATCAGAGCCAACACTGAGTGAATTAAACACTAACCTTTTGTGTTTAATCTCAGTTACACAATTGCACATATCTAAACTTTCGAGTCTAGACAAATAACATAGGACAAATTCTACCTTGTTTGGTTTTTGTTTTGTCCTTTACTTTATATATATCCTTGTCGTTATCTCATGTTGTATTGACAGGATTAACAAAATGCCGCCAAGATTCTTCAGGAGAAGAGGACGTGGAAAGGGGCCAATCACCGCCCCTAATAACAACGAGGCAGGACCTTTGAATGTGCGAGCTCCTTCGACCACTGAGAGTGACGATCCCCGGCAAAACCGGAGGAACCTCTTTGAACCGGCTAGACGGTCGGTCTCACACAGTTCAACACCTCCTGTCCATAACCCTTATGGGCCACAGCCGGAGTGCGAGCCCAACAACCCTCAACCCTCCTACATACCGTTATAGCGATCTTTATCGCATAATTCTTTTGGTGACCCTACACCAGTTTTTAGGGGCCGGTTTAACCCGACAAATTTTATACAAGAACCAGTGGGTTTTAACCCATTGGGGCCAGAGGATCATTTCTCTGGCGATCACGCGGACGATATGGACGAGGATACGGACCCCGTCGAACCTGCCAGTGGTACACCAAACCACCCGATAGAGATCTCTGACGGATCTTCTTTCCACGGATCACCCTATGTTGGTCCAGATAGCTTTCAAGCTATGTTTACCAGGCACGAATGGTACTATACACCTCCTCGCCATTCACCGCCTCAGCAGCAGCAGCAGGATCCCTCTGTGGATTCAAGATTTGTGGCAGTCACGCCACCGCCTCCACCGCCACCAGTTCAACCGGCACCTCCACAACCGCCAAGGCGTAGGAGAACCGGAGCGCGTATGTCTTCGCGAGCAGGAGACTTTCATTTCAGCTCTCCTCGGCAATCAAGTGGCAGCCATTACCCGCCACATCAAGAAGATCCACAAATGGGTGAACCTTCACAACCAGTTGCACCGCAACCACCGCCGATGGGTTTTGATAACCCAATTCCAACATACACGGGTTCCATGGCGTATCACCCGTTTGAACAGCCAATGCACACCAACTATGGTTACGCTGAGGCCGGCCCCTACATGGTAACGGCGAACTACAACACCCAAGGACCCTATGGAGATCCATGGGGAGTAGGGTACCCAACACATGGGTACCAAATACCTCCAAGACCTATTATCAGGCAACAATCGCAACCACCAAGGCTCTCCCCACCAGAGCGTGAAGAAATTCTGCAAAGGTTGGACCATGTAGAGCGAGAGTTTCACAGGGAACGAAGGGAGCGACAAACTTTCTTCCAAGGATTAACGAGCCTAATTAAAAGGAAGAGCAAGAAGGACCACTGAATCCTTCCATTTGTTGTTGAGCCCCTGCGTGGGTATGCTTGTTTGTTTTGACCCCTGCGTGGGTCTATCTTCCTATAAACCCCTACGAGGGTATGTATTGTTTAAAGTCCCTGCGTTGACTATTATTTGTGTAAGTCCCTGCGTGGACTATTATGATGATTGTTGTTAAGCCCCTGCGAGGGTAAGTCCTTGTTAAACCCCTGCGAGGGTAAGTTTGTTTATTTAAAAAGTCCCGTTTAGGGCGATATGTAATATTTTGGTAATTAATGGAATGTAAGCTTATAAATTTCATGTTTGCCAGTACGTGCATAAATAAATTATATATGAAATAAATAAATTAAAATCATTCCTTTTAATAAAAATCTGCCTAATAATTATTGAATAAGAATCTTAAGAGTGAAACCTAGCCTGAGTGTCCTTATAAAGACCCGGCCATGATGGTAAGACCTGTTTAAAAGATTCAAATCCCTGTTAACATCTGTAAACATGTTAACACTCCTGGCAGACGTGATTCATTTCAATCACACACGTCATTCTTATTATAAGGATCTTTTTAAATATTCCTAACCCAACTTAATGATCTCTGAATCATGGGTTTAGATCATCAATTAAGATGATCATATTTTGACCATACGTGGTAATATAATGCCTACGGGCCTTGCTCATTTCTACATGAGCCAAAAGACAGTGATAGCGATGACTCCCTGTCGGAAAAAGGTAATGAACTAGGTTCAAACCTTCATGCCTTGATTCTCTGAAATCATGGCTTATATCGTCCTTTAAGATGATCACATTATAAACATCCCTTAGAAGGGAAGTGCCTACGGGCTATAGTTAATGTCCTCGGAGACCAAAGGACAGTGGTAGCTATGACTCCCTGTCAGAAAAAGGTCATGAACTATGTTCAAACCTTCATGCCTTGATTCTCTGAAATCATGGCTTATAATTTAAATTGTCCATGTGACTAAGCCTTATGTGCTAATATATATTGTTATTGTTTATAATTAGGATAAAATTTTAATTGGAATCCTAATAGAATATGATTCATAAATTAACCAAATATGGTCTCTGTTTACCATGGTTAATGAATTACCCTAAGGGGCAATTCCATAGTAAACTCCCAAATAAACTATTGTCCATGTTTTCTGTAACAGTTCAATTAAAATGGCTAACTCAGACGAAATTAATAGCCATCCAGTGGAGAACATTGATAACGCCCGGATTAATCTAACTGGTGCTGAATTAAAAGCGTTGGTCGACGACGCAGTTACAAAGGCATTGGAACGGCAGTACGAAGAGTATAGTGGGACTCGTAGTAGGACCCTATCTACACAGCCTTCAAAGCCACCATCCAAGAAGGACGAACCGAAGAAAGATGATGTTCGACACTCCTCAAACCACCATAGTGCTCCATCTCAGCAGGTTGTACTAAACCAAGGACCCCGTGACAAGGGTTGCTCTTATAAATATTTTGTTTCCTGCAAACCCCGGGATTTCACTGGGGAGAAAGGAGCCATTGACTGTATGACGTGGCTGGATGAGATGGACACGGTTGTGGATATCAGCGGATGCGCTGAGATGGATGTAGTCAAGTTTGTGTCGCAATCTTTTAAGGGTGAAGCTTTAGCATGGTGGAGATCACTGATTCAAGCCACCGGGAAAATCCCATTATACAACATGTCATGGGATCAATTTGTTGCCCTCATCAGGGAAAATTACTGCCCTCAGCATGAGGTGGAGAAGATAGAATCTGATTTTCTATCATTGGTGATGACAAACCTTTACTGTCAAGCTTACCTAACGAGCTTCAACACAATGTTCCTGTTGGTTCCTTATCTGGTGACCCCGGAACCAAAAAGAATAGCTCGTTTTATCAGTGGTTTAGCCCCGGAAATCAAGGCGAGCGTGAAGGCTTCTCGGCCAGCTACTTTTAGATTTGTAGCTGACATATCCTTGTCCCTCACTTTGGATGCGGTCAGGCAAAGATCGCTGAGGAACAAGGAAGATGAGAAGAGGAAACGTGAAGATGATAGTTCATGGAGATCGAACAAGAAGCACCGTGGGAATGGTGACATCAAGAAAGGATCGGAGTCAAGGAAAGATGGGCATCATTCTGGTGAGAAGCCCAAATGCAAAATTTGCAAGAAACAGCACTATGGAAAGTGCAGACTCGAGTCGAACTCGCAGACTCAGTCAAAAACCTTTGCATGTGGGATATGCAAGTCCACGGATCACAAAACCTTGGATTGCAAGAAGATAAAAGACGCAACGTGCTACCGTTGCAATGAAAAGGGGCACATTAAAACCAACTGGCCTAAATACACCAAGAAGCCTGAAGAGGCCAAGAAGACTAATGCTAGAGTCTTCAGAATGGACGCAAAGGAAGCGGTTCTAGACGACAACGTTATTAAAGGTACTTTCCTTGTAAATGATGTCTATGCAAGAGTACTATTTGATTCAGGCGCTGATAAGTCGTTTGTAGATCATAAGTTTTGCAAATTGCTGAATTTACCTGTCAAAACCTTAAGTGTAAACTATGAGGTGGAGTTAGCAGATGGCACCATAGAAACCGTCTCAACTGTGTTAGAGGGATGTGTTATATCCATTAAGAACCACTCTTTTCCTCTGTCTCTACTTCCCTTTAAATTGGCCGGTTTTGACATAGTTTTGGGTATGGACTGGTTATCTCATAACCATGCCCAAATTGTATGCAACAGAAAGCAAGTGGTGATAAAAACTCTGTCGGGTGAATCACTTACCATTCAGGGAGATACCCAGTATGGGCTACCTGAGCAAGCGAGTATGCTCAAGGCTTCAAAATGTTTAAAGAAGGGTTGTGTCATCTACATGGCACAAGTGATTATTGATGAGCCTAAACCAAAGATAGAAGACATCCCTGTCATTTCTGAATACCCATAAGTTTTTCCGGAAGAACTACCTGGTTTGCCACCAGATAGGCAAGTGGAATTCAGGATTGATATCATCCCCGGAGCAGCACCTGTTGCTAGGGCACCTTACAGGTTAGCACCCACAGAAATGAAGGAATTAAGGACGCAACTGGATGAATTGCTGGCCAAAGGTTTCATTAAACCTAGTTCGTCTCCTTAGGGAGCACTTGTCCTGTTTGTCAAGAAGAAGGATGGGTCGATGCGTATGTGCATCGATTATCGTGAACTTAATAAGGTCACGATAAAGAATAGGTATCCTTTGCCTAGGATCGACGATTTGTTCGATCAATTGCAAGGAGCAAGTTATTTCTCGAAGATTGACTTAAGGTCAGGTTACCATCAACTGAAGGTCAGAGATGAAGACGTGCACAAAACAACATTTAGGACTCGTTATGGTCATTACGAGTTCCTAGTGATGCCTTTTAGGCTCACTAATGCACCGGCCGCGTTCATGGATCTCATGAATCGCGTTTACAAGCCATACTTAGATAAATTCGTCATCGTTTTCATCGACGACATCCTCATTTATTCTAAGAACCAAGCTGACCATGAGAAACACCTTCGATGTATTCTCAAACTTCTACGTCAGGAGAAGCTCTATGCCAAATTCTCTAAGTGTGGTTAGTGAGCGTGGAATCCAAGTGGATCCCGCTAAGGTTGAAGCAGTTATGAACTGGCAAGAGCCAAAGACGCCTACAGAGATTCGTAGCTTCCTGGGATTGGCAGGATATTACAGGCGTTTCATTGAAAAATTTTCAAGGATTGCAGCACCCCTAACTTCCTTGACTAAGAAGAAAGTAAAGTTCATTTGGGGCCCTAAGCAGCAAGAGTCCTTTGATATCCTAAAGCAAAAGTTGAGCAACGCCCCAGTACTGACATTGCCAGATGGAATAGAAGAATTCGTGGTTTACTGCGATGCATCGCACACTGGCATGGGGTGTGTGCTTATGCAGAAAGGCAAGGTTATTGCCTATGCATCACGACAGTTAAAGGTGCACGAAAAGAATTACACCACCCATGACTTGGAGTTGGGTGCCGTTGTATTTGCACTAAAACTGTGGAGGCATTATCTTTATGGAATCAAGTGTGTGATCTATTCTGATCACAAGAGCCTCCAGCACCTATTTAATCAGAAAGAATTAAACATGAGGCAACGCCGTTGGATGTAAACTTTAAATGATTATGATTGTGAAATCAGATACCATCTCGGCAAGGCGAATGTAGTCGCTGATGCCTTGAGTCGAAAGGAAAGGGTGAAACCCATCCGAATTAATGCCAAGCGCATGGAGATAAAGAACAGTTTGACTGAAAGGTTGTTAGCTGCACAGAAGGAAGCTGTGTTGGAAGCTAACTATCCTAATGAAAAGCTAGGGGTAACTAAGGAGCAGTTAACTCTTAGCAAGGACGGAATTCTAAGATTAAATGGACGGATATGGGTTCCAATTTATGGAGGACTTCGAGATGTCATCCTCCAGGAAGCCCATAGTTCCAAATACTCCGTTCATCCTGGAGCTGATAAGATGTACCAGGATCTAAGGGCAAACTATTGGTGGATAGGCTTGAAGAAGTCTGTAGCCACCTATGTAGCTAAATGCTTGACATGTGCGCAAGTCAAAGCCGAGCATCAGAAGCCGTCAGGCTTGCTACAACAGCCTGAACTTCCTACGTGGAAGTGGGAAATGGTAACTATGGATTTTATCACCAAGTTACCCAAGACAAGGAAAGGAAATGATACAATATGGGTTATAGTTGACAGACTGACTAAGTCCGCCCATTTCTTACCCATCAAGGAGACTTATAGCTCCGACATGTTAGCCCAGTTATACGTGGATAAGATTGGAGCCTTACATGGCATACCTGTGTCTATTATCTCTGACAGAGATACTAGATACACATCACATTTTTAGAAGAGCTTCCAACAATCTTTGGGCACGCGTTTGAATTTCAGTACGGCTTACCATCCTCAGACAGACGGCCAGAGTGAGCGTACTATTCAAACGTTGGAAGACATGCTACGTGCATGTGTGATCGATTTGGGTGGTGGTTGGGATAAGCACCTACCACTAATTGAGTTCTCCTACAACAATAGCTACCACACCAGCATAAAGGTTGCGCCTTTTGAGGCCTTATATGGTAGAAAGTGTAGAACGCCAGTTTGGTGGGCGGAAGTTGGAGATGTCCAATTATCAGGACCAGAGATAGTGTTCGAAACGACGGACAAGATTGTCCAGATTCGTGACCGTCTCAAAGCTGACCGGGATAGGCAGAAGAGTAACGCAGATCCAAAGCGTAAAGCTTTTCACTTCGAAGTAGGTGACAAAGTGTTGCTTAAAGTATCACCCTGGAAGGGGGTGATGCGATTTGGTAAGAAAGGCAAGTTAAGCCCGAGATACATAGGACCTTTCGAGGTTATCGAACATGTCAGGTCAGTTGCCTATAAGTTAAACTTACCGGATGAGCTCAGTGGAATTCACAATGTGTTCCACATCCGCAATCTGAAGAAGTGTTTCGCTGATGAATCACTGGTAATACCACATACAGAGGTGCATATAGATGAGAGCTTAAAATTTGTGGAAAAACCTTTGTCGATTGAAGATCGACAGGTAAAGAAGCTTCGAAGGAAGCATGCACCTATTGTAAAGGTCAAATGGGATGCCCGTAGAGGTCCTGAATATACGTGGGAGGTTGATTCCACGATGAAAGAAAAGTACCCTTATTTATTTCAGTAAATCTCGGGTCGAGATTTATTTTAAGGGGGTGAGGATGTAACACCTCGAAAATTCGTGTTCAATGATATAACGACACGTGTCATGTAAGAAAAAAAAGCGTTGTAAACCCGGATTTAATAAAGATGTTTTGGCAGGATTTAAAGGTGGCGTCATGATAATTTTTACCTCTGAACGACCTCATTTATAAATCCCAAGACCCAATTAAATATTACACACATCTATCATATCTTAAATCCAGAAATGTGTTGACAATAATTTAATTCGAAGTGCATGATAGGTTCGTATGGAAATTTCTACGGTAAACCTTCTTGTTCGGCACTTTTGAAAAGGATACAAGCAAACATAACATAATGGTAGGGTATGTAACTGTTAAAGACCCATAATAGAGGCCCCAAACTGACAAAATAATGTCCCAAAGTCGAGATAAGTGGTTGCCCTTTCGAAACACCAAAGAACAACAAGTTTTTGGCTGCTGAGGGAGGCTTGCGCACCGCAAGCATGACCCTTACGGTGCGCAAGCAAGTTGCCAGCGACAAAAATTTTGCTGTTTGCTGTTTTAACGCATGGAACTGATTTTAAACGGTTTTCCACATCTCTCTTGACCCCTAAACAACCCCTAAACATCTAGGACACCTGTGGGAATGTTATGGTCAATGCTAGACTTAGATGTCAACACTTTGTGGTGTCTTGGTTCACTATATAAAGCTCACAAGTGCAACACTTGATCATTCATTCCTCAAACACCTTCTGATCAATTGTGGAGCACAAGAGCATCTTCCAGGCCTTCCTAATCAACCATTAGACACTTGTAAGTTTGCTTAACCTTCTTAAATTGAGTTTAGCTTAGTTATTTAGCTAAAAGTCAAACCGTCGTAATTACGGTTTGACTTCGAGATTAATTAATAATGGCTCAGTCAAATCTCAAATTAAAAGTACCTTTAAGTAGGTAATTATGTGGGTAATAAACCCTCAAAAGGGTTCCCCCTGATTCCCACTCTAACTAGGTCAAATGTCGGGTCAAACTTGTTAATAAAAAGTCAACAGGATACTTAGTTTCTAATCTATGCATGATTAGCAATGTAGAACACATACAACCTGTTTGATCATTAATATAACTTGGTAATAAGTGTAAGAACATGTCTAAACATGTTCAACCCGACAATTTACTGTTTAGACCCGGTTCGGAACCTAAAGTCGCATAGTTTGACTTCAACTTTGACTTTCAGTTCTGACCCGTTTAGGCATGATTTTGAAATGACTTAGAGCTTAATTTGGACCAGGTAACATGCTAGTATAACCCTCTATGATTATACACCATGGTTCATTAGTTAACCAATTAATTCGCATGATTCCCTTAATTGCTCGTATGTTGACCATTATGCCCTTATCACCTTAAAACGTGATTTTTGAAAATGTAAAAGAGTAGAAACCTTTGTTACTGATATATATACTTGTACCCAAAATTTGAGATCAATTGGTGGTGTAGATTGAGAGTTATGCTCATTAGCGCAAAATGAAAGCTTTATGTTAATTAAATGACGTAATTAGCGTATAACCTAGTTAAGCCTACTTTTTGATATCAAACTTATTTCCCACTGATGTAATATCTTATTTTGGGATTTTTGAAGATTTTTAATTAATTTTAGGCTGAGCATAACTCATAGTCGTAGGCTTAATCCGGTAATTGTCGGTTTTGCCCTTACGGGACATAAAATGAGTTTTACATATCTAAACGAATCCAGACCTTTTGCTATTGATTATAAATGATAAATAAATTATTTTAAACCTCCTGGAATAATAAAAATATCAGATTTCTATATAGAACCCGGAAACGGCTTCTAATCGCCTAATTAAGCGTTTTTAACGACTAGTATGTACTAGAACTATTTTAAACATACTAAGGGTGATACCTACTGATATTTGAGGTAAAATATAATATTTTAACAGTAACCAAAAGTTGTTAAACTCAGACTTCGGTTTTGAGCTTTTCGACTTATGTGAAATTACCAAAATGCCCCTACGGTGCATAGTTTGGTTAAAATTGATAAATTTCACATATATACTTTAACCTACTGATATAACTTAGCAAATTGAGTATATTTGCTGATTACATCAGGCCTGTAACTCAGGATAACACTTAAAATCTTTTACAACCTTTAAAATGACCAAACTACCCTACGGGGCATAGTTTGTGTTTAAATTCATTTCGGGCATAATAAATGATATCTTACTGATGTCACAACATATATGGAGCATATTAACTTAGGAAACCTGTAAATGGCTCTCATTATTACCCATTACGCTTATTACGCGTTCGGTTAGGTTTATGTAACAAGTTTACATAAATTAGCCGACACGGGTCAAACCTTATCGGTTTTATCTCAAAATCCAGAGTGTGCATAAAATACCCATATTAAGCAAGTCTTCAAACTTGTCGGGTCTAAATCACATTCTATCCGGTCTTCGCTTAATCGTGCGTACGAACCGTATCTTTGAAACTAACCGGTCTAAGCTTAAGCTTAATTAAAGACCCGTTAGGATTCTAATAGGTTATTATAAACCTTTGTTCCAGAATAGGAGAATCAGTAAAAGCTACTTGCATTTGCTTATTGTGATTATTACTTTGCTCAGGTAAATACTTTTAACTTATTTTCCCTTATACGGGCTAAGGTTACGGTATATAAAATACCGCTTGGTCGGGCATTAAATCTTCCATCGTTTGGTGGTTAATTGAATAATTTGATCGGCCCGTTTAAATCGTTTTGTTTACTTAAAGCCTTTGGGGGGTTAATGACCATGTCCCGGATATCCTTGGCATCATTTTACGAAATGGCCACGACCTAAGCGCGGAGTGTAGGCATACACTCGTCAGTACATAAATAGATTATGTGGTGTGTCTATTGATCTTTAACCCGGCACGATCCGGGCTACTGAACGCATAAGGAACATGTAATTCATTTACGAGATTATATATTTAAATAATTATCCCAAGTTATAAAATGTTTGTGCCATATGCATCCAAATAAATTTTTAATCATTTTTAAAATGAGTCAGTTGATTGTATTTACCAGTGTAAATTGACGTATTTTCCCAAAAAGATTAAATGCAGGTACTATTCGTAATTGGCTGGATATTTCTCCTTAGCATCAATAAAGAGTCTTGCAAGCTTAAGATGCGTAACGTCTGTTGAACTACTGTTTCCTTTATTTTATTTCGATCCGTCTGTGGATAAAATTTCAACTGTTGTGATACACGATATTACAATATTTTATTTGGTTGAAATATATCTTTCATTTGCTTCCGCTGTGCATTTAAATGTTGTGTTGTTTGACTATTATGTTGCCAACCACGTCACGATACTCCCCACCGGGCCCACCGGTGACACGTGGAATTCGGGGTGTGACAGGTTGGTATCAGAGCTGTACATTTAAATGTTTGTTCGTTTTGTAAACCATGTATCGTATTAATTCGTATCGCGGCCATTCCAGGCATGTTTGCGATGATTAGTGGGGGCTTCCCATGTGTTACTAGACCACGCGTATCGACTGCTACGAAAATGTAAGAGGTGCCCTAAGTGAATGTCTATCAGCATTGACCCTTTGCCCATAGTCCATTAGTACACGCCCAGCCGACTGGCACGGTGTGAGGTTTGTTAAACCTAATAGCGCTATTAACTAATGACCCGCTCGCCATAGGCCTCGGCGATTAAGTCGATAAATGGGGGACTTCATTTGATAGAGTTGATGGTCTTATGATCGTGTACGTAGGTTTTACGAACGTGCCCTTCAATCCGAGGACAGTAGTTAGTATAAGTGTACGTAGGTTTTACGTACGTGCCCTTCAATCCGAGGACAGTAGTCAGTATAAGTGTACGTAGGTTTTACGTACGTGCCCTTCAATCAGAGGACAGTAGTAAGTAGTTTAATAGTAATGGTTGTACGAGTAGTTATTCAATCTCATTCCCAACCCACCGGGAATCCCATGCCTTGGCTAGTGTGAACTCACCTTGGTTTGCTCGGCAGATACACAGACAGGTCAAGTCTAGCTGCTAGTGGTCAACCACGTCCTAACATGGTTACCATACAAGTCATGTTTCGGTTTCGAGTAGAGCACATAAGTATCACATAAGCTAGCATATAAAGAACACGTACAGATCATGGCAATTACACATCATCACATTTAACAGTCATACGTATCACATAAGCTCGCACAAGTCTAATGGCCTTGTGCGAGTCATCCGTTGGAGCCCAATAATACCCGGCCCAATATCAAGAAACCCAAGCAAAACTATAAACTTGAACACGGCCCAATCAAATAAATCTAAGCCTTGTGCGATCCGGACAGCTTGTACGATCCGGTCGACTTGTGCGATCCGATTGGGTTGTGCGATCGGAACTAGCCCAGCCCAATCATGTATACCTGGCCCAACAGTTAAGCAAACATAACAGCTTGTGCGATCCAATAGTCTTGTGCAACTGAGGACACCTTGTGCGATTGGATCATCTTGTGGGACTGAACTCCTTGTGCGATCAGATCAGATCTTGTACGATCTGATCTTGTGCGACCAGGAGTCTTGTGCGATCAGTTTAAACATCCGAATATTATGCCATTCGGTTACAATCATTAAATAGTTTCCAATTTTACAATTATCAATCAACAGTTTCTATCCTAGCTAATATTCGATCAAACCAAGTAATCCTCATCAATTCATATGAACTCTAATCATATTCAAAACATAACAACAACCTACATATTAACTAATAGATCATGGAATAAAAATCACACAACACATCATACTCGATCATAGCTCTAATCCGATTAACATCATCATACACATATGAGTTGATTTCATGACTTTAACATTAACAGTTATACCACCATCCATCCGATATCATTCCCAAATCATCATGTAAAAACATACATATATCACAACATCATGCAACCTCATTGTTATCGACTCTACAATTAGGAACCCTAACCGGATTTGAGCAATCATATAACATTCTCCAAGTCATTAACAACAATCCGAAAACAGGACATGATGATCAATTAACATCTATTCGGTTCTTAAATTAACATTATAACATCCGATCCACATAAGCATAATCACATAAGCATCATCGTTCATCATATATACAACACTTAATCATTATATCAATCATGGAATCATAACATCAAGAACACTAACCGATTAGAGAGTATAACAAGGATGATCCGAACAAGGGAATGATCCGAACACTATGATCTTCGATTGAGAGTGTGTGTTGCCGTCGAGTTTGAGAGAGAGAGGAAGAGAGCTAGGGTTTGTAAATTTGTGTGTTTTGGTAAAGTGTGAGATGGGTACTAACACCCTATGTGTTAATCGAACTAATGGGGATGGGCCGAACCCAAACTTGGGCTGCCCTATAGATTCGAGTACAAGTTGTGTAGCTCGAATGGCTTGTGCGGTTACATCATACATACATTCACATAAACACATAATCAAACATAACATTCATTAATCAATCACTTTCATACAATCACATCACGTTCACATACGTTACATCAAAGTACAAAGATAGGTTCGGAAATACGAGTTGTCACATTATCCCCAAGTTGAAAGAAATTTCGTCCCGAAATTTGGTACGTACTCACTGAGGAAGCTAGTTAAGTTGCATGGTTTTCCTGGGGTGTCACATCCTCCCCCCGTTGATCTGGAATTTCGTCTCAAAATTCCGTAGCTTCGGCCTCAGTAGTGGTTGTACTGTTTGCGAATAGTTGGGGATACTTTTGTTTCATTTGATCTTCGCGTTCCCAGGTGAACTCTGGGCCGCGACGTGAGTTCCAACGAACTCGAACGAGACGTATTCTATTGCGCTTGAGGACCTTAACATCCCGGTCCGTGATTTCAACTGGTTCCTCGATGAATCGTAACTGCTCGTCGATAGTGAGCTCCTTCAAAGGAACTATGTGGGTCTCATCTGACAGACACTTCTTCAGATTTGACACGTGGAAAACATTGTGAACTGCACTGAGTTCTGTTGGTAGGTTCAGTTTGTAGACCACCTTGCCTATTTTCTCGATGACTTCGAAAGGTCCGATGTATCGTGGGTTAAGTTTTCCTCGTTTACAAAAACGAACCACAACCTTCCAGGGTGAAACTTTTAGTAGCACTCGCTCCCCAACCTGGAGCTCAAGTGGTTTTCTGCCCTTGTCGGCGTAGCTTTTCTGACGGTCACGAGCTGCCGCCATTCGTTGTCGTATCTGAGCAATTCGTTCTGTTGTGTCTACCACAAGTTCTGGACCAGTAATCTGACTATCCCCCACCTCTGCCCAACAAAGAGGTGACCGGCATTTACGCCCGTACAATGCCTCAAACGGAGCAGTTTTAATGCTGGTGTGGTAGCTGTTATTGTACGAAAATTCCACAAGTAGCAGATGCTTTTCCCAGCCATTGCCAAAGTCAATTACACATGCCCTAAGCATGTCTTCAAGGGTCTGGATGGTGCGTTCAGACTGCCCATCCATTTGTGGGTGATAAGCTGTGCTCATATCTAAACGTGAGCCGAAGGACTTGTGCATTGCTTGCCATAGTTCTGAAGTAAAACGTGCATCACGATCAGAGATAATAGAAGTGGGCACTCCGTGCCTCGAGACAACTTCCTTAAGGTATACGTCTTCTAGTGTGGAGAACTTATCCGTTTCCTTGATAGCCAAGAAGTGAGCAGACTTTGTGAGTCGATCCACGATCACCCAAATAGTATCGTTACCACGTTGAGATCTAGGCAGGCCAGTAACAAAATCCATGGAAATTTGTTCCCATTTCCATTGTGGTATCTCAGGTTGTTGGAGTAGGCCTGAAGGTTTCTGGTATTCTACTTTGACTCTCGCACAAGTCAAACACTTGCTGACGTAAGTTGCTATGTGGGCCTTCATGCTAGGCCACCAGTAGGTAGTTCTGAGGTCGTGGTACATCTTATCCGAACCAGGATGTACTAAGTAGCGAGACTTGTGTGCCTCATCCATCACAAGCTCTCGTAGGTTGCCATAAAGTGGGATCCAAATGCGTCCTGTTACGTAGTAAGCACCGTCTTCCTTTTGTTCTAATCATTGCCTTGAGCCGCGTAGGGCTTCAGCCCTGATGTTTTCTGGTTTCAATGCTTCTACCTGAGCATCTCGTATCTGGGAAGGAAGACTAGACTGTATAGTGAGTTGTAAAGCTCGTACGCGCTTAGGCGTAGAGTCCTTTCGACTGAGGGCGTCAGCCACAACATTGGCTTTGCCTGGGTGGTACCTGATCGAGCATTCGTAGTCATTCAGTAGTTCGACCCATCGTCGTTGTCGCATATTCAGTTCCTTCTGTTTGAAGATATGTTCGAGACTCCTGTGATCGGTGTAAATGGCGCACTTGGTACCGTACAGGTAATGTCTCCATATCTTAAGTGCAAAAACCACAGCTCCCAGCTCTAAATCATGTGTAGTGTAGTTCCTTTCATGAACTTTAAGTTGGCGTGAGGCCTAGGCTATAATTTTATCCCGTTGCATCAACACACAACCAAGACCCTGAATTGATGCGTCGCAGTAAACCACAAAGTCGTCGGTGCCCTCTGGCAATGAAAGAATAGGTGCGCTGCAAAGTCTATCCTTTAAGTGCTGAAATGCTGATTCCTGGGCATTTCCCCATCGATAAAAAACGCCTTTCTGCGTTAGTGAGGTAAGAGGTTGTGCAATCTTGGAAAAAAAATCCTTAATGAACCTTCCATAGTATCCTGCCAAACCCAAGAATTGGCGAATTTCCGTTGGTGTACGGGTGCAGGCCAGTTCTTGATTAAATCTACCTTGGATGGATCAACATGAATCCCATCCTTGTTCACCACGTGGCCTAGGAAATGGACTTCACGAAGCCAGAAGTCGCATTTTGAGAACTTTGCATAGAGCTGTTCTGTTCGAAGGAGTTCCAAAATGAGTCGTAGATGTTGCTCGTGTTCCTCCTGACTCTTAGAATAGATCAGGGTGTCGTCGATGAAAACTATATTGAACTTGTCCAGGTAAGGCTTGCACACTCTGTCACACCCCCAAAATCCACATGCGGAGTACCACCGCTTGGAGGCGTGACATGACCAGGATCAAGCCACCAATCATATTGAACATATAGGTAAACAGTAAAAGTAAACATAATCCATCACAATACAATTGGTGCTAAAACATAAGTATTGCATAAGTAGCGGAAGCATAGCTATGAACATCCAACATAAGTGTTTGGTTTAAAGAGTCATAAAGTTTTCATCAAAACATCCACAATCCGTGCCCACAACGACCGCGCCTCCCGTGCAAGCTCCAAGAGTACCTAAGGTCCTGCAAGGCATGTAACAGAGAGTCAACAACTAGTTGAGCGAGTTCACAGTTAATAGTTCAGCTTTAGTGTTCGTATCGTAAATCGTAAGTTCGTTTAGCATTCATGTACCGTAAGTAATGGTATCGCAGCCCTCTAGGCATGTTTGCGAAGTTTAGTGGGGGTTTCCCATGTTCTCTAGAATAGTTATATTTGTATCGCGGCCCTCCAGGCATCTGTGCGAAGGTTAGTGGCCGTATCGCGGCCTTTTCAGGCATCTGTGCGAAGGTTGTGGCCGTATCGCGGCCTTTTCAGGCATCTGTGCGAAGGTTAGTGGGGGCTTCCCATGTGTAGACTAGTCGTATTTGTACGCGCCCTTCTTGATCCAAGGACCGTAGCGAGTATGAGTGTACGTAGGTTTTACGTACGTTAAGGTGGTTGTCCTACCCAAGGAGGACGAACGTACGTATTCTACCCAAGGAGAATACGCAGGATTTACATTGGCATCCTACCCATGGAGGATGGCGGTACATATCCTACCCAAGGAGGATATGTAGGTTCCATTATAGTTTCTTAACCCATTCCCAACCCACCGGGAATCCCATGCCTTGGTAAGAGTGTGAACTCACTTTGGTTTGCTCGGTATGCTAAGTGCTCAAAATAAATCAATCACGTCCTAGAGTATGCACGTATACATAATCAGTTTGTAGTCACAAGGTACACGTATAAGCAGGTCGTACGTATTCGTAATCACACAAGTCATGTATATCATTTAACAGCAGTTAGATATTCCAGTTAACACTTAACAGAATTTACTCAAGTTACTGCTGCTACACGTTTGGCGAAACACACATGTTGGCCAAACACTTATATTGGCGAAACACATCTATTGGCGAAACACATCTCCTGTTTCGTCGTGGCCTTGTTTGGCGAATCAGAATTCTAATTCGTCGATTGTCCTTGGCGAAACACATTCTGTTTCGCCGAGAGTTCTGTTTCGTCGAACAGTTCAGTTACGAAATCACAGAAACCCTAATCATTCTAACAGCCGTCATCAATATCATCAATCATCAACAACACAGAAAACATTCTAATCCTCATACAGAAATCATCGGTTATCATACATCACATAACATTGTATATCATAATCATGTGCTAACCCTAAATCCTCTATGCTGGCCTTTCCCATTCAGCAACAATCATCAACAGCAATTGAATCATAAATCTCATAACACAAGAATCGAAATCCATATTATATGTTCAAGCAATATCAATTCATCAAGTAACACGAGTGTAAACGTTATATAACATCAAGCCTTATCGTTTTCAAGCAAAACAGTTAGCAATGGATATAAATCAAACAACACGCATAGATTAAACACTAACCACGAAGAATGAGATAATAACTTGATCGATTCGAGGCTTCGGGAATGCTAGATCGCCGTCAACAGAGAAGGAGAGACTCTAGGGTTTCGGTTGTGATGATAGCAGGTGTAAAACTGATGATGTTTCACGTTTTAAGACTCAAAATAATGTGTTGGGCCCGAACTGGGCTTCGGTGGATCTGGGCTCGGCGAAACAGCCTGTTTCGTCGAGAGGGTTGTTGGCGAAACTGACCTGTTTCGTCGAGATCGATCTTGGCGAATCTCACTTGTGTTTCGTCGGGTTCTTTTATAGTTTAACAGTTTAAGTTTTACAAACAGTACACATGTTATACAATCACACATAACCATGCAATCACAACTATAAAGTCAAAGTCAACGTGCATTAAATGCGAATAAAGAATGTCGGAAATTCGAGTTGTCACACACTCTATTCATAAGGTCCATGAAAACCGCAGGTGCGTTTGTCAGCCCAAAAGGCATGACCAAAAACTCATAGTGTCCATAACGAGTTCTAAAGGCTGTTTTGGAGACGTCCCCTTCTCGGACTCTCAGCTGGTGATATCCTGATCTCAAATCAATCTTGGAGTAAAAGCTCGACCCTTGCAGCTGGTCGAATAGGTCGTCGATGCGTGGAAGAGGATAACGATTCTTCACCGTCACCTTGTTGAGCTCGCGATAGTCGATACACATACGGAAGGTACCGTTGATGCGTGTGAAGTGTTATATATATTTGGTGTATATTTTAAGCCCCTTTAACACTTATTTTTAGCCAAGTTTTAAATTTATAAAACACGATATTTTACTAACACTAAACACACATATGGGCAAGTGCACCCATCGTGAGCGTAGTATAGCGTTGGTAAGATACCGAGGTCGTCCAAGGACACAAGAGCTTTTAGTACTGGTTTATCCTCAACGTCTAATCAAAAATAAAAGTTTAGAAAAATGTTTTAAACTAAGAAAAATAAAAACTAACTAAAATGCTGAAAATAAAATAAAAAGAAAAACAGATAGACAAGATGAATCACTTGGTTCCGACTCGTATCTAGTGTAACCTTTGATTATTTCCGCACTTTTGCACATAATTAAGAGATTATCTTAGTTATTGTAGTAGGCCCCTCTTTTGAAGGTGACGTTACCCTCACCCCAGTAGTTTGAGTCAGCAAGGATACAATCCTAAAAGGGTGGATTATTGGAAGATAATTAATTAAGTTATTAATGCAAATTATGGTAGGCCCCTCTTTTGGAGGTGACGTTACCCTCGACTAAGTAGTCTGAGTCAGCAGGGATACAGTCCTAAATAGCCGGGTTATGGTATTAATAGTAGTTAACTTATGAGGGGATCAAAGAGTTTGGACCCCCGCCATCCAATACCGTTAAGTATTGAAGGAGGTCCTACTAAATTTGACCCCAGGTCCATTGCAGGACCTCTAAAGGCTGAACAATGGCAAGACCTTTACCAAACCGTTCCCTTAACCCCCGACCAGGTAGCCAACATACCTCCATATAGACCGTGGAGATATGAATGGTGAAAATCTTTTATTTTATATAGACAGTAAAATAATGCCAAGACACCACGGACAAACGATAAGGAAAGATCACCTTCAACATAAGCAACTAGTTATTAAATTCATTAATACAAAACCAAATAAAAAGTGCAAAAGATTAGAAATAAAAAGTATTAAACTGGACACTTTGTCTTCACCAAGTGATGTAAGAGACTTAGGCAAACATGGCCTTGATTGTCAAGAACTCTTACGATCAATCTTGGATCCCGAGACGACTCACACACTCTACGATGGACAATGGATGATGGTGTTATGGTGGTGGTGGGTGGTGGGTGAAGTGTGACAGAGGTGGTGTGCCAAGGATGGTTTGAGCTTGAGCCAAGCACTTCTATTTATAGGCTGAACAGAAGCTCGGGCACGGCCCCGTGTCCATATCCTTCTCTTTCTTCATTTAATGCAGTTTTGTCTTTTTAGTTGACCACGCCCCCGTGTCCGCTGAGCACGACCCCGTGGTGCAGAAGAATCTTTGTACTATGCAGATTTGCTGGATTGTGCGAATCTTATAGTTGACCACGGCCCTGTGTCCGCTGAGCACGGCCCCGTGGTGGGCAATAGAAGCTTCTACCACTTTGTCTTTTCTGCTGACACTTGGGCACGCCCCCGTGCTAGCTGAGCACGGGGCGTGTTCAGGCTTCTGATCTCTTGTTTTGCTTAGGATGATGCTGTCGTGGGGTCGGGCATGTCACGTCTTGTTCCTTTTCTTGTATTTATGTTAGATTTTGATGTCTTTTTGCTTCTTTTGTTAATTTGAGCTCATTTAATCCTGAAAATACAAAAGGAAGACAAAAGCACACTTTTTCCAACATTAGTACTAAAAAAGGGTTAGTTTTATGCCTCATTTGATGAAATTTATATGTTGCATTTTGAACACATCAACCGTCTTTCTTCTTCACGAATAGCACTGGAGCTCCCCAGGGCGAAGAGCTAGGACGAATAAAACCCTTATCCAAGAGTTCTTGTAGTTGCGTAGAGAGTTCTTCCAACTCTGATGGAGCTAAGCGATAAGGTGCACGAGCTATAGGTGCTGCTCCAGGAGCTAGCTCGATGTGAAACTCGACCTGTCGATGAGGCGGAAGGCCAGGTAATTCCTCAGGAAATACCTCAGAATAGTCGCGTACAATCGGAAAATCTTCTATCTTCTTCTCTTTCTTCGAGGAGTCTGTAACGAGAGCTAAAATAGTAGTGTGTCCCTTTCGCAAACACTTCTGGGCCTTAAGGAAAGAGATGATGCTCACAACAGCACCACTCTTATCGCCACGAATCATAAGTGGTTCATCACCTGAACGAGGAATACGGACAATCTTCTCGTTACAAATAATCTCTGCTTGATGTTGGGACAACCAGTCAAGACCATTGGGGTCATTCCTAGCATCACCCTGACCAATCACAAACACTCGACCCCTAGCACCATTGCCGTCGTTATTACCCCCGCTGTTGCCTCCATTATTGTTCGCGTTTCCTTGGTTGTGGTTCTGATTCTGGTTCTGGTTCAACTGTGGACAGTGTCTCTTGAAGTGACCTTCAACACCACACTGATGGCATCCCTTGTTACCCTGATGTTGCTGCTGATTTTGTGGAGCTTGTGGCTGCTGTTGTCGGTTCTTGTTTGCAGGACGTGAGCTTCTACAATCTTTGGCTTCATGACCAAGCTTGTTGCACCTTTGACAATGATCTTTGTTGCACGGCCCGCTGTGGTGCAAATTACATCGATTCCATCCTACCCTTGACTACCAGAAGGTTGCTTACCAGGACTCTAGTAGTCATCGATCTTTCGCTGTTGTGCCTGGGACTGAATCGTAGTCGAACCCTTGCTGGAGGTTCCATCCCACTTCCGTTTGTGTCACAGGAAGTAGCAGAAGTGGTAGTAGTAGTAGTAGTAGCACCGATACGTTTAGGCAGCTTGTTCTGTTCCACTGCTTGGTCTGTGAGACGATGAGCAAGACGAGTAACATCCTGGATAGTAGCAAGGTTAGCAGAAGTCACATGACTTTGAATCTCTGGTACTAAGCCTTTGAGGTACAGCTCAATGCGCTTGATGGGAGGATCCACCATAGTTGGACATAACACTGCCAGTTCGTTGGATCGTTTCGGGTACGCTTCTATCTCTGACCCCGCCATCTTCAGGTTAAAGAACTCCACTTCCAGCTTGTGGATGTCATCGCGACTACAGTATTCACGTTTGATCAGTTCCTTAAGAATCATTCCATGGGGTGGCATTAGCAGCCGCCAGCCCCAGCATCTGAACTTGCGCGTTCCACTATGTTAGCGCAGTGCCTTCGAGAGTACTAGTGGCGTACTTCACCCTACGAGCCTCAGGGCATTCACATATCTCTAAGACAGACTCGAGCTTTTCAAACTAATGGAGGAGTCCAATAGCTCCTTTAGTGCCACTGAAAGTACTAGGACGGCAGTCCATAAAAGTTTTGAAGGTGCACACAGGTGGCTGAGCATGTTGACCTGTTGTGGGTGTAAGAAAGGACAAAGTTTAACACAAAGGTAGGTTCACGAGATTAGGATCCAGAGATCCTAGAGTGAGTTTAAACTACAGGGTATACCTCCTGCTTGTGCGGCTGCAAGTGCCGCAGCAACTTGTTCGTTAATCAGAGCCGTCAACTGGGCTTGAGTCATGTTAACGCATCCAGACATGATCTTCATATCAAGGGAAACATGAGTGAGAAGGGTTCGCGAAAGTGCGATGACAGAAGAGAGTAAGCACACATATGTTTTCAATTAACAGTTGCTACGTTTATCTATGCATACCAAAAGCAAAGTTCTACGTAATTTAGCAAGTAGGCAATAAAACATAAACCATATCACCTAGAATGTCGAGCCTTGCACGTGGAGTGAAGTGTCGTTGTGGATCGTAGAGCACTGTACAGGTTATAGTCTGGTTTTAACAAAAACGTTTTCCCTTATTAAAACCAAGTTCTCTATAACCAATGGCACTGATACCAATCTGTCACACCCCCAAAATCCACACGCGGAGTATCACCGCTTGGAGGCGTGACTGACCAGGATCAAGCCACCAATCATATTGAACAAGCATGTAAGTAAACATAATTCAACCAAACAATATGAAAGGTGTTCAAAAACCAAAGCATAGTTAAGTGTTTAGCGGAAGCATAATTGTAAAACCCATTGTAAGTATAAAATACGAAATAAAGTAATGTTTATAGCATGGCACACACTGCCATGTCCCATAACGACCGTTCCTCCCTGTGCAAGCTCCATAAGTACCTATCGACCTGCAAGGCATGTAGCAATGAATCAACAACAAAGTTGAGCGAGTTCACAGTTGGTTGTTTGGTTATAGTATTCATTTCGTAAATCGTTTGTTCATTTTGTAAACCATGTATCGTATTAATTCATATCGCGGCCATTCCAGGCATGTTTGCGATGATTAGTGGGGGCTTCCCATGTGTTACTAGACCACGCGTATCGACTGCTACGAAAATGTAAGAGGTGCCCTAAGTCAATGTCTATCAGCATTGACCCTTTGCCCATAGTCCATTAGTACACGCCCGTCCGACTGGCACGGTGTGAGGTTTGTTAAACCTAATAGCGCTATTAACTAATGACCCGCTCGCCATAGGCCTCGGCGATTAAGTCGATAAATGAGGGACTTCATTTGATAGAGTTGATGGTCTTATGATCGTGTACGTAGGTTTTACGTACATGCCCTTCAATCCGAGGACAGTAGTCAGTATAAGTGTACGTAGGTTTTACGTACGTGCCCTTCAATCCGAGGACAGTAGTCAGTATAAGTGTACGTAGGTTTTACGTACGTGCCCTTCAATCCGAGGACAATAGTAAGTAGTTTAATAGTAATGGTTGTACAAGTAGTTATTCAATCCCATTCTCAACCCACCGGGAATCCCATGCCTTGGCTAGTGTGAACTTACCTTGGTTTGCTCGGCAGATACACAGAAAGGTCAAGTCTAGTTGCTAGTGGTCAACCACGTCCTAACATGGTTACCATACAAGTCAGGTTTCGGTTTCGAGTAGAGCACATAAGTATCACATAAGCTAGCATATAAGGAACACGTACAGATTATGGCAATTACACATCATCACGTTTAACAGTCATACGTATCACATAAGCTCGCACAAGTCTAATGGCCTTGTGCGAGTCATCCGTTGGAGCCCAATAATACCCGACCCAATTTCAAGAAACCCAAGCAAAACTATAAACATGAACACGGCCCAATCAAATAAATCTAAGCCTTGTGCGATCCGGACAGCTTGTACGATCCGGTCGACTTGTGCGATCCAATTGGGTTGTGCGATCGGAACTAGCCCAGCCCAATCATGTATAACCGGCCCAACAGTTAAGCAAACATAACAGCTTGTGCGATCCAATAGTCTTGTGTGACTAAGGACACCTTGTGCGATTGGATCATCTTGTGCGACTGGACTCCTTGTGCGATCAGATCAGATATTGTACGATCTGATCTTGTGCGACCAGGAGTCTTGTGCGATCAGTTTAAACATCCGAATATTATGCCATTCAGTTACAATCATTCAATAGTTTCCAATTTTACAATTATCAATCAACAGTTTCTATCCTAGCTAATATTCGATCAAACCAAGTAATCCTCATCAATTCATATGAACTCTAATCATATTCAAAACATAACAACAACCTACATATTAACTAATAGATCATGGAATAAAAATCACACAACACATCATACTCGATCATAGCTCTAATCCGATTAACATCATCATACACATATGAGCTGATTTCATGACTTTAACATTAACAGTTATACCACCATCCATCCGATATCATTCCCAAATCATCATGTAAAAACATACATATATCACAACATCATGCAACCTCATTGTTATCGACTCTACAATTAGGAACCCTAACCGGATTTGAGCAATCATATAACATTCTCCAAGTCATTAACAACAATCCGAAAACAGGACATGATGATCAATTAACATCTATTCGGTTCTTAAATTAACATTATAACATCCAATCCACATAAGCATAATCACATAAGCATCATTGTTCATCATATATACAACACTTAATCATTATATCAATCATGGAATCATAACATAAAGAACACTAACCGATTAGAGAGTATAACAAGGATGATCCAAACAAGGGAATGATCCGAACACTATGATCTTCGATTGAGAGAGTGTGTTGCCGTCGAGTTTGAGAGAGAGAGGAAGAGAGCTAGGGTTTGTAAATTTGTGTGTTTTGGTAAAGTGTGAGATGGGTACTAACACCCTATGTATTAATCGAACTAATGGGGATGGGCCGAACCCAAACTTGGGTTGCCCTATAGATTCGAGTACAAGTTGTGTAGCCCGAATGGCTTGTGCGGTTGGATTTTGTTGTGCGGTTACATCATACATACATTCAGATAAACACATAATCAAACATAACATTCATTAATCAATCACTTTCATACAATCACATCACGTTCACATACGTTACATCAAAGTACAAAGATAGGTTCAGAAATACGAGTTGTCACACAGGATATGAAGGACGTGCCTTCTATTGAGCTGCCTGAGAGGGATTTAGTTGCTGCTGGGATGAGTCTGCAATAGAAGGCAGAGCGTCATGACAAGCCAGCGTATGTAGAGGATGACAAGAGTAAGTCATCAGATCTTTTATTTCATTATGCGAAATTGTTTTGTTGTTAATTTTCCCTTTGCAGTTGTTGCTTTGTACGTTGTGGCGTAAAAGAGAGAGCATTGAAAAATGACAACCGTCCAAAAGGGTGCTAATGAGCAGCCCTGGTATCACCAGTTAGTGAAGAACTTTGTGCTTCCAAGGGATGCTGATTTGAGTGCGCAACCTTCTACTGATGTTGGTATGCTCCTCTTTTACATCCTTTAGATAATATTGCAATATTACTCTTTGCGGATGCTGCGCTTTGGGTAATATTGCAATATTTCTCTTGAATAGGTGAGTTGATGAATCTAGGCGTAGGCCCGGAATCGAAGAAGAAGAAACGTGCGCCGGCTACCACTGTTGCGCCTAAGAAGTTTGACACACTGAAGGCGGACGTTCTCAAGGAAGAGAAGAATAGGGCTGGAAATTCTGACACGAACACAATAACATGACACGAACCTACACGAAGTTAACAGGTTTCGTGTTTGACCTTAACAGGTTTCGTGTCTAAACAGGTCGACACGATAAGACCTGTTTAAATTTCGTGTCTAAACATGTTAAAACCCGTTAACCTGTTAAGACCTGTTAGTGACCTGTTTATTATTTTAAATTAAAAAATATATCAAATATATGTGGGGTGGGTGGGGACATGTGGAGTCAGATACCCAAAATTTTGAAATCCTTCCTTCACTTCACGCTCACCAAACCCTAAATCTCCTAATTCAAGTCGCCGCTCACTTTCATCATCACCGGCGGCCATCTTTCATGATCACCGGCGGGCGACAGCCATCTTTCATCATATTCTGGTGTCGTTCATCATATTCCGGCGTCGTTCTACCATGTACGAAACACAAATATTTTGTTTGTGAATGAATGTGAATCTATTACTGTTAATTATGAATTTGAATCTATTACTGTTCATTATGAATGTTAATTATGAATGCGAATCTATTACTGTTAATTATGAATGTGAATCTATTGAAAGAACATGATATGGTAGTTAGTTGATGCTGTTAGTGTTCGATATGAATGTGAATCTGTTAGTGTTAGTTATGTTTTTTGTTAACATTTGTTGATGTTTCCATATGATTGGTTGAGTGGGTTGTTGTTTGCATTTGAATGGACTGTCTAACAACAGTGGTGTGGCCTTATTAGTAGCAGTGTAGCACAACAGTGGTGGCCCTGATCACTTGAGAAAGATTAACGAGTATTCAAGCTTTACAAATATAAGAATGTGATATGATCTTACAAACATAAAAAAAATACTAAAATTTATCCTGAACCAACCCATTAACAAACCTATGTTCATCCTATATTCAATTTACTTTCTTAAATTCAACAAGAATTGCGGTCATTTCTTATTAATATAATATGTACACTAAAGTAGATTGTAATTATCCCAAAGACTCTAGAAGCTAACGTCATAAACCACCAATCTAACTAACACTTTACACTACTTAACACATATAGAATTTAGTACAATATATTTGTCATTTCGTATCATGTTTTAAATTGAAAAAGCATTTCTTCAAGCTTTTATTATCTTAACTGTAATAGCTTTTATTTAGATTTATTTCTTAAATTGTATTTTGTTTTTGAATATAGTTGCTGATTCATTCAACATTATTTATTAAAGTCATGAGTGATTCACAATGTAAAGGCGGGAAGAAGAAGGGCAAAACACCGGTATGTTGTTGGTTTAACTTTGATAGTTTTTCCTTCAATTTCTTTATTAAGTTTTTGAGTAACTTTACGACTATAATTATTTGTGTGTAGGTTTGACTGTTTGGAATTGAAGATCTTGAGAAAGAAAGACATATGGGAATTTGAATGTTGAAACTACTTGGATGTTATGATTAGACTTTTATAGATTTCGTTTTAAGTTTGTTAAGAAATTATGTGTTTATGCATGTTTTATGACTTTTGTGAACCTTTGGCGACTAAATTTTCATTAAGAGGTTCCTTAATCGCTAATTTTAAATATGGAATAACAGGTCATGTTCGTGTCTTAACAGGTCGTGTTTGTGTCTTAAACAGGTCATATGATATGTTGGTAACATTTTCGTGTCTTAACAGGTCATTTCGTGTAACCTGTTTATTAACAGGTTCGTGTTCGTGTTTGGAAAATCTGACACGATAAGATTTCGTGTCGTGTTCGTGTTCGTGTTTACAGGTTTCGTGTTCGTGTCTTATCGTGTTCGTGTCTTAACAGATCGGGTTGACCCGATATGCCAGCCCTAGAGAAGAAGAAAGGTACGCGCCCTGTTTCTGATCCTTGGTGTGATTACATAGTGGTGTCTGATACGTTAGAAGGTCTTGCGCCTGTAGTTGTGAGGAAGCCAAAACCGGAGCCTCGAGACACCACAAACATTCCGGTACCAAGTCCTGAGCCCTTGCTGAGGACTAAGGCGGTGAAGAGGAAACAACCGGAAGGTGGGGCTGCGGCGCAGCCTGTGAAGAAGATTGGTCGAAAGAAGATTGGTAAAAAAGGAAATCTTGATGCTTTTGTTTCCTCATTTTCTCCAGGTGAATGTCTTCTTTGAATTTCCGCCTTTTATCATTTTATAAAGTAACTTTGTTAATTTCTTTGCAGAGAGGTCTGTTTCATCTGTTCGTGTGGAATCGTCGTCTGTTTTTAATGATGACCTTCCGCCATCACCACCCCGCGCATCCATTAGAGAACAGTTGGAGGGTACCAAAACTGTAGAAGCGGAGGTGGAGAAGGCTGTGGAAGTGGAGAAGCATGTTGAAGTTGAGTTGGAAGCGGAGAAAGTTATGGAGGCGAAGACGACTGACGTTGGTGTTACCAAGCCCAAGTCTCCCGAGGTTGTGGCGCATGGGCCAGAAAGAGGAAAATCCATCATTGAAGAAGAGGTTCCGGTGATAACCGTTCCTTCCTCTGCTACCACTTCCGCTCCTCCCAGAGATGACATTGATGACAACCCCATTCATGCTGATCAGGGCTTTATTGCTCATGATGAAGAGGAAGATTCTCCAATCCGCCCGGATGAAACTCTAGGGGATTATTATTATCGGACTTATTCAGAGAAGATAGCCTTCGAAATTCATGCCCCTGTGTGGAAACTGAAGCAAGGCGATACCTTTTCAGATTGGCAAGTATGCCGTGACTGGTTGCAGGGTATTTTCCCACCTGCTGAAGTTAAATTTCAAGAGGAACATTCTCATGATCATACTTATCGTTCATACCTTGAAGAAACTGCCAGTTCAACTTCCACTACTCATCAGATAGTGCGCGAATGGCGCAGCATGATAGGGAGTGAGATGCTTTTGAAGTGTCCAAAAAGGAAGTTGCTAAGAGAAGGCGAAAGTTGCCATGCTGAGAGCTAAACGGGAGGTTGATCAAGCCAAATTTGAAAGTGAGCAGAAGACGGAAGAGTGGTCTGCTACAGGGTGGAAGAGGAAAGCTGAAGCTGAAGCCGCTCAACTTGCTGAGGCGCGTAAGCGGTGGAAAGAAATTTATGAAAAAGATAATAACGAGAAGAGGGCTATGCACACCGATGTGAATAATCTCAAGGCGGAGATTGAAAGGTTAAAGAAAGAGAAGGCAAAGGTTGAGAGTGCTCTTGATGAAGCCCGGTCACATAGGGAACGGAGTGAACAGAGAGAGGTACAAACTTGCGCCACCCTTGCCCTTAGAAATAAGGAGATAGAAGAACTTACGTCTTTATTAACTGATCATGAACAAACCAAGGCGGAGCTTGAGCCTGCCAAAAAAGACTTGCAACTCGAAAGAGTTGAAAAAGCTGAAGCTGCGCGTCGTTTGGCTGAGACTGAAGAGAAACAAGAAAGTTCTGAGACTGCCCCGGTGACGGCGGAGAGCTTGGTTGAACCTCTGAAGAATGATATGTTATGGCTGAAACATTATGGGATTATCAATGTAAGTATGCAACCCCTTGTAATATTTCTGATAAGTTTGTGCATTTTCTTATTGGGATTTCTGTCTGCGCAGGTTGCGAATTCAATCCTGAACTCCATTGACTTAGACCAGACTGTTGCCAACTTGATGGTGACCGCGCGTAATGACGGATATACATAAGGGTACGCAGAATGTACCCAACATGTCACTGATGTGCTAAGGGTTGAATGGGACAACAGTAGATCTGCCACGCGCGGAGTTGATACTGGTGCTACCCATGCTGCTGCTAAAGCAGAATATAACAACTTGCACCTTCCAGTGATGGATCTGGTAACCATAGCGCTTCAGTCTGAAGACTTTGTTGTGCAACTGAAAGAGATATTCCCAGATGAAGCGGATGCTTCCGATGATGAAGACTTAGAATATGTTATCTTGTACTTGATAGTTGTTTGTTGGACAGGTTTGGGATGTGGATCCCGTTTTTGTAATATTTTGTTAATGCGTTGTTGCGCAAGTAACTTTGTTAATGCACTGTCGCACAAGTAACTTTATATATATGGTATGTTTTAGTTACAATATTTGCATGAGTACAATTGCTTTGTTTAGGTAAGACAAATAAAGATGGTATAAAGCTCATATGTGAACGTAGGGCTAGACCTTGCGCAGTACCTATGACCGCTGACCGTTCATGAGACTTGTGTTAGATTACCATAGTGTTTTGTACTTACCAAAATAAATTGCATGCATTTGTAATAAAACATAAAGGTAATGTAACAGACTTTGTATTGATTTAGATAAGGCGCAGAGGCCATGTAGTACAAAGCTGCTATTAGGATAAATAAGAAACTTAAATTAATGTGCATGCAAGTAGTCCTTGTGCCATAAGTTGACAAGGTGAGGAACCTGCCAAATATGAAGGAAACTATGTTTACATGTGCGATGTACTGCCCTGGACCCTTAAGTTTGCTTAGCTTTTGTGTTGCTTAGCCCTTTGTCTCCATGGTGATCTGCTTGATTTCTTTGCGCACGTTCTGAACTAGGTGGGTAAGCTCTCTGTTCTTGAGTGCTTTTTCTATTTCAATGCGCAGACTGATACAGTTGTCCGTGGTGTGACCATTATCTTTGTGATACTCAAAGTAGAGGTTCGGATCTTGTCCCCTCTTGTTTTTCATCTGTGGGGGTGTTTTGAACTTGTAATTTTCGGTGCTAAGCACCTCCGCATGTGTCTTGGTGAGAGGCGTCCATTGTCTTTTGCGGTTTTCTTGCTTGGCTTCCTTTTGAGTTGTGATCTTGTTGATTGTTGCGCGGGCATCATCTGAAGAGTATGCACTTGAAGTTGAATCTTTCCAGCTTTTCTTGAACTTCCAACCACTACTTCCGCTCATGTCTTGAGGACGGTTCTGAGGCAGTGGTGGTCTGTTGGAGCTTAAATTGCGCTCATTCTGAGCATAAACCTTGGCGGCTGCCATCAACTTCTCCCAGCTCTTCGGCAAACCTTCAGTTCCCGACAACATCTTGATCATGTCATCGCATCTCACCGCATATTTGAACTGTGCGCGGATTAGGTGTTCGTGCACATCACCAATCTCCAACACTTCCTTGTTATACCGCGTAATGAAATCCTCCAAACTTTCATCGTCCCTCCGCCAGATGTTCATGACATAGGCGGAATCTTTAATAGATCGGCGATGCTGACTAAAATGAACCAGAAATTTCTCCTTAAGATCAACCTATGATGTTAACTTCCCTACTGGTAGATTGTCAAACCAAAGGCGCGTGGCGCCTGTAAGGGTTTGGACAAACAAGTGACACCACATAGGTAGTGTCCATCCGCTAATTAGCCCCGCGCTGGTGAATACGCGAAGGTAATCATCAGGATTTGACAATCCATTGAACTTTCCTACATTTGAAGGTAATTTTCCTACTCGAGGGGAGCCAGTGCAATCTCCCTGATAAACTTGGAATTCTCGGCAGCTTCCGCCGGTCGGTAAATCAGATTGTAATCATGCTCCGCTTCTGGGTTATTAACCGCACAGGTTTTTGGCTTGTAACTGGCATGATCTTTCTTCAGCCGATTGAAAACGCTCGTGTTGTCGTCCTCATTGTACGTTCTATCGTATTCATCCGTTTGGGTGTCCCCCTTTTGTGAGAAACGCAGGCCCAAACGTGAATGGACCGATTGACGTTTCTGGGAGTACTGTTCTTCACGATGATCTCGTCGTCTAGATCCAGAATGAGTAGACTCATATCTGGTGCTAGACTGAGAGTAGACTTCTGTATCGTCGACCGACATGTATGATGGTGAATCATAATGTAACACTCGAGGTGCAGATGGAGCTCGCACCTGAGCTGCAGATCTACACGTCTGTGGTGCTGGTTGAGCAGTTTGTGCACAAAGCTGTGCATAAACGGCGTTCAACGCACCTTGGGACTTAACATACCAAAAGATCGGCAGGAGGTACAATTGAGCTGATCAGGATTTCAGGCTGTACTCCTGGGGTGACAGGGTCATTCACATGATTAACGTTGTTCTGAACATCGTTATCATCAAAAGCTTCTTCCACGACCCCTCGCCACGGGAAGCATGAGCAAAATTGCCCCTGTTCTCTGGTCGAGGGCCTGCTGGATAATTCGACGGACCTTCTGCCATTGAAAACAGAAGAGAAGAAATGAATCGATCGAGAAGATGAAAAATGAAAATAGAAGAATCGGTGGGCGCCAATGAAGAAACAGTGATCTAAATTGACCCGAATTAATCAGATCTGGGGTTTTGTCTCTGCATAAAAAGGGTTTATCTCCTCGTCGATTCGTTGATTGGGGACTACTTCACCGGAAAACACTACAAAACAGAAAGCCATTAGACTCGCCACGGGGAGAATGGGGGTTATCTTCGTGATTACCCTCCGGTGTGAGAATAAGTACAGTGATCTCAAAGGAAAAAGATGAAATAGTAAGAGTGAGAGTAAGTGAAGGTAACTTGTGAGATCATACCTGAAGCATCTTATTTATAACCGGAATTTGGCGGGAAAATGTGTAAAGGAGATAGTAACGGGAGGTACTTTTCCGTTGGCGGTTATCTCTCTTTCCGTTAATGGTTAACTCCATATTCATGCACAAGGATCGTGGGCTTGATCAACGGTTGGGGAGATGCCACGTGGAAAGTGATTTTGTGTAGATTTTTCTTCAAGTTGTTGCCATCATCGTGATTTAGATGAGAGCTCAAGATCGTGCCACATCACATTCGGTTACAACCGAATGAAACCATGCACGATGAGCATTTAAGGCCTTCTAGAAGATCTACTGCTGTAAACGGTTGTGTCTTTGCCACGTGTCCATTCTGTTGTAAGAGAAAAGATTCCTTTGTTCAAGTCTTGATTTCAGGCGCGCGAAGATGTTTAGGATTTTATCTTCAAGCCTAACTGTACCCTTGTGTGAGCCCGCGCAAGGGTGTTAGTTGAATATTCGTCTCTTTTCTCCAGCGCATGGTCATCGAAGACTATTCTTTCCCAAATCTTCTTTAGAACCGTTGCGCAGCCGCGCAGGGTCTTTGTTCAAGATGCTCTTGGAATAAGATTATGGTATGGTCCTATGCATCTGCGCAAGGTTTTTGGGACCATACCCCTTCAATTAGTCTTCGATAACCATGCGCCAGGGAAAAGAGAGACAAATATTCAACTAACACCCTTGCGCGGGCTCGCACAAGGGTATAGTTAGGCTTGAAGATATAAAGCCCTAAGCATGTCCGCGAGCATGAAATCAGGATTTGGACAAAAAGAATCTTTTCTGTTACAACAAAATGGACACGTGGCAATAATGCAGTGGACTAGAGCTGTAGATCTTCTAGAAAGCCTTAAGTGCTCATTGTGCATGGCTTCATTCGGTTATAACCGAATATGACGTGGCACAATCCGGAGCCCTCATCTAAATCACAATGATGACACCAACTTAAAGGTAGATCTACAACAAACCACTTTCCACGTGGCACCTCCACAGCCGTTGATCAGATCCACGATCCGTGTGCATGGATGTGGAGTTAACTATTAACGGAAAATGAATTAACCACTAATGAAAAGCAATTTCCGTCATTACCTCCATCACCTTTTTTGGCGCCAAAACCTTGGTTATAAATATGGGAATTCAGGTATGATCTCACAAGCTACTTTCACATACTTACACTCCTACTACTTCATCTTTTCCTTTGAGATAACTGTACTTATTCTCACACCGGAGGTTGGTCACGAAGAGAACCCCCATTCTCCCCGTAGCTAGTCTAATGGCTTTCTGTTTTGCAGTGTTCTTTGGTGAAGTAGCTCTATCCAGCAATCGACAAGGGGATTAACCTTTTTATGCAGAGACTCTACCCCCAGATCTAATTGACTCCGGTCAATTCTAATCCACTGTTTCTTCAAAATATTATGACCAAATTGATCCAGGAGAGATGGAGCTTATTGACATCAGATGGTGCATGGCTGGTGTCATCAAGAGGGCACATAGATTCATGGAGATTACCGGAAGACAATGTCTTGAAGGTCCAAACACAAAACTAGGATTTGACAAATCCAAGGTTACGTGCTTCAGATGCAAGCAGAAAGGACACTTCAAGAGAGAGTGCTCAAACCAGGAGGTGAATGAAAATGTCAATCCATTCCATGATGATTACTATCAAAAGGAAATCTATCATCGCACCAATGAACAACAGCCAAAGTTGAATAAAAAAATGAATTTCATAAGGTTCATCAAAGGAAAGAAAACAAGCTTTGGTGGTAACTCAAGAGGACGAAGGGTTCAATTGGAATAAATACATTCCAAAAGAGAAGGTTGCGATGGTTGCAGAGGTAGGACCAACTCGAGAAGAACGTCATGCGCGTATGAGGTTGAGTAAGGTGTATAAGGTTTTCATGGAAGCAAAGGATGCAAAAAGATGGGATGATGAGAGAAAGTGTTTTTTAGATCCTCAAGGGAATCCAGCAGTTGATCCTGATGTGGTAGATTTTGAAGCGCTTGTTGCAGCCATTCCAACTGCAGGAGTGTTTTATTCAAGGATCAAAGAGGATAAGAATTATGAAAAAGAAATGGAGGAGGGCATAAGAAGGGTGATCTATGCGAGTGTCGAGAATAAGAAGAGTGTAGAAGAGATTGTTGACGAGAGTCAAAAGCTGAAGGATGAGATTCTGAAGAAGACGACAGAAGAAGCGGTGATTTCAGAAAAATCTGAGGTAAAAACTCAAACCGAATCTACTGAGTCGTCTAATAAGGCTAAATCAATGGATAATAATGATGAAGTTAATAACAAATCTGAACACATAAATAAAGTGCAGTGCAGGAAATGCATGGAAACATGTAGTGTCTGTACTGAGAAGGATGAAAACTTAAGATACAAAAACATTTAGTTTACAAAAATAGAAAATGTTTTCAAAGAAAAATGTAAAGAAATGTTTGAAATTGAAAAGTTTTTGAAACAAAAAGAAGAGGAGCTGACACAGAAATGTGATGATCTTGAAAAAGAAAATAAAGTTTAAAACAAAAGTGTTCAGCAGATTGCAACGAATGTGTACAAAAAGATAATATTATTCACGAGTTGCAAAAAGAATATGATGAGATGAAATTGTCATATCATACAGTAAAAGAAGCATATGAAACTGTGAAAAGTGAAATGAAAAGTATTGAAAAAAGACTTTCAAAATATATTGAAACGACAAGATTTCTTGAAGCTAATTATGAGGATAAACAAAGGGTTTTAAATCAATATATTGATGAACTTGCTGAAGTTAAAAGAGAATTAGCTGAGAAAGAAAAGAAAGTTAATAAACTTCAAAGTTATCATGCTTCTTCGTATATTCTCGAACGTATTTTCAACATTAAACCGGATGATAATGATTTTGAGAAAAACAAGAAGGGAATTGGTTCAGAATATCCTCAGGTTCCACCACCGTTTGAGAAAAAGTTTACATTCTATGATGACGAAAAGGTGGTAAAAGCTTTCGACATGGTTGATTTATTGCCTGAAAACATTGACGTGGCTTACTCTAAATCTGATGATGTTAGTGATTTAGAGGTGGTAAGTAAGGTAGTTGAAAACATTTTGAAAGAAGAAAAAGATTCTACCAAAAATGAAAATTCCAAATCACAGGATGAAGATGAGGAAAGTTTTCATAAAAATTATCTTAAGAATTCAAAATCTAAGATAAATGCGAATGGTGATCTGATAATTTTGGCATATTATATGGTTGGATCGGACAAATTATTCTCAGATATTGAAGTTCCGATTCAAAATGTGATTGCTGATAAGACTGACAAAGTTTTTAAACTGGTAGAACTTGAAAAATCTGAAATTGCAAAATTTGCCGGAAAAGCGAGCAAGTGAATTTTTTATAACAAACCTAGTTACAAAAAGAAAAACACAAAGGCTGTGTTGGGTTATAAAAATAAACAAAATCAAAAGAAACGTGTTGAAAAGACAAATTTTTAGAAGAAAATGAACTTTGTTTACAGAACAAATTCAGAAGAAGAGAAAGAAATCCAATTTAGTCGACAGACTAGTGAGGAATTCTATGCTCAAAAGAAACAACAACAACAGGCTAAAGATATTTCAAAGAAAACATCCTTTAAATGTAAACAAGTTGGACATGTTGGTCGTAAATGTCCACAAAATCTGAAGCCTGTTGATGTTGAAAAGAAGAAACACCAATCTGAGGCTGTAAAACAGAAGTCATCCAAGTGTGAGCTGAAACAAACTTGGAAACCAAAAACACCCAAATTTAAGCCTAAACAGATTTGGAAACCAAAGGTTGATATTTCAAAGCCAAAACAAACTTGGAAACCAAAGATATCCAAGTTTGAATTAAAACAAATCTGGAAACCAAAAATTGATTTGTCAAAACGAAACATTCAAAATGATTCAAGATTTGATAAAAGGAATGTTTCAAACGGACAAATTTGGGTGGTTAAGAAACAAACTACTTCTGTGATGGAGCAAAGGAAAATCGATTCAACCAAGAAGGTTGAAAATAAGAACGAAAAAGTTTTTGTTAAAAATGACAAAGATTTTCCAAAATTGAATAATTCTTATTGTGTCACAATACCCAGGGTCAAACAGGCCTGGGTTGCTTTAAAGGTGCTTGCTTGAATCTTGATGATGATACGCGATAGTAAAACAGTTTGTTCATAGCCTGGTTTAGAACAACATGATAAGAGGAATGCTAGGATAATGTTTAATAATGATAATATGTGATAAAAATGTTAACTTGGTGTATGATTCGCATGATAAATAGTTATATGTATGAAGGATGCTTGTTTTAGTGTTAAATGGATAATAAGTATGCAAGCTTGACGAATGATTCTTGTATTTGATGATTCTAATAACCTAACTTGTCTGAAATCTTGCTGAGGTATGATGATGATGATGCATGATTATTAGGTATTTTGTTGTACAATGAATGTGTTGGTGGTTTTGATGAAACAGTGTTAAATGATATTGTGATAGATCTGTTTGATGAATGATGAATCTGATGAACAGTATGAATAATCTGGAAATATTTGAAATGATGTGCATTTGATCTAATTTAGGGCATTGTACGGAATACAAAACATGTTAATGAATTTTGATTGGTTGATACTGAAATGGATAAGGTTCTAGAAAGATACCAGCAGTGGTTACGAGTCGAGATCGTATGGTTTCGACTCGAGACCACTTAGTTACAACTCGAAACCAGACACCACAAATAAGGAACTCGAGACCAGCAAGGTTACGAGTAGAGATTGCCCGGTTTCGACTTAAAGCATGACCCGAAACCACGAGGTTTCGACTAAGAGATGCACAACTCGAGACCTCTCGGTTACGACTCGGAATCCCGTAGTTGCGACTCGAGACCTCTTGTTCTCGAGTCGAGACCACATGGTTTCGACTGACCTGGTCCATCTAGTTATTGGGTTGTTAAATGTTTGGGCCACACAATTGAGTGTTATGTTTTGGGCTACATGTTACTGTTACTGTTTACTGCTCATATGTTAGGCTAGGCCCAGATACTGGTTTGACATGCATGTTATGTGTTAGATACGTGTAGGATATACGTGAATTATTTGTACCCAAACCTGACCTATACTGGTAACCATAATAGAATGTGGTTGACCAGCAAACCGAACCAAGTAAACTGTCTGCCGAGCAAACCGAGGTGAGTTCGCAACTTTTACTAAAAGCTTGCATTCCCGGTGGTTGGGAAACAAAACAAACAATGCTATCTCCTTGTGTGGGATACAAACATACTTTTCTCCCCTTGTGTGGGACGCTCAGTTAATTACGATTTATATTAGATGTAACAAGCGTACTAAACGGAACTCTATCACAAAGTCCCTACTTACTATATCGATTAGTCGCCAGGGCCTGGCGAAGGGGTTATTAGTTGATAGCGCTATTTAGGTCTCACTAGCCTCACACCATGCCTGGATATGATCGGTCGTGAACTAATAGACTCTGGCAAATCGTCAATGATGATAGACATTGACAAACGGGGCACATTACGGAAACGTACGGTCGCAAGTATTCGGTATTACGCAGTTTAGTAGCTTACATATGGTTTACTCCCCATGGCATGATATAAATGAGTAACTTAACTACTTAAACACGTTTTATGGAAATTAAAACTGGACAAACCCGTGAACTCGCCAACTTTATGTTGACACCCTACTGCATGCTTTGCAGGTACACAGTGACTTAGGAGCTTGCAGCTTGGGGATGTGTAGTGGACGTCTTAACCCGTGTGTTGGGTTCTTTAATTATCATGAACTATGAACTTATGCTTATACCATTTTACCTATACTTCCGCTATTTACCTAAACTGCCGTTTTGAACTTAAGAACTTTGGATTTAAACTTTAGCGGTCACTAATCGTATTGGTTTGGTGAACTATATTACTATTATTTTAATTGTTCAATATGATTGGTGGCTGGATCCTGGTCAGTCACACGCCTCGCGGTAGTACTCCGCATGTAGATTTTGAGGGTGTGACACTTTTAATGCAAAAACTTTTTAAAACCTCAGCTTTTATGGGAAAACTATAAAATTAAATATCAAGAAACCCAAGGGACAAATTTTAAACCTTCAAAGAAAAAAACAGGTTATCATAATTACAATTAACCTCTTCATTTACCATAAAGACGCATTTTAAACACTATAAAAGACTGGTGATTAGTTTGATTCAAAACATCAATAAATTGTCTTTTAAATCACTGTCTGTCAAAAAACAAATCAAAATCAGCAAAACCAACAAAAATCTAGATAGTAAACAGATGCTTCTACCACTGGTCAGACACCAACGATGTTAAAACGCAATTCTCTATCTGGTCACTCAAATAAAAGAGATCAAATGAAGAACTAAACAGAAAAGTCGACATCATCAGTGATAATAATTACCAGAAAACTTGGAACAACATTGGATTGCTTGATGAAGTCCTCCACTCTCCTCCATCAGATTTCAAGAACAATGCAGAAGAGTTTATGACACAACTACTAAAACATGATCAGAAAATCTGCGACATGCTAGCCGATCTGCAAAACAAAAGAGAGAATGAAATCGCATGGAGAAAGACGAGAGTATACGAAATCCTAGCAAGTGTTAATTGTAGTGTGTAATATTTTATGCATATTTAAGTAAACTTTTATCTTTCTATGTATTTAATTTAATAATATCAATATACATATTAACATATTCTAAAATGTGGCTGTTAATAAAAATTATCAACATTATCAACACTTGTTTCTTCATAATCAATTTAAATTAGTATAACTACAGTTAAAAAAATAAGCCACAAACCTAACATGCAACTCTCCCATCAAAGAAGGTAGTACATGCAACTTTCAACGATGTTGCAACAATGATATTGTAACAACGATGTTGAAACGTTGATGTGTGATGGGAAGCTTCATTGGAACGACGATGTTGGAACAATGATATTGGAACGATGATGTGTAAACAAAATCAACAAATGTTCGAACAAAGATCTGTAATCGGAGATTAACCGGCAAAATCATGAGAGCTATGCATTTGAGAGAGAGATATGCTCGCGGATATGAGTGAGAGAGATGAATTGAAAGTTGAATGTGGAGCCAAATTCATATATGTTATTTATATGGTTTGAATATATGTTTTGAGTTTTGAATTTTGAATCTGAAGCCACAATTTTGAATTTTGAATCTGGGCAGAGATTTTATTATGGCAGAGGTTTTGTATACATGAATATGGGCAGAGTTTTGATTTTAAAGTGATGCAATAATAATATGGGCAGAGTTTTGAATATGGGCAGATCTTTAAATAGATTTTAAAGTGATTTAATATATTCCGATTTATGATGCAATAATGACATAAAAAAAACATTATTAGACAGCTTATATAGCTGCCACCTCAGCTTTTCTTATGTCATCGAGTTTTCTCCCTTTATAGAAAGTATAGATAGATATAAATATACTTTTGAACCGAACATAACCAGGATTATGTACGTACTTTTAGTTTTGTTGAGATAAGAGACGAGATTCAAATTTAGTCTTTATTATTTTTCCTACGACATATGAAAACCCTGAATTGTTCTCTATATCCTCAATAAGATAAGGGGAATACTAATAGATAGAGATCCTTATCTATTAATATATAAATATAGATATAGATTAAGTATATATATAAACAACATTGTTATATCTTGTAAGTAGGTTAGAACCCCGTGTATTACACAGGTTGAATAAATGTAATTTTATATATTAAATAATAAACAGTTATATCTTTATAAACCCCGTATATTGTACGGGTTTAACAAATGTAATTTTATATATCAAATAATAAAAAAATTGTTATATCTTTAGAAACCATGTGTATTACACGGATTAAATAAATGTAATTTTGTATACTAAATACTAAAAACATACAAATACTAAAAATAGTTATATCTTTAAAAACCATGTGTATTACACGAATTAAATAAATGTAATTTTGTATACTAAATACTAAAAACGTCGTATCTTTAAAAAACCCGTGTATAATCGGGTTGAATAAATATACCAAATAATAAAAATATTACATCCTTAAAAGCCCTGTGTGTTACACGTGTTGAATAGATCTAAAAAAGAGTTATATCTTTAAAAACCATGTGTATTACACATATTAAATAAATGTAATTTTGTCTATTAAATACTAAAAACGTCGTATCTTTAAAAAACCTGTGTATAATTGGGTTGAAAAATCTACCAAATAATATAATGATTGTATCCTTAAAAACCTCGTGTATTACACGTGTTAAATAAATCTAATTTTACATAGCAAATGATAAAAAGTTATATTTTTAAAAACTTCGTCTATTACACGTGTTATATAAATGTAACTTTGTATAGTAAATAATAAAAAAGTTATATTTTTAAAAATCCGGCGTTTTACACGAGTTGAATAAATGTAATTTTGTATACCAATTAATAAAAAAAATTATATTTTTAATAAATTAGGATAACATTTAATATTAATTTATTATTTATATATTTAATATAAGATAAGTAGGAAATAGAGGTATTTGTTTTAAAAATATATTAAATTAACAATTTAGATTTGATTATAATATTTTATTAAAGTATGATAAGATTTAATATTAATTTATTATTTATTTATTTAGTTAATATAAGAAAAGTATAAATTTGAGGATACCTGAATGACACGTATCCAAAACTTGGTTTCTTTTATTAGAGTAGATAGATAGATATTGGTTGAAATATGGCCGTATTATTTTGTGTAATAGTTATATCTTGTAATATTGGTTGAAATATGGCCGAATTATTTTATGTAATACATTTTAATTACATGTGTAGTGTAATTCACTTGATCTTGTTGGGTTCATCTTGATATTTCACAAGTGAAGGGTGAAAGATGTCAAGTCATGATAGTTAAGGGTTGAATTAAGAAAGTTGTGGGAGAAAATAAACCAAAATATAGCAAGAAGATTTAAATAAATATTTTGAATCCTTAACCATTATAATTAGGAGATATACGTTTTATTTATTATTTAGATTAGATGCTTAA
Source organism: Helianthus tuberosus (assembly GCA_030545235.1). NCBI lineage: Eukaryota > Viridiplantae > Streptophyta > Magnoliopsida > Asterales > Asteraceae > Helianthus > Helianthus tuberosus. The sequence continues at coordinate 130,838,946 of CM060387.1, read as the reverse complement.
ATTAACAGATTAATTCTATATAAGTTTCTTGCACTCCAAGGAGTTATTAAGTATAAATTGGGGTCAAGTAATGCGGTTATTGCTGTAGTTTTTTTTATAGTTTTCATATTAACTAATTAAACAAAGTATCCATCTTTTTATTGTTCATACAGAAAGAAGAAGACCATGCATGATCCAATGCCAACATATGACGAAAGGCTGCAAAGCACTTTGGAAAGAATAGGCGTACACACACCACCCGGATTGGAGGGAGTTGAGCACGTTTGTATTTTTAAAGATGACACAGTGATCCAGTTCTTAAACCCAAAAGGTACCCATTTTTCATAAGAGTTTCAAGATGATCGGGTCGGGTCACATGACAACATGGATTTAAAAGTTAAAACAAGTATATTTTTTTAACCGGTTCGGGTTTTGGTCAACTTTGGTCAAAAGCGGTTTGAGGAGAACCTGGTTTGGCTGAAAAATATTCAAACCCTGTTCAAATCGATTTGGGTCGGGTTGAAACCGCGTTGGATCATAAACTAGTACCAAAAACTGGTATACAAATTAGCGATTTGGGCAGTTTAACCAGTATTTGAAAAAATATATTTTTTTGGGTTAGGTTGGAACTAGTTTGGGTGACGAGGGAGGAACCGGTATATAAATTGGCAGTTTGGGTCGGGCTAAAATCAGTTTAACTGGTATTCAAAAAAATATAATTTTTTGGGTCCGGTTGAAACCAGTTTACCTCAAACCAATTTGATACTGCAGATTGGGTAGGGTTAGAACGGTTTTTTTTTTCCATCTCCATGTTTAGTCAGGTGGCAATGGGTCAGGTTAGATTGGGCCACAAACAAGTGTTTGTCTAGTTTTTTTTAAATTATATCTAATTAATTAATACGTTAGCCGATTAAAAAACAATATTATTACAATAATAATGATTTAAAAGGTTTTATGCATTAGAAAAAATAGACAGTTGTTTTGACTATTTTTTTTTTGCTTGACCCGTTTGAGATAAAACTCAATTAAATCACCTATTCATCAGCAAGCGGGTCGAAATTGCAACTCTAGATAACCAGACATATATTTCTTAACTTCTTTTTTTTTTTTTTTTTTTTTTTTTTGTTTCAGTTGAAGTTTCTATTCAAGCCAATACTTGGGTTGTAAGCGGTTCTCCTCAAGTACAGAGTATGTTTCTGTTTTGTTCATAATAATCTGCTAATATCTTGTTCATGATTTATTTAAAACTTTTTTTTTGTGATTCAGATTTGCATGATATATTGCCGGGCATTTTGAACCAGTTGGGTATGTGTAAAAATTGTCAATCTTTACACTGTTTTTGTTTTCCTGTTAAGTAAACGATCATGATTTATGACTGATGATGTCGTACAGGACCCGAAAATTTGGCTAACTTGAAAAAACTAGCCGAGCAGCTCCAGAAGCAGAAAATTGGCACAGATCCGGCTACAGCACAAGATGATGACGATGAAGTGCCTGAACGTGTGGCGGGTGAAACTTGTGAAACTGCTGCTGTTGAAGATCAGAAACCATAAGAAATTTGTTCAGCTTGGTATGTTACTTGTGTAACATGGTAGGGGTATTTATGTCTTTTTCAAAACGATCAGTTATTTGCATATGAACTCTTGTTAAGTGGTTTTGGAACTTATAGCAATTATTCTGTTAGTCAACGAAAGTCAAACAACGTATGTACTCTTGTTGAGTGGTTTTGAAACTTATAGCGGTTATTCTGTTAGTCAACGAAAGTCAAAACCGAGAACAAGAAACTAGTACCTCATTTATTACAAAGAATGACATCCATCATACAGTATTATCACTTAAAACACACACCACACCACCAAACCACCCTACTATAACCCAACCAACACATCTAATACGTTGACTCGTTCATACACTAGTCAACTCACTGATCTACACTATGATCTCAATACACTTAACACACACACCACCAAACCACCCTACTATAACCCAACCAACACATCTAATACGTTGACTCGTTCACTAGTCAACTCACTGATCTACACTATGATCTCAATACACCACTTATACATCTCCTCTTGAGCAACCGGAACCGTAAGAGTCACTAATCCACTTGGACCATCGTAATTAAACTCGGTATCAACGCCATCAATAGTGCACTTAAGAGGGCATTGGGACAAATAAGCTCCGAATCTCCCACATCCCCGGACTTTTAGTGTCACAGTTGCAGTTACGGGCCGGGTTTGACTAACATCAGTTGACTGGTCAATGTTGACTTCAGAGTGTGAAGCTAAGTTGACCTCGAAATGTTCAATCGCACCACTGCTGTTGAACATATCGAGCAATCCTATTGGTGCAACCGATATGTTTTCTGTTACATCCTGTTCAAAGTCAAACCGGTCAAACACGCTTGGTTTATTTATATATTGATTTAGAGGTCCAAAGGTATAGCAGAGACTAACCTTTAGAGGACAAAAGTGGAATAGTTCATACTCTAGAACCTTGAGTGTTACAGGCAATGACACGCCTTTGGGTAATCGAATTACCTCCCCTGCGACAGTAGACGAACGTTTAATATGACGTTTACAGAGAGAAGTGACAATTTCGACCCATTTACTTAATTTGCTATAGGAGGTTTGAAACTGAGTGGTACCTGATCTTTGACAATACACAACTGTTTCACCATTCCAATCCGGGCCCGCTACTTGAGTTAGCGCGTCGACATCAGTGGATTGCACGGAACCCGTAAGAATACCAGGAGAAGCATCATGGATTCGGGTTTTCTTTTCGATTTTACACCAACCAGCCCCTTGGCAGTTAAACACACCCACCACGCCAGTGCACTTATTCACATTCCAAATCTTGAGCAAGCTACATAAATATAAAAGTCAAAGTAAATTTTCTTAGTTGAGTTTAATGAAATGATTAGCTAAAAGGTGAAAGTGGAAATACCTGACTCCATCTCTAGCTGGGTCAACAAAGAGGCAATCAAGTGTGGGTCTTCCGGGCAATTGGGCCCGAAGCACTGACCCGTCTGGGAGAACTAACTTCTTTAACAGGTCAAAGTTGTGGTTGCCGGGTTTGTCGCTGATAGAAGTAATTACTATTAGTTTATGGGTTTCTTTTGATTGTGTTAGTATGGTTATGAAAAAGAATAATAAGACATTATTTTGATACCTGACGTAGATCGCACATCCACCGATAGATCGTGCAGCAGCGTGATAATCTGCGGCTGGATGAAGACTCTGAAAGTATCATTTATATAAGAAAAACCAAGTTAGCTTAAATTCAATTTAACTTAATTATTTTGAGCCAGTAACAGGTTATGATCGGGTCGATAATGTTTTATCACTGATGACCCGATAAAATTAAAATAAAAATCGCTTGAAAAGGATACAAATCGAATGCGCCAAACAGTAACCTTAATTAGGTTTTGTAACCTTTTCAATGATTTTACTCATATATTTATATCATTATTCGAATGAATATTTTTTCGTCAGTGTGACATACAAAGTATTTACAAAAAATGCAAAAAAAAAAAAAAAAGATTGACAGAAAAGTTTTCGATCAACCCAACCGAATAACAAAACTACCCATTTGACCCGTTATCCAGCCAAACCGTTTTGGAACATTTCGACCGCTCACATTTAAATGGGTGGGTTAGAATCTTTTCCATTTGCTACGGGTAAAATAAATTTGATTAAAGGAAACGGGTCAAAAGTCACCAAAAAGGTAATGCGGTAAAACATACTAAATCATGTTTATTTAAAAAAAAAATTAACATCTTATTAAAATCATATAAATCTTGTAATTATATCTTTCACACTAATTATCTTTAACTAAATTTTAAATGGCGTTAAAAATTCTTCCGGGTCAACCCGATTCGGCCCGTACCAAAATTACCCGTTTTGATGTGTTATCTAACCCGCTCATTTTCGCGCACTTTATCTAGCATACTTACATGGAACATATCCCAATCTGGCTGCATAAACTCCCCTAGAAACAAAGTATTATAAGCCACCGAAGAAATATGAATAGTGTGAGAAGCCGGGTCATGAGGGTAGAAATCATCAGAAGCCCGAATAATCGCAGTTTGTTTAGCACTATAAAGCCCATCAGTATTATGACACATACAAGCAATGCACCCATTATCCTTAAAATTCTTAGCAATAGAAGCTTCTAGAGCCTGAATATAGCTTCGGGTCAAAGCAACCCGGCCACCATGGCCCACCCCAAGTGTTTCTATAATATTTTGAACATCAACTTTGACTCCATCAACTCCACATGATGCAAGATATGCATGGAGTTCGTTGTAGAAGTTGTAAACTTTTCTTGGGTGAACTAGGCCCAGACCGTGGACGGATAGGCTGTCAATGACTATGTCAGGTTGGTTCCCTTTTATGCCTGGTGATTGAACCGGGTAGGCTAGAGCCGGGTCGTAAGGTTCCATACCGGCTACTGTTGGGTTTACACCACCCCAGTATCCTGCTAGAGCATGCCAAACATATACATACCTGTGGTAACCCGAGTTTAAGCAAGTGTTGTAGACTTGTAATATTTAAATGGTTAAATAAATAAAAAAACAGTTTTGGTGTGATCTATGTTGTGGGTAATTAACTCATCTTATGTAAGAAAAAAACTAGGGCTGCAAATGAACTAAACGATCAACGAACAGTCCGTGAACCGTTCGGCGGGAAGTTAGCGTTTAATAAATGAACGGTCATGAACAAGAAATTTCGTTTGTTTAGTTAAACGAACGAACATGAATAGGGGCCGTGTTTGTTCATTTATGTTCGTGAACGTTCGGCAACGTGTTCGTTTATGTTCGATTTAAGGTATTTTCTAGGGGTGGCAATTCGTGTCTGGTGTGGTTTAGGGGTTGGTAACACCCTACCCGAACACGCAATGTTGAGTTAATGTCGAAAAACTTAACCTTAACCTGAACATGCATAATACATGTTGTAATTAGGTTGGCGGGTTGAGTTTGGTAATTTTGTATTATATTAATTCTAGTTTTATATGGGTTGGCGGGTCGACTAGTGTATCCACAACCCAATTCGAACATAGCCTGTTTATTAGATGGGTTAGGTCAGTCAACCCGTTTACGATCCAAACCTATTTAGACTCGATCCTAACATGTTTATTTTATATCAAGAATTGTCACCCCTAATAATAACCTAAGATAATTTTAGATGGTACAAGAGAAAATGTTGATCAAAAGTTGTGTCGGTTGCCACGTCATATTTTTTACTTTTTACACTTCAAATTACCTTTAAAAAGTTACCATTTTATGCTATTATCCTACTTACAATGGCAATAACAAGAAAACATAACAGCATATAGAGTAGTGAACATACTTGACTTTATGTTGTTCCTTAGCTTCATCTACAACATGTTTCAAACCCGGGGCATGATCGTCTTTTTTCTTTTGGAATTTCTGGTTTTCTTTGATTCCGGTTAATCTGTTTGCAAACCTACAAGATTGCATTTTAAAGGTGAATATATCAGAGTAACGGGCTCTCATAGTTATATATATATATATATAAAAGAAACTCATTAAATTGAGAAGATTTCTTACTGTGCTCCTTCTTGCACAACAACATTGGGGTCCTTGTTCTCGTTACCAATTTCTTGCCAACCATCATCTATAATGAGGAAGCGAGGCGGGGTCCCTCCTGACGATAAACTGCAAAGATAGCCGAAAAAATGTTCATTTTGCATTTTCAAATTCTATTCTATCGAAATGATAGAAGTTATGTGAGCCCTTTAAGTTAAGTGCTCATTGCATCCGGTCTAGCCATTTGCGGTGATAATTACCTCTTGAGCCCTTCTTCAACGCCCTCTGCAGTGACGTCGGTGTAGAAAGCATCCCATGTGCACCAGCCAAACCAATCGAGTAATCCCGGTAACTATTATTTCAACCAACAAAAAAATGATAGAAATAAGACAGAATTTTTATATCATTCATGAAACATCTTTTGGACAGTTTTTTTTTTTTACCTTTTTCTTTTCTCGGTGATGAAATGTTTGCATATGGTCCTCAACAGCCCTGTTCCACATGCATATTTAGTTTAAATGTTAAGAAACAAGAAAGAGCATTTTAAAGCTTAGAAGTCAAAATCTCATTGGTTAAACAAATGCCCACGCCATTTTCGCCTTTTTAGCCCGTAACTGAGCCATTTTTAGTCTAGGGTTGATGTGTCATCACATGTTGCGATATATAAGTTCACATGACATCTTTGGTTGGATTATACTTTGGCGTAATCATTTGTAACGATCAAATGGTTATATTTTTTAAAGATCAGTCAAATGACTATCTAAGAATAAAGGACGGTCAAAACAACAATTTTCATGATTTTTTTTCTATAAAACCAAATTTTTTATTTTATAAAATACTGGCAGGATCTAAAACAGATGATTTCACACTAAAATCATAGGTGGTGATTTCGACTCATTTACTTACGTATTGAAAGCTGTTCAGAATTAGCAAAATACAGCCTCTTATATCATTTATTACAAGTTTAGATGTCATGATATTCTTTTCTGATAACAGTTAACATAATAAATATATACCTACAAGGTTGAAAATTGACGAAAAAATGTTTACGGGCCAAACCGACCTGAATTAGCCCATTTCAGTACGAACTAAACATGACCTGTTTTAACCCAACCCGTGTGAACCGTCAACCGTCCATCTTGTAACAATGAAAGAGGCATACATCCAAGTTGGCAAGTGAACTTACTTTACAGCCTGTGTGATGACCTCAAAGGGGTTTGTTCCGGCATGCATGTAGACAAGATTGAGCCCTTGGTTGGTTTCAACTGCATGATCCCCTGTGTTATAAAAAAAAAACCATGTCAATAGTCAGCTTCAAGCCCTATATTATTACTTTATCTATAAATGAGATTCAAATCCAAAAGGTCAAAATTAACACGACCCAAAACGCAACACGAATATTTAACCCATTTAATAAACTGGTCATGATAGGGTTGACATGCTTAACTAAAAGGGCCATGCTCAGGTTCCCCTGTTTAACCCATTTAGTTACCAGGTCGACGTGCTTACCCTTTTAACCCATTTTTAAAACCCACCAACCTAATTAAAGCATTTACAACTTGATCACTACCCGTCTACTTGTCAACCCGTTTGACACATTTAGATTAACACGCTAAATGGATCGTGTCTGGGTTACATGATTTTAAGTGTGCCAGGGTTATAGTTTGATGACACAAATAAATATATAGGTCATGCGGGTTGAATTGAACAATTCAATCCGCTAACTCGACACGATTGACGCCACTACTCAATATTATACATAACAAAAGTTTCATGATCAAAAACTTTATCAGGTTAATGTACTAACCACTCTCAAGGCAAATCTCTAATTCATTCTTGTCATTTCCTTGAAGAACAGCACGAAACTGGCCTTCAAGAAGAGGAAGGAATACGGTATAGATCACCGGACTATTATCATTGCTATCTTTGCTCTCCACAAGCATAAATTGAGTCTCTAGAGGAATGTCTTTCCCACATGTTCCCATTCTCTGTGTCATCCACCATAGCTTGAACCGAAAACAACACATGAATCGGAGATCCCTGTTACAAACGAACATATTCGTTTAGGAACAAAAATTCATAAGTGAATAGCATAAAGAACTATTTCAACCATAACCATGTTGTTTGGATTGCTTTATTTAAACAACTTATGTTTATGTTTGCAGAAGCACATAATCAGCTTATTGTAAACAACCTATTAATTGTGGACGGTAATTCCTGACACAACACGATAATAATCAGGTTTTGGGTTAGCTAATATAGTAACATAACCCGTTTATTAAACGGGAAAACCCAAACACAACTTGTTTAAGTAACAGAGTTAAACCAAACACCACTCGTATAACAAACAGGTTGACCCGTCAGCCCGTTTAAGTTTTGAGAGTTTTTTTTAGAAAGTTTATATATATATATAGATTAAAAGGCACCAACTACAGAAACAACTCATTTAAGTGGAGTCATTGGGTATTTTAGTTGTTACTAAATTCTAAGTCACTAGGTATTAGTCATTCGCAAATGGTCTTTAAACGGGTCGACTGGAAACACGATACAAGCATGGCACAATTTTAAGCTTGTCTGAGCAAGAGTGGATGTCAATAACACGAATAAATACATGGGCCGTTTGGGTTCACTTATTCAACGTGAAATTGTTCAACACGCCAACCTGACACGACTGACACCGAAATTTCAACCTAACGGTAAACTTGTAATTTTGAATCAACAAGAATAATCAATTTAAAAAAATGCAATCTCACACTCCTTATTGAAAAAAAAAACTCAGGGCCGGCTCAAGGGGAGTGAAATAAAGCAAGCGCTCTGGGCCTCCACTTCCCTAGGGTCTCAAATTCTAGAAAAACATATTATATATAGGTTATTTTGGCTTTAATAATGCATACATAGAGCTGTTATATGAATCATATGATATATAGCATTTTTTTACGGAAACGGCCCCAATTTTATTATCTGTTTTGGGTCTATAATATTTTGAGCCAGCCCTGAAACAACTTATATCAGTATCACCCAAAACTAAACATATAACCTAAACACTTTTTTTCATCCAAACACTCAAAACTACTAACATGCTTTTAAAAACATAATAAGCTGATCAAATAAGCAAAATCCCAAACACCCTCTAAACATATGCATTTTATATAATATTGAACATGATAAATAAACTACAAAAGTAGTCTGAACTTACTCTAAGATTCCCACAGGGAAGACATGAAGACTTTTTCTACTTGTTGATGATGCACCAATGAATGCACCAGTCACAAGTCTTGAGCCTGTTCCGGGAGTCAACACGATGTTTTCGGGTACTCCTTTAAGGATAGTTTTCCCATGGACCACAAGATTGCCATCATCAATGGAGATTTTTGGAGTAATTGTCATCTTTGAAACTACATAAATGATGAAACACCATAAGTACATGTTATTTTTGCACAGACATGTGAACTGAGAAGTGTATGTATGTAAGCAAATTTAAACAAAACACTTGGCTAAACAAATTCAGTCAACACTCAACAGGGAAGATTATAATGTACGAAACATAAATTTTAATATTAAAAATAAAAAATGTGACATTGCTGACTGGGCTGCCACATGGCACAAAATGCCCTAGGGTAGGACATCATTCACCCAACGGCTACGCATGATCTAAAGTTAAAGAACTCCGTCAAAGGTATAAAATAAGTTTTCTAAGATCTCAATAATTGCTTCCACGAAACCGATAAACAATTATTATATAGAAATAGAAAAACAAGACAGATACGTTTTCCTTGTCATTTTCTTTTCCTTCACTCTTTTGTTAATACGAAACAAATTTGGAAAGCCGAAAAAATATAGGGAAAATTACGAAAAATGTCGGTTGACCAAACATGTTTTCAAATTTGTCACGCTCCTGCGTCCTTGGAGCGGCATATTATGCACGGGATGCGTCCTTATAGCAAAACCCAATAAAAAATGGACACGTGGCCACAGGATGCGTCCTTCAAGCACAGGATGCGTTCTTTAAGCACGTGATGCGTCCTTCAAGTTTTTGAAGCGTCCGGCGAGATTTTGAAGCGTCCGGCGAGATTTCCGACGAGTTTTCCGGCGAGTTATTAGATACCTCTTTGAAAGATACATCTCCTCGACTCGCCTCCTCGAAATGACTGCAAAAGACACATCAAATCTTTATCATCTCGCATCTCCTCGACTCGCCTCCTCAATCTTCTACCGTTTCTAGGCGAACCCACATTGGCAAACCGGTTCTTGTAGCGTCCGCGAGACCCGTGTGGATCAACCTCTTCACACACATCAAGTCGGGTTTTCGGTTTCTTAGCAGCAGGGGAAGGAGACAGAAGAAGGAGATCACGGACCGAAAGAGGGTTTTGGGGCTTTGGAGAGAGAGTGTTGTTGGGTGAGTATGAGACTAGATCAAGAGATAGAGTTGGTGGTGGTTGTTGAGTATTGGTTCGGGCCAGACATGATGATGATTTGGTTCGGCTTTCAGGGGCTGATCGTTGGGTGGTGATGGTGGTGTATACATTGATTTTGGGAGAATTGTGGAAAATAACTCGCCGGAAACTCGTCGGAAACCTGCAACTCGCCGGAAACCTCGCCGGACGCTTCAGAAACTTGAAGGACGCATCCCGTGCTTGAAGACGCATCCCGTGCTTGAAGGACGCATCCCGTGCTTGAAGGACGCATCCCGTGCTTGAAGAACGCATCCCGTGGCCACGTGTCCATTTTTTATTGGGTTTTGCTCTAAGGACGCATCCCGTGCTTGAAGGACGCATCCCGCGCATAATGTGCCTCTCCAAGGACGCAGGAGCGTGACAAATTTGAAAACATGTTTGGTCAACCGACATTTTCGTAATTTCCCCAAAAATATATTATTGAGACCTATACTAGCTAAGTACCCTACTCGTATGCTATTTTCTACCCGCTTTTTTAGAAATTTATTTTCGGTACCAGTGCTAATACTGTATAAGTATGAGCCTTTTCTACCGATAGCGTACCGATATATTCAGTACCCCTTTTCAAGAAATTCGGTATTGGTATTGGTATTTTCAGTAGTGATACCGATATCTTTTGTGGGCCAAACCCCTTCAAAGTTCACCTTAAAATAAAAAAACCAAAAAAAAAAAAACTAACCTAAATCAAATGGCCATATAGAACGACCTAGAAAACATTCTAATCAAATTCCTGATCAGATACTAATAAAAAACGTTACACCTCACATTTCTCTTCATATCGCTCTCCAAAATAAAATTTTAAGACATCAAATAAATTACCAAACGAATCAAACTCAAGCTTGAAAAACTACTCACGAGTCAAGCCCGAGCTTTAGAAATAGACTGTCTCCTAAGTTAAGCGAGCTTGGCTTGGATCATTTACACTCCGGTTTACATGTTTAGCTCGGAGGAGCTGCACTCCGGATATGGAAATACGATACGATCTAGAAAACATTCTAATAAATCGCCTGATAAATTATTAATAAAAAACGTTAAAGCTCACCTTTTGTTTAACAACACACTCCGAACAGCAGTTGATTTCGATGTAACCTTGTCGCAATTTCTGATCGAAAGAAATGCGAGTTTTGATCTTGGGATTTTGGAGGAAGTAAGTAGCAACGAGAATACTACTCGATGGAAGATGTTTAAACTTGAAAAGCAAAAGAGGGCATGAGGGGGGTTTATATACTTGTGAAATGAACGAGATGGTGGTGTCTTCGAATAAGATCATGGCACGTGTCCTACACATGTTCATGATTGTACTTGACACTTTTACCCTTTTTTTTATGATCTGAAAGGGAAATTTCGAAATCATAACCATGTGAACCTGTAACACTTTCCCAACAATTTAACTTGTACGTGAACCTATAACAACATTATGTGTAGTGGGGCATTATAGGGCCAAAAAAACGCCCCCTTCCCAATTACATAGGGCATTATTTTTGAAAAAAAATTGGTGGAGCATTATATATAAAACGCCTAACATGGTTTGTGGAATGGTTGACTGGGTTTGACCCACAAATGAGAAAATAGTTTTTTTTTTTTTTTTTTGTTTAATGATTGGAAGGGCATTATCAGGCATTATTCCCACTACACCACTTTTGCAATAACGCTCCATGCTGACTGGACTGCCACGTGTCGAATAATGCCCCATGGTAGGGGTATTATTTTGTTTAACCACTACACATGGTCTAACAATTTCCCAACAATTTAACATGTAGGAAATCGACATGTATTTATACGATAGCAAAGGTCTAGACGCTCAGGATTACTCTGGTAAATGAATCATCCTTAAGATTGAAGAACACATGGTGGTGATTTGGCCCACCCAATAGCGGATCCAGAAATTATTTACTGGGGTGCGGATGAGTGTTGGTTTATGAGAATGATATTCTCTGTGTATTGCATTGTCTCTATCAAAGAGTATATATACAAAATATGTGATCCGTGACTTTCTAGAATCATGCTAATCCCATAATGGTGATTGAGCAATGATTGAGGTCATATACATCAATTACAATATTATATTATTATTATACATATGATTTGAAACTGCTGATGAATAGTGCTCCAAATCATATATATTCTTTTTACTCCAAACCAAAATACAAGATTAATTAATATGAATCCCATTCTTGAAAAACCTTCATGAACGTAAATATATATTTTAATTTAATTTATTATTATGTTATATCGTTATAGTTATAATTATAATTAATTGTATCCGATATAATACACACTTTAACCGTTTAATTCTTTTTACCAATCTTAATTTTCTTTGATGATGTTCGTTGGCTAACAAAAAACTAAATACGTAGCTATGTTTGATTTAATTTCTTGACTTTCCTATATAAATTTTATTGAAAACGGAGTTGTGTTTTGGTGTAGTAAGCTAGATCAAGTGTCAACGTGACAACGTCATAGGCGTATCGTGACGAACAAAATGAATACAGACCGAACAACTTCGATACCGGTATCAATATTATCAGAACCGGTATCGGTATATACCTAAATGTATATGCCTTTAACCCATTTAGTTTGTATATAATTTAATTTTCCTCCGATAACTCACGTTCATAACCTTTGTTAACTTGGTTGAAAAAAGATTTTTTTTCTTATTAGTACCGTGAGAAACCGCACTGTCGACATCGGTTCTGGTATAGTTATTTGAAACTGACACCGGTATTCATTTTTATGGTTTTCAATGTAAAACACATTTTTTTGGACATATCATTAATTTAAATCAAGTACCAGTACGTTATCGATACTGTAATAAATCGAACCGGTACCAACCGAATTCCTTTCTGTAACGAACAAAACCGATACGGACCGAGCTCCCGCCGCATTGCGCGGACAAATCCACCAAGTATTGTATTATTTCAAAGTAGCAAATTGATCGAATAACCTTTTAATTTATTACCTATATATTAAAAATTAAAAATTACCTATATATTAAATTATTATTACCTTTATCTATATATTAAAAATGAAACTAACCTAATGAATAGTAACATCACTTTTGAGCTGATGTCACGTAGCAATGCAAGTAATTACACCGTTTAGATTGTTTTTCATACATCTGGTAAGTAATTGTATTTCACTTGAATGAAGTTTTATATACACAACAAGGCCTTTTTTTTTTTTTGTCTTTATCTATAATGAATGAATGGTAGCATGTAAAATTAACTTGGATATTTAAGGTATGGATGAGCAAATGGTATCAAATCCTGTAATCAAACCGGTATCAAATTACTATACCGTATCATTTTCTATAATGAATGAATGGTATCAAGTAAAATTAACTTGAATATTTAAAGTATGGATGAGCAAATGGTATCAAATCCTGTAATCAAACCGGTATAATATTGGTATCAAATTACTATACCGAATCATTTTCATTACCAATTTGGTACCCACTTTTTGACGTTTTCAGAATCGTTACTTTCGGTTCGGCAATGGTCTTGCACCATACCTATATTTATTGATTATTACCTTCAAATGTGATACCGTATCATACAGAGCATTTTTGGTACTGCTACCTAATTTCGATGATTTTCGAGATCGGTATTTTCGGTGCTGTTATCGGTACCGAGCTCATCCATATTTTAATGTGTTAGTACAACTGAAATGATGACAACCGAATTTCCAATGTGTAGGGCGTGTGGATCCTGTTTTTTATATACTAGATTATTTAAAATCGTCTTTTTAGGACGGAGTGACTACCGTTACTAAGTCATTTTTATCTATGTTTTGATATTCGGTATCTGTTTGCCGTTGTCGGCACACGTTTTGCAGATATTGGATCAACGCCGCAACGCGCATGCAGAAAATCAACTAGTTTACTATAAATAATAAATAGAGTTAATAGCCAAAATGGTCCCTGAGGTTTGCTCAGTTTTGCCACTTTAGTCCAAATCCCAAATTTGTTAAATCTGGGTCCCTGAGGTTTGCATTTTTTTGCCATTTTAGTCCAAATTTCAAAAACCCCTTTTTTTATTGTTGCAACAGCCTATTTTGTCCTTTTGTGCAGGGGTATTTTGGTCATTTTGATGAGTTATTATAAGAAACCCAGATTAAGAACAACTGATGATCAACACCTACAGATCATCATCTTCTCAAACAACTGAACATCAACACCTGCAACTATAACGAATCAACAACACTAATTAACCCCGAAAATATCAAGTCAAAACCCTTGATAAAAATAAAAACGAAAATATGAAAAAGAAGAATTAGGAGGCTCAGATCTGTTAATAATAATCAAAACAAAGAGGAACCAACCGCCATGGCTGCAAACATCGCGGCTGCTTCAACAGCCGGATATTACCCCGCCAAGATACGGTAAGTCTCAAGCTTCACTCGATTCACTCAGACAACGAAAAAATCATCATCGCCTCTTTATGAGTTATTATAACAAACAACTAATTACAAACCCAGATCATCTCTCTCAAAGCAGATCATCAAACAACTGAATCATCATCATCTTCTCAAACAAACAATTGAACATCAACACCTGCAACTATGACCACCACCAGAACTCCGGCCACCCCCAAAATGGCAGTTTACTCACAGAACTCCGTCCACACAACTCTCGTCTTCAAACCGCCACCACCACCGAACCCCTGACCTGCACCACCCCACCCCACTGCACCAAGGAAACAGTATGCATACCTTAATCGAACCCCTGAACTAACAAACCCTAGTTGTTCACCTCTATACTCAACCAAAACATTGAGCGGCGATAATCGAGGCGATGGAGGCGGAGCGACGTGCACTTTGAGGCGATCGAGGCGGAGGATGGTGATGGCGATGGCGGAGGAGAGGTCACGGTGAGAAGGAGGTGGTGGTGGCGGCTGTGGTGAGGAGGTAGTGGTGGCGGTGGTGAGAGTTCATTGTGGCGGTGGTGGTGAAGAGAGAGAGACAGAGGGTGCTTTGATAGAGAGAGAGAGTTTGATGATCTGCTTTGATAGAGAGAGAGAGAGAGAGAGTTTGATGATCTGCTTTGATAGAGAGAGAGAGAGAGAGAGAGTTTGATGATCTGCTTTGATAGAGAGAGAGAGTTTGATGATCTGGGTTTCTTATAATAACTCATCAAAATGATCAAAATACCCCTGCACAAAAGGACAAAATAGGCTGTTGCAACAATAAAAAAAGGGGTTTTTGAAATTTGGACTAAAATGGCAAAAAAAAATGCAAACCTCAGGGACCCAGATTTAACAAATTTGGGATTTGGACTAAAGTGGCAAAACTGAGCAAACCTCAGGGACCATTTTGGCTATTAACTCTAATAAATACTAATAGAGTGGTTTAAGCATATTTTCAGGGGGGTGCGGTCGGATTTTTTGCCTAAAAAATACACTATTTTTTTTAAGTGGTGCGTCCGCCCACCCTGAGCTTCACCTAGCCCCTAGGCCCACTCTCTCAAAAGGAAACATACAACTCGAAAAACCCCTCTAACTCAACCCGGAATAAAACTCAGATGAAACTCTACCTCTCATTTAAAAAGTTACAGTGCTAGCCTACCACTCAACCAAAAGATTTGACGGTTATCTCTGCACGTTACTATTCTATGTTTGTGTATTATTTATACAAGTAATTTTAGATGACTATAATGTTACATAAGTATTTAATATATTTATACAAGTATCTCTATGATTATAAATATATCAAATATGGTATCAGCATTATTATAAGACCAGGCGTAGTGGTAAGGGTGGATAATGCTCTCACCCTTGGGCGTTTTCCGTCATGTGACAGTACAGTCAGCAAGGGGCATTATTGGGCGTTTTTCTAAAATGAGTGTAGTGAGGATGTGGGTATTATATTAAAAGGGTGTAGAGAATTAAATAAAAATAAAAAACCCAACAAAAAAACTATTGGCCAAGAAAAAGGAAGATTAAATGTGATTGGTCCTTCAAATTTAGACATAGCGTTATTTAAAAAACGCATAGGGGGGATTTTTGATCAATAACGCCCAATAAGGCCACAGGGGGCGATCCCGTTGAACTTCCGTGATGGCATTTTCAACGAGTGATAAACAAAATGTTCCCACCGCCACCATAAGCTATAACGCGTGGAACATGCTGCAAAAGTATAACGCGTGTAAAATTCAACGCGTTATGGCCAGATTTTGTGAGAGGATTTGTTGGTTGGGGGGAAATTGTTGGGTGTGGTGGTGAGTGATGACCATTGCCACTAAAAAAGGTTGTGACTGTGAGTGATGAAAAAATGGTTGATGACATGGCGGAACTTGATTGGATACTTGTGAGTGATGAAATTATATCACTAGTGACCACCCCCACCCCCTAATGCCTAGGGGGTGGGGAGGGGGCGTGATTGAGGGCAAATTTTGAAAAAATCACGCCCACTATGCATGGTCTTAGAGAAAATTATACACGTGAAAAATAGACACAAAAAATAGACGCTAAAGAAATGTAAAAAAAAATAAGCTAAAGTTCATACATCCTTAATTTCTAGTTATATGAATATGGTTATGCGATTCTTGGTTTTGTTAACACACTAGAAAGAGTTACGATAACATTTTCTGTAATTTATTTTTGTATTTTTTTTTTTGTAAATTAGATGTGAATAGTGATTTAAGGTTTACTTTTCTTTAATTTTTAGGTTCCGAAAAGGAAAGTATTATTTTTTTTTTAACAGTAAATTTGGATCACTGACGAATCACTGGAGTATCATCGTGTCACCAGAGAATCACCCGATCATATTCATCTCCCCTAGGCTATAATGTCTATACACCAATTTAGGAGAAAACTCAATAAAAATGAGAAAAAACCTCTCTTGTGAGAATCCTATATACCAATTTAGGAGAAAACTCAATAAAAATGAGAAAAAAAAAACCCTCTTGTGAGAATCGAACCCAGAACCCGATGATCCATAAGTCTTATTCTATTCTCAAAATATCACTAAGCTATAATGTCATGAGCCTTTAGTTGCCTTTTATAAATGGTATACAAAATGTGTGTTATTATATTGTGATTATGAGGCTATATTTACTTTTTAGGAAAGGGCTAAGGGCTTCGGTTTTACGTATTAGAATACAAGGCCCTCACTGAGGTTGAGCAGAGACGGATATAAATAAAATATATACACTAGTTTACCTCTTTTTAGAATAAATTTACATTTTTTTAGTGCTAAATTTACATTTTTTTCATTATGGGACTCAAAATTCTATACCACCCGCGCACAGACCGTTATATAAACACATTTATACACGACTCGTGAGTATTTTGTATAAATATAAGGGATATTGGATTTAAATAACTATAAGTTTCATCATTTGGCCAATAACACTTTCAAGTTACGAATTGTACCACGTTACTCCAAACTTTCAGCTTATTTTCCTTTAACACTCTCAAACTAACTGAATCCTAACTCAGTTAGTTTTGTGCTGATGTGACATCTGAGGAGGCATTTTTTGTTGACGTGGCAACTTAGTTGCTGATGTGGCATCTGACATGTCACATTTTGCTGATGTGACATCTGACATGTCGCATTTTGCTGATGTGACATTTGACGTGTCTTTTTTGCTGGCATGTCATCTAATGAGGCACTAGATAATAACGTGACATCTGACGTCAGCTAACTGGGTTGGGGTTTAGTTTGTTTGGGAGTGACAGAGGAAAATAAATTGAAAGTTGAGAGTGTTGTGATACAATCCAAAGTTGAGAGTGTTATCGGTCAGTTGGTGAAAGTTGAGATTACTTAATCCAATAGCGAGTAAAATGTCGTTTTCGGCCCTGAGGTTTGGCTAGTTTTGCGACATTCATCCAAAGATTTGTTTTTCCGCATCTTGATCCAAAAGGTTTGAAATATTGTCATTTTCATCATGGTCCTTAAC
Organism: Helianthus tuberosus; assembly: GCA_030545235.1. Taxonomy (NCBI): domain Eukaryota; kingdom Viridiplantae; phylum Streptophyta; class Magnoliopsida; order Asterales; family Asteraceae; genus Helianthus; species Helianthus tuberosus. Next base: position 130,821,062 of record CM060387.1, on the reverse strand, counting down.
TTCGTCCAATTTTCTTCGTTAAGTCAGGGGTATTTCCATCCTTTTTTATTAACTTAAAGGGTAATTCAGTATTTTCACTTTATGTACAAGCATATAACATAATTTATATAAAGTGAAAAACACCAAATTGCCCTTTAAGTTAATAAAAAAGACGAAAATACACCTGACTTAACGCATAGAAAAAAAATGGAGTTAACAAGCCAGATAAAAATGACAAAATTTCAAATCTTTTGAATCCAGATACGAGAAAACAAACCTTTAGACGAAAGTCGTAAAACGGGTCGGGACGGAAATGACATTTCTAAAATATAACTTTTTATGCATAGATTATATGAATAATGATTTTACACGTATGTAGATAAAAACTTGTGTCTATTTTAAGAAACAAACAATGTAAACGGTATCAGACTAATGGGTATGGGGTCGGCTAGCCCCGGCTTGGTCCGGCGCCGAACCCCCACACCGCCCCCCTTAGCCCCGGCCCGGCCCAAACGTCTCCCCCACGCCGATTCAGTCGAGGCCCCACATATGCAACTAGCCGTTGCAAACGGCTGTTTTTAAAAAAAAAAAATCATTTTTCAATTTAAATACCCAGCATCTCAACCATTTTTATACATTTCTATCCTTTCTACTCCCATTCTTCTCCAACTATCTTCCCTTTTATAAAAAAACACTCCATATTTTTTATACCTTTTTCTCTAAATCATGAATCCTTTCAACCCAAACAACCCCAACCCGAATAATCAAAACCCGAACCAAGCTAATTTTTTTTCAACTCCCGCTTACAATCCGAGTATGGATAATTCGTGGGGTGCTCCGCAATTTCCTTTTTCGGGTTTCCAACAAACACCCAACGCATTCTCACAAATGTCTCAAGTTCAACAACTCCAACAATACCAAGCGATACAACAAATGATGCAACGCAACTCGTTTGAACAACTCCAATCGCAACCGGTTAACCTTGACAATGATGATGATGAAGTCGTCCCCGAATCGCCACCGCAAGAGCTCAACCGAAAAAAAAACAAGGGGAAGGGGAAGAAGGTTGAAAACGTACCCGAAACCGCGTCAAAAAGCGGTTCGAGAAAACAGGGGAGACCGTGGACGAAAGTAGAGGAGGAGGCGCTAGCAATGGCGTTTACTAAGTCCTCTACTAACCCGATAGTCGGTATGAACGAAAGTTTAATTTTTTTTTAAATTTTTTAAAAGTTTATATTTTTTATTTTTTATAATGCATTGTTTTTTTAAAATTTAGGAAACAATCAAAAGGGTGAGAGTTTTTGGAAGAAGGCAACGGCAAGATTTCATGCGATTATGGAGCATAGCTCGGATCGTGATGTAGAAGCCGTCTCGGGCAAGTGGCGTAAAATGAGCAAGGTCATCAATAACTTTAACGCAATTTATAACCAAATTAGGATGAATCCTCCTAGCGGGAGTAACGAGACGGACATTCTTAACCTTGCTATCGCTAAGTGGGACTCTCAAAATGCAAAGTCTTTCCCGCACTTCCGAGCATGGAACGTAGTAAAGAACCAACAAAAATGGACGCCGATTCCAAATGAGGTAGCAACCGCCAAACGGACTAAAACTTCCGAGTCCGGAAGTTATAGTGCGGGAGGCTCCACCGGTCGTTGTCAAATCAACATAAACGACGACCCGGAAGATGACGAGGACGTGTTGCCCATTCACGAGGCGGAACGTCCCACCGGGAGGGACAAAGCAAAAAAAGAGGCGGCCAGAAAGCGCAAAGAGGCCGGCTCGAGTGGAGGGGGCGGCTCAGGTGGAGGGGGCGGCTCGAAGGCATCGGAGAAAATGGACGACTTGATAAACGAATTCCGTGAGTTCAAACAGTTCGCGGCCGAAAAATACACTCACAAGAAAACCGTGTCGGCCGACCAAGCTCGAGCGGAAGATTTTAGGATTATGAGGTTGGATCTCGACTCGGTTCCGGAGGCGGAACGAGTGGTTTATCAGAAGATGAAGGAAGAAGTGATGAAAAAATGGTCGTCGTAGGTTGTTTTTTTATTTTTAGGAAATCTAATTTTTTATTTTTATTTTTCAGTAATTTTTTTTTTTTAGGAAATGTAATTTTTTTTTATGTTATGAAATGAAATTATTTATGTTGTTTTATGTTGTATTTTTTAATTTTTATAAAGTTTTTATTAAGCTAATAAATTAAAACTTATAAAATTATAAAATAATGAGGTGGGGCCCCATCCCCCACGAGCCTCCATCCCCCTCAAATATGATGGAGGCTCATCCCCACGAGCCGCCTACGTGACGGCTCAACCCATCCAAGCCTATCCTAACCATACCCATTAGTCTCATGAGACTGAACAATATCACAAGAACCCAATTCCCGAAGCTTCAAGTGTGATCTTACAAAATCGAGAAACGTATTCATGACAATTCTGTCGGAGATATTATTATCTACAGACGCCCGTATGGACCTCAAGAACATTATCCATTCTGGTAACTCCACGTCAGCATTGCATGGCATCGAACTGTGTCAAACTTGTTGCTATCAGCCATAGTGGATGTTTTTTTTTGTCACTATCATTGTTTTCATAATCGGACTGGCTAAAGAACCGGCTCTTCTACTGGTTCATTGGTTGGATCGATTGAACCGGTTGAACCGTTTTTATTAACCAGATTTTATTATATTTAGGGCATTTTGGTTAAGATTTTTGAAACAACTTATTGACTTATTTGTTTTTTTAGAAAAGTCAGTATGGAGTGACTTATTGGCTTTTTCCCCTCACATACACCCTCATTGCCAAACATTATTTTACAGCTTATGACTTTTCAAAAAGCTAATAAGCCAATAAATTGTTTCAAAAAACTTAGCCAAACATGCCCTTAGTAACCAACTTATAAATGATAAAAATATAATAACATGTAAGAAGTAATCTACAAAATTTAATCTATAATCCAATAATTGAATTTATAATGAAAAAATTGTAAATTATGTTTACCATTAAAATAAGAGTTAATTGCTATTTTCGTCCCTGAGGTTTGGGCACATTTGCCATTTTCGTCCAAAATGACACTTTGGTACCATTTTGCCCCCCACGTTTGGCCATTTTTGCCATTTTCATCCATATCTCTAACCTAGTTAAAAAGTTCTGTTAAATGAGAATTTTTTTTTATTTAATTTTTTATATTTACTTTATAAAATATAATAAACAATTATGTTCTTTTTAAATAAATAAATAAAATATATGTATATATATAAAAATACACACAGATCGCCATCTCCATCTCTCTCCCTCTCTTCTCTGTCTTCTCTCTCTTCTCCTATCACCGCCACCACCGTTCCCCACCACCTCCACCACCATTCCCCACCGTTACCCACTTCATCTTCAACATTACCCCCACCACCACCACCATCAAATCGCATACGGAGACCACCACCACCACCACCATCAAATCGCTGGTCAAACAATACGGAGACCACCACCACTATCACCCCACCACCACCATCAAATCGCATACGGAGACCACCACCACCACCATCAGATCTGAATCTCAGGTAATGTGATTCTTCAACAAACAACAATATTTAAACAAAAAACAACCAAATATCAATGACGGTCTCTAGATCTGTATCTCTTTCTCTCTAATCTGGGTAGCGGTGTTGGTTGGGGTGATAGTAGAGGTGGGGTGATGGTGGTGCCAATGGTTGTTGTGCAGCAGTTGTTGTTGTTTGGGTAATGGCGGAGGCGATGGTGGAGGTGGGGTGGGGTGATGGTGGTGCCGATAGTTGTTGTGGCAGCGGTGGTGGCTGTTGGGGTGAAGTTAGAGATGGTGGTTGTTGAGGTGATGGTTCTTGGGGTGATGGTGGAGGTGGCGGAGCTGGTGGCTGGCGGAGCTGATGTAAAGGGATTTGGGTTTTATTGGATTTTGATTGAATTTGATTAGTTGGAGATGATGTTGAAAAGTTATCGACGGAATCATCGCCGGAGAGAGGTGATTTAGGTGGGAATCGAGGGTTTTGGGAGCTTCGAGGGATGCAGTGGCTGACGGATTTGGGGGTGTTGCCCTGTTCTTCGTCTGCTGATGATGTTGCCCTGTTCTTTTAGTTTCTGATTCGTCTACTGATAATGTGTTTGTATAATGAGAGATGAGATATTAGAGAGTGCAGTATGTATGTGTTGTGTGTATGTATGTGTTGTGATATATTACAAGTTACCCCCTTATTATTAACAAATTTCAAAAATACCCCAATTTGACGTTATAAAGTAACTAGGTTAGAGATTTGGATGAAAATGACAAAAATGGCCAAATGTGAGGGGCAAAATGGTACCAAAGTGTCATTTTGGACGAAAATGGCAAATGTGCCCAAACCTCAGGGACGAAAATGGCAATTAACTCTTAAAATAATTAATTTTCTACATTAAGGGTATAAAGGTAAATTTAACATTTTTAAATTTAGAAACCCACATGCAAGTCCCCCCCCCCCCCACCTCCTCTTTTTTAAACGTCAATAATTTTTTATACGTATTTTTAAAAAAAAAATATTACACCATAATAACGAGTGTTTTTTTTATCTTTAATATGAGTATCATATTGTTATACTTATATAGAGAAAAAAATTACGTTTCAATCGCATGTTTTAGTCCATGATGTTTTGTCTACGTTCATACAATGGTATTTTAATTGTATTGCGATTCAAGGCGTTGTGTTTTACAGTAAAACACCATGAACATATATAAGACACCATAACATTGCAAACAATGAATTATGATTCAAGTCATGGTGTTTCAACATCTAGAGTCTCTAACATTGTATTGTGATTACAGTAATGGTGTTTTAACATTTGGAATAGCAATAGAATCATTTTAGATGTTAAAACACCACGACTGTATTATGATTTAATTCATGGTGTTTTTGGAATTTGTATGTTGTTTTATACCTGCAAAAATAACAAAAATCATTACAGATGTTAGAACACCATGGTTGTATTACGATTCAAGTTGTGTTTTCTGGAATTCGTATGGTGTTTTATACGAACTGATGATTCAAAAAAATAAGAACTGATGATTCAAAAAAAATACGAACCGTAATTTCCTTCGATCTCTGTGAATCAGATGATAATGATTTATAAAATCTCTGAGTTGGTATATAAAACTGAATTCTTAAATCTTTGTAAAAAATAAAATTATATCACTAACCTAAAATAACTCATTGGAGGTTACAAATATTATTTTATCAATTAATTAAACTTTGAAGTAAATTACATTATTGCCCTTTTTAATTAATTAAATTGAATGACACATGTCAACACCCTATTATTTCCTACACTTCTTATACTATTAACCCTTTTACGGGATCCTTAATCATAACATGGACACAAAATACATTATAAAATAAATAAATAGAAAGTTTATTAAAAACCAACTACATAAAAATGAAAAGCATGACTTGACCTTTCAAAACCCACATTGAATCTCTACAATGAGAAATGTGAGACGAAAGTCCTCGAAAAACAAACTCAACTTCAAGAGATAAACCTCATTTTTCATATTTTCAATTGTTTTAATTAAACTCTTTAACTCCAACCCACCAACAAGAATAAAAAGTCTCAAATCTCAATCCTCAGGCACTTGGTTCTCCTAGTTATGTCGGTGAACGCACAACCGTCCACAAAAAGAGTGCCGACAAGCTTATTAAATAAACTTTAGACAAGTCCAAGTTTCTTTATTATCTCTATGAATCACTTCTCTAATCTTTCTTATCTCACAAGATGAAGCAAAAAAATTCAAAATTCCGGTCCGATCGCGACCCGGCCTACTGGCCCGACCACCTGACCGCACAAACCGGCCAGGTTTTTGCAGAAACGGCTGAACATGTATAAACAGACCGCCAGCATCTCCGATCCCCGGTCCAATTGGTCCGGTCGGCCGGCCTGGTCCAGTCAAACAACATTAGTCACTATAGATGTAGTTGTACAATCTAAGAAATAAAATATAAATAAGCTTTTTAAAAATCAAGAAAAAGTTTATTTAAATGTAAGATTCTTTTAGATAACTCATTTTCAAAGAGAGTCTTTAGAAAGAATTAGGTTTAAGGTCTTATGCTCAAGTTGTACGAATAACACAACTAAGACTATAAGGTATGGGGCGGGGTTGGGTACAAACGCCCAAGTCACCACCCCGGGTGGGTTTGGATTTCGGCGTCGCCTCTTGGGCGGAGGTTTCAGCCCGGACGTTGGGCGGGCCTAGCAGTCTTCCGTGGCCGGCTCTCATTAGCTGGGTTGGCTAGGCTATAGGTGGCTAGGATTTTCAGGAAATTTTAATAATAATTTTAGGTTTTTTTTTTAATTTTGTGTATATTTTTATAATAATTGAAAAAAAATTAACACGTGGCCAACCCACGCGGGCTAGCCACGCCCCGCCATACCGACCCAACATGCAACTGACCAGCGATGCCCCACAAAGTCCACGTGTCAACCCATGCCCCAAACCCCCGCTCCACCATACCCCACAGTCTAAAAAAATGTGTAGTTAATAAAAAAGATTGTATATATAAATACTTATACGATTTATACAATTGTGATTATGTAGGAAATGTTAAAACTTTTAACTATCTAGATCAGATTTATATAATATTAAAGAGAAAGATCGGTGACTTTCCACCTCCCTTTCTTTTTTTTTTGAACGGCAAACTCACTTTATATATATATATATATATATATATATATATATATATATATATATATATATATAAAGAGCCAGCAAGAAACTGGGAACAAAAACAGAAAACAACAAAGCCAAAACAAAACAGACAAACGAGCAACAACAAAGATTACAACAATTCAGAAACATCAAAGGTTTTCCACTTGTCCCAGCTTAACTGATGTCGGGAAGAACGATTACTAATCCAAAGAAAGACGTCTTCTTTAACTTGCTCCACAGATCTGATTAAAGGGATGAACTTGCCTTCAAAAAAATTTTCGTTCCTAGCTTTCCAAACCCTCCACACAGTTGCCGAAACGGTAGAGAAGACAGTCCTCTTCCACACTTTACTACCCGGCTGCCTATCAATATACTCCAACAGGTCCGATAAAGTCCCTATATCCGTGGGGAAGGAGATCCGCATCCAGGTGAGGACATTCCACCACAGACATCGGGCCTAAAGGCAGCCCACGAAGATATGATCAGGGTCCTCTGCTTCTAGACCACACCGAGGACAGAGGCAGTCACCGATAGGGACTCCCCTTTGCACAAGACCGACTTTAGAAGCTATTTTACCGATAAGCGCTCGCCAAAACAAGTAGTTTACCTTAGGAGGGATCCAACTATTCCATTTATACACTAAGTCAACATTAGCGTCAGGCACAAGAGCCGAGTCAAAATCGAGTCTGACCTGTTTAATAGAGAAGGAGTTGTCAGGATCCGAACTCCACTTCCATCTATCCCCGTTTACGATGAGATTATCTTTGATATTTATGCCGAATTTTGCCAGAGCCGCTTCCACCGATCCAATGTCCTTCCAAATCCCCGTAATACTCTTTTTAAGAGGAAAAAAAGGAGTATCAACGGAACCATTTTTTTTATGAATAGCACCCACAACGGCCACCCAAAGTTGGTTTGGATACTCTTTTAAGCGCCACCACCACTTAACGAGCATAGCATAATTAAAACTCTGAATGCCTCCAAGACCCATCCCGCCTCGCTTTTTATCTTTCAAAATGAGCTCCCAACGGATCCATCTCAACTTATGACCCGCAATAGACTTACCCCAAATAAATTCTCTCCTTATTTTTTCAAGCTTTTGAACGACACCTTTGGGGGCAGCAAAAAGAGAAAGAAAATAAGACGGGAGACTCCCGAGAACGGACTTAGCAAGAGTCATACGACCCGCGAAAGAGAGATGTCTAGCTTTCCATTTCGAGAGTTTGGCTTTGAACTTATCAATCACCGGTTTCCAGAATTTAACTTTTTTCATATTGACTCCGATAGGAATTCCCAAATACACGAAAGGAAAAGACCCTGCTTCACATTTGATCAATCGGGCTAGGTCGTTTACTTCGGACGCCGAAACCCCAATACCGTATACTTGACTTTTGGATCGGTTAATCTTGAGACCCGTCACCAGGCTTAACCAACGTAAAAGGCGGTTCAAAGCTAAGATGTTATGTTCCGACCAAGACCCAATAAACAAAACGTCATCTGCGTAACAAAGATGCGAAATAAGAGGACCCCCGTTTGGAAGTTGACAACCATGGAAAAGGCCCAAGTTACACGCCCTATTCATGAACATACTCACAATTTCCATGGCTATAATAAAAAGGAACGGAGTGAGGGGGTCACCTTGTCTAAGGCCCCGCTTATATTTGAATTCTTCGGTGGGAGACCCATTAACCAAAATCGATCCCATGCCCGAGCTCAAACAACCTTTTATCCACTTAATCCATAGTTGCGGGAATTTCATCTTCTCCATAATCCTAAAGAGGAATTTCCAATTAATCGTATCGTACGCCTTCTCGAAATCAACCTTAAAGATAAGAGCCTTCGATTTAGATTTTTTTGCCCAAGTCACTAATTCGCTAACAATAAGGGGGCTATCTAGGATGTTTCGGCCTCCTACAAAAGCCGATTGATTGGGAGACGAAATATCATTGACAACAATTTTCAGACGATTTGCAAGAACCTTGGCGATGATCTTATAAATCGAGCCCACCAACGAAATAGGACGGAAGTTAGTAATCAGTTGAGGATCACTAACTTTGGGTATGAGGGCGACAAAGGAAGAGTTGCACCCCTTACTAATCTCTCCCAAACCGTGAAAATCATTCAACATATTCATAATCCAAAGTTTCAGCTTCTCCCAAAAAACTTTAATAAATCTCATCGAGAACCCTTCCGAGCCAGGGGCTTTATCTCCATCGCATCATTTGACCGCCAAGAAGACTTCCTTTTCCGTAAATCTTTCACATAGACCCGACCCCAGCTGATCTGTAACTAGAAGGAGCCCAACATTCGCAAAATCAGGCCTCCTTCTAATCGGCTCCGAGAACTGTTTTTTGAACCAACTCCTAATCTCTTCCTTAAGCAAACCCGGGTCCGACACCGCCGCACCGTTAAAACACAAACTGTTAATTTTGTTCCTTGCTAAATTCAACGAGACAACTTTAAGAAAATAACTACTGTTTTCGTCCCCAAATTTTATCCATCTAACCCTCGCCTTTTGTTGGATATCTTTTAACTTCTTCGTCTCTAAAAAAATTACTTTAACCCGAAGTCCAATTCTCTCCTTTCTTTCTTCTGCCGAAAGGGGCCCAGATATAGCTTTATTTTCAAAGGATTCAATCTTCTTCAAAAGGTCATCCATCTCCCCATATTAAAGTTTTCTTTTTTCCACCCTCCATATCTTAATATCAGCGTTGACTCTTTTCAGTAACCCAGCTAACGCCACATCCCATCGCACCACACCCGTGTATAGGTTAACATTCTTTTCCACAATATCAAACAATCATTTGTCTCCCAGCCAAGAATTGAAAATTTTAAAGGGGACCGGGCCGAAGTCCAGCGCAGAGCAAGAAAGGGATATGGGGCAATGGTCCGAGCATCCTCTTTTGTGAACCTCAACAGTAGCTTTTGCCCAAGTAGACATAAACCGATCATTCACCAAAAATCTTTCCAATCTACTCATTTTTACCTCTTCATGACCCGAAAAGAAAGTGAATTTCCCACCCAACAAAGGGTATTCCATTAACCCGGACTGATTGATAAAACCATTAAAAGCTTCAGAGAGACTAAGATCGAACCTGGAATTAACTCGTTCTTCCACAGTTCTGACCTCGTTAAAATCGCCCAGTAACACCCAAAAATCCTCCATATTTAGAAGACCTGCGATCTCCACTTCTTTGGGCCGGGTTATTAGGGGCATGCAGGTTTAAGATGTTCAACTTACCTTCAAACCCCGTCAACTGGCCTGAGACAATAATATATCGCTGATTTCTAATCACCTGCTCAACCTTGAAACAATCAGGGTCCCACATGGAGATAAGGCCCCCAGATCTCCCAATAGCCTCGACAAAAACGAAATCCAAACAGGTCTTGTCCCAGAAATGACGAACAAAAGGTTCCGAAAGGTTTACCGAGTGAGTTTCTTGTATACCTATAAAGTCAGCTCTGGATTTTCTTTTCATATCTCTGATCCAAGAACCTTTCCGAGGATCGGAAACTCCATTAATATTGATGGAGAGAAAATTCATTGGGAACCTGATAGAGCCATTTCTCCACTGACAATTTTCTTAATATGGTTTTCGAAACCCCCCACTTCAATTCCCAATTTTTCACCGAAAACCATCGTTTGCTGAACTTCCAAATCGAAATCGGACTGATTCTCACCCAGCTCCTGAGAACCCAGCAGTTCTCCTGGATTACCATCGGCGCCTTCTTCTCTTTCCAAGCGGAAGATCTCTTCGATATTGAAAGGATCGGACCCCAGAGGAGGATCCACCTCCAAGTTCAGATCTGGAATATCACCTTCCCGTGTCGACACATCTGGGTCTTTATCCACATGGGCCTCCTGAGAAGGCATTTTTGACCTTTTGGGCCTAACGGTTATAAAACTGGGCCTTACATTTGCATCCGGACTACAAGACAGTCCAACCGTGTGCTGATCCATATTAATCTGCCCCACCGAGTCTCTCTCCTCATTTAACACTCCAGGCGGCTGGAGGTGGTCCCAAGGCAACTCCTTTTCAGGCTGTGTCTCCTCGGGAATAGGAGACGTCAATCCTTTCGAGATACCCATGCAAGAACGTGAACAGTCACTTCCCCGATCAACTGAACCGTCGTCATCACCGGAGAGAGACCCTCCAAATTCCGATGAGCACTTCGAAGAAGCCTCACCCGGTGAATCGTCGTCCAAAAAACTCGGGCACCATTGCCCTGAGATTTCTTTGACCCAAACATGCATGCAGTGTTCTTTCCAAGTTAAACTGAATTCACATGAAACTCTCTTACCAGAATGCACCAGGATAGCCAGACGGTCTTCTGCTAAATTTCCGTTATACACCTCCACATCAGAATGAACCAGGACTCTTCCGCATCCTTCAGCGATTTTGTTCAAAACGTGCCGATCCCAGAGACTAACAGGGACCCCCAGGATTTTGACCCACACCACTCTTTCGAAAATCGGAGGAATCCCATCCCACGTATAGAGTCTCGCAAACCATTGTTCCCACTCGTATACCATATTACTACGGAAATCCTCTGCCTCCTCCTTAGAGTTAAAGGAAAGCAAGACCTTAAGGCCCCCCCAGGTATTTTAATTCGAGTCACGTATCAGTTAACCCCGAGAGAAGTCTTTTCAAGTCGTTTAGGGTGTACATATCTTTAGCCTCCCCCACCAATGATCTATATTCCAGTGTCTTTTTAGTCTCCGTGTTCATTGGGGGAAGGGCAATAATACCCCCTTCGGAGGTCGTTCTCATCGGATTCACAATCGAACTAAAAGATCTGGTTCCAAAAGGAACCGAAGGAGGTTTCCCCTACCCCTTATCAGGCCCAGGTGGAGGGTTTGGGAACTTAAGCCTGGAGAAAACAGACCCACAGTTGCCCACAGCGGTAGCATCAATTTTGGACCCATCTCTATCAAATCTGGCTAAGTTGACACCAATGACAGCCCCATGAATACGAGTTTCCTTGAGTTTATCAATCCAATAATCAGGGTCCGAGATATTCGACAACTTTATGAAACCAAATTTATTCCCCGCTCTATCCTTTTTAAGAGGAACAAAGACATCTTCTAAATTCTCGAGGTGTTCAAAAGCTTGCCACAAAGCCAACTTATCACAAGAGTCAGGAAGATTGGAAATGAAAAAAGATGTAGCATTACGTAATCTAGCTTCCCTGTTTAAAAAGATCTTATCCCTCCTGTATTCTTTCCTTGTGAGAACAGCATTCCAGCCATTGGGTGATTCTTCCAAACTCTCTTGCCCATCGAACAGACACGCCAAAACAGACGGAGCCAGGAACGGGAACCAAAACACGCAGCCCTTAAATCCACGGAGACCTTTAAAAGGTTAATAGGATTCGAACCAGTCTAGCTAAACTTTACTCAGAAAGCCGCGATCGGTATCAGACCTACTAAGCAATCAAGCGACTCCGGGAGCTAGCAAGGGGGCACGAACCAGAAAAGAAAGGAAACAGCCGACCCGGGAGGTGAATGGGGGAGAGAGACAGAACGAGATAGAAAGAGAGGTAAACGAAGGGACTCGACACCGCGGTGGAGTTCCAGGAACCTTGCTCTCTATTCCGGCTGAAATTCCCCGTCGAGCACTGTCCGGCGACGGTTCAAAGGATATAGAGAATTTTTTAATAGGGTTCTGTTGAGGAGTTTTTAGTTGATTACCTAATGTTATTCGCTTATAGCATGCAGCAATAATTGATTACCTCATTACCTCCCTTTCTCTTTTAATCTCTTAATTGGAGTGTTTGCAATCCACAAACCAAAACATCCATAATCATTCAGACGTGACAAACAATACATCACCACCATTAATTTACCCCATCTCACAAATCCCACAGTCCCTTTCCCCCCACCTACTCACCCCTACCCTACACCCCCCACTCTGGAACCCAATAGCAACCATCATCTCTCTCATCATTTTCAACATTTATTCGGTTTTTATTTTTCTTCTTTTCACCTTTTCATCTGTAGACACAACAATATTTATATAATATTTTTCTCTTTTAATCTCTTAATACATGGTGACTCATACGTGACCATTTTTTATATATGATAAAAATCAAACTGAATGAACAGTGATTTACCATTAAATTAAAATTAGAATTACATTAAATTACAATACACAATTACACATTACACAATTACACAATTATATAAATTTAGAATGGAATGAATAGTAACATCATTAAGAGATAAGCAAATGATATCGGGTATAGGTAACGGTCTCAAATTTATCAAACCGGTGTATTTTCGGTACCGGTTCTGCACAGGTATTCACCGGTTTTTACCCTCAAATACAGGTGCCGTACCAGTACCGACCTGTACCGAACCGTACCATACTAGGTATATTTGGTACCGGTACCACTTTTGGGGATTTCGGTAACGGTATTTTCGGTACCGGTTGGTACCGAGCTCATCAAATCCTGTAGCAACGCAGTAATGCAAGTAATTCCACCGTTTAGATTACTTTTCATACACACAGTAAGTAAACTGTATTTCTTTTGAATGAGGTTTTACATACACAACAATTTATTTTGCTTTCCTTTTTGTCTTTTTCTGTAATGAATGAATTGTAGCATGTAAAATTAACTTGGATATTTAGAATATTGATGAGCAAATCGTATCAAATCCTGTAAACGAACCGGTATCGTATCGGTACCAAATTTACTATACCAAATCATTTTCGGTACCAATTTGGTACCCACCTTTTGGCGTTTTCAGAATCGTTACTTTTGGTTCGACACCGGTCTAGCACCATAACGGTACCCACTTTTGGGGATTTCGGTAACGGTATTTTCGGTACCGGTTGGTACCGAGCTCATCAAATCCTGTAGCAACGCAGTAATGCAAGTAATTCCACCGTTTAGATTACTTTTTATACACACAGTAAGTAAACTGTATTTCTTTTGAATGAGGTTTTATATACACAACAACTTATTTTGCTTTTTTTTTTTTGTCTTTTTCTGTAATGAATGAATTGTAGCATGTAAAATTAACTTGGATATTTAGAATATTGATGAGCAAATCGTATCAAATCCTGTAAACGAACCGGTATCGTATCGGTACCAAATTTACTATACCAAATCATTTTCGGTACCAATTTGGTACCCACCTTTTGGCGTTTTCAGAATCGTTACTTTCGGTTCGACACCGGTCTAGCACCATACCTGTATTTATTGATTTTTACCTTCAAATACCATATCGTATTGTACCGAGCATTTTCGGTGCCGGTACCTAATTTCGATGATTTTCCGGATCGATACTTTTGTTGCCGTTACCGGTACCGTGCTCATCCATATTTTAACGTGTTAGCACCGTAATAACTGAAAACAACCGAATTTCCAACGTGTAGGACATGTGGGTCCTATTAATATATATTAGGTTATTTAAAATCGTTTTTTTATGACGGAGTGACTATCCTTACCACGTCATTTTATTTATGTTTTGATATTCGGTATCTGTTTACCGTTGCTGACACGCCTTTTGTAGTCATTGGGTCCCGCCGCAACGCACGAGCGGAAATAACTAGTTGAAGTAGAACATAGAAATTGTACACCACCCGGCAAACAAGAATTGGCACTCATCTTAGACACGGACACAAACAATTGGTCACTTTGTCTATTTTTATATGTTATAATCTTTTCGATTATAAATCTTTTTGATATATCTTAAAATATATTGATGTAAAGAAAATGAAATAAACATTACTTAAATAATAAGTAATAAACATTAGTTAAATAATTAGTAATAATAAAATAAATAAAAACTAAAAACAAATTTACACTGACAAGACATCAAACTTTAGAGATTTTATACATTCAACTTTCATTTTTGGTAAGTGACACATTGACTCCTAATTTTTTTGTAATTGACAACTTTGAGCCTCATCTTTTTTCTACTTAATAACTTCACATTTCGTCTTCTTCAACATTTCAATTCTTTTGTTTAGATTACTTATACGAATTTACACTTCAATGAGCAAGACAACCACGTTAATATCATGAACATAATGTAACAAATTAAAAAACGCGTCACGTAACAAACAGACGCCACACGTCAATGTTATCATCGTAACGTGTGTAGTAAAGTCGCAAATGCGAAGTTGCCGCCGCAACGTGTAACAACCCGCATTTTCGCGCGTTGTTACTACTCGATATACTCGTTACGCCTAGCACCAGAGATTCGGATCATAATGTAACTATATCACATACATCGCTATTCGAAGGATAATCGCATATTTTCGCAATATATTATAGCTACATCACATCACAACCACTAACACTCACGGTGACATTGAGTGAGGACCTATTCTACCCTCCTCGGTGGCCGTGATGTGTCGAAACGAAAACAATTAACGCTAACAAAGACTCTCGGGTGAGTGCTATAGCTCCAGTCGTCGTGACGATGATGACAATACGAGTGAACGGTACCCCGTCAGTCGTTGTGGCACAACACACCATAACGTTCACGATGACATCGAGAAAGGACCTATACTACCCTCCTTGATGGCCGTGAAACGTCGCTAATAATCGCGCACTCGAAACGAAAACCTATTGTTATATCTAAATTTGGAATACGAATACGTATATACGACCCGTTTGTGATTAGTTATAATAATTAAATAAATAATAAATAAATATATGTGTGCTCAAAATCATCACAACGCGCAATGATCCAAATGCCGAGACACGAACATGTCCAACCGATCGGACAAGACATGTCCAACCGATCGGACAGGACATGCCAACCGATCGGACAGGACAAGTCCAACCGATCGGACAGTACATGCCAACCGATCGGACATGACAAGTCCAACCGATCGGACAGGACATGTCAGCCGATCGGACGGACAGGCCAACCGATCGGACGGGCCGGCCGATCGAACGGGCCAACCGATCCAGCACACCTTTTCACCTCCTTTCCCCTCCTTTGGCTATAAATACCCCTCAGTCACATCAAGAACACTTGATGTGACTGCTCTCGTGCGACCAGACATTCCAACCCACTTTTCTCTCGATTTCTCGCGATTCTTGTAAGTTTTCAACTCAAATCTTGTACTTCCTTGATCTATAACTAATTCTACACCCTTCTACCTTTTAAATGTCCATTTTTAACCGTGGAATCGCTGGATTTTGGGCATTCTAGGGTGATGTCACCATGAAGTTCTTATGAACTTCAAGGGTAATGTCATCCCATGCAAGAACGACTCAGATCTGAGTGATTTCCATACGTTTTTACATAAATCAAGTCTAAATCTATGTTTTCTAATCAAGAAGTTGTGTGATTCCTAAGGATTTGAGGTGCCTTGAAGATGATGTCACCCTAAGTTCACATGAACTTCAAAGTGTGACCTCACTCTTACCAGAAACAGCTCGGATCTAAGTAATTTCACCTGTTTTATAACAAATCTCACCAAAATCTAAGTTACCTAGCCAAAGTGTGTGTGACTTCGGGTTAGACATGGGAAGAGCCATCCAGAACGGCCAAATCTGATGAGACGGGGTGGTTCCCGGCCGTTAGAAGGGTCAGACTTGATGGAATTTCAGTTGTTGAGCATGAAGGAACACCGGCGCGATCAAAACCATCGAAAAATCTTGAAATCCTTGTCGAAAACAACTGGACAGGCTAGTCGATCGAACAGCCAGCCGATCGAACAGCCCATCCGATCGAACAGACTATCCGATCGAACGGCCCATCCGATCGAACTGGCTATCCGATCGAATAGCCCATCCGATCGAACAGCCCTTCCGATCGAACAGGCTATCCGATCGAACAGCCCATCCGAACGGGCCAGCCCTCAATCTAATTTTCATTCGTTTTCGCGTATTCCGTTATTCTTTAACGCGCCACTAAACACTCAGGTGATCAGTCTATAACCAGGATATTCTCGGACATAATCCCGTCAATCCAAACCAATACGCACTGTGAGTATACTTGAACCCCTTTTTAATCGTATTTTGGGTGTAACATACGTTTCTAACAAATCAAACTTAACAACGAATTATTCAATCAATCGAATTATCACTTGCGAATAACTGTTATGCATAGATATACGTGATGCTAGTTGCATATGTGCTAGGGCTTATACTCGCGACGTCCCACCACGACTAGTATAGTACTATTGCGCCCGATGGGGTCTAGTTTGCCATCGCATATTCGAGCATCGAGGACTTAGTTGGTAGTATCAGCTTTATGAGTATATATGTCGTGTGTTACGTTTATGCATGTGGAAATTCGCTACACTCTTTATCTATTACGCTATACATATCAAACCTGTATACTCGCCAATACTTTTGTATTGACAAATATTTTAACGTATGTTGCAGGTTAGATCGCAGGCTATATCAAATCAAGCTAGGAACTCTAGAAACTCAACTAAAATCTAGGTTGTCGGATTTGTATTGTTCGAGAGGACAAGAAATTTGTGATAACTTATGTGGTTGTATTATTTGTTAGTATGGATAACGAATGTATTAAATATTATCGCAATATAGTTGTTATGGATTCTCTTGAGCAATCCGATTCGCCTAGTGCCGCGCCCCGATGATTCCGCCATCGGTTGGGGTGTGACAGATTGGTATCAGAGCCATAACTATAGGGAATTAGGCCAGACTCGACCTAGTCCGGGTCGGCGTCTTAGAAATTGACCTAGTCTATAGTCTAAGTACCAACAGGCCGACTCGTACGAACCAGCAGGGTTTGTATCGGGTCTAATGGATAATCTCGATCGAAATTTCTAAAAGCTATAACTTTGTGTGAACACCGCTTACTGCAGCTTCACACGAAGAAGCCTTTCCTAAGGCTGGAATACTACTTAGCCTTTCCTAAGGCTGACACAATACACATGTTTTCGAAAACACTCGCATAACAAAATCGAGTGATCCAGTTGAGATCAGGTGTGAAAACCAAGAACTCTCGATGAGATCGCTCACTCAACGCATTTTTCTTGCACGAGAACCTTTCATCGAGTTAGGAGTGACATCCACATCTCGACGAAAGTCTCCATTTCGAAATCTAGTGGAACTCACGAATTTATTCGAAGAGCATAACCACAATTAGGAACGAAGCTATTAAGTCAGGGGTGAAACCCGTACCTTAACAAGCCGTTCCACTCTCTAAATTGGTTTTCAAAAAGCTCTCACCACGGACTCGGCTATCACGATAACTCGAGCCACGCGATGACTAGAATGAAGAATGCCATGAGCTGCATCCCAGTGGAAGCATAAGTCTACTAGGGCAACGCGCATGCACAAACTTGTCAGATGTAGTTGGTTTACCTTGGGCAGTCGACGCCTAAACACCCAAGGCACTCTATCAGACGACCCGCCGATCTTACAAATGGTTGGAACTTATTTAAGTTTTGAAACTTTACGCCTTATCGGTTTCTCGATTTAACGATTTTCACTCCCTGCTTTATAAACGCACAATTCGCACAGCCATCGCAATCTAAAACGCAACCCGAATGTTCGCAACAAAACTAATGCATAATCTATCGCGTTCGCTCTCGCCTTCTCACTTCAACGCGTCCTCGCATATTCTAAATCGACCTGTATGTGTATGAATACAAATTACAAATATATATAAATACCTATATATACGTATAAACAACAAGTCATTGTGTGAGAACTTAGGAACTTCGTGCCTCCTATGTGGCTCCTATGTGATTCGTATTACTACTATACTATCGCATCAAGTTTTGAACGCGCTCAATCGCATCGCAAAACTCAAAAATCATTATGATCGAATCTCACTCCAGGTCTCTTTCTGTCTAGATGCCTTCCAACAACTCTACTTCGAGAATGTTAGCAAAGAGACGAGCCAAACGAAGGGGCGAAAAGAGGATTGCTTCACTTGTGACCAAAGAAGTGGTAAAGCTTATTCCTCGAATTGCCGCTTAAGTGCACTCTCTCAGCAACTCTCGAGCCTCGGAAGACTCCAAGACGGAGGCGCCGCAATCTACTTTTCTCTACAAACACTTCAAAGCCTGTGACCCGATGGAATTCACGGGTGAAGGAGGTGTGACTCAACTACTCCAGTGGTTCGATTCTATCGAAGTTACCCTTCGTCAAAGCGGATGTCCCGATAGTTTCCATACTACTTGCGCTACCGGAGTATTTCAATCGCGAGCACTCGACTGGTGGACCGCCGAACGAAACAAACATGGGATCTCCGCAGCTTACGCTCTCTCTTGGAATGAGCTGAAAGAGCTTATGAAGAAAGAGTACTGTCCTCCTCACGATGTTCAGAAGCTGGAAGACGAATTCTGGAAAATCAAGGAATTCGAAAGTGACAACACTGGCTACACCACAAAGTTCAAACAGCTTAGCATAATCTGCCCAAGTCAAGTCAACACTCTAGAGAAAGCCATCGCGAAGTACATTCGTGGCTTGCCTGAGTGTGTGGGAGATTTTGTCGAAGCTGCAAGACCTGTTACCATCGAAGAGACATACCGCTTAGCCGCAGAAATCAACAACAAACGACTCATGGAAGGGCTTTTCTCCAAGAATCCTGTCAACCAAGCTTATCAGGTGATCGACATTAATCCATTAGAGGATCCTAGCAACGAGTCTTCTGACGAATCTACTGACGATCCTTCAGACGAATCTGCTAACGATTCCTCTGACGGATCTACCGGCGATTCTTCTAATGACTCTGCCAACGGTTCTTCCAACGACTCAGTCAAAGATTCTGCAAGTGAGTCCTCAGACGAATCCTCAAACGACGATACCTCATCGCAAGACACCGACAAACCCAGCCGCAAACGAAAGACTTCAAGCCCGAGCTCATCAACAACTGAACTGCTGCAACCGAAACCTCTTTGAGCAGTTCCAATGTTTCCAAAACGAGCGTACACTGGAGCTCATCCTCAGTGTTACTCATGCACCTATCATCATCCAGTTGGGGCTGACTGTCGCTATTGCAGTAACTGCAACCGTTACGGTCACTTCACCCGCAACTGCCGCGTCGAACCGCGAACCGGAGTACAACAACAACAGCTCCAACAAAAGTCTTCAACATCAAACATCTAGCAAGCGTAGAATAAAGTTGTAATGATACGATTTTCGACGTTGATTTCTAAGTTTTGAACCTACTCAATTACTCTCTCACACTCTAGTCATCACACTTTGACTAGATTCACACACATACTATATACTATATCACGAAATGATGTGTTTACCCTCACTACACTCTTAGAACGAGGTACGATAAACGTGCAAGGAACGATTAATCACGGGTGCACACGGGATTATTTGGGTCAGTGCACAGAGATCGTAGTGAATTCTAAGGTGCCATAAGCGTCTCGACGAAGTATGACACCAAAGCACGGGATTTAAGTAGTAGGGGTCAAGCAAGGTGTGCTTTATCATACTACCGAAGTTCCATGAAGAAAGTGCCATGTGGAATCGAACGTTATTAGACCTATTATACTATTGTGATTATTTTCAACACACTACACTCAATCGCAAGGCGTAACAAACCGTATCATCGCTAGACTTAAGTCTGCAAATGCAGTGCAATCGTCTCATCGATGGACTCTGGAGAGTCTACCTTGCAGGACAATTGCATAAACGCAAGACTGGTCGTGAGTCTGTAGCAACCAATCTCATCAAGCACATTAACGCTCACGATGTTGTCGGAGTGAGGACCTATTCTACCCTCCTCGATAACCGTGATGCGTCGCAACGTAACGCAAAGCTTATTCGAAACAAAGCTCGGCTAATCACAATCGCTTATCTTGTGTATCTCGCTATCTCTATCGATTATTTCGAGGATCTCTATCGCTTATTATGTGAATCTATATCGTTTGCTGTGTATCAATCTATCGCTATACCGTTATCCGTGATATTTGTGTTAAGATAGCACGCAAGACCTCGCTTCACGAGATGAAGCTTATATAGTTAAAGCAAGGTGTTTTAATCATATCAGCGGGATTTCATGGAAAAAGGCCATGCGGGGGGCCTGATGTTTGTAAACTCTGTGGTGTTAATCAATCAAATCGAACCGCATAACTCGTGTATACCTCCATCACTTGCAGCGCAACAACTGCCGCTTATCGTAATTCGTTTATCGTCACCGTCGTTACTAGTGTTGTGTTATGTTATTCGCTTAATCACCTAATCGCTTATCGCTCAACGCCTACCCAGACACGACACATAAATACTTTGTGTCATCAGGCTACTCGCGCACGCTGCTACAGCTACGTTCGCAATTCAACTCGTCAGTTTAACCTGTTCGATTCTATCTTATACTCGGTCCGACTTCCTATCGATTGGGCCGGGTAAGCGCAAATTCTATTCGTGTCATATCGGCACACCTGACACCGCCTCACGAAACAGAAGTAATATGGGCAAAGCATGGTGGATACGCCGCTGGTACTTCCTATATATATGTGTTTTAAGCACATTAACGAACTTTCGTGGGAAAGTGCCAAGTGGGGCTCGGTGATCAACTACTTTTTGTACTATTAAAACTTGTTTTTTATAAAAAAAAATTGATTTAAAACCGATGGACAAGTGAAATTTTCTCACAACGTGGAGATAACATCGAATCAGCTTAACTCCATGTCCAAGAAAAGTTTCATAAGTCCAAGTTTTCCTTAAAAGCTTTTACAACATCCAAACAAAATCCTTCTTAAGACATTGGTTCGACATCGAGTTCAGCTTGAACCCATGCCATAGGAGAGTTTTCGTAACCCCAGTTTTCATTTTCGAATTCCTTAAAATGTTTAAAACTTAAACTCCCTTGCAACGTTGGTTAACATCGACTCCGTTGACCTCACGTTAAAAGGAAATTTTTCAAGATTTTCATCCGACTTTCCTCTTGAATATATAGAAACGAACGTTTCTTGTAACGATTAGTTAACGATCAACTCAGTTAACCCTACGCCATGAGAAACCTTTCCAGTGCTTTAAAATTTCAATCGCATTGAACTAACGAATTCTTCACCGTGGAACGCCAACTTGTGGAATATTACTTTTGTCTTACATCGCCATCTCACTATCGCAATCGATATCTCTTATTCGAAATGCTCTCGCTTGTCAACTCTCGGTCAAGTCACTCGCTGTATCGCTACTTATCCAGGATCAACTCTCAAAAGTCTACCTGTTGGATTAATTTCGGGACGAAATTTCCTAAAGCAGGGGAGACTGTAACAACCCGCATTTTCACGCGTTGTTACTACTCGATATACTCGTTACGCCTAGCACCAGAGATTCTGATCATAATGTAACTATATCGCATACATCTCTATTCGAAGGATAATCGCATATTTTCGCAATATATTATAGCTACATCACATCACAACCACTAACACTCACGATGACATTGAGTGAGGACCTATTCTACCCTCGTCGGTGGCCGTGATGTGTCGAAACGAAAACAATTAACGCTAACAAAGACTCTCGGGTGAGTGCTATAGCTCCGGTCGTCGTGACGATGATGACAATACGAGTGAACGGTACCCCGTCAGTCGTTGTGGCACAACACACCATAACGTTCACGATGACATCGAGAAAGGACCTATACTACCCTCCTTGATGGCCGTGAAACGTCGCTAATAATCGCGCACTCGAAACGAAAACCTATTGTTATATCTAAATTTGGAATACGAATACGTATATACGACCCGTTTGTGATTAGTTATAATAATTAAATAAATAATAAATAAATATATGTGTGCTCAAAATTATCGCAACGCGCAACGATCCAAATGCCGAGACACGAACATGTCCAACCGATCGGACAAGACATGTCCAACCGATCGGACAGGACATGCCAACCGATCGGACAGGACAAGTCCAACCGATCAGACAGGACATGCCAACCAATCGGACAGGACAAGTCCAACTGATCGGACAGGACATGTCAGCCGATCGGACGGACAGGCCAACCGATCGGACGGGCCGGCCGATCGAACGGGCCAACCGATCCAGCACACCTTTTCACCTCCTTTCCCCTCCTTTGCCTATAAATACCCCTCAGTCACATCAAGAACACTTGATGTGACTGCTCTCGTGCGACCAGACGTTCCAACCCACTTTTCTCTCGATTTCTCGCGATTCTTATAAGTTTTCAACTTAAATCTTGTACTTCATTGATCTATAACTAATTCTACACCCTTCTACCTTTTAAATCTCCACTTTTAACCGTGGAATCTCTGGATTTTGGGCCTTCTAGGGTGATGTCACCATGAAGTTCTTATGAACTTCAAGGGTAATGTCATCCCATGCAAGAACGACTCAGATCTGAGTGATTTCCATACGTTTTTACATAAATCAAGTCTAAATCTATGTTTTCTAATCAAGAAGTTGTGTGATTCCTAAGGATTTGAGGTGCCTTGAAGATGATGTCACCCTAAGTTCACATGAACTTCAAAGTGTGACCTCACTATTACCAGAAACAGCTCGGATCTAAGTAATTTCACCTGTTTTATAACAAATCTCACCAAAATCTAAGTTACCTATCCAAAGTGTGTGTGACTTCGGGTTAGACATGGGAAGAGCCATCCAGAACGGCCAAATCTGATGAGACGGGGTGGTTTCCGTCCGTTAGAAGGGTCGGACTTGATGGAATTTCAGTTGTTGAGCATGAAGGAATACCGTCGCGATCAAAACCATCGAAAAATCTTGAAATCCTTGTCGAAAATAGCTGGACAGGCTAGTCGATCGAACAGCCAGCTGATCGGACAGGCTATCCGATCGAACAGGCTATCCGATCGAACAGCCCATCCGATCGAACAGACAATCCGATCGAACAACCCATCCGATCGAACAGGCTATCCGATCGAACAGCCCATCCGATCGAACAGGCTATCCGATCGAACAGCCCTTCCGATCGAACGGGCTATCCGATCGAACAACCCATCCGAACGGGCCAGCCCTCAATCTAATTTTCATTCGTTTTCGCGTATTCCGTTATTCTTTAACGCGCCACCAAACACTCAGGTGATCAGTCTATAACCAGGATATTCTCGGACATAATCCCGTCAATCCAAACCAATACGCACTGTGAGTATACTTGAACCCATTTTTAATCGTATTTTGGGTGTAACATACGTTTCTAACAAATCAAACTTAACAACGAATTATTCAATCAATCGAATTATCACTTGCGAATAACTGTTATGCATAGATATACGTGATGCTAGTTGCATATATGCTAGGGCTTATACTCGCGACGTCCCACCACGACTAGTATAGTACTATTGCGCCCGATGGGGTCTAGTTTGCCATCGCATATTCGAGCATCGAGGACTTAGTTGGTAGTATCAGCTTTGTGAGTATATATGTCGTGTGTTACGTTTATGCATGTGGAAATTCGCTACACTCTTTATCTATTACGCTATACATATCAAACCTGTATACTCGCCAATACTTTTGTATTGACAAATATTTTAACGTATGTTGCAGGTTAGATCGCAGGCTATATCAAATCAAGCTAGGAAGTCTAGAAACTCAACTAAAATCTAGGTTGTCGGATTTGTATTGTTCGAGAGGACAAGAAATCTGTGATAACTTATGTGGTTGTATTATTTGTTAGTATGGGATAGCGAATGTATTAAATATTATCGCAATATAGTTGTTATGGATTCTCTTGAGCAATCTGATTCGCCTAGTGTCGCGCCCCGATGATTCCGCCATCGGTTGGGGTGTGACACAACGCGCGGCACGGGTAAAAACCTAGTATGTTATTAGAATCAAATGTCAGAGTAAGTAATCAGTTGAGTTATGTGTGTTAAGCCACTTTTTGTTAACTGAGATTTACTTAAAACCAAATTGAAATAAGAAAAGAATTTGATACAACTTAGAAGGTGTGTAGTGAACACGATCATTGAAACATTGTAAGGGCAAGGCGAGTAGAAAACATGCTCCTATAATATAAAGTTGATAAATCATATATATAAAGTCTATAATATGACAATAGTTGTTTGGGTTTAAGTTTATATTTATACTAGGATTTTGACCCGCCGCGCGTTGCGGCGGCGTCAAAAGTTAAATTAACTCGTATTTATACTTTATATTTGACCCGACTCTTTACTGAAAAAAAATTACGTCGCTGTCGAATGAAAATGTATTTATACTTTATATTTGACCCGGCTCTTTACTGAAAAAAATTACTGAAAACATGTTACCTGGCTGTCGATTGCATCTCTCAAGCACCGAAAACGGCATGAATTGGTCTCGAGTGCGAGTGATGTGTAGGTTTTTGCTGCTCCACCTTCAGCAATTACTTCAAATGACGATATAATTATCTGCATTTGATGATAATATTGTTTGTATCTTCTATCAACCTGTGCACATAAAAAAAATGTTCTTGAGTTCTTGGTTTTGTATTCTTGAAAACCAAAAGAATAAAGATTGGAATTTGAAAAGACATGGTGAACCTTTATGGTATCCTTTACACATTTCAAATAACAATAAACATAAAATTTTAACCAGAGCAACATTAATTGGATCAAACATGTGCAAGTGTTCATATAAAACAGAAAACTTGCTTCTTTCAACATAGATGATAGCCTGGTCATCTTGTTCTCTAAATCTTTTTTTTCTGCAGCGAAAAGTTGACTGATAGATGCTAACTTTCCTCTTCCAAATCCCAATTTCTCATCCCCAGATGCCATTTTTTCTTCCCACCCACCACTATCTTTAAAAAGATCCAAACTTTCCTCTTCTTCACCACTCTCTCACTTTTTAACCGTCATCAATGGCTGCCACACCCACAGAAACCCTAAATCTTGAAATCAAATAAGTGGGTCAGTTCAAGATTCGTCATTTACTTCATATATATATATATATGTATTTTTGTTTATATAGACAACTCATTCAACTCACTTTTTCTACTTACCCTGTTCTTTCTTCCTCCTTGGCCCTTGCGAAACCGATCTTACTCAATTACAACAGATTAGAAATTCCTATCACATAAAACAAAATCCTTTGAATAACAGTGAAGACCCAAATACACATACTTGGGAGCTAAAGTCGAAAGGCTGATGATTCAGGAATCGCAGCAATTTCTAATTTTTTACATCAATCAATTTTTCACAAAAAAAAACCTCCAAATTACAAAACCAATTGTGACAACCCTCACTAAACCAGGTATCCGTACGACTTAATTAATAATTAATTATTGCTTAATTACTGTGCTTGCTTGAACTTGTGAATAAACTGCTACGTGAATACTGATACATGTACTTACTTGCATCATACTTTACTTACCGTCACTACATTATTTACATGCTGAACCTTAGTGATAAACATGATGCACAAAAGCACAGTAGCACAATAAACGGATAACCTATTTGACATGCTGATAAAGCCAGCATCAGGCAGACACTGCCCCTAAGGCCTGTATGAGCCAGAAATATTTTGCTACACTAGTGGTGAGTGTAGGGATACAAGGGTTGTTGAACTGCGTCTCTAGGAATAAGTTACAATGACTGGATGTGCCTAAAACGTACTCTAAGTACAAAATTCAGCACTTTACATAATAATTCAGCTTTTAGCTAACTAATAAAGTGCCAAAACATGAGAAAAATATTACTAGACACTTTCCAAAGTGTCAGAAATGAGTTGTGTCACAAAAAGGGGTATTAACGACACTTTAAAGCTTTGTTAAGCACTTTAATGGATTACTATCCAACCGAACAACCGGACTATACCCGGAACCTGAAAATATTGTTATTTTCATTATTTATCTTTTTCTGAGCTAGTTAGGGTCCCTGAATACCCTAACACCCATTGTAACGCGTGACACACAACTAACCGGGTTAAGCACTTAACTACCTTACTTAACCTAACTAATAACTAATGATTAGTTGAAATCCAACCAAACTACCCCCCCCCCCCTTGAAACCGTCCCCATCTAGGGGACATACTTGGTCCTTCATAATAATATTTTAATCTTGATGTTTAATATCCTAAAGACATATGATCCATTGGTTATTAATCTTACATTTGTCTATAAGTAATTAGAGATGGCACTTGAATATTCACATTCCATAAACATCACAAGAACTACTCTCTCTCTTGCTCTACAACTCTCGGCCGAACACCCCACCCCCCATACATCCATTTTTGGTTTTTGATCTTCACATTCCAATCATCTACAAGTGTTACGGGTCACATACGAGGAGTCTTGGAGCAAACGGAAGGCGAAGGACCTCTCTACTTTGCTTTTATCCACGCGTTTTTCGCATAGATTCTTCCCTAGCCTCGAGTTAGTGGTATGTTGCTTAAATCACCTTCTTGAACTAGTCTAATGTGGTTAAAACGATATATGACGGTTAAAACTCGATAACTTACAAGATGAAGCATAAAAGTCTACTTAAAACACTAAAATGGTGGTTAAAAGCACATAAGTTGTGTAAATGTTGTAGTATTTGATTTGTGTGATTATTTGGACCCGATCTATGTTGTGGTAGCTCGGATCATCATTTAACCCGGTTTAGTCATGATCTTGGATTATGACATAAAGCTTGTTTAAGTATAACAAGGGTTAGAAGATGAAACTCTACCACACAAGAATCATGAACTTGTGTAAAAGTGTTTTAGTTTGTACAATAGTGTTTAAAACTAGTATATCTACGTATCTACAAGCGGTATTTTCAAAGGACCACGTGTCAAGAGAAAACATACTTTAAAAGACGGATCTTACACTAACAAGAATGGTTTTTAGAACACACAAGTGTGTAAACACTTGTGTAACACCAGATTCGACAAAATAACTATTTTTGAAAAAGATGACGAGAAGTTGTAAAGACGAAACTTCCATAAAAACGAGGTTTTTACAAAATCGGATTGTTTTATATAAAGATCCACTAAAAGTAATGAGATTTACTTCACAGTTTGGATAAATCACAAGTTCATGAAATTTATGCGATTTATATACATATTTTGACTAGTTTGTGATTTGAACATTGTTTTGGTTGAATGAGAAAATTGTTGGTTGAGTTGTAAAAGAAAATGATACGCTTGAAAGCGTGGCCACCTCCAGTTACAGAGGAAACTCTGGCGAAATTTTTCCAAAAGCCTAACACTTAGAAATATTTTCACTATAAGTGTTAGAACTACATTTTGACTTGTTTTCAAAATATAAGTTTCGCCACGACTATATTTACAAAACATCGGAGGTGGGATTTTCACAAAATAAAACGTGATACATAAATATATTTAGTATATATTTTTCACAACATCACTTGTATAAGTGTTTATGATTATTTTGTGAACTACGTAAATATTATTTTTAGAGTAAAAATAATATTACTAAGTATTATTTTGGGAAAATCACATGTATTAAAGTATAATATTTTTGGGAAGAATATTTATATTTTGGAGTTAGGAAATAAAATATATTAAGTGAGACTTAATAGTGTAATCCGAATGTTACGAACACACATGTAATAAATCCCCCATCCTTGGGAAGGAGAATAACTACCAAGTATATACAGAACGTAAACACGAAATAGTTGCCTAACTATTTCCCAAAAACTTAAACCATAAAGCTAAGGCACGGCCATCCGTCTAATAGAGTTAGCACGTGTAGGTCGTCATACAGCTGATCGATTTGGAGGCATACTTGGTAGAGACGCACCACTGTGAGTTCATGTCCCCCTTTTCTCTAACTGTTTTCAGTTTTCTTAACTACGGGGGTGAAATACATGTTACTTTGATTACAAGTACTATATACATGGTATGGTTAGCGTAAGGAGGTTTACTACTTAGATCATGTGAGTGGGTAGGAGCAATATGAGGCCATTAGTCCTCATAACGGGACCGAGGGACAGGAGCGGTAGATCTATCTGGGTGTAGCGAGCCCAGCCCCAGGCCAAACTAGAAACGGACCTCGGGGTGACTTTGTCCACATACTAATGCCGTGGCGAAATCTGCTAGGTTTGAGTCTCCCTATTTGCACTTCACATATATCAGTGGCCTTGCAAACCATTGGTGATCTCAATTCCCTTATTTGCTACATACCAAGACTATTTTCATACTCACAAAGGTTTACTTACTCACTTACACATGAACTCGCTCAACATTATTGTTGATTTTTCAACTTACATGTATTTCAGGAAATTAAAGATCTGGCGCGGTATGTTATGTTTTCCCGCTGCATATGGGTTCCGAGGTCATCCGGGTTTAGGAAATGTGACTTTTTCCTGGACGAGTCACAAATCTTAAACTGCGTTTATTTCATGTTGATGTTTATGTTTTTCAAGACAATGTTTTATGTTATGAGGTTGTAAGTCCCTAAGACAATGTTATGTTACTCTGGTTTTAAAACTTAATCGAATGGATGATCTTGCATGATTTTATTCCATATAGCTTGTTATGGTTAAGCTATGGTATTAAGAAGTCACACCAAATTAACCACGCTTCCGCAAAGCCAGGGTGTGACAGCTTGGTATCAGAGCTCTGATCATAGCGAACTAGGATTCTTTCTCGAGTCTAGATTATGATCACTTGGGCTCTCACGAAAACATTTTTACTGCATACCACTTAAGTCCAGATCCAAAACTTTTCATAAACAAATGTTGAGCACATTTTATTATTTATAGGCTCAGTCTAGAAAGGCTGAGGCTCGGTCTGAGAGGCCGAGGCTCGGTCTGAGAGATCGAGGTAGATGGCTAGTGGGACTAGGAGAATTGGCTAGTGGGACTAGGAAGAGCAGTCTGAGAGGCTGGGAGAATTGGCTAGTGGGACTAGGAGAAATTGGCTAGTGGGACTAGGAAGAGCAGTCTGAGAGGCTGGGAGGCTAGTGGGACTAGGAGAACTATTTGATTGCTTACTTGGTAACTTATGTGATTATCTGATTGTATGATTGACTGTTTGTGCATGTTTGTATTTATGTTACAGACACCATGGACACCTCTGGCACTGGTGATTCAGACACCACAGGACCTAGACCTATAGTATCGGACGACCTAGAGTCTTCTGAGCGCGAGGTTCACACATCCGACGTTACGAGCACGGACGAGGATGATTTCCAGCCCTTTGCTTTACCTGATGGTGCTGATGAGCTCGCTGATGGCCCTTTGGCCGGGGACCTACCGTTAGTGGAAATCCCTGCTCCCATACCCTTAGCTGTTTATCCTGCATGTGATTTGCTTCTCGACGCCGACGATGACGACGACGTCGATCTTTTTGATGACGAGCCTTTGGAGGATGAGGTTCAGGGCGAGGCCCTTCTTGCTGCTGGTGATCTTTTGTTGATCGCAGATGCTCCCGCAGAGGAGTCACCTGCTCACTCTCCGGTCCCAGACTCTTTCGAGTCTGTGGCTTCCGCACCTTCACACACTCAGAGTGCGCAACACTTTTCTCATGGATCAGATCCCGACCAGGCATCCTCTGTAGCCCCTATTCCTAGCTTTGCTTTCGACCATGATGATATGGAGGATTCCGATCCTGACTTTCCCCCAGGATTCGACCCATATGAGGATATAGAGTTTATACCCATGGATCAGCCTATGGAGGATCCAGTTGACCCAGTTGATCCCATCGACCCTGATTTTGATTTTGAGATGGCCTTTGATGAGCCCGAGCAGCCACTAGACCCTGCTCTTGACCCAGTACTTGAGCATGACCCAGTTCATGCTGACGCACCTATTTTTGAGCCTGTCATTGCTGACCCACCTATTGATGATCACCCTGTAGATGCTCCATTGTTGGAGGGCGATCATGTCTTTGCTGCTGATCATGTTGATCCCCCACTGCTGATGCACCAGTTGACCCTCTTGTTGTACCTCACCATGATCCTATGCCAGCCCAGTTTGATCGTGCGCTTTTTGAGGCACGGATCGACCCCCGAGACGAGCACGCCCAGTGTGGGTGGATTCCTGCTGATGACGAGATTCCACCTATTCCTCCTCAGATCCCTGATACCCGTCACATTGATACTTCTTTTTCATTTCCTCAGTTTACACCTCCAGCACGAGCTGGAGAAGGTTCTTCGGCTCACCCTTTTGGACATGTACCGGTATCTATCTCTGCTATAACACCGTCTGCTACTTTTCCCACTGTTTCTCCATTTCATGTGGCACCTTTTGATCCCACCAGTGAGCCGTTCCTTTGGGCACCACACTCTGCTATGCCACCGACTGACCCCTACCATTCTTTCCACATGGGGTATACTATTGAGGACGTTTTGATGTCTTTTGTCGCCCAGCACGAGGCACACACACAGCGCATTCAGGAGCTTGAGAGAGCTCAGCCGCCGCCGTGTCCGTGCCAGGGTCAGACCCACTCTCCGTTGCAGCCCTCTCGACCTGTACCACCAGACTATGCTGCACGCCTCTTTGCTCTGGAGCAGCAGGTTGCTTCATTCTTGCATACCCAGAGAGCCATGGAGGAGGACTGGCTCCATTTGCGCCGCTTGTTTTACACTCACTTTCCCCCCTCCTCCACCGCCATCCGTGTAGAGCTCTTCAGTACCGTATAGGTAGACATTAGTGAGAAGACGGCGAATGCTTTTGACTGCATAGCATTTTTGGAGACTACATTATGATTCTGATTTTTGTTGACATGTATTTGATGTATTGACACTGATTCGATATAGTTTTTGGACTAGGGTGATGTAGCCCTTAGTCGACTGATGTTGTATGACACTGTGATGTACTTGTACGCTTACTATGTGGTCTCGATATATGGCAATCGCAGTATTCTCATCATATTTGATGCTTGATTTGGTTATTGGTATTTTAGGACATGGGATGTTGTGTGATTGATGTTTGTGACATGGGATGTTGTGTGATTGATATGATTATAACATGAGATGTTATGTACTATTACTATCGTTATATACATACGCTAAATTATGACCTGACTTATGTATTATAACTATGGCCTGACCGACGTAAACACATCTTTTAGAAGATGCCGCCGAGACGGGAGACACACATGCCTACCAATGAGGCAGAACTCCAGCAAATTATCGCTGCTGCCATTGCACAATACGCCGCCTCTCAAGGAGGGACTAGTGGAAGCAACTCTGGCAACACTGGCAACAACAATAATCCACCTCATGGTAATACTAAGTCATTTAGACATACCATGACCTAATTGGATATCTTTAGCAATGATGCTAATGCCAATCGTATGTTATAACGTATGTGCAGGATGCACCTACAAGCAGTTTCTAGACTGCAAACCGATCAACTTTGATGGCACAGGAGGTGCTGTCGCCTTTGTTCGTTGGGTCGAGAAAACTGAATCTGTTCTTCGCATGAGTAAATGCGCACTAGATCAGCAAGTCACCTATATCTCAGGGCTATTCTTGGATGGAGCCCTCTCTTGGTGGAATCTGCAAGTACAGACACTTGGTGAAGCTGCTGCCTACGCGCTAACCTGGACCGAACTGAAGGAACTTATGCGCAAAAAGTACTGCTCCCGCGCGGAAATCCAAAGATTGGAAACCGAGTTCTGGCACTTGAAAATGGACGGTCCGAAGATCGCAGAATACGTTCAAAGGTTCCATGACTTATCGCATGTGGTACCCTACATGGTCACTCCGGAGTTCAAGCGGATTGAACGTTTCATTTGGGGATTAGCTCCTCAAATCATAAGCATGGTGACCTCATCCAAGCCTGCGACCATTACTGAAGCGATCGATTTGAGCGTGGCTCTCACAGAGGAGGCTATTCGCCTGAACAAGTTTGATGATGCTGAGCTTAAGAAGAAAGAGACTCACGTCGAGTCATCAGGAGGTAACAAACGGAAGTTCTCAAACTTCAAGCAGGGCGCCAGTGTGGCGGTTAAGAAAGGAGGATCAGGCACGCCAGCTCAGGTTACAGCTGGTAGTGGAAAGAAAGGAAAAGGATATCAGGGCACCCAGCCCAAGTGTAATACCTGTCAACGCCATCATACTGGCCATTGTAGTGTGAAAGTATGCGAAGCATGTGGAAAGCCGGGCCACTTGAAGGATTCTTGTTGGGCTAGTGCTGGCCGGGGAGGCCAAGGAGGATTTGGGAATAGAAAAAAAAATCGTGGTGGTATTGGAAATCGCCCACAAGGAAACAATGGAGGAAACGGGAATCGAGGCAACATTGCGAATCAAGCGGGAAATGCGAACCAAAACAACAACCCAGCAGGAAATGGAGGTGGAAACGGGCAAAGACTTGGATGCTTTAACTGCGGAGATATCGGGCATTTTAAGAAGAACTGCCCAGAGTTAAACCAAGCCCGTGGAAGAGTGTTCCAAATCGAAGCAAGGGAAGCGCGCCAGGACCCCAATGTCGTTACTGGTACGTTCCCTGTAAACCAGTGCTATGCATCCGTTTTATTTGATACTGGTGCCGATTATAGCTTCGTGTCGTTAGAGTTTAAGAATATGCTTGGTTTAGCCGCTAATAAGTTAGATATTCCCTACTCAATCGAATTGGCTAATGGGAAGTTAGTAGAAGCCAATGAAGTTATCAGAGGCTGTGTGATCGAATTGGGATAACGTGAGTTTGCTTTGGATCTACTACCAGTCCAGTTGGGAAGCTTCGACGTGGTGGTAGGAATGGATTGGTTATCAGGCAACAAGGCTGAGATAGTTTGTCACGAAAAGGTCATTCGTATCCCAACCGAAGATGGCAAAACAATTGTGGTTCACGGGGAGAAGCGTGATACGCCGTTAAGAATTATCAGCTGCCTGAAAGCGCGAAAGTGTTTGCAGAAAGGATGTGTTGCCTTCCTGGCACACATTGTGGATAAGAAGGCTGCTGAGCCAAGAATCGAAGACATCCCTGTCGTGAGGGAGTATTCAGAAGTCTTCCCAGAGGACTTACCTGGACTGCCACCTCAGAGACAAGTAGAGTTCCGCATTGACTTAGTTCCAGGCGCCGCGCCTGTGGCTAAGGCACCTTATAGACTTGCTCCATCTGAAATGCAGGAACTGTCGACACAACTGCAAGAGTTGTTAGACAAGGGATTTATCCGACCAAGCTTCTCGCCTTGGGGAGCTCCGGTCCTGTTTGTCAAGAAAAAGGACGGTAGTTTTCGTATGTGCATCGACTACCGGGAGCTGAACAAGCTGACGATCAAGAATAGATACCCTCTGCCAAGAATCGATGATCTGTTTGATCAACTGCAAGGCTCAAGCTTTTATTCAAAGATCGATCTTCGATCTGGATACCATCAGTTAAGGATACAAGAGGAGAGTATCCCAAAGACAGCCTTCAGAACTCGTTATGGACACTACGAGTTCCTTGTTATGCCGTTTGGTTTGACAAACGCGCCTGCAGTCTTTATGGATTTGATGAATAGAGTTTGCAAGCCGTACTTGGACAAGTTCGTGATTGTGTTTATCGACGACATCTTGATTTATTCAAGAACAAAGGCCGAGCACGAAC
Source organism: Helianthus tuberosus (assembly GCA_030545235.1). NCBI lineage: Eukaryota > Viridiplantae > Streptophyta > Magnoliopsida > Asterales > Asteraceae > Helianthus > Helianthus tuberosus. Next base: position 130,787,029 of record CM060387.1, on the reverse strand, counting down.
AGCATCTAAGAGCTATTTTGGAGTTGCTGAAGAAGGAACAGTTGTATGCCAAATTCTCCAAGTGCGAATTTTGGCTACGCGAAGTTCAATTCCTTGGACACGTGGTAAATGGAGACGGAATCCACGTGGATCCAACAAAGATCGAAGCGATCAAGAATTGGGAAACGCCAAAGACGCCAACCGAGATTCGACAATTCTTGGGTTTGGCTGGCTACTATCGAAGGTTCATTGAGGACTTTTCGAAGATCGCTCAACCTTTGACGCTCCTCACCCAGAAAGATAAGAAGTTTGATTGGGAAGTCAAACAGGAGGAAGCATTCCAGATACTGAAGGATAAGCTCTGCAACGCGCCAATCTTAGCACTACCGGAAGGTACAGATGATTTCGTGGTATACTGTGACGCTTCACGTCAAGGATTGGGTTGCGTGTTGATGCAACGCCAAAAGGTTATTGCTTACGCATCGCGTCAATTGAAGGTGCACGAAAAGAACTATACCACACATGATTTGGAACTTGGCGCAGTGGTATTTGCATTAAAGATCTGGAGGCACTACCTTTATGGTACAAAGTGTACAGTCTTTACAGATCACAAGAGCCTACAACACATATTCAACCAGAAGGAGTTGAATATGAGACAGAGACGATGGGTTGAGTTGCTAAACGATTACGACTGCGAGATAAAGTACCATCCAGGGAAGGCGAATGTAGTCGCCGATGCCCTAAGTCGAAAGGAGAGGATCAAGCCCATAAGGGTTAGGGCTTTAGAAATGATTATCCGAACCGATCTTTCCTTGCGCATTCGTGCCGCGCAGAAAGAAGCTCTCAAGGAAGGAAACCTTGAAGAAGAATATCTCCGTGGGATGGAGAAACTGCTGGTACCAAACGAGGAAGGAACGTTATGTTTTGAGAAAAGGATTTGGGTTCCTTTGTTTGGAGGTTTAAGGAAGGTTATTTTCGATGAAGCTCACAAGTCGCGGTACTCTATCCACCCTAGAGTGGATAAGATGTACCAGGATCTCAAAGATTATTATTGGTGGCCTAGGATGAAAGGCGATGTTGCTGTTTATGTGAGCAAATGTTTAACGTGTGCTAAGGTTAAAGCCGAATACCAGAAGCCTTCAGGACTTCTGCAACAACCTGAGATTCCCAAGTGGAAATGGGAACAAATCTCAATGGATTTTATTACGAAGCTGCCAAGAACGCCGAGAGGCCATGACACTATTTGGGTAATAGTGGATCGATTAACGAAGTCAGCACACTTCTTACCTATCAGAGAGAAGGATAATACGAGCAAGTTGGCCGAAATTTACATGAGAGAGATCGTTACGCGCCATGGAGTACCTCTCTCAATCATCTCTGATAGAGACGGAAGGTTTGTGTCAAGGATATGGCAATCCTTCCAAGACGCCTTTGGCTCACAATTGAATCTGAGCACTGCGTTTCATCCGCAAACTGACGGTCAAAGCGAGCGGACGATACAGACTTTGGAAGACATGCTGAGAGCGTGTGTTATGGATTTGGGCGGTAGCTGGGATAAGCATTTGCCTTTGGTCGAATTTTCATACAACAACAGCTACCACACCAGTATTGGTGTCGCGCCATTTGAAGCCCTTTACGGACGCAAGTGCCGATCACCCTTATGTTGGGCTGACGCAGGTGATAGGCAGCTTGCTGGTCCCGAAATCGTCCAAGAGACGACAGACAAGATTGCGCAGATTCTTAAACGCATCGAAGCAGCTCGCCACAGACAGAAGGCCTATGCGGATCCAAACCGGAAACATGTGGAATTCCAAGTTGGAGAAATGGTGTTATTGAAAGTTTCACCCTGGAAGGGTGTGGCACGCTTCGGAAAGCGTGGGAAGTTAAATCCGTGCTACATTGGTCCTTTCAGAATTCTGGAAAGAATAGGACTAGTAGCATACAAGTTGGACCTACCTGCTGAACTCCATTCAGTCCACGATACATTTCATGTATCCAACCTGAAGAAAAGTCCAACTCAAGATAACATTGCCATTCCCATCGACGAGATTCATATTGACGACATGCTCCATTTCGTTGAAGAACCGGTGGAGGTTACGGATTGGAAAGTAAACAAGACCCGCCGGAGCAGTGTCAAGCTCGTCAAAGTTCGTTGGAATGCCAGACACGGTCCTGAGTACACCTGGGAGCGTGAGGACCGGATGAAAGAGAGATACCCCCACCTTTTTCCTAAGAACCCTACATCTACAAGCAGAACTTAAATTTCGGGACGAAATTTATTTAACGGGGGGAGAATGTGACAACCCTCACTAAACCAGGTATCCGTACGACTTAATTAATAATTAATAATTAATTATTGCTTAATTATTGTGCTTGCTTGAACTTGTGAATAAACTGCTACGTGAATACTGATACATGTACTTACTTGCATCATACTTTACTTACCGTCACTACATTATTTACATGCTGAACCTTAGTGACAAACATGATGCACAAAAGCACAGTAGCACAATAAACGGATAACCTATTTGACATGCTGATAAAGCCAGCATCAGGCAGACACTGCCCCTAAGGCCTGTATGAGCCAGAAATATTTTGCTACACTAGTGGTGAGTGTAGGGATACAAGGGTTGTTGAACTGCGTCTCTAGGAATAAGTTACAATGACTGGATGTGCCTAAAACGTACTCTAAGTACAAAATTCAGCACTTTACATAATAATTCAGCTTTTAGCTAACTAATAAAGTGCCAAAACATGAGAAAAATATTACTAGACACTTTCCAAAGTGTCAGAAATGAGTTGTGTCACAAAAAGGGGTATTAACGACACTTTAAAGCTTTGTTAAGCACTTTAATGGATTACTATCCAACCGAACAACCGGACTATACCCGGAACCTGAAAATATTGTTATTTTCATTATTTATCTTTTTCTGAGCTAGTTAGGGTCCCTGAATACCCTAACACCCATTGTAACGCGTGACACACAACTAACCGGGTTAAGCACTTAACTACCTTACTTAACCTAACTAATAACTAATGATTAGTTGAAATCCAACCAAACTACCCCCCCCCCTTGAAACCGTCCCCATCTAGGGGACATACTTGGTCCTTCATAATAATATTTTAATCTTGATGTTTAATATCCTAAAGACATATGATCCATTGGTTATTAATCTTACATTTGTCTATAAGTAATTAGAGATGGCACTTGAATATTCACATTCCATAAACATCACAAGAACTACTCTCTCTCTTGTTCTACAACTCTCGGCCGAACACCCCACCCCCCATACATCCATTTTCGGTTTTTGATCTTCACATTCCAATCATCTACAAGTGTTACGGGTCACATACGAGGAGTCTTGGAGCAAACGGAAGGCGAAGGACCTCTCTACTTTGCTTTTATCCACGCGTTTTTCGCATAGATTCTTCCCTAGCCTCGAGCTAGTGGTATGTTGCTTAAATCACCTTCTTGAACTAGTCTAATGTGGTTAAAACGATATATGACGGTTAAAACTCGATAACTTACAAGATGAAGCATAAAAGTCTACTTAAAACACTAAAATGGTGGTTAAAAGCACATAAGTTGTGTAAATGTTGTAGTATTTGATTTGTGTGATTATTTGGACCCGATCTATGTTGTGGTAGCTCGGATCATCATTTAACCCGGTTTAGTCATGATCTTGGATTATGACATAAAGCTTGTTTAAGTATAACAAGGGTTAGAAGATGAAACTCTACCACACAAGAATCATGAACTTGTGTAAAAGTGTTTTAGTTTGTACAATAGTGTTTAAAACTAGTATATCTACGTATCTACAAGCGGTATTTTCAAAGGACCACGTGTCAAGAGAAAACATACTTTAAAAGACGGATCTTACACTAACAAGAATGGTTTTTAGAACACACAAGTGTGTAAACACTTGTGTAACACCAGATTCGACAAAATAACTATTTTTGAAAAAGATGACGAGAAGTTGTAAAGACGAAACTTCCATAAAAACGAGGTTTTTACAAAATCGGATTGTTTTATATAAAGATCCACTAAAAGTAATGAGATTTACTTCACAGTTTGGATAAATCACAAGTTCATGAAATTTATGCGATTTATATACATATTTTGACTAGTTTGTGATTTGAACATTGTTTTGGTTGAATGAGAAAATTGTTGGTTGAGTTGTAAAAGAAAATGATACGCTTGAAAGCGTGGCCACCTCCAGTTACAGAGGAAACTCTGGCGAAATTTTTCCAAAAGCCTAACACTTAGAAATATTTTCACTATAAGTGTTAGAACTACATTTTGACTTGTTTTCAAAATATAAGTTTCGCCACGACTATATTTACAAAACATCGGAGGTGGGATTTTCACAAAATAAAACGTGATACATAAATATATTTAGTATATATTTTTCACAACATCACTTGTATAAGTGTTTATGATTATTTTGTGAACTACGTAAATATTATTTTTAGAGTAAAAATAATATTACTAAGTATTATTTTGGGAAAATCACATGTATTAAAGTATAATATTTTTGGGAAGAATATTTATATTTTGGAGTTAGGAAATAAAATATATTAAGTGAGACTTAATAGTGTAATCCGAATGTTACGAACACACATGTAATAAATCCCCCATCCTTGGGAAGGAGAATAACTACCAAGTATATACAGAACGTAAACACGAAATAGTTGCCTAACTATTTCCCAAAAACTTAAACCATAAAGCTAAGGCACGGCCATCCGTCTAATAGAGTTAGCACGTGTAGGTCGTCATACAGCTGATCGATTTGGATGCATACTTGGTAGAGACGCACCACTGTGAGTTCATGTCCCCCTTTTCTCTAACTGTTTTCAGTTTTCTTAACTACGGGGGTGAAATACATGTGACTTTGATTACAAGTACTATATACATGGTATGGTTAGCGTAAGGAGGTTTACTACTTAGATCATGTGAGTGGGTAGGAGCAATATGAGGCCATTAGTCCTCATAACGGGACCGAGGGACAGGAGCGGTAGATCTATCTGGGTGTAGCGAGCCCAGCCCCAGGCCAAACTAGAAACGGACCTCGGGGTGACTTTGTCCACATACTAATGCCGTGGCGAAATCTGCTAGGTTTGAGTCTCCCTATTTGCACTTCACATATATCAGTGGCTTTGCAAACCATTGGTGATCTCAATTCCCTTATTTGCTACATACCAAGACTATTTTCATACTCACAAAGGTTTACTTACTCACTTACACATGAACTCGCTCAACATTATTGTTGATTTTTCAACTTACATGTATTTCAGGAAATTAAAGATCTGGCGCGGTATGTTATGTTTTCCCGCTGCATATGGGTTCCGAGGTCATCCGGGTTTAGGAAATGTGACTTTTTCCTGGACGAGTCACAAATCTTAAACTGCGTTTATTTCATGTTGATGTTTATGTTTTTCAAGACAATGTTTTATGTTATGAGGTTGTAAGTCCCTAAGACAATGTTATGTTACTCTGGTTTTAAAACTTAATCGAATGGATGATCTTGCATGATTTTATTCCATATAGCTTGTTATGGTTAAGCTATGGTATTAAGAAGTCACACCAAATTAACCACGCTTCCGCAAAGCCAGGGTGTGGCACCAATAGCTCAAATTCCCCCATCTAACCTAATCCACATCTTGCAATCGTTCTCCAATGCTCGTAAACAACACAAATATAGAATAATGTTACACTTGGTCACTTGGTGACTTGGATACCTTCTAGACATGATAATCATATAACTACTCACATAGCAACTAAAGATGTAAAACTCATAACAAAAAACAACAACCTTAACTTTTCACATGAATCAATTTTTCACAAAACAACCGTAAAATTACAGAAACAATAGCTCAAATTTACACATCTAACCTAATCCACAGCTCGCAATCGTTCTCGTACACTCGTAAACAATACGAATCAACATCTAGTAAACGGAAACGAAAACAGAATCGAAATGAAAATAGAAATCGGAGTGAAGACTTACACGATGATAAGGTTGAGTTCTTGAGAACCGGTGAAATTACCTACACATGAATGAGTGACATTCGTCGGCTTGTGAGCTGTGACGACGTAATTATACGTACTCATCTTCTTCTTCGAAATGGAACCCTAGAAACCCTGTTCTTCTCGGTTCTTCGATTTCTGTTGGACACCGGCACCGCGAATGCTACTTTGTTTGATGAAGGGTACATATTTCAAGAGATAAAAGAGAAAGGGTTGTCTAAAAACACTTGCTGAAAACATAAATTCACCACAAATCAGAAAGAACAATCATTTTATTCACATATCTAAACGCAAGTAACTATGAACCGCCCTTGGTTATCATGATTCTCAAGAATTTTTAAATTAAATTGTTAGTATGCAAAAAAAAAAAAAAAAAACTATATCCAGCCAAAACGTTTAACACAAATCTTTAGGTGAAGCCGTAAGACAACGAAAAGTATCAGGACATAGGTGTTGCTTGAGATCTTTAGATGTTGTGTTGTGCTGACAACACATGTGTCACACATAACAATAATTAAAGAAAAGTTATGAAGAGAGGGAAAGATCGTTACCTTAATTGTGTCTCTAGAAAGGGTTTCCGTTTGGCGATGAAAGCGTTGTGATCGACGTTCGACGGAGACATCGTTGGCTACAGACAAAGGCGAAGATCCGTAGAGGACACGACGTTCGTGGGAGTCGTCTGCTCCGCCACTTTACCGTCGCAACCGTCTTGGTCATATTCCACCGACGCCGCTGGTTCACGGCAAAATCCGGTCATCTCTCTTCTCTGCTCTGTAGAAACCCTAGTCTGATGAATGATAAAGATCTGGAAGAAATAAGAGTAGGACTTCTTTGTTGAGGGGTATTATTGTCAAAAGAGTGTTCCACCGACATTTCCTTTTAAGATGTTATAAATTTATATTTATATTTATATTTGGATTTACATTTCTATTGGGTTTTAATTGTTGGATCTATTTTTCTAATTTGTTTAACTAGTTGAGTAGTTGGGTATGTTTTTAAATTGGTTTAAAATCCAATTTAGGTTTAATTGTTTAAACTAGTTTGGCTTTTTATTATTTGTGTTTAGTTTTAGTAAATGAGTTTAAATATACATATTTTTAATATATATATATATATATATATATAGAGAGAGAGAGAGAGAGAAACGGGATCAGGAGAAAACACTTAGAAGTGTGAAAACGGTGAGAACTAATCCTGGCCGAACACATGACGTGTGATATAACCAAGGCGGAGGGGTCTTTTTTGTCATTTTTATCTTCTTTTCCAATGCATTTCTCACAACACTGTTGTCATTTTTTGTGTGTAGGATTTTTTGGCGTGTAGTTAGAAACAATAACTACTTGGCGTTTTATTATTTTTTTTAGATGTGCTTCGATGAATTAATCGTTTTTGTGTTACAAAGTAAATATTTTGGCATTTATGGCGTTCCCAAATTCATTAAAATCAATTAATAATTCAAACATCTTAGCGTCCATGACGTTCCTAAATTCATTATATACCTTTAATAATTCAAACATTACAATTTTTTTGGCATTTTTGTAGATCTGACTGGTTGAATTAATCCCTTATATCTTATAAAGTTAAATATCTTGGCGTTCATGGCGTTCTTAAATTCATTATAATTCATTAATAATTCAAAACATTACAACTAAGACGAAATCAAACTAAACTAATAGTCTTTTGTTGATGGTATTACATCAGAGAAGTATCCATTGCTTTGGTCATCACTTTCTTCAGACCCATCATCAGCATCTTGTTCATTGTCGTATAACGCCATAACCTTGTTTCGTCTTTGTTGCATCCTATATTTAAATATCATCACAACTCTGGATGTTGCATCATTCGAAGGTGCTAAATCACAGGGTTGTTCAAGAAGGTGTAGTCTATCTGTGTTCAGCACTTCGTCACTTGTCAATGAATAATCCACCCTGTGTTGATAAGTCACTTTCACCATTCTTGATTGTTCATCCAAACTCCAACCGGTAACTGTTGGTAGATCAGTATCGTCAACATCATCATCATTATCATCTGTTGGAAATTTTCTCTTCAATCTTCTTATTACCGTTTGAGTCCTTTCACAATTGTCGGCCCTTGGAACCCTAAGGGCTAAAATATCCCTCTGAACGGCTTCATCCATACTAAGTATGGCCTTGATTGTCTTGACATTCACCCTTCTCCTGTCAGAGAACTTTAGGAGGAAACGTTTCTCGGACCTCTCAAACCTCTATGCAATAACCTGAGCCATTTTTTTAAAGTTGTATAGCGTTTTAGACAATGTGTGGCGTGTTTAGACAATCTGTGAAGTGCTAAGTATGTAATGTGAAATAATAGTATAACACATACATAGTCCATATGTACAAATAGTAACATGCTTATATGGCAAAATGACTAGTCATAGCGCACATATAAGTTAAAACGGCCTAGTAGTCAGAACTAGGGGTGTTCAAAATAACCGGTTAATTAACCGTAACCGGTTATTAACCGAAACCGTAACCGGTTAATAACCGATTTAGGAATAACCGGTTAGTGGTTATTTTTAACCGTAGGTTAGTAACCGGTTACAAGTTTTTAGTATAATAACCGGTTATTAACCGGTTTTTTTAAACCGGTTTTTTAACCGATAGACCGGTTAACCGAAAAAATAACCGAAAAATTCAAAAAAAAGGCAAAAAAAACCGGTTTTTAACCGAAAATAACCGGTTAATTAACCGGACCGGTTAAAGTAATTAACCGGACCAGTTAATAAAATAACCGGTTAAAGTAATAACCGGTTAAAGCATTAACCGGTTAAAGTCAAAAAGTCAAATTAACCGGTATAACCGGTTAACCGGTCCGGTTATTAAAATTAACCGGTTTGTGCACCTCTAGTCAGAACGTCTAAATAAGTTATTAGCCATGGTTTATACACACATATTATGATATATGACGACAATAGCTTAAACACTTATACAAGGGATACTGATAATGACACCAAATCGAATGTTAATGTGAATCTATTGTTACATGTGTTTTATACATTAAATTAAATCAAGATACCGTATGAGCGAGGCATTCTTTTAGAAATCTAGTGTTGTGCACATGTATTTTTTAAATGTTTTTTTTTGTTGGTAACTAGTTAATACCCCGTCCGCGTTGCGGGACGATGGCCGAATAATTCTTAACCAATTAAAAAAACACTACTATAGTTTTACTAGAAAAAAAAAAAAACTAAAATGAGGACAAGACTATAATTTTGAGCTCAGGGCAAAACTGTATTTTGTCAGGACTATGAGCGAGTGTTAGGCCCTTGACACAGAAAAAAAATTAAATCGAGTCAACCAATTAAAACAAAACACTTTTATAGTTTTGCTAAAAAAACTAAAACGATATCAATACTGTAATTTTGTACTGAGGGCAAAGTTGTATTTTTGACCGGGGTAAAATCGTAATTTGTCAAAAGCTAAAGTGATGGCAATACTGTAAATTTGGACCAGGGGCAAAATTGTAAATTTGCGCAGGGACAAATTCGTAATTTTGAACTTCAGGGTAAAATCGTAATTTAAATTTGAACTAAGGGCAAAATCATAATTTTAAGTTGGGGGGGGGGGGGGGGGAGGGAGGGGCAAAATTGTAATTTCAAACTGGAGATTAAATCGTAATTTTGAAACAAGTGCAAAATCGTAATTTTTAGATGGGGAAAAAAAGCAAAATTTTATTTTAAACTGAGGGCAAAAACGTAATTTTTAGCTGAGGACGAAACCGTAATTTTAAATCAGGGATAAAAGCGTAAATTTGTTGAACCAATAAGAGAGTGCCAGACAGCTGTCTAACCCTATTTCCCCAACTAGTAAATTGCTGCATGACACTATTCCCCTAACTATTAAATGTGTATATAGTAAATATAAGGGAATATGCCACATAATAGTAATAAAGTTTTAGGTGTGTTTCAATTAGGTCACTAATAAAATTTATTGTTCCAATTAGATCATTCTACTTTATTTTGGTGTTCTAATGCTAGATATTTTACCTGAATAGCAGGTCATAGTCCTACATAGCATTTATTTATGGTTAGTTGTTTATCTTTTTTTATGACTATAATTTAAATGTTTTTGGTGTAGGAGTAATTAGTACTTTCTTTCATTAAAAATTTACTGACATCTAACTATTTTTTACGATTTTATAAAAAATTTGATAACTTTTTAGAGATTTTGAAAAAAAAAATCACATTTTTTAATTTTTTTCGCATTTTTTTTAACTTTTCTACAATTTTTTTAAATATATTTCACATTTTTTTCTAACCCATTTGGCATTTATGTGTCATGTCAACAAATTTTTACATAAAAAAACCTAAATAAATGCCATTTAGGATGGATGACCTTCTATAAATAAATAAATAGCATTCATCTTAATTTGAATATTTCATCAATCCGCCCACAATTTTTAGAAGTATAAGAGTAGCTACAATAAATGAGCTCATTAACTGATTTTCTTATTATTATTTATCAATCAAGAGTGGAGTGCAAGTTATGACAACTTGGTCTGAAAGAAATGTCAAATGTTTTAAAGTCAAAGATTATTAGAAAATCGCTTTCTAAAACATGGTATTATTGCGCATGGTTATGATGTACACAATATATACATGTTTGTACATAGTCTTGTGGCCATTCAATGAAGTACAAACATAGTGGATCATCGTAAACTTACTATGGCTTGATCACCGTAATCAGGCTTAGGCCAAAAAAAGGTTTCCCATTAGTAGTATAAACCTATGGTATTCCATTGTAAGCCTACAATGGGGGTAGGACACTCCCATGAACGATAGAATATAATTATGTGCTATTGTGATAAAGGACACAATTATATGTACAATATGCCTTTAGGGTATATAGTCGTGTGCTCTACATCACCGATAAATTTCAACTTTTCCTATTGAAACTTGAAATGCATTTATAAATCAAGCTATTCTTAACCTTATACGATTTTTACAATTCGCTATTTAAAATCATTTTGTATCAACCAAATAAGAAGGTCATTTCATGAAACGATTAGAAATATAATCTTAATAAAACAAACTAGAGAAATAATTAGAGTCTCTATATAAAAATTATTTTTCTCGAGTGGATTTGATTCTTGCTTATTAGAGTCTCTATATAAAAGTTATTTTTCTCTAGTAGATTTGATTCTTCCTTAAGAATTTGTCTTTTCTTGGATCCGAACTTGATGAACTTAAAAACATTAAATAATAAACATTACGTGGAAGAGACAATTTGACCTCTTTGGATTCTATCATATTAGATTCAACTATTATAGCAATAATTTTATATATATATAAAAAAAACTAACATGTCATATAATCTGACTGATCAATTATTAAGTTTATTTAAAACAATAATTATGTATGATATGATTACATGAACTAAAAACAATTAAATGTTGATTGATCCATCAATTATTGAACCGTGATGTTCATGTCCTCATCCATTTAGATGTACCTGAAGAAACACATGGGTAAGCTCCGGCTAGGACTTCAACTCTTTGGCGATCCGAACAGCTGACTGCAAAACCAAAACACCGTTAGGACTCGTTACAGGAATGAGATTATTCCTGTAACCATCCTCCGGCGTGAGAATAAGTCTCGGTTTGGGAGAAAGAAAGTATGAGTAGAGAGAGAGTAAACGAGAACAAGATGATTCGTACCTTTGATGTTTACCTCTATTTATAATTTACCATTAGGGTTTCCCCTAACTTAGGATGGGCTCGGATAAGTTAGGGATTTGCATGATCTTCCCAAAAGTTTGGGGATTTGGTTACGTGGTTTATCCATGCAGAATAGAACATTCTAGAATAAACATGTGTAATTAAATATTTATAATAAAATAATAGGTGATGATCGGGTCGGGTTAGCCGATCCGAGTCATACCTCGTCATGTCCCCCCCAGTCCGAAGTTATGAAATGAAATTCATGAAATTGGACTAAAAAGGAAAAAGTCAAAATTCCCCATTTGAGTGTAAGTTTCTTGAGTGGGGTACCGTTACGTTTTTTGAAAAATGGCGGCGATGGAAAAGGATGTGCTAGTTAAGTCATCATTAGGATGACAGTTGTACCTCCCCTGTCTTGACACGCGTTCCCATCCATTTACCTTTTTGAATTCGAAAGGTTGCAATTCCTTATAAATAGGTTTCCCGTTTAGGGTTTGGGATTTCATTTCCATCTTTGTTCACAACCACTTTCTTCTTCAACTTCCTGATTTCGAAAATGGCCTCCAAAACTGGCGAGTCTTCTTCCTCTGCCCAAGCAGGTTCTGATGCTCTATATGTCAAATGGGGGCTTGTATCTTTCAACAACCTTGTTCAAGAGTGAGGTATTAGGGCATAGTGGAATCCGGTGCTGCCGTCAAAGACAGACCCGACATTTCCGTTGAAAAAGGGTAAAATCACTCTGTTTAGTATTTTTTCAAATTCTGCAACTTCCGATTGCCAATCACCAAGTTTTGTAAGTCTGTTCTTGACCATTATCCCATTCACATCTCCCAACTGCATCCGTTAGGGTTGGTCAAATTTCGACAATTTGAATTTGCTTGTACAGCCCTGGGTCATATCCCTGAACTTACCGTTTTTAGGGCTTTTTTCGTTCTCGTTTGGAAATCTCCCTTTTTCACCTTTGGTAGGCGGGACATCGATGTGGCCTGCTTGAGGGACATCCTTGCCATTTCCAGGGATAAGGACTGGAAGAAGAAGTTCTTCTATATTGACGTCGGTGTTATCCCTGGAGAAATGCAGTGGAGGGAGATGGGACCCAAGGACAAGGTTAAAGACGACGGTCCCCCAAAAGATGCATATACTGCAAACGCTCTGTTTAAGAGATTGTGTCAATGTCCCTCCGAGTGCACAGTGATCCCGGAGGGAGCCTTGGTGATGGCGGGAATGAGCCTGCTATGGCGTGATATCAGGTTGTATCCTTCCTTCCAAAGGGATGATGAAGGTATGTGGCCCTTTGCCTTGAATTTACTCTGCTGATTGTATTTCCATTAACGTGTGTAAATGTCACAGGTAAGTGGAGTTTGTTTAAATTTGTTGATCCTCCGTGGAATGCTGCTTTGAGGGCCGCGGACCGCATGATTGGGGAACAAGAACCTGATGTACTAAAGATCCATCTTGAGCAGTTTTTGCTGCCTTCTGTGCCGGCGGATCCGTCTGTTTATATTTCCCAGCCTCCCCCAGCGGGGGAAGTGGTGTTTCTGCTGCAGAGGCGAAAAAACCAATCCAGGTGAAGGTCACCGGGAGGAAGTACATGGCCGGGGGGCCGCTACTTCCGCTGTTGCGGTTGGCGTTTCTGTGCCCGATGGGGGTGTCGCTGTTACATCCGTTGCTGCTGAGTTGGTGAGTCCAACTCGCGCGTTGAAAAAACGCAAAGTTATTCCTCCCCTGACTGCTTTTCAAGCTATCCAAACCGCCTATGCCTTGCCCACTGGTGAGTAACTTTATTTGTGGGTGTAAGTATGGACTTTGTATGCTATGTTGCTGAACATCTGATTTGACACAGGTTCTACTGCTGAGGTTCAAGTTGAGGGTGTGTCCTCTGCCCCCTTGACGTCTGTGGATGTTATGTTTTCCGCTACTAGCGGACCCAACCTTTCAGAGCTTATATCACAGGCGAGTGCTGCCGCTATTAGCTCCTCAATGCCGCCTCCTGTGTTCACAACTGCTGTAACCGTGACAACCAGTCCAGTTTCTACACCGCTATCTTCAAATGTTATCCCCACGTCCTTATTTAACTCTTCCATTGGTGTTTTTTCTATATCTGAAAAGGAGATGCCTACAGCGTCCGCTGCTCGCGAGGCAACCAGTGCCAGAGATACCGCCGTGAGCGATGCTGGGGGATCTAGCAGCGGAATTGTTGATGATGGGGCCCGTTTGGGCGATGATCTTTATCTGCCCACTATTAATTGGGATCCCAATGTGCAGGATAAGCGCTATCAGCCCAAGTGGAAGATAGCGGAATCGTCGAGATTGATCTTTCCTCTAGTGGTACATCACTGGGTTGAGCGGGCATACCCCCCGGCTGAGTCAGCCTATGTTGAGGGGTTAAACAATGAGAATTTGATGAATGCCATGATGGTAGATTTTGTTAGTCAGCCCCGGAGGCTAGCAGAAATCCGACGCCGGTGGATGCACGATAACAATGAGCTCCACCAGGCACGGGTTGCTATTCAGGAGCTGAAGGATGAAAAGTACCGTTTAGAAAGTCAAGTCCAAGTTGCTGGTCTGAGGGAGAGCAAGTTTGTTTCTGAGAAAAACAAGGCAGAGGATGATTTAAAGCGTGTGATGGCCCATCTTGCTGAAGAGAGAATACTGTGGGCCCGTGATATAGCTGAGAAGGATCGAGTCCTTGCTCATGCTAAAACCGTCCAAGAAGAATTGGAACGCAAGGCTGTTACCGAGGCTCAAAAGGTGAGATCTGAGCTGTCTGCTAAAATGGAAAAGTTCCATATTGACACTGATTTTGTGTCTCAGGTGCAGGAGCGGTACCAAGCTTTAACTGTGGAGTTAGAGACGTCCAATGCCAAGGCTCAAGCCAAGCAGGTTGAATTGGAGGAGTGGGAGGCACAGTTTAGGGAGCTTCAGCAACAGTGCGACTCCCTTGTCTCCGAGAAGAACAAACTTGTTGAGTCTTCCGCCACCCATCAGGCACGCCTTAAAGAGGTAGAAAGTGCATTGGAACAGTCAAACGCTGAGGTGGATAGCTTGACCAGCCAACTGGCTGGATTATAAGGTGACAGGAATTGGTTGATAACCAATGGCCTGGTTGGGGCATTTGAGTACCTACGCCAATCAGAGTCTTTTACGACTTTGTTGGACCGCCTTTCTGCGGCTGCTTATCAATCGGGTCACCATGATGGCGTTTACCATGGTTACTTTGAATGTCAACTGTCATATAAGATTACTTCTGCGTTTCACGCAAAAAGAGGCAAACTGTAGGGAGATATGGCAGATGCTCTTGAGGCGGCTTGTAATGATCCGCTGCCCGCGTATGCGAATCTGATGGACAAAGTGACCGAAGACGGCGTGGACTCCTTACGCCTAATGTTGGACCCAGATGAGGAGTCTGAAGAGGAATGAGTGTCTTACTTTGTTGGTTTGTACACTATTCCTTAGATATTTTGTGTAAACACTGTTTTGTTTGGGCTATGTGCAAATACTTGATTTTCTGTCAGACATTTAATGCTATTATCATGATGAATGACGCCGCCGTTTGCCTAAGTGTGGCGATTTGACGTGTAATGATGACTTTTTATTAATTTTGCTATCGTCATCACTGTCAGGCCCCTTAGACTTGTATAAATTAAGTCATATTTTTTTTTCCAAATTTGGTAATTGGAAAAATGGGGCGAAAGTGCCATAAACAGAAAATTTCTCATGTTCTCCGTCGTTTGGATGCAGCTGATGCTCTGGTTCATCTTCAAGTTCCGGTGACAAAAGAGATGATTAGAGGTAGGGAGGTAAACTCCGGTGATACTGTGCCCAGGGTAAGCTGGTCGTGCAAAAGTATTGAAGATGAGGGCCATTTGAAAGCTGATACGGGTGTGATTTCTCTATCAGCTGACACCCTGTTGCAAGCTTTTCCCTCCGATCATGTTCAACGCTGTCAGATGGTGTACGAACGACGCCGTAATGGCCGTCGATGTGCAGGCCTGGTTGTTGATCAGAGTGTTTTGGCTTTTCCGGTAGATGAAGTGGATGTCGACGACCTGATCGTCGATCCTCATCCTCTGGAATATTACGGTGAAGCATTGTACACCCCTGCAGAGGTGAGGGCAATGCTTTCCGATAATTAGATATTTAGAACATGTTCGTTTTTTGGTTCCCGTATGTTGGTGTTTAGCAACAGGGACAAGTACTTGGTTTTTGTAAGATAGTTATATGTATTTATTACCAAAATACCTATCTTTTTGTAGTGGTTAATGTATCTATTACCAAGATACCCACTCTTAGCACTGTATAGTTTTAATCCTCTGACTTATATATGAAAAATATTTCGCGTCAAGGATGCTTTTTTACCGTTATTTGCAGTTTAAATGCGATGGTAATTTTTTGTACCGTAAAGTGCATGTAAGTAATGAGGGAGGATAAAAAAGAAAGAAGTTTTATTAACTCAATACTTAAAGAAAAAAGAGACATCGTTAAAGATGAATTACACTTGTTCGTAAAAGAAAAAATAACCAAACCCGTCGTTAGGGGCGGGGATTTACATGTAACATTTTTTCAATTGAGCAGCGTTCCAGCTACGTGGAACCGCAGTGCCATCTAGCCTGGATAGGCGGTAAGCCCCTTTGCCTAAGTCTTATTAGATGATATAGGAACCTTCCCAGTTTTCCTGAGGGCTCTGCTCTCCTGGCCTCATTGTCGCGCATGGCGTACTCGCCTTCCTTGAAAGTATGCTGAGCCACGCGCTGGTTGTAGTACTTTTCTAAAGTTTTCTTGTACTTTGCCTCGCACTGTTCTTCCAGTAGATCTAGGCCTTCCCTTAGGGGCCTGTCATTATCATCATTAGTGGTAAGGCACCTTAACGACAGTAATCCAACCTCCGCGGGTATCATCGCTTCCGCACCATAGGTTAGGCTGAAGGGGGTTTCATTGTTGCTTGTCTTAGGCATGGTTCGATGTGCCCAGAGGACATTTGGAAATTCTTCCACCCAAGAGCTTCCTTCATAGCCTAACCTTCTTTTGATTCCATCAAGCAAGCTCCTATTTGCCCGCTCCACTTGGCCGTTTCCTTGGGAATGTGCAACCGATGTAAAGATTTGTTGAATCTGTAGCTCTGCACACCAATCTTGTAAGATTCTGTCTGTAAATTGTGTTCCGTTGTCGCTCACCAGGTATAGCGGCAATCCAAATCGGCACACTATGTGTTCCCGTAGGAATTTTTTGGAGTTTTCAGCAGTTATTTTAGCCAAGGGCTTTGCTTCAACCCACTTGGTGAAATAATCAATCGCCACAATTAGGTACTTTAGCTTCCAGGGGGCCAGCGGGAATGGCCCCACGATATCGACCGCCCACTGTTGGATCGATCGGTGACCCTAAACAGTCAATCTGAGTAGTTCATCATCATTTGCAAAGGCGGAATCAATGTAAATGACGTCAAACAACTTGTTTCCTTTTAATCTTTATCTATTAATGATTTCCTGAGCTTTTACAGTTCTGATTACAATTCGGCAGCACCCCAGCTCTCAAACACACACTAGTAATTCCGTTTCAAATGACAAAGCACAACCCCTATTTATAGACCTTGCAATTTCGTTTGAAGATGACACAGGTCATGTTCAAATGAAATTAGTGACTTCGTTTGAACATGTCCTTTGACACTCCTCAAAAGAAATTACCTCTTCTAACGTGTACAAACCCTAATTCAATCCCTGTTGTGCATTCGTTTATCCTATCTAGACATAATACTCGATTAAGACGAAGTTAACAGACAGTAGATGCACCAACAAACTCCCCCTTGGATGTTGACGAAGTCTTCGGCGTCGAGTCTTTAGTCTTAGTCTTTCTCCAAATTGTCTTGACATTGTAAAAGCTTCCTTCAATCTTTAATCTTCAATCTCCCCTTGGAATGTTGATCCAGAATTCTGACTCCCCCTTTCGCAGACTCCCCCTCTCGATAATCTAGGGCTCGAATTCTGATTCAAACTTTGACATTTTCGTTGCCATGGAGATTCCTGTTTCCTGCACAATCTCTACCTAAATATAAGATATATGACAATAACAGTTTCAATTCAAACTTATCTTTCACTCTCAGTTAATAATCTTGTCAGAATTAGAAATCCACTTAAGTATTCAGGTCCAATTTAATGACCCTGATTACTCAAATTATCTACCAAGTCCAACTTAATGACCTTGGATGACCTGAGACAATTCACACTGACATTTTGTTCAAACATTTTCTGAAAATTTACAAGTTTCAAATTAATGAACTTGCTTTAACTTTCCAACTTTCACAAACTTATCATATTAAGCTCACGACTCATCTTCCAGTCTAGAAACTTCCTGCATCTGCTTCAATTCAAATATGAAGATCAGCTTTCCACTTTGGTTTGTCAAAAAATAAAGCAGAAATGTAAAATCTTTTTGGATTTTTAATAAAGTTTCTAAACTAGAAAATGAATTACAGAAATAAAATGCAGTAAAAGTAAACTATTTACAAACATATTTTTGATGAGCGTGTTAGGGAATCATATAAGCTATTCGACAAGTCACAAGTACCGTTAAGCTTTAATTTCATACTCAGAATTAAACAATTCACTTAGATTGTCGATATACTGATCCACTTAAATTTTCACACAATTTTCAATCTGTCCAGGATACGGATTTAGTGTTTTAGAGACTTAAACTTATACATGTGTCCCACCTCTTGAATATACTCCCGTATCCAAATCCCAATATTCAGTCTTACAGGTGAGTATACCACAGATGATATTTGTAAGGGGTTAAATTGCGAAGAACCGTGAGAGCTCAGGTCAGAACTTCCATTCAGCAGAGAGATAACGGCTTCGACTTTGGTGTGTCCCTTTTAGAGGATCTTTTTTACAACAGCCATGATTAGCATTTTTCAATGTTTTATCATTTTTTAGCTGAGGGCGGTGCTATGTTTCAAGCAATGCAGAAAGTATTATACGGGGACTAGGCCATTGCTTCCGCAAAATCAGAAGTCCCGGAATAATACCCCAGATATCACTGAGTATAAAGACCTAGTATCTCAGAAAGAGGGATCTTTCAAACAAGATTTCAGGGGTTACCTATATATCCAAGTAGTGTTCCCCACGAAATAAGCAAGTAAGGATTTTAGGTTTATATCCCGAACAAACCTACTAAATGTGTAAAAACCTATCGGCACATCATCAGCGAGACTGTTTAACGCATTTAAACTTTCCATTTCTTTAGCATACCGTAACTGTCAAGCCAATGTACTATCATTTTCCCTTTTTACACAAGCTCTTTTTCAGATTTTCTAATGTTTTTGGATTTTGAAAATATCTCATGTTTTTGTATTTTTGAAATTTTTTACTGTTTTTGTATTTTCTGAAAATATTACCCTATACTCTCCCCCTAAATACCAAAACAAGTAAAAAATCAACAAACCATTGCAGATTTCTTCTCAACATCATCATCTACAATAGTACCTTCATCAACGCCAAGAATCTCCTCCAACACCGATAAAAGCTTCATACCATTCAATTTTAGCAAATATTGAAATCGAGTTTTATCAAATGCTTTGGTATGTAAATCAGCTTTTTGTTCATCAGTGTGGATTTTCTCAATTCGTATCAACTTCTTCTCGAAACAATCTCGAATGAAGTGATGACGAATTTCAATGTGTTTCGTTTTAGCGTAATGAACAGGATTTTTAGTAATGTTAATCGCTGCCTCATTATCAACAAAGATAGGGGTGTTTAAAAATTGCAAACCGTAGTCGTGCATCTGTTACTGGATCCACAAGATCTGAGAGCAGCAACTGCTAGCAGATACATACTCCGCTTCACATGTAGATAAAGCCACAGAGGTCTGCTTTTTGCATTGCCAGGTAACCAATCTTGGTCCGAAAAACTGGCACCCCGCTGTTGTTGATTTAGTGTTAACTTTGCAGCTTCCGAAATCTGAATCGAAATAACCTTCGAGTATGAATTCGCCATCTT
This sequence comes from Helianthus tuberosus, assembly GCA_030545235.1. NCBI lineage: Eukaryota > Viridiplantae > Streptophyta > Magnoliopsida > Asterales > Asteraceae > Helianthus > Helianthus tuberosus. The sequence continues at coordinate 130,767,352 of CM060387.1, read as the reverse complement.
TTGGATACCACAACCCCAACGATGGAGTTCCTTTAAGGTAGCGTAATATCCTTTTCATAATAACCATGTGTGACGCTCTCGGGTTAGATTGAAATCTTGTTGCGAGGCAGGTTGGGTACATGATATCGGGTCTTGAAGCTATCAAATACATCAGCGATCCGATCATGGAACGATACATCGTTTCATCTACCTTCTCTCCGGTGAGATCAAGATTTATCCCATGGTTCGTCGCTAATGGGGTGGAAGCTGGAGTAGAACCTGACATCCCAAATTTCTCCAAGATATCATGAACGTACTTCGTTTGATGTATGAAAATTCCATTAGGCAGTTGATCAACCTGTAGACCCAAGAAGAATTTCATCTCACCCATCGATGACATTTCGAATTTCTACTTCATAACTTGTTCAAAATCTTTGCACAAATTTTCATTTGTAGACCCAAATATGATGTCGTCAACGTATATTTGAACTATCAAAAGATGTCCGTCGACCTCTTTGGTGAAGAGAGTGGCATCCACTTTTCCACGAATGAAGCTGTTGGCTAGCAGGTGTTGAGACAATGTCTCGTACCAAGCTCTCGGGGCCTGGTGTAAACCATACAGCGCTTTGTCTAGCAAATAGACCTTGTCTTTGTGGATTGGATCGGTGAAGCCCGGTGGCTGTCCGACATATACCTCCTCTTTTACCTTCCCGTAGAGAAACACCGATTTAACATCTAACTGATAAACTTTGAAATTTTTCCAAGATGCAAATGCTAGGAAGATTCTGATCGCTTTAAGTCTAGCAACCGGAGCATATACTTCAGTGAAATCTATACCCTCTTGCTGACTGAATCCCTGGACTACGAGTCGAGCTTTGTTACGAACAACAACCCCTTTATCATCTCTCTTGCACTTGAACACCCACTTGGTGTTTATCTTCCTTTGACCATCAGGCAAGTCTACTAACTTCCACACTCCTAACTTCTCAAACTGACTCAACTCTTCTTGCATAGCATTGACCCAAGAATCTTCAGTTAGCGCCTCTTTATATGTACGCGGTTCGATCTGCGAAATAAAACAACTAAGTGAAAACTCAGTTTGTAAAGGTGCTACTGTAGAATAAAAACAAGTAAGGCCTTGGTCAATTTGACGTCTAGTGCGAACGCCTGATTGCAATTCTCCAATGATCAACTCCTCTGGATGGTATGAAAGAGTTCTTGGCATCACCTCGCCTGAAACATCTACCTCGCCTTCCAGATTAGTAATATTTTGATTTGCACCTTCTTCATTTACTGGGTTTGTTTGACTTGAAATCTGAATTTGCTCCCCCTCAGAATCTGAATCACCACGATCAAATACTGGCATGTTCTCAGATTCTTGATTATTATTCTGTGCCGTCTGATTTGTCACACCCCGACCACGTAGAACAACCAAACGTGGCGGAAACGTCGGGGAGTGTTGTAACAGAATTAATTGTTTCACAACCATGGAAATTATAGTTTCGTTTTATTAATCAAATAAGAGAGTTACATTGTCTTTAAACAAGAAATAAAGAGTACATAACAAAAATTAACTAGTTCTTGTCTCGTTTTAAGTCACTAAGGCACAAGTCCGCCTAAGTATGTCTTGATAAGTCCTATGCATCATCTCCTGAAAACACATGTGAAAATAGGTACGTCAGCATAAAAATGTCTGTGAGATACATAGGTTTTGTGAAAACAGAATTCATGACTTATGTTTAAGAAAATGTTTAGTCATGAACCTTGTAATTTGCTTTGTTTTATAAATCATTTGAAAAACAATAAGATCAGATGATATGTATAAATAAGAGAATAATGTATGGTTAAATGAATAACCATGTAAAATGAGTTTGTATAAGATGAGTTGTTTGTAAATCAATGTCTTGTGAAAAGTATGTTATTTGTATAAAATGTTATATGTCTCAAATTGAAATGATTCAAATAACGCTACGATATGTAATACCATACAAGCACTTATATATAGGAAGTACCAGCGGCATATCCACCATACTTGTATCATATTACACACGCCTCGTTACTTAATCACTTAATCAAACCAAACTACCAAAGTAAAATGTTCATGTTTAATGTAAATCATGTAATGTGTATCCAAAATGTAAGCATGTGATGAATAACAAATGTACTAAGTATGCAACAAAGAACATACATAGCATAAAGTGTAATGTATAACAATGTACTAAGTATGCAACAAAGAACATACATAGCATAAGTGTAATGTAAAACAATGTACTAAGTATGCACACAATGGACATACATAGCATGAAATGTAATGTAGGACGATGTACTAAGTACGCACACAATGGGCATACATAGCATGAAATGTAATGTAGGACGATGTACTAAGTACGCACTCAATGGGCATACATAGCATGTAATGTAAAACGATGTACTAAGTACGCACACAATGGGCATACATAGCATGAAATGTAATGAAATCATGTACTATAATGTACTAACGAACATAGCAGGTATATGATGTGAAAACATGGAAAAGCATGAAAGTAACAAGTAGGCACATGTGTTCCACCCCAAAACAGTTTGAAAACAGTAAAAGAGGGGTCTATGTACTCACTTGAGATTGCCCAGAAGTCCTAAGATAACCACCAAGCAATGCTAGAGATCTCGGAATATCAAACGACACCTAATATAGGTAACTACATTAATAAACCGGACCTAAATCGGAAGATCCGATAGAATGAGGGCTCGTAAACCAAATGAGTATGGGAACTCATGTAGTATGGTTTAACAAAGCCTACATACTAAATGAAACCTAACCTAAGTGCTTACGACCCATTACGACCCGTTTAGGTAGCTTATGCTACTTTAATGCGTCGCTCGCGTGAAACGCGTTTGGAATGCCTAACTAGTCCTATGATAAGTAAAATATGCCTTAACATGTCTAATATTGTTACCAAATCAGTTTAGATACCAAAAGTTATGTTACATATGCTTAAAATGAATTTTGGCGTCAAAAGGGCATTTTGGTAATTTACCTAAGGCATATATACTACCTATCATACAACTACTTAAACGAAGCGACCATAAGGTATAACTTCGGAAGGTTATTCCCTATATACTATGGTCACCTAAAGTGTTTGGTCGGATCCTAAAGATCGACCAAATGGGTCGGGTTCGAAAGTATAAGCGATTGTTTAGATCGCTTACCTTACGACCCTATATAAGCACTAAACTAAAAGTGACGAGCTAAGCATGCTAAAACATGCTTAACTAAGTTTAGAAAACAGGTTTGGTATCAAAACAAACGGTTTTGATACCCATAAGTAGTTTGGTTACAAAATACGCAAGAATACGTATTCTGACTGAAACTACGGCTCGTCACTGAGCCTAGATAACGTGGTAATCAGTAGGTATAGTCACTAGGGACCATAACCATCGTGATCACGCTCACGTTATGAAGTTCGAACGAACTTCGCATCGACCATAAACTGGTCAATGCAGAAAGTCAAACAAAGTTTGACTTTCGGACTCGAAAAGCAATAAAAGAACGAAGGAACACTTACGAAGGGTCCCCGAATGCTAATCTAGATCAAAATAGCTCAGGTATGAAACAAAGGTTTCAACTTAGAGCACAATTGATCAGATTCTAGTGAGAAAAGAAGTTGGGGTATGTGGGTATTTATAGTATTTCCCAAACCGTTAAGATCGTTTCTTGAATAACGTGATTTAATCTTGTGCGTACATTTGTCAAAATGTTGTGGTAACTAAAAAATGGTCCCTCATGAGCTGAAAGGGCAAGTTAGAATGTGTGGTTGTGAGTTAATCAGCTGAAATCTGCTGATTAGATGATCTTATCTGATCTGGGAGGCTGACGCGGCCCGCGTCAGGATGCACATAAAACTCAGGCGGGCCGCCTGGAGCTTCTGATCAGAAAACAAGTTTCCAAAATGACAGTTTTGGTCCCTGTTGGTGTTTAAGATCATTTCTGACACTTCTAAGGCTCGTAAAGCCAACTTTAAGGCCCTAAAATGATGCCTAAACATTGTGGACATGAAACATGCTCAAAAATATCTCGGATGTCGGTTCGTTTGGTCGTACGATCGCGATGTTCGCTTAATTACGACGGAATGCGCATAAGCGCGAAAAACGATCCAAATGACGCAACGAATGGATTTTTCTTATGCCAAACACTAAAATAAAATATTTTAGTGCTTACATAAATTTTTGGATGTCCAGATGTATTCAGAACGTAAGTTATGCGCGAAAATGCAAACTTGTGCACTTTTTGACGCTTTTAGTCCCTGAAAGACCCAAAAGTTTATTTTAGCACACCGAACCCCTCCAAGCCTATTTCTAAGCTATGTGAAGGATATTTAGGGTATGTTTAACTTATGGTCATGTTCCGGAATGTCTGTTACAGTTCAAATTGACATACTTTCGCAGTTTGTCAACTTTAGTCTCTGTAAGCGATTTAACTTGTTTTTGCCATACCAAAGACTTCAAAACTTATTTCTAAGTGATGTAAAGGTTATTTAAGGTATGTAAAGCCTATTTCACTATTCCGGAGTGTTTGTTGCATTAAACTGGTTATATCTATGCATCAGTGCGCGTATAACCTTCCAGAAAGCGATTTAGAGCTTGAAATCGAACAAGAATTGATATGTGCAAAAGATACACATATTTATACAAATCCCAAGTATGAAATACAATATTTCATTGGCTCGGAATTTGTTTGATGGTCACAGTGACCCAGGTGTCACAGTCTCCCCTACTTTAGGAAATTTCGTCCCGAAATTTATTCGCAGGAGTCTATTTGTGACTTTGTGTCAAATAACCACCAGAGATATGTAAGGCATAATCCTGTCATTTCCTTAATGGACATCCTTCAGAACGAAAAATGAACAGACGGAGTCATTTTCCTCAACGAGTATTCTTCAGAAGCGGAAATGAAGGAATAAACAAACGGGGATTCATTTCCTCAACGGACAATCTTCAGAAACGTAAAATGAACTTACGGAGTCATTTTCAACGGGTGCTTCATCAGAAATGGAAATGAAAAGGAGAAACAAACGGATATTCATTTCCTCAACGGACAATCTTCAGAAACGAAAAATGAACTGATGGAGTCATTTTCAACGGGTGCTTCCTCAGAAATGGAAATGAAAATGATAGACAAACGGATATTCATTTCCTCAACGGACAATCTTCAGAAGCGAAAATGAACAAACAGAGTCATTTTCAACGGGTGCTTCATCAGAAATGGAAATGAAAAGGATAGACAAACGGATATTCATTTCCTCAACGGACGATCTTCAGAAACGAAAATGAACAAACGGAGTCATTTTCAACGGTTGCTTCCTTAGAAACGGAAATGAAAATGATAGACAAACGGATATTCATTTCATCAACGGACAATCTTCAGAAACGAAAATGAACAAACGGAGTCATTTTCAACGGGTGCTTCCTCAGAAACAGAAATGAATAGAGTTAACTTCTAGGCACATGACAAAGCTCGCTGTGGTTTCTGTGCACTAAATTCCATAATTATGTATGCATCCATAATTACGTAATTCCTTGCGTAGTCCACACAGTTTGTCTTGTAATGTTTAGGGGAGGAAAATCAAACCTGTGAGGAGTGTGACTAGACTACCATAGGGTCCTTTTAATTAGATCGACAAATGTTCCTTTTAATTAGGCCACCAAGGAGTCCTTTCAGATATATCATCACATGATGTTCCTAACCAGATTTTTGGATCAATCTGTTTAACTAGACCACTCAAGGGGTCTAATTATGGAGTAGTACTTTATAATCCAAGGGACTTAACTACAACGTAGTAGTCCATTAAGGATTTTATGTAGTACCTTTGGGTATCCTACTACGAATCCCTCATATGAAGATACGAAAGGTTCTACGAGGATTTGGATAACAAAACTTGGATTACACAAAAACACATAAAGGAACACATAAAGGAACACATAAGCACATAATCACATAGTTGTTTAACTTGGTTATTAATTTGTTATTAATTTGTTATCGATTGAGAATGGATATGGAAACCAGTCGATGGACTTCAATGTCCTCTGGGATCTATCTGAAAAGATAGGAAGATCTCCCAAAAATTCGATTTTGTTTTCAAAGAAACATAATATTCGAATTAAGGAACACGACAATTTTAGGATTTACGGAAATGTCCTTAAGTACCCTTATTAAGGATTTATAGTGGTACTTTGGGTATTCGTCTCATGTTGTAACTTGCGCCTTGTACTTCGTTTCCTTAGAACAAATGGGTACTTAGGAATTTCGTGGAAACGTAAGAGATCATAAGATGGAAAAATTTTGGGGGTAGTTTGCTTTACAAGGAATACGATTCCTTGATTGTCGGTATTGTAAGAGATGTGTTGTTTATACATACAACCACATAAATACATTGCAATGTAAATAAAAGATTTATTTATAAACAATGATAACAACTGTTTCATGGACCATGACAACAAAAGAAAATAATACATAAGACGTGATTTTTTTTCTAAACGATGTTGTCGGTCAGATGCTCATCCCTGTGCTGGATTTTCATTAGCAAGCTTTGGGCAATTTCTTCGGAAATGACCCATCTCGCCACAGTTGAAGCAAGAACCTGGTAGAAAACGACCTTGAGCAGGGTTGTTGCCAGCTTGGTTTGGTGCAGCTGCAGCTGGGCAGACTCTTGCTGTATGGCCTATAAGTCCACAACTTTGGCATTTGCGGCACTTTACATTGGCATGATGATGGAGGCTACATTGGTTGCACAAAGGTGCAGTTTCATTGTATGGCTTCCTAGCAGGGGGTTGAGTTGGTTGGTTGGGGACGACTTGATCATTATGAGTAACCATGGCGAAGTTCTGAGAAGCCTTTCGCTTCTTTGACTTCTTAGGGGATCCAGTCTGTTCATCCATGGTCTTTGATTCCTCGATTGGGTTCGATTCCTCGACCGGTTTCTTGTCACCCTTTCGGAAAAGCTTACGTTTCTTGATCTGAGATTCAGTCAAGGTTGCAGCTAGCTCAATGGTCTGCCTAACTGTAGCAGGGTTGCTACCAGTCACAATGTCTTGTATTGAGTCAGGGAGGCCATCAATGTACTTTTTGATTGCCTTATCCAACGGCGTGACCATGTTTGGGCATAACAGGCTTAACTTCTCATAACGGTCCATGTAGGCTCGATGTTCACCGCTATCTTGCTTCAAACCATCAAACTCTCTTTCCAATGCTCGCAGTTCATGACGAGGACAAAACTCCCTCATCATAAGAGCTCTAAGTTCGGTCCATGTCTGTGCTAGAGCAACTTCTGCACCACGGTCTCTCATCACCCCGTTCCACCATGTAAGAGCCCTCTTCTGGAACACACTCGAAGAAAACTCGACCTTGCGATTGTCAGGACACTGCACGTGGCGGAAAGTATTCTCAATGCTCTCGAACCATTGAAGAAGCCCAGTCGCTCCCCCAGAACCACTAAACTTGTTGGATCTGAGTTTCTTTTTTATTGTATTTTCGTTTGGAATTAAGATGAAAACAAACTTTGCATACAATCAAACGAGAGTAATACTTTAATCAAACATCTTTACACAATGAATCGAAAGATTGAATTTGTTTCAACAACGATTACAATGATTGATGAATGAATGCAAACTCCCCCTCAGCCAGATCTCAGTAGTTTGTTCGTGCAAAGAAGACGATGTGGTGAAAGAGCTAATAGAACAGTACAAAGTACTGAACTATTTATAGGCACTTGCAAACCACTGAGCATCTTAGCTGACGTCACCATGAAAGTGACATCTAACCTCCTAATAAACTCTAACCTCTGATCAATACAAACACTGATGTACTAACTACTGCTATTACAAATCATTACACAAAAGACACTTAAACAGCTGCTGCATCCTTCCACTGCTGTGAATCCAGCAGTGCTTGTCCGGATCAGCAGTACTTGACTCAAGGCAGTAGATTGACTCAGCAGAGCTTTGTTCTTTCATCAGTCTTTGACATTGGGCAGTAGATGTAAGGAAGCAGTTGTAGGTCAGCACTTAGTAAGATCAGCAGATAGGAGGTCAGCAGATATGAAACCACTTTCAAGGGGAGAGATTTGCATGAACCAACTGTAATCATCTGCTTATTCTGGATCCACTGCCCTGATCCAGTTTTGGCTTTAATTATCTGTTCCTCTGATGGGGTTCAATCCCAACAATCTCCCCCTGGAACAGATAATGCCAAAACTCTTCATTATTTGTGGAAGACTTTATTGCCTCATCAACAGCTCCCTTATCTGACCTTTAAATTGTAATTCAAAGTCTAGGGCATCTGTATCTTCATCATCCCTGCTAAGTGGAAGATCAAGGAGATCCTGCAAATCTTCAAGACTCAGGCCAAGAGCTTGTTCCCTTGATATTTTCTCCACTTCTCCACCAGGCCTGAGCAAAGTCAATACGCAGGTCTGTTTGTCAGTTTCCCACTTTTGTATTTTTGAGCCTGGTGGGTTTCTTGGGAGATGTTTATTTGCAGAAGTATTTGGTGAGGCTGGCCTGTTCATAGCTGGCTGAGCAGCACTTGCAGATTGTTCCAATTCATGATCTTCTTTAATCATTACTTCCGTGCCTGCTTTTACAATGGCATCTCCAGCTAAAAGATCTTGAATTGTTTCCATGCTAAACTGGTTTTTGCTCCTTCTTTTGTAGATGGCAGCACCAGCTGGAGCAGTGGTTCTTTTGACTTGCAGCTTTGGTGGTCTTTTTGAGACCTCTGCTTTGGAATAGTCAGGCTTTTGTGGAACTCTTGGATCTTTCTTTCTAAGTTCCTCTAATCTTTTATAGGTTGCCCTGACTCTATCTTCTCCCCACTTTGTCACAGAGTTCTTTGACCCATAATCAGCTGCAATCAGCTCTAACATCTTCTCAGCTTCAAATTGTTTGAATTTTTCAGGAGGAGTCTGCTTGACCTTATTTTTGATCATGTCTTGAATCCTGGCTGCTTCTTTTTCAAGCTCAGGAATGGTCCAGTTCTTGTACATGTGTTTCTCCCCCTTATATTTCTTGTAGGTCATGATGTTTTCAATGTAGTCTTTTCTTAAGGACTCATCTGCCCTTTCTGAAATTTTCTGACATACATTTTTAGCAAAACGCTCCATAGCATTGACCTGTGAGAGTAAAAACTGATAGTTTTGTTGAAATTCTCTATTAGATTTCCCTTTTCTGTTTTTTATTGCAATATCCTCTGCTTGTTTGGCTTTGAGTTTCAAGTATTCTTCAATATTGTTAGGCCTGGGATAATTTGCAATTGATGGCAAACTCCTTTTGGCTGTGTCATCTTCATAATAAAAAGATTTGATTTCTTCTCTGACTGCAATGAGTTCCAGAGGAAATGAGACACCAGCAGGAGGTAGTGATTGTATAATTTGAGCTGAAGAGAGAGGTATGGGTTTTGGAATAGTGACAAGTGACAGGGATTTTGAAGAAGTTGGTGATGGAGATGTGTCATCATCTTTTAAAATTAGCCTTCTCCTTTTTATAGGAGGGACTGATGATGTTTTGGATGGAACAGTGGTGGTAGATGTAGTGGCAGTGGATTGTGATTGACTAACAGCTGTTGAAACAACTGGTGTTTCAACCACTGTTGTCATTACAACAGATGTTATAACATCTGCTGTCTTCTGCTGTATGTCAGCAGGTGTTGTTTTTGGTGGTGATGATGGTAAAGCAGTGGGTGTTGTGTGTGTTGAAGTGGTGTGTGTTGATGGAACAACTGTTTGGCAAGCAGTAGTTTTTGTAACTCCTGTTGCATCAGCTGTTTTGTATGGTGGTTTTTGAGCAGACTTTGAACGTCTGGTTGGAATGGATTTGGGTTGCCTCACTTTTCTAGTAGGCTTCTTCTTTTCCTCAACAGGATTTTCATAATCCTTTGACCCAGAAGTACCCTGATCTGGATGATCCATTCTGTCCACCCTGGCTTTCCTTTTGGCCTCTCTATCCCTTTTTACACTTGCAACTGCTTCTGCTAGTGCATTTGTTGTCACATCAATTTTCTTGCTGCCATCTGGCAAAGGGATCTTTTTGGTCATGTTTGAATTTTCTGGTTCAAGATAGAGACCATCCTCTATACCCTTCTTTTTCCACTCCTTAATTTTCTCCCCTTTTTTGGCATTATCTTCTGGGAGTTGATAAATGTAGCGTACTTTTGGAGGAGCAGTGCCAGTGGTGTGCAAGATCTGAGTTTTGAGAGCCTTTAAATCAGCCTGAGTGTTCTTGAACCTTGACTCCATTGCATTTCTCAGCTGTTGTACATGTTTTTCATGTTGCTGATCTGCTAATTGTGCTTGTTGTTGGAGAAAAGATTGAAATAGATTCCAGAGCTCATTTGGAGCAGGTGCTCTTTATGGAGCAGGTGCTTGAGGTGGAACAGCAGTTGATTGTACCTTCTGAACTTGTAACACCTGTTGTAGCATATCTTTGAGTTCTGCAACAGAGTTATCAAGCTTGGCAATACGATCCGTCAATTTCTGGTACTTTAAACCATCACCCAAGTTAATGGGATCATCTGATTTCCCACTGGCAGTGGTTTTATCAGTGGTAGATATAGGGAGTATACTCCAAACATTAACCACTGATGCCCCTTTGTCTTGGTACTGGGGTCTTCTTCCTTCAACACTTGACAACCGTTTGATGTTGCCAGTTGGATAAATAAATCCACTGGTGGTTGGCAGAGGTGCTATAAAAGGAATTGCCTCCAAGGAAGTCTTATTAATGTAACCACTGTCCAAATGTAACCCAGTGGGTGTAACACTTGTAGTGGCTGCTTCACTTGGATTACCACCAAGAGTTACTTGTAACTCAAGGGGTGTAACCTCCTCAGGTTGTGTTGGTGGGTTAGCAAAGATTGATACATCAGACCCAGTCAGTTGTTGAGGTATATTCTCATTAGTAGGTGATTGAGAAGGACTGGTTAATGCCTGGTTCAAATCAATTGCATCCAACAGTGGTTTTATTGGTGAGGGAATTGTGGATGTGAAGGGTGGTGTAGAAAGTGAAGTTGCCCCGGGTGTTGAGCTGTGGATGATAGAAACGAGTGTTTCCAGAGCATCAAGATGTGGAGACCCTATTTGTACAACCTGTTCTTTTTGTGAAGAAGCAGGAGGAGTTGTGGTTATGGGTTGAGATATTTGTACCAACTGCTGTGAGGAAGTAGCAGCAGTGGTTTCTTGTGACATTTGTGTTGTCACAGGCAGGAGCTCTGGTATCTCATCCTCCAGAGTTGCCTTTTTGATGGGTTTTGTGGGTTTTTGAGTTTTTCTTTTTGGCTTTTTGGAGATAGTAGGTGTGGGTTTCAAAGCAGTTGTGCTGCTGCTTTGATCACCTTGAGCAGTGGGCTCAGCAGCAGATACCTGAGGAGCAGTTGTAACTGCTAAAATCTGCTCAGGCACCTCTGCTTGTGTTTTGCAAGGTGCTAACATTCTTGAAAAAGTTTCAGTTGTTAAACTGTTTATTTGAGTAGAATCACCTTGGTTTATTATAGCTAAATCATCCTTACTGAATTTCTTTGTAAAATAGTAACTTAAAAACCTTGGAAATAGTAAGAATGATTTTGTTTCAACATTATTAACCAAATCTTTAAAAATTTCCCGAGAATAGTTAAAATTTTCTTCTTGAAGAATTGCATATCCCAGATTTTGAATCTTTAAAGGGATTTCATTGAAAGAAGTGGTTTTGTTTGAAACACATAGTATGAGGGTATGAAATAAAAATCTGGTTGCAGACGGAAAATAACCTTTTTCTAAGGTAATTTTCTTCATCATTGTGGCTTCATACCCTCTCTCAATGAAGTCAGTTTGCAATTCGTTTTTAGTGAAAGAAATTTTACCTTCCTGATCTCCGAGTTGAAAGACCTCTGAAATGGATTGTGGCGTGATTTGGACAACTTTACCCTTTATCGAAGAGTTTATGGTGGTTGCAGTGTCTCCTTGTTTTTCAAGGGTTGCATTTTTCCAGAACTCCCTTTGGGTTGCCAAATAGATTGGTGCATCGGCAATGAACGAAGTTTTGTACTTTGATTTTGCCATGAGATCAATGATGGAATCGAAAACTTTGGTGGTTCCTGGTTTTGTGAGAAGACCCAGGAGATTGTGAGATGGTTTATGTGGTATTTCAGTGGAGATTGCCTTTTGAGAGGCTGTTTTCGATGATGATTTGGATGAGGGTTTTGCAGATTTCTTTGATTTTGTCATTTTGAAGATGATTGATCGAAGAAATTTGGGAAGAAATGAGATGAAAAACTGCTTTGAGAAGAGAATTTTTAAGAATTCAATTCGACAGTAAAACCCTGTTTTGGTGGTGAGTGGGGGATTTTATAGGGAAGAAAGTGAATGCTGAGGTGGCAGCCGTTACAAAAGGTCTGACCAATATGTACTGCCCACGTGACAACCCCTGTTGAAAGTGAAGGACAGTACTTGTGTGATAAGGACAGATGAAGGCAGTGGTATGAAAGCAGTGGATGATTTTCACTATCAGTGGATAGCATATCAGTGGATAAGACACTGCTTTTGAACAACAGAGTTTATCAAAGTAAGGAGTGAGCAGGGGTTGACTTTCAGCAGTGGACAGACTTTTGAAAGAAGCAGACTTTTGAACAATCAGTGGTTAATGGCAGACTTTTAAGGATTTTAATGAAAATTTTTCATTTTTAGCTATTTTTAAGGATGGAATTTTGATTTTCTGAAAACATTTTGTTGCTTTTATTCATAGAAAAACAAGATGTTGCTTGTTATTCCATGTTCAGCATCCCAATCCTAGAGACCAAACTTTCAAAAGTGGTTGTATCAAGTGCTTTTGTGAGCACATCAGCCAGCTGGTCTTTAGTTGGGACATGATGCAGAGAAATCAAACCTTTTTCATAGCAATCCCTCACAAAGTGATGTCTGATGTCGATGTGTTTGGTGGTTGAGTGGGAAACTGGATTTTTGATGATATTTTATGCTGCCTGACTGTCCAACATGAGTGGTGTCTTTAAGGCAGTGATACCAAAATCCAGTAACTGATTTTGAAGCCATAGGAGTTGGGCTGTACAGCTTGCAGCAGCAATGTATTCAGCTTCAGCAGTGGATGTTGAAACAGCTGCTTGCTTTTTGCTTTGCCATGAAACTAAGCAACCACCTAGAAACTGGCACCCTCCTGATGTGGATTTTCTTGTGGTGTGACATCCAGCAAAGTCACTGTCTGAGAAACCTGAAAGCTTGATGTTCCCATTAGCTGGATACCAGATACCAAGTGTGGGAGCACCTTTTATGTATCTGAAGATCCTTTTTACAGCAATGAGATTTGATTTTCTGGGAGCTGATTGACTTCTTGCACAGACACATGTTGCAAACATGATGTCTGGTCTAGATGCAGTTAGGTACAATAAAGACCCAATCATGCTTCTATAAAGTGTTTGGTCAATCAGCTCATCTTTTTCATCAGACATGACTAGCTTATTTGTTGCCATGGGTATGCTACATGGTTTACAATCATTCATATCAAATTTTGTCAAAAGTTCTTTAGCATATTTGCTTTGATGAATGAAAGTTCCATTTTGCATTTGCTGAACTTTGAGACCAAGAAAGCATTGCAGCTCACCCATAGCACTCATTTCAAACTCAACTGTCATGAGTTCTCTAAACTCTTCACACATTGAGTTACATGTGCTTCCAAAAATAATGTCATCCACATAAATCTGGACAATCATTAAATCCTTCCCTCTCCATTTTAAAAACAGTGTTTTATCAATGGTACCTCTTTTGAAACCATTTGAGAGTAGGAAGTTGGAAAGAGTTTCATACCAGGCCCTTGGTGCTTGTTTCAGGCCATACAAGGCTTTGTTTAGCCTGTAGACATGATCTGGATAAAATGGATCCTCAAAACCTGGAGGTTGACAAACATACACCTCTTCTTGAATTGTACCATAGAGGAAAGCACTTTTGATATCCATTTGAAACACCTTCATATTGTGGTTGACAGCAAAGGCCAGGAACAGTCTAATGGCTTCCAATCTTGCAACAGGTGCAAATGTTTCATCATAATCAATCCCCTCTTCCTATCTGTAACCTTGAACCACAAGCCTGGCTTTATTCTTGACAACAATACCCCTTTCATCAGTTTTGTTCTTGAAGACCCACTTTGTGCCAATGGGACTAACCTCTTTTGGCAGTGGTACAAGCTCCCATACTTGTTGTCTTTTAAACTGTTGGAGCTCCTCTTGCATGGCTTCTACCCAGCTGTTGTCTTTCAGTGCCTCTTGGTACTTGACTGGCTGATGGAGTGATAGAAAGCCAGCAAAAAGACAAATGTTTTGGGTTTGGCTTCTTGTGAGCACCCCTTCATTTATGTTGCCAATGATTTGATCAGGTGGATGAGATCTCAAGAAGATTAAATCTCCTTGGTATGGTATGATGGCATTGGTTGGTGAAGGCTGCAAATGTGTATCATCTGAGCTAACCACTGCTGGGGACTTTGATGATCCAGCAATGGCTTCAAAAGGTGGTGGTATAGGAGGTAATGAAGTGGACAACTGCTGACTTTTATCCACTGTTTGAGGACTTTTGTCAGCAGTGTTTGAGGATGTGGAAGCAGTGGTTGATGAGCTACTTTGGTCAACAACTGTTGAGGTAGCAGTGGTTGAGCTTTGACAACTGTTTTGAACAGCTGGTGCTTTTCCCTTTGTGGCAGACCTTTGAGGGATGATGATTTCATACCCGTAGTCTGGTGTTGTATCCTCTAATGAACCTGCACTGTTAGTCTTGACAGCAGTATTTTCAAAAGTGAATTTTTCAAGATCAAACAGATCTGCAGGGTTTGCTGGGATTTTCATTGATGAGAGTTCATTGAACTTAACATTCAAAGTCTCCTCCACTGCCTTAGTCCGTGTATTGAACACTTTGTAGGCCTTGGCAGTGGTTGAGTATCCCAGATGATAACCACAATCAATTTTGGCTGCAAATTTTGAAATGGAATCTTTTAAGTTCAAAATAAAGCATGGGCAGCCAAACACTTTGAAATATGAGATCAGTGGTTTAATGTTATACAGAATTTCATAGGCAGTCTTTTTGTGCCTGGGGTTTATTAACACTCAGTTATGAACATAGCAAGCAGTGTTTACTGCCTCTGCCCAGAAAGTTAATGGCAAACCTGAATCTGCAAGCATGGTTCTGGCAGCCTCAATCAGAGTTCTGTTCTTCCTTTCCACTACCCCATTCTGCTCTGGTGTTCTTGGGATGCTGTACTGCCTTACAATCCCTTTCTTCACACAGAAGGCATCCAACTCCCTATTTTTGAATTCTGTGCCATTGTCACTCCTGAAGCTTTTCACTGGAAGGTCAAATTGCTTTTCAACCTGTATTACAAAGTCTTGCAAAATGCCTGCAGTTTCATCTTTTGAGTGCAAAAAGAAAGTCCATGTGAACCTAGAAAAGTCATCAACAATAACCAAACAATATCTTTTCTTTTTGAGGCTCATGACTTGAACTGGGCCAAACAGATCCATGTGTAGCATTTGCAAACACTGGGTTGTTTTGGACTCTTCAATGGACTTGTAAACAGGAAATGCAATGTTCAGGACATGAAAACAATTTTTGTGGTAGGCCTCTCACCAAACCATTTTTTGAAATTTCTGTGATTGTCCTAAGATTTGTGTGTCCCAGCCTTCTGTGCCAAAGTTATGTCTCTTTGTTAGAGGCAGCTGAGAACAGACAGGCATCATCTCTGGGACACTCTTTAGACATGTCAACAACATAAACATTGCCACTTCTTTGAGCAACAAGTTTAGTTTGACCAGTTTTGATTATTGCTTCAATCTTTTTGACCATTTCTGGTCCAACAATCCTAGAACAATCTTTTGTGAAGAATGACCCAAAACCCTTGTCACTCATTTGGGACACACTCAGAAGGTTGAATTTTAGATTGTCTATTAGATTGACATTTTCAAATTTTACTTTTCCAGACTCCACTGTACCCGACCCCAGAACTTTTCCTTTACTATTATTCCCAAAGGATATATCACCCCCTCCATGGATTTTAAAGTCTTTGAGGAGGGCTTTACATCCTGTCATATGCCTGGAGCCTCCACTATCTACATACCAAAGACTATCAAAGCATGCAGAAGCTCCCTGCACATGAAGTAAAAGATTAGTTCATTAGGGTCTCCAAAGCCAGCAGGGCTTTGGATGGGGTCTCAACAGTGTCTGGAATGGATGCAGAATGATGGACAGTGGTTAGGTCAGGGGTTTGAACTGTTTTAGGACAGTGTTTCTCTGACCACTGTTGTGGGTTCTGACCAATCATCTGTTGGTAACCAAAAGGATGCTTGTTCACTTTGGGTTTAGAGGGCCTTTTGTAGGCCTCATAAACGTGAGGAATCCTTTGGTAAGACTGTTTTCTCTGCCTTTTCTGAACTGATTGGCAGGGGGTGCATCAGTAACCTGAACATCTCTTTTGACAGATGTTTGGTTCAGCTGTTTTGTAACAGCTGTTTGAACTGGCACAAACAGTGGTTGTTTCTTGGTGAATTTGACAGATGATGATGATGGACTCAAGGATGTTTTAGCCATGTACTCATTCTTTTTCACATCAAAGTTTTTGAGGTACACACATGCTTGAGTTTTGTGGTTTGTTTTACCACAAACAATGCAGCTTTCTGCTGAAACAATGACACTTGTTTTGTTTAAATCATAAGCTTTCAAGTGGAAACAGTCTTTTGTTAGATGATTCCTTTTCTCACAGAATTCATAAAACAAGTTGTCGATTTTTTCTTTCTTTTTTCTCTTTTCAGACTCCTTTGCAGCAGAGGTTTTAACCACTGCTGGGATGTCCTTGAGAGGTATGACTTTAGCTTTTGGAGCTTTAACACCATCAATTGATGTAAAGTCCATTGGCTTGAAATTTTCAAGAATATCACACTCATCAGACCATTTTGGTTTAAACTGATGATCTTCAAGCTCCTTGAAAGTGGAGGATCCCATTGGTCTGGTAAGTGTGATTTTGTTACCAGGTTTGTCAGTGATTTTCACTTCTTGGCCATTCTTGTTTGTGGGGATGAGCTCAGTAGCTTCATCAGTGGTTTGGACAGATTTTTCAAAAGCAATATGTTCATCATCATATTTTCTATAACCAACCCCAAATTTCACATTGCTTTCAATCTATTTAGCAAGCATCACCTCATATCCTCTGCAGGATTCCACCCATCTTTCACAAGTAATCTGGGTGGATTCCAACTCCTTTTTGAAACTTTGGTATTTATCTACCATAGTTTGAAGTTGGGTTTTGGTGATGCTTTGCTCTTCTTTTAGACAGCTGATCTCTTTTTCTTTTTCGGTCAATTTGTTTTTAAGTTCTTTTAAAGACCTTTCAAATTTGACCTCATCAGTCAAGATTTTATCCCGAAGGTTTTCATTCACCTCTTTGATGTTAGCAAAAGCAATTATGCAATTGTCAGAACACAGTTTTTCAAGAACTTGAGGAGATACCTTGGCAGCTGCCATCATTGCACAATCACATTGATGATCTTCTTC
Organism: Helianthus tuberosus; assembly: GCA_030545235.1. Classification (NCBI taxonomy): domain Eukaryota; kingdom Viridiplantae; phylum Streptophyta; class Magnoliopsida; order Asterales; family Asteraceae; genus Helianthus; species Helianthus tuberosus. The sequence continues at coordinate 130,749,815 of CM060387.1, read as the reverse complement.
ATCATCAGCTTTCACCTTCTTTTCACCAGCCTTTTCTTCTTTCTCTTCTTCTTTGTCCTCTACGGACCATGGATCTGTCATTGGTTCAATCAGGGTACCTGAACTTTCTCCCAACAGTAGTTCACCAGCCATAACAGTAACCACTGCTTCAGTCACCTCTTCAACTGTTTCAAAACTCTGCTGTTCCTCCTCAGTTTCAACCCCCTCCTGTATTGACTCTAATGTCATCAAACAAAACTCATCATGAGAAGAATCATTAGAAGCATAGAGTGCAAAATTTTCATCATTAAGGTCTTCAGGCATACTGCTCCAGTCAACAAACCCTTGAGTGAAAAAACTTTGTTGATCTGGTTGTGCTGCTGCTAGAGCAGTGGTTTGAGGTGCAACAGGTTGCACTTGTACCTGTGGAGCAGGGGTTTGAACATATTGGATTTGTGGAACAGTAGTTTGGACATAATGTACTGGCACAGGGGCAGCAACATAGTGAGCAGTGTTCACTTGAGCTGCTGGGGCATATTGGGCATAGTGCACAGTGTTTTGGTTTTGAGGTCTAGGATTTGAGCTAGGATGAGTAATTATGGGACCAGTAGTTTGACTCCTACATTCCCTAGCGAAATGTCCCAACCCATTACACTTGTAGCACTTGATTTTCGATTTATCCAACCCAACCCTTAGATTCCCATGCAAACCTGGGAATTTTCGCCCTGTTCTTTTGTAGAACTTGCTAGTTCTAACACTTAGCAAAGCCAGTTGGTGCAGGATGTCCATTTCCTCTAAATCAGTGGGATCAAAATGTTGCAAATCATTTAGTTCAAAACTTAAATTGTCTGACATCTGGTTTTCATTTGCAGTGAATGCATAACTAGCAGAGTGAGGATCAGGGTTGTTGAAATTTGCACCAGCAGTTATGTCAATGAAGTGATCATAACCCGGGTCCTTACCACTGCTCCCAGATTCTTCTTGACCCAGAAGAGCAGTATTACCGAAAGTGTAATCATCGGTAACTTTTCCTGACTCTTGTAACCTCCTTTTCTGGTTCAACTCCCTTTCGTAGGTCAGGAGTCGACCATGGAGTTGGGTCAAGGTCAGATCCTTGAATTCAGGTGAGTTTCGGGTGACAAAAGCTATAGTGTCCCATTTTTCTGGCAGTGACCTGAGGAACCTGCTATTTTGAGTTGAGTTTGTAAAAGTGGTGTTAACAAGCCTCAGTTCACTGATGAGACAACTAAAACGCTCAAATTGTTGCGTTAGTGATTCACCTTTAACGTAGCAAAATGTTTCATACTGTTGGTTCAGGATTTCCCTATTGTTTTCTATGACTTCTTCAGTTCCACCAAACTGTTCCTTAAGTGCGTCCCATAACTCTTTGGCACTGTTACAGTGTAACAGTCCAGCATATATCTCATTGGGCAGCGCTGATGCTATGATGCTAAAAGCCTTAGCATCTAGTTCGATCTTTTGAAAGTCGGTTTCGGTATAATTTTCAACTGGTTTAGGAACGAACTTTTTAGCATCTTCAGCGCTTGGCACTGAAGGAACATGGGGACCATAAATGACAGACCTCCAACAACCTGTGCTTTGTTGAGCGAGGATGTGACCCATCCTCCTCTGCCAGATGTTGTACTCATTTCTTTTTAGCATAGGTGGTTTAAAAAGCGAGCCGATGTTGTTTTTATCATCCTGAGATTGTGACGTCATTCTTGTTGTTTTACAGACACTGAGAAATCAACTTTAATGGTGATTAATCCTTGCTCTGTTTTTCAACGGACGAACAAACGATCAGTATCAACTATTATGAGCTGAACTATTTACGTCAAAATGATTGTTAAATCAAATTTGACTGTCCAAGCTCTGATACCAATTGTTGGATCTGAGTTTCTTTTTGATTGTATTTTCGTTTGGAATTAAGATGAAAATGAAAGAGTTGTGCAGCGGAATTAAGATGAAAACAAACTTTGCATACAATCAAACGAGAGTAATACTTTAATCAAACATCTTTACACAATGAATCGAAAGATTGAATTTGTTTCAACAACGATTACAATGATTGATGAATGAATGCAAACTCCCCCTCAGCCAGAGCTCGGTAGTTTGTTCGTGCAAAGAAGACGATGTGGTGAAAGAGCTAATAGAACAGTACAAAGTACTGAACTATTTATAAGCACTTGCAAACCACTGAGCATCTTAGCTGACGTCACCATGAAAGTGACATCTAACCTCCTAACAAACTCTAACCTCTGATCAATACAAACATTGATGTACTAACTACTGCTATTACAAATCATTACACAAAAGACACTTAAACAGTTGCTGCATCCTTCCACTGCTGTGAATCCAGCAGTGCTTGTCCGGATCAGCAGTACTTGACTCAAGGCAGTAGATTGACTCAACAGAGCTTTGTTCTTTCATCAGTCTTTGACATTGGGCAGTAGATGTAAGGCAGCAGTTGTAGGTCAGCACTTAGTAAGATCAGCAGATAGGAGGTCAGCAGATATGAAACCACTTTCAAGGGGAGAGATTTGCATGAACCAACTGTAATCATCTGCTTATTCTGGATCCACTGCTCTGATCCAGTTTTGGCTTTAATTATCTGTTCCTCTGATAGGGTTCAATCCCAACAAAACTTGAGTGGTTTAGCCGAGTTAAAACTCTTGAAATTGCATGGACCATTGTTGTTGTTGTTGGCTTGGTTCCATTGAGCAAAGAGGTTTGGGAATTGAGCAGCCATTTGCTGCGCAATGATTTCTGCCAGTTCGGCAGTCGCTATCTGGTGTTCGCGTCGAGGAGGCATTCTAAAAGAGAAACAAGAAAGAAAACAAATGAAATGGCATTGGGTAAGAATAGGATGTTACAATTACCGACCAAAATCATGGGTGATGGTCATTTGTTTGAACCACGAAGCAAAAAAACAACACAAAGCTGAGTCAAAGTAAATAGATCCTCATAATGTATCGCGAAGACATGCTCGCCTATAAGTGGACACTCACCCCAAGAGTTCCCAGGTAAGAGTGACTGGTCCGATTATGTGGATTTGTACGAACACTCTAGCCTTAGACAGAAAACTCAGGGTACAGGCATTCACTCTTCCAGTTTGCACGTGTTCACACTATTTAGGACCCAAAACTTTGACGAGAGTTTTGAAAATTTCAAAGGGGTTCAAAACCATATAACAGAGGGTTCAAAACCTTACAATAGAGGGTTCAAAACCTAGTAATTAATCATCCTAGAACAGATGATTAGTTTTCAAAGCGGTTTTGAACTTTATGTTCTCATTGTGGTTATCACCTAAGGATAGGTGAAGGTATCGTTTTATGACTAAACGCAAGTAAACTCGCGTTAGGGTCCTAAGAAGGTTATAGACTAGGTCAAGGCATTACTAATAACCTAATTCCCTATAACCATTGGCTCTGATACCAACTTTTCTGTCACACCCCGACCACGTAGAACAACCAAACGTGGCGGAAACGTCGGGGAGTGTTGTAACAGAATTAATTGTTTCACAACCATGGAAATTATAGTTTCGTTTTATTAATCAAATAAGAGAGTTACATTGTCTTTAAACAAGAAATAAAGAGTACATAACAAAAATTAACTAGTTCTTGTCTCGTTTTAAGTCACTAAGGCACAGGTCCGCCTAAGTATGTCTTGATAAGTCCTATGCATCATCTCCTGAAAACACATGTGAAAATAGGTACGTCAGCATAAAAATGCCTGTGAGATACATAGGTTTTGTAAAAACAGAATTCATGACTTATGTTTAAGAAAATGTTTAGTCATGAACCTTGTAATTTGCTTTGTTTTGTAAATCATTTGAAAAACAATAAGATCAGATGATATGTATAAATAAGAGAATAATGTATGGTTAAATGAATAACCATGTAAAATGAGTTTGTATAAGATGAGTTGTTTGTAAATCAATGTCTTGTGAAAAGTATGTTATTTGTATAAAATGTTATATGTCTCAAATTGAAATGATTCAAATAACGCTACGATATGTAATACCATACAAGCACTTATATATAGGAAGTACCAGCGGCATATCCACCATACTTGTATCATATTACACACGCCTCGTTACTTAATCACTTAATCAAACCAAACTACCAAAGTAAAATGTTCATGTTTAATGTAAATCATGTAATGTGTATCCAAAATGTAAGCATGTGATGAATAACAAATGTACTAAGTATGCAACAAAGAACATACATAGCATAAAGTGTAATGTATAACAGTGTACTAAGTATGCAACAAAGAACATACATAGCATAAGTGTAATGTAAAACAATGTACTAAGTATGCAACAAAGAACATACATAGCATAAGTGTAATGTAAAACAATGTACTAAGTACGCACACAATGGGCATACATAGCATGAAATGTAATGTAGGACGATGTACTAAGTACGCACACAATGGGCATACATAGCATGAAATGTAATGTAGGACGATGTACTAAGTACGCACTCAATGGGCATACATAGCATGTAATGTAAAACGATGTACTAAGTACGCACACAATGGGCATACATAGCATGAAATGTAATGAAATCATGTACTATAATGTACTAACAAACATAGCAGGTATATGATGTGAAAACATGGAAAAACATGAAAGTAACAAGTAGGCACATGTGTTCCACCCCAAAACAGTTTGAAAACAGTAAAAGAGGGGTCTATGTACTCACTTGAGATTGCTCAGAAGTCCTAATATAACCACCAAGCAATGCTAGAGATCTCGGAATATCAAACGGCACCTAATATAGGTAACTACATTAATAAACCGGACCTAAATCGGAAGATCCGATAGAATGAGGGCTCGTAAACCAAATGAGTATGGGAACTCATGTAGTATGGTTTAACAAAGCCTACATACTAAATGAAACCTAACCTAAGTGCTTACGACCCATTACGACCCGTTTAGGTAGCTTATGCTACTTTAACGCGTCGCTCGCGTGAAACGCGTTTGGAATGCCTAACTAGTCCTATGATAAGTAAAATATGCCTTAACATGTCTAATATTGTTACCAAATCAGTTTAGATACCAAAAGTTATGTTACATATGCTTAAAATGAATTTTGGCGTCAAAAGGGCATTTTGGTAATTTACCTAAGGCATATATACTACCTATCATACAACTACTTAAACGAAGCGACCATAAGGTATAACTTCGGAAGGTTATTCCCTATATACTATGGTCACCTAAAGTGTTTGGTCGGATCCTAAAGATCGACCAAATGGGTCGGGTTCGAAAGTATAAGCGATTGTTTAGATCGCTTACCTTACGACCCTATATAAGCACTAAACTAAAAGTGACGAGCTAAGCATGCTAAAACATGCTTAACTAAGTTTAGAAAACAGGTTTGGTATCAAAACAAACGGTTTTGATACCCATAAGTAGTTTGGTTACAAAATACGCAAGAATACGTATTCTGACCGAAACTACGGCTCGTCACTGAGCCTAGATAACGTGGTAATCAGTAGGTATAGTCACTAGGGACCATAACCATCGTGATCACGCTCACGTTATGAAGTTCGAACGAACTTCGCATCGACCATAAACTGGTCAATGCAGAAAGTCAAACAAAGTTTGACTTTCGGACTCGAAAAGCAATAAAAGAACGAAGGAACACTTACGAAGGGTCCCCGAATGCTAATCTAGATCAAAATAGCTCAGGTATGAAACAAAGGTTTCAACTTAGAGCACAATTGATCAGATTCTAGTGAGAAAAGAAGTTGGGGGTATGTGGGTATTTATAGTATTTCCCGAACCGTTAAGATCGTTTCTTGAATAACGTGATTTAATCTTGTGCGTACATTTGTCAAAATGTTGTGGTAACTAAAAAATGGTCCCTCATGAGCTGAAAGGGCAAGTTAGAATGTGTGGTTGTGAGTTAATCAGCTGAAATCTGCTGATTAGATGATCTTATCTGATCTGGGAGGCTGACGCGGCCCGCGTCAGGATGCACATAAAACTCAGGCGGGCCGCCTGGAGCTTCTGATCAGAAAACAAGTTTCCAAAATGACAGTTTTGGTCCCTGTTGGTGTTTAAGATCATTTCCGACACTTCTAAGGCCCGTAAAGCCAACTTTAAGGCCCTAAAATGATTCCTAAACATTGTGGACATGAAACATGCTCAAAAATATCTCGGATGTCGGTTCGTTTGGTCGTACGATCGCGATGTTCGCTTAATTACGACGGAATGCGCATAAGCGCGAAAAACGATCCAAATGACGCAACGAATGGATTTTTCTTATGCCAAACACTAAAATAAAATATTTTAGTGCTTACATAAATTTTTGGATGTCCAGATGTATTCAGAACGTAAGTTATGCGCGAAAATGCAAACTTGTGCACTTTTTGACGCTTTTAGTCCCTGAAAGACCCAAAAGTTTATTTTAGCACACCGAACCCCTCCAAGCCTATTTCTAAGCTATGTGAAGGATATTTAGGGTATGTTTAACTTATGGTCATGTTCCGGAATGTCTGTTACAGTTCAAATTAGCATACTTTCGCAGTTTGTCAACTTTAGTCCCTGTAAGCGATTTAACTTGTTTTTGCCATACCAAAGACTTCAAAACTTATTTCTAAGTTATGTAAAGGTTATTTAAGGTATGTAAAGCCTATTTCACTATTCCGGAGTGTTTGTTGCATTAAACTGGTTATATCTATGCATCAGTGCGCGTATAACCTTCCAGAAAGCGATTTAGAGCTTGAAATCGAACAAGAATTAACATGTGCAAAAGATACACATATTTATACAAATCCCAAGTATGAAATACAATATTTCATTGGCTCGGCATTTTTTTGATGGTCACAGTGACCCAGGTGTCACATGATTATCATGAGCAACTTCATTTTGTTGAATATCATCATGTTCTCCAGCATTGCTCGGACCTGCTTCATGATCATTTAAAGTTTGTTGCGGTCGTCTTGAATACTCAGCTGGGAACCTTTCCTACGATTCTTCATACTCTCTCAGAATATCCAACTCGTCAAAGAAATCTTCTTCTTCTTCTTCCTCTTCCATGTTAAATGAATCCCACGAAGTATCATAATGAAAACGCCATGAATCTCCAGGATTCTGTGGTGGCCTTGTGTAACCTTGACACTCAACATTGTGTGCTTCAATAATCCGCTTCAAGCTTGGAACAAAGACTCGTTTTTGAGGACTTGAGTATCCCACAAATATCCCTTCGATGCTTTTTGGACCAAATTTCCCAAAAGGCTCTAGAACTGTGCAGGGAGACCCAAACGGTTCTAAATACTTCAGGTTCGGTTTGCGGTTATTAATCAACTCAAAACACGTCTTATTGAATTTCTTCACTGTGAGAACCCGGTTGAGTGTATAGCATGCGGCGGATACTGCTTCTGCCCAAAAATTAACTGGTAGCTTTGAATCAGCAAGCATCATCCTAGCCGTTTCAATTAGCGTCCTGTTCTTTTTTTCAGCTACCCCATTCTGCTGCGGAGTGTAAGGCGCGCTAAATTCATGCAATATACCTCTTTCATCATAATACTCTTTCATCTTGTTGTTCTTGAACTCAGTACCATTATCATTTCTGATTCTTTTGATACGCCTTTGGTACAAGTTTTCAATTTTTCTGAACAACGCCATCAAACTTTCAAACGTCTCATCTTTCATCTTCAGAAAAGAAACCCATGAAAACCTTGAAAAATCATCCGTGACAACCAAACAATAGAAATCACCAGTAATGCTTTTGACGTTCACTGGACCAAAAAGATCCATATGAAGTCTCTCTAAAGGTCTTGATACTGAATTGACTTTCTTAGGAGGATGTGATTTCTTTTTCTGCTTGCCTTTGATGCAGCTAATGCACTCTCCTTCAAGATGAAAACCTTTGACATGAACACCAATAACCAAGTCATTGTGCACCAAGTGATTCATTTTTCTAAGATGTATATGACCCATCTTCCGGTGCCACAATTTCGATTCATTCTCAGTTGCTCTAGAAACAAAACAATGAGCCTGACCCGTTGTTGTAGTTGCTACACTCATGTCCAATACATACAGATCATTCACTCTAGGCGCTCTCATGATAATCCATTCTTCAGGAACAACAAATCCTGGTTTCAAGATCAAGCATTCTTTGTCAGTAAAGTGAGTGGTATACATACGATCACAGATCTGAAATATGCTCAGAAGATTGTTTTCAAGCTCGGCGATGTAGTTAACTCTCTCAAAAGTTACAATCCCATTGGATAACGTTCCTTCTCCAACTATTCTACCACCATGATTTCCTGCGAATCCCACGTAACCACCATTGAAATTTCTAACATCGTACAGCAGGGCTGTTTTCCTTGTCATGTGCCGAGAAGCTCCACTATCCATAATCCATTGTGAAACGGATCTTGGAAGCTCCTGCACCAGATAGAAATATAATTAACTGAAATAAGCTGCCCAAGCCTCATCAGACTCGGGTAACTTAACTTCATCTACACACTTTACAACCGACTTTAGGGGTGGAAAATTTTTATCATTCATTTCCAATTTATCTTCCATTTCATCTTTTGCAACACTTTTTGAAGAAACATTCTCTTTGGGGAAATCTTCATTAGAAATTGGAATATTTTCCTTTTGTATATCCTTTTTAAGAATCTTTTTCGGAACATTCTTCATCTCTTGTGGAGTTGAAGTTTGTTTCTCAGATTTTGGCTTCCATGCTTGTTGAGGTGACGCAACCCGTTTGTAAAACTTGTCATTTTTAGTTACCATATTCTTAACAGGTTCAGTTTTGATCTTGGTATTATCATTTTTCAAAACCTTTTTCTCAACAACCAATGGAGCTTTTCCCTTCACATCAGCTTTCTTTCTTGAATTCATCACAACTTCAGTCTTAGGCTTCAAATTGGTACACTTTCGTGCAATATGTCCAACTTGATTACATTTGAAGCATGTTCGGGTGTCAACTACCCGACTTGTACCTTCAGACTGAGGCTGCGATGCTTTCTTCTCAAAGAACTCTTTGTTTGATTTTGAAAACATCTTAGATTCTTCATCAGAAAGTGAACTTGAACTGTTCACAAACACCTTTTTCTCAGCAAACTTCTTGTTTTGAACATTCTTTTTCTGATAACTCTTACCACCCTGATAACCACCCGACCATCTGTTTCGATTGTTGTTATAAAAACGCGATGGAACAACAGGTTTCTTGTAGTAAGCTTTATCTTTTTCAAAATTCATTTGCCTCTTTGTCTGATTCAAACCTTCTACTTTAGACAAATCAATTTCAACCAGTTTGAATACATTTGTCAATTTAGCAACATTAACATTCTCCAGTGGAAACTCAGAATCCGAATACAACTTATCCGATCCCGACATCTTGTACATAACAAGAGTAGGTTCTTCATTTAAGTTGTTTTTGGATTTTGGTTTCGGAATGTATTTGTCCAGAAAACACTCTTCATCCTCAACTGAATCACTATCAGACTTCAAAACACTTTCAGCCATGCCTTTCACAATATCAGTTTGAACACTATTATCAGATGAAGAAAATGTAACATCAATTGACTCTGGAAGTTTTATTTTATTCGTTTCATCTTGATCATTAACCAACCCGGACTTTTTCTTTGAGTAATTGTTTAAAACAGGTGGTGGAACCTGATGAAACCCAACCCCAGTTCCATCCGAGTAAACATCTTCGCCTGCTTTGTTTTTCCCGATGGGTTTAGGAAGAATGTGTTGCAAAACAAAGCTTGCGGAGCTGTAACTGGTTAATTTTAGATTGATGCGCTCATTCTCAATCTTAGCTTCTTCAAACTGAAGTTTCAATTTAGCAATCTCATCCAGTTGTTGGTTGATTTGCTCTTCTTTGTGTCTCAGAACAACAGTTAAATGCTCATTTTCTTTATTGGTTTTACCGTTTCTTTCATCAGAATCCTTTACCGTTCGTTTTAGCTTGTCAAAATTTTCTGAGATTTTACGATTTTCAAGAACCAATTTTTCATTTTCTTTCTTAATTCTTTCTACTTCAATTTTATCATTTTCAATTTTCTCAGTCAAATTTTTAGCTAGATCATTTGAGGCTTTGAGCATTTTATCACGATCTAGAATCTGATATTCAACCTTTCTGACTCTTGTTGTCAGTTCTTCAACCTTAGTATCACTAAGGTAAGTGAGTGTACTACAAAACTTGCAGTTTTTCATGCAACTTTTGCAGTCACTATCACCTTTGACTTTCTTACTTGTCTCACTTGTTGAACTGTTTGAACTGACCTTGCTTTTAGACTCAGTTTCAGACTTAGAGTCTACCTCAAGTTCTTTTGCGGCAAGCACTTTTTCAGCCATTTTTCCCAAGTTTTCAGCTGTGAGTTCTTGAGAAGTATCGATAATCCCATCATCAATCTTCTTAGACTACAGCTTCTTCTCTGCTTCTTTTTCTTTTTCTTTTTCTTCTTTCTCTACAACTTTCTCTTCTTCACCTGCCCACCATTCTCTCTGTCTGTCATCTTCTTCTTCAGCAAATTCCTTAATGAAAGCTTCTATACTAAGAGTTTTCGCATCAATAGCAATGTTTCCTTGAGGATCCAGGTAACATTCTCTATCAGCATCCCATCTCTTTGCTCTCTTGGCTTCACTGAACACTCTAGATAATCTCATCATCTTGAATTCTGCTTTCTGCTTTCTGGCTTGGTATTTTTCTTCTTCAGTTCTTGTGTCTTTGAAAGGAACTTCTTCTGCTACAAACGCATATCCTACTGCATCTTCCTCCGGTAACACATCACTCCAATCGTATCCCTCATTATTATGAATGACAACAAGAGCTCTTGATTTTTCTTTGGGGGTATCTTCAAGCTGCTTCATTCTGGGGGGTTCAGATTTGTTTTGATGGTAGATTGCTCTTTTGTAGTAATCTTCACGGAATGGATTTGCAGTATCATCAGCAGGAGCATTACGACACTCACGTTTAAAGTGTCCTTTTTGTTTACATCGGAAACACGTGACCTTTGATTTGTCAAAGCCCAATTTGGTGGAAGGTCCGCCAATTGAATGTCTCCCAGTAATCTCCATAAATCGTTGTGCTCTCCGGACTGCACTGGCCATACACCACCTGATATCGATCAGTTCCATTTCTTCAGGATCTATTTGATCATAATCCTCCTTAGTCAGGTTGGTGTTTCCAATCTTGCCTGCCACGAGGCTCTTGTACGATTCTAACACCGAAGCTAAGAACACCATCTGTTGTTTTGCTGACTCTTCACTAAAATTTTGAGCGTTCTTCAGATCCACAGCGATGTTACATTGGAACAGATTCTTTGATGCAGATTGGTTTGAACTTGATGAAGAAGAACCACTATGAAAACCACTGTGAGGGGTTTCTTGATTCACATTTTTTGAACTCTCTGCAGAAAATGATGTTCTTGGAGAACCAGTCTTTGGTAGATTTCCTCTGTAGTACAATTCCACATTCTGCTGATAAGATGTGTTGTTGACTTTGCTAGATTTCTTGATCTCCAACTTGTGACTTTCCAATCTTTTGATAAGCCGATCCACTGTCAAATCTTCAGACTTGATTGTATTCTTCAACATTAATGCAAAGTACTGCCAATCTTGTTCATTCGGAAGCGAGTCGAACAACTTGTCAACCAACTCTTCTTGAGTATACACAATTTGATGTCTTGCCAGCTCCAATTTCAGATGCCCAAATCTCTCAATCATCTTGGAAACATATTCGTTCTTTAAACAACCAAATAAATCAAACTCTTTTCTTAACAGTTTCTTTTTGTTCTTTACTATCTCAGCACTTCCTACACACTTAACCCTCAGTTTTTCCCAAAGATATTTTGAATTTTCATATTCAATCAATGAAATTATATCATCTCTCACAGACTGATGAATCAACGCGATGCACTTCTGTTCAGCAATATATCTTTCAATCTCATCAGTATCTGTCAGACTTTCACCAAAACGATTTCCTTTAACGTAACCAATCTTTAAACTTTTCCAGCTTTGATATGCAAAGGCTTAAAGCCACTCGTCAAATCTTGTAGCCCACCAATTGTAATCTTCTATCGCCAACAACTTTGGAGGTTTGTTATACGTCCCATACGCACTCTCAACACTTAAAGTATCCGAAAGAGTCTTTTTCGCATTCGGAGCTTTCTCATTTCTGTTGTTCGTTGTGTCGTTTGAAGTATCATCTCCACCATTTCCAGCAAATGCAAATATGTCACAGAATGGATTGAAATCATCCATTTTTCGTGTACCTGAAACAATCAGCAAACACTTAGAAAATTTTTGGTTTTGAAAAATAACAGATTCAAACGGAATCTGTTTAAGTGGAATTGCTCAAACAGTATTGCTTCAAACGAAATTATGTCACTCAAACAAAATGTCTAATTTCGTTTGAGACTACAGTTCTTTCAAACGGGATTACTTATCAAGTGTGAACTTCAAACGGAATTACAATAACATGCACCCTCAAACGAAATCAGCCAAATACTTTCAAACGAGATACCTCATTCAAACGAAATAACTCATATCCTTCAAACGAAATTAGGTCAATTGTATGTTTTCAAACGAAATTATCTGGTATTTCAAACGAGATCAGTATGACATCAGCATATTCGCAAAGTTTTTCAAACGAAATTATAGGTTTCTATCAGTTTTAAGTTGAATTTTGGTCCAAAACTTTCAAGGATTAGTTAACACTATGTTTCGCTTGATATGTGAGAGTTTTAAGCCATTTCAACCATGAAAACTTGTTCAAATCAGAAAAGAAAGGGTAGAAGTAAGAGAATCCGGTAAAATCAAGCTGAATTGGTATGAACTCCTCGTCCTGAGCTCTGATACCACTTGTTGGATCGATCGGTGACCCTAAACAGTCAATCTGAGTAGTTCATCATCATTTGCAAAGGCGGAATCAATGTAAATGATGTCAAACAGCTTGTTTCCTTTTAATCTTTATCTATTAATGATTTCCTGAGCTTTTATAGTTCTGATTACAATTCGGCAGCACCTCAGCTCTCAAACACACACTAGTAATTTCGTTTCAAATGACAAAGCACAACCCCTATTTATAGACCTTGCAATTTCGTTTGAAGATGATACAGGTCATGTTTAAACGAAATTAGTGATTTCATTTGAACATGTCCTTTGACACTCCTCAAACGAACTTACCTCTTCTAACGTGTACAAACCCAAATTCAATCCCTGTTGTGCATTTGTTTATCCTATCTAGACATAAGACTCGATTAAGACGAAATTAACAGACAGTAGATGCACCAACACCCACTTTTGAAAAGGCCAGGCGACCGTAACAGGAATTAAGTTGTTTTAGGCCGGAGCGTTTGAGGAGCAAACTTTTGACAGCTACGACATTTTCTGAGTTCATCTACCACGTCTTCGTGCATCCCGGGACAGTAGTATCCGACGTTTTGGATTTTAGCAAGAACTGCCCAGGGTCCGGCGTGAATGCCACATATACCAGCGTGTATTTCCTGGATCAAGTACTTTGCTTCCGCTGGGGATACACACCGCATGAGTGGTCCCAGGTACGATTTCCTGTATAGCACGCCATTGTTCACCTCATACTGCAAAGCTTTGGTTTGTATCTTCTGAGCTTCGCCTCGAGCGGGGGGTAATTCCCCCTTTGCGAGGAACTTTAGAATTGGAATGTACCAACAGGGTTCTTCCGCTGCGATGGCGGACACTTCCCGGGGTTCTATGGAAGGTGCTTATAATGTTTCCACCTTTACTTCCTTTTCCATACCATAGGTAGCGAGCTTGCTCAGGGCGTCACCTATTTGGTTTTTTCCCCGATGGACATGATTAAGTGTGACACTGTCGAAGGAAGCCATGAGCTCCTTGGTCTTAGCCAAATATTTTTCCATCGTTTCATCCTTGGCTTCATAGGTTTCGTTCACCTGGTTATTGACTAGCAGAGAGTCAACAAATTCATTGACCCTTGTTGCTCCCATAGACTGGGCCATTCTCAAGCCCGCGAGTAGCGCTTCATACTCTGCCTCATTGTTGGAGCATTCAAAGTCAAACCGCATGGCGTACATTAACCTTATTTCATCTGGGCTTATCAGCATGAGGCCCGCCCCGGATCCTTTTCCATTGGAAGATCTGTCGGTGTATAACTTCCAGGTTTGCCTGGCTGTGCTGGACTGCCGGTATATCTTGGACCGCGGGGTCTTGTATTACTTCTCCGTCGGGAATCTCAGCCAAGAAATCGGCGATCACCTGCCCCTTAATTGTTGTTCGCTTCCGATATTCAATATCTAGGGCTCCCAACTCAATCGCCCATTTGGCTAATCTTCCAGAGATTTCTGGCTTGTGCAAGATTTACTGTAACGGATAGTTTGTTAAGACTTGTACGCGGTGCCCTTAAAAATATCTTCTGAGACGCCGGGTAGCGTGGACTAGTGCCAGCACCAACTTTTAAAGTGTTGGATACCGCGTTTCGGGTCCCGCTAGGACTCGGCTGATGTAGTATTGGGTGTTTGTTTTCCATCTCTTTCTACCATGAGTACCGTGCTTACAGCGCTGTGAGCTGCCGCCAGGTACATTTTTATGAGTTCTTCTGGGTATGGAATTGTCAACATGGGTAGCTTTTCAATGAAACGCTTCATGTCTTGTAAAGCCTATTCGGCTTCGCTAGTCCATTCATTGCTTGTACCACTTTCAAAGTCCTAGGGGGGGCATTCTCGTTATAGCGGCTACTTTTTCCAGGTTAGCTTTAAAACCATCCCGAGTGACCACTACCCCCAAAAAATTGCCTTCTTCTACCCCAAACGAACACTTTTTGGGGTTGAGCTTAATTTTGTATTCTCTCAGCTTTTTGGAAGGTTTCTTCGATGTCTTCGAGCATTTGTTTTTCCTCTCTGATTTTGATCACTAAGTCTTCGTCATACACTTCCAGAATTCTGCCGATTTGCTTTTCAAAAGCTTTGTCCATGAGACGCTGACAAGTAGCCCCGACGGTTCATAGGCCAAAAGGAATTTTGGTAAAGCAGAAGATGCCTATGTCGGTGTGAAACGCCGTTTTTTCTTCGTCTTCTCTTGACATTTTGATTTGGTGGTAACCCTTATAGGCGTCTAAGAAACACTTGTACCTATAAGGGACCAGAGAGTCAACTTTGAAATCCATTTCAGGCAGCGGATAAGCATCTTTAGGGCAAGCCTTGTTCAAGTCTTTGAAGTCAATGCACATCCGCCATGTGCCATCTTGTCTTTTAACCATCACGGGGTTTGATACCCATGTTTGATATTTGGTTTCTCTGAGAATTCCAGCTTCGACCAGCTTTCGTACTTCTTTCACTACCGCTGCTTTTTGATCAGGAGCCATGCTACGCTTTCCCTGGGCGACTGGCTTAATGCTCGGGAGCATTGCTAACTTGTGCTCTGCCTTATCCCGGGGTATCCCAGTCATGTCAGAGTGTTCAAAAGAAAAGATATCGGCGTTCCTTCTCAGCAACTGTTTCAGGTTGTTTTTAACTTCAGGGGAAAGGCTATCTCCTATTGTCACTGTTTGCTCAGGATGGCGTGTGCTTAAAACCCACCTTTCCGGGCCGATGGCACCGGTAGGTCCTTGACGACACCTCTTGGTATCCAACATTCTCCCAGCTTGTCCCGGTATACCGTTGCAATTCCCCGCGGGGTGGGGAACTTCATTAACCCACGCGCCGTGGAGACTATGGCGTCTAGTTTTCCCAGGGTGAACCTTCCAATGATTACATTGTGGTAAGACTCGGTGCGTACCACAAGAAACGTGAGGAGTATAGTTCTTTCCTGGGGGGTCTGTCTGAATGTTAACGAGAAAGTAATTTGACCGATTGGATCAACCTTTTCTCTGGTGAACCCCTTAATAGGGGCGTGTACTGATTCGAGCAATTTTCTGTCTTCTGGTTGCATTCTGTTAAAACAGTACTCGTAGATGATGTCTTCAGAACTCCCGGTGTCTACCTGGATTCTTCTCATATTATAGTCGCCTACCACGGCGAATATGATTAGAGGGTCAGTGGTGAGGTGTAAATCCTCTACTTGTGGCTCGATTATCATGGTTGCCATCATCCAGGGTTCGAGTGTGGAGAAACTCCGTTTCGCTCCCTTTCCCTTATCGGCGTATACCATATTTAGCTCCCGCTGTTTCTTACCCGCCCCTTTGTCAGTCTCCTCTTTGGGGGGCGGACCCTGCTTTATGTCTCGAACCAGGTGAGCCAACTTACCCGCCTTTACGAAATACTCGATCTGCTTCTTTAATTGAAAGCAATCATTGGTATCATAGCCGCTGCCTTTGTGGTATTCACAATATTTACTAGTGTCTTTGTTGGGAGCGTCCTTCAATGGTTTTAGAGGGTTAAATTTGAGGTTTTCAGAGGCCAGGATTTCTGCCGGCGTTTTACTTAAGTTAGGATAATCAGACTGTGGCTTAGAGGAGGACTCGTTTCTTGAGTATGAACTCCTAGATCTATCATATCGCGATTCTGGTCTGTCACTTTTTTGGTACCTGTCTCCTCTACCTTTGCTCTTAGAGTTCCGCTGCTCTCTATCGTCTTGGTTTTTCTGGGCTTCCTTCTTCCTGTTAGCCGCATGACTGGCTGCAACAGTCTTTTCTTGCGTAACGTATACCATGGCTATCCTCAGGATTTCGTCTATGGTGGGGGGCACGCCATCCCTTTCGTAGAGTGTCCTTAACAATTCGTCATCGTTTACTCCTTGTAGGAAAGCCCCGCAGGCTAGATCGTTTGTGACACCTGGGATGGCCAGGCTTTCTTTGTTAAATCTAACAATAAAACCCTCCACTGTTTCATTGTCCCGCCGACGGATGTGAAGGAGCTCGTTTCGATCCTTTGTGTGTCGCCTCTATTGATTGAATTGCAACGTGAATTTGGATTCTAAGTCCTCAAAGCTATCGATTTCTCCAATAGGTAGACTGTCCCACCATACCCGCACTACCCTTACGAGCATTCAGACGAACATTTTGCACCAAAGGGGCATGGGCCAGCAGGATACTTCCCTGACACTCTTGAACAGGTTAAGATGGTCATCAGGGTCACCTAAACCATCGTATTTACCCACGGTCTGAGGCATCTTGGGTTTCTCCTTGATTGGGGCTTCAGCTATTCTCTTAGTAAACTTGGACTTGAAAGTAGCGTCCACCAGTTTATAAGGTTTAGTGAGATCGTCATTTTCAACGTTAATGGGTTGTACAGGAGGGGTTGCTCCGCCCTGGGTGGTTCCCTGGGTGATAGGGGGTTGGGTCGTGGTGATATTGAGCGTGGAGTTGTGACCCACATTTTGAGAAAAACAAGGTCTTGACGCGTTTCCTCTGCCGTACACCGGCTCCGCCTTGGGCGGGGATTGACTGTAAGTCGGTTGTGATGTTGGGAAAGTCCACCAAGGTGGCATATAAGCCGCGTATGGCGACTGCTGAGCATAACTCTGTGCCACCATCTGTTGTGTATATGTTTGAGTATTGTACGGGGGTAAGTACCCGTAAGGGGGTGCATAGTAGTAACCTGGAAAGTAAGCTTGATTCCCAGGCATGACCGGGGCGTTCATAATCCCTGCAGGCATGATGACTGGCTGGTGTGGTAGCGTGGACAACGCCACCGTTAGTGCTGCTGAGTATAAAGGTGGCATGGCGTATGTAGCCGAGGGCTGATAGTATTGAGCCATGCTCATCTGCGGTGTAGTAATACTGGGGCCCGCGGATGTGATAACAGACAAAGTGCTATGACGTATAGTCTGTGCACTCATTGTTGATGCTGGGGTGGAGACATTGGTGTCTATTGTGGTTGGCACCACTGATCGTAGCTGCCAAGAGGTGTATGAGATAGGGTTTGCTACTGTCATCCTAGGAGAAGTAGCAGAGGTGTTCGCAAACCCCGGTGGTGGTGCTTCTGCTTCAAACTCCAGGTCAAGAGACCTGGTTATAGCAGGTGATGCCGACATGGTAGTGGCCGCAGAACTCGTTATCAGCAACGGGTTGCTGGTTATCACTGCTAGATTTGGTGTTATTGCTGTGTTCTAATCGCTTGCCATTGAGTTTAATCTTGTTGTTGTTATCGAAAGGTCCCATGGATGGCGCCAATGAAGAAACACTGACCTTATGGGTAAGCTTCGGCTAGGACTTCAACTCTTTGGCGATCCGAACAGCTGACTGCAAAACCAAAACACCGTTAGGACTCGTTACAGGAATGGGGTTATTCCTGTAACCACCCTCCAGCGTGAGAATAAGTCTTGGTTTGGGAGAAAGAAAGTATGAGTAGAGAGTGAGAGAGTAAACGAGAACAAGATGATTCGTACCTTTGATGTTTACCTCTATTTATAGTTTACCATTAGGGTTTCCACTAACTTAGGATGGGCTCCGATAAGTTAGGGTTTTGCATGATCTTCCCAAAAGTTTGGGGATTTGGTTATGTGGTTTATCCATGCAGAATAGAATATTCTAGAATAAACATGTGTAATTAAATATTTATAATAAAATAATAGGTGATGACCGGGTCGGGTTAGCCGATCCGTGTCATACCTCGTCAGTACCCATTCATTATAGTCCAAATTCGATCAAATAAAAAACTCCCTTTTTCCGCTATTTCTTCTTTTTTAAATCAAATTAGAAAAACATAAGACCCACCATCAACTTCAACCTTCAAACGTTGAACCATGTGGGTTTGTAAGTAGAGGTGTTAAATGAGTCGGAAATCATGCTAAATACATGAGCATAACACGAGTTTTCGCGGTTTGTATAAACATGACTTATTTAACCCAAATTTTATTTTATTCTTGCATATTAATACTCTCAAATTCCAAATTACGTACTTATAACAAAAGATACAAATGTATACAAAATAATTACATTTAGCTTATATATTTTGATGTTCAGTTCCTCTTTATCTTTTAAAACTAGCCTTAAGATATCCAATGAGTTTAAATTATTACATCAAAGACCCTTTCAAATTAAGTATAAAAGGGTAAACTTACAAACCCAACAGGTCGAATCGACAATGACCCATTTAACTAAACATGTCCGTAGGTTCGAGTTAATGCTAAACCAAACTCGTTTAAACTAAACCCACACCCGATAATGGTGCACTAGGTTCGTGTCTTATAGTAAAGTATTGCAATAATAGTTGAATCTAGGGTAAATTACTTTTTGAGCCCCTGTGTTTTAGAGGTTTTAACCACTTGAGTTCAAAATCAAAATGTATAACATCCTGAGTCCCTATAGCCACTTTTCTTAACCATTTGAGTCCAAATTTCTAACTACATCCACCAAGTCTGTTAACTATGAAGGTAATTTGATCATTTACACATAAAGTACAGGTCTTATATGCACATAAGTACAATGAACAAGTCTTTAATGCATAAACTTTTAATATATAATATGTATATAAATAATTACATATATCTAATAAAACACACACACCTACACACACTTTCTCTCTCATCTTTACACACTCTTCTCTCTCTCTCTATAAACACCACTGCACAGCCACCATCCCCACCTCTACCACCACCATCGCACTACCTCCACCTCCAAACACCCACCACCACCATCTCACCCCCATCACCATCTCACCTCCACCACTAGTGCCGCCCCACTGCCACCGCCGCCGCCGCCCCACTGTCCCATTCAAGATCTTCATAACCAACAACAAATTTCAAACTAAATTCCCTGTATATAAAATTGGGTATTTAATTCTCTTGGTCAATTAAACTTCCACAAACAATAATTTTAACAAAATACCTTTCATCTTCCATTGAAGCTTATTTCCAACCACTTTTCATCTACCAATGGCCATTTCAAAGTGTGTAAACAACAAGAAACACCAACATCACCAGTGTTACATATCTGTACCTTCAGAGATCATCAACTCTATCTCATCTAACTCACTCCACTCTCTTCTTCTCTCTCCCAAAAAGCTTCAAAGACTGCAACTTTTTCAAGATCAAAGCTTTTCAAGAACCCCAAAACATGGTTTTTGTTCCTTTTTGTTTGTGGGTTTCTGTTTATGATGAAGTTGTGGTACAATTTTGACCCTTTTAACCCAAACCCATGTGGGATTGTCCCCCAAAAGGTGAGTTTAAGCTTGATTCCAAATAGGGTTTCAAGTTCTTTGAATAAAGATGAAGAAAAAGATGAAGAGTTGAAGGGGTTTTGGAAACCGGCTTATGGGCTTGGGTATAGTCCTTGTTTGGATTTTAGTAGTGAGTATAAGAAAAAGAGTGTTGAGATTTTGAAAGATAGAACAAAGTATTTGTGGTGGTTGTTTTTGGTGGTATGAATCAACAAAGAAACCGGATTGTTGATGTTGTTTTGGTTGCTAGAATCCTTGGTACTGCTTTTGTTGTTCCAATCTTGCAAGTTAATGTTATTTGGGGAGATGAAAGGTATTTTGTTAATTTTTATCTTTTTTTTGGGTGGTGGGTGTTGTGGTGGTGGTGATGGTGGAGGTGCAATGTCGACGATGGTGTTGATGGTGGAGGTGTGGTGGTGGGATGGAGGAGTTTTAGGTTTAGAGAGAGAGAGAGAAATGCAGATCTGGTGAAGATAAATGAGAGAGAAGAGAGAGAAAGAGAAAACTAAAAATAATTTTGTGAGTGTAGTATGTCTATCGCTTCCATCAATCACGTATCGTAGCTGAGAAATGGTCAAGACAAAGTTTAGATGTGTGGATATTTAGATAAGGTTCATACTTCGTTAAGGAGTCCATCCTTGATTAAGTGTCGATCCTTAGATAAAAGTCCGTAGTACGAGGAATCCATTTGTATGAAGTAGGTGCAAGTATTAGTATGGATGGACTCACCTTATAAATAGAGGAAGCGTCTAGAACTTTTAGAACTTTTGCCACTCATGTACATGGATTCCGCACGTGATACGTGATTTTCGTAGTCGTCGGTGTTACATATTCGATCCAGAAACGAACCCACAAGTGGTATTAGAGCGGGAGATCGATTGCATGGATTCAAGATACAAGAATTCAATTGATTTCATCAAAATCGTAGCTGAAATTCATCAAAATCGTCATATTTCTTCTTCTACTCATATTCTTCATTTTTTCATCTTTAAACCTCAGATCTACGCTGATTTCACGGTTAAAACCAGCCAAATTTTTTATATGTTGTGCGAAAACGTTTTTGAATAACCCTACAAATTTTCAGAATCAAATTCAAAAGAAGTCTTAGTAAAATCGATGAAAACGTAACGAACGGGGCTGTGTTTGTGCTGATTAGTTCATACGAATCTGGAAATGGTGTTGCTTCATACGAATCAACAAGTATAGTTCATACGAATCTGCATTGTATTTACGAATCAAGGTCCTTTTTAGTTTGTAGTTGTTACGGATCAACATTGTTCTTGATTTCGATCAGATCTGAAAGTGGAACGTGTCACACCTTGAATTTTGTGAAAGCGTAAGCGTGTGACTCGATCGGTTCTCATTACATTCGATTATAATAAACAACTATTTGATCAAAATGATGTTCACCCATTCATAAAGTTTAAAATATTACAAACACCAGTCATTTAAGTTTCAAACAACACAACCTCTGATTAAGTTACAAACCAACAAAAGTGGATGACATCTAACTTGAAATTTACTTTCCGAATTAACACCAGCGCCCAAAATCCAACTTTTTTCCTGAAATACATGTAATTTTGAAAACATCAACAAAAGTTGAGCGAGTTCATGCGTTTTGTATGGGTACTGATAAACTTGTAAACATTTGAGAGACTCCTTTGAAAACAGGTATGAAAAGCGTCTATGAACAGATCAATTAATGTTTTGCAAGGACATTGATGTATGTGAAGACATAGGGAGTACTCATTCTGAGTAAACTATTGTTTGTGTCAAATCCCCTCGACTATGCCGAATTCCCCTCGACTGTGTCAAATCACCTTGACTGTGTCAAATTCCCTTGACCGTATCAAATCACTTGACTGTGTCAAATCCCCTTGACCGTTGTCGAATCACCTCGACTGGGACACTAAAGCACTCTAAGTGGTCACATAAGGACCATGATTGGGGCTCAGCTGTACCCGTTAGATCTAACCCTTGTCGATGATTCTTATGAGAGTTATTGGCATTTCAGTTTCAGCCTATGCTCACATGATCTAATAGTTCATTTCATAGCCAAATCATACCATTGAAACATATGTAACATGTATTTCACCCCCGAGAGTTATAAATCCGAAAACAGTTCAGAGAAAAGGGGGACATGAACTCACAAGTTTGCGTCCAGCTATCTCGTATGCTCAAAGGTCCTTCTGTGAGTCGTACAACTACCTACACACATGACATGTTTTATTAGACGTTTAGGTCGTGTAACGACTCATTTGTCTTAGTTGTTCATTAAGACTTGTTTTGGAAATCTTGGTATAATTTGAGTTACATCATTGATGTACATTATATAATTTCAAAGTATATAATTATTAGTTAGAATAATAATATTTTAACTTAAATTATATTCATCCATTTACTTGGAATATTGCCAAGATAATATCTTTTTTGGCTTGTCTCTTTTGTAATTTCCCCCATGAATATATCCCCAAGGATGGGTATAATTATAATTGTGTATTTTTAGTCTTGTGTATTTTGCCAAGTATTTGTGGCGTATTCCGGTGTGTATTTGTATGTATGAGAATACGTATTTTCTTGTATTTATTAAGTATTCTTATACTTAGTTTTTATTTAAATTTTCCGGAATATTATTTTTAATCAAATAAAATCACCACTTCATATTCTTAAAATGTATGTATTTTAAGAAAACTTTTATAGAAGATTATCTATAAATCTTTCTTGGCAAAAATTATCATACTTTCATATAACCTCTAAAATTAATATATTTTCAAGATTAACTTAGAAAATATTCATAATTTCATTTTTCACCCAAATAATATATTCTTAATTTGTTTAAGAAAATATATATATTTTCTCCAAAAATAGTATATCTTGTAATTGTTCAAGAAAATATATTTATTTTTCTCCACTAAAAAATAATGTATTTTCTACTTGACAAAAATATGATATATCTTTGTAACACTTGTAAAAATTATAATTTTCGTTCTTTCGGTTTCCAAAATACCGTTTAACTCGTTTGTCAAAACATATATATATATATATATATATATATATGAATTTAATTCCGGAACATATATAAGTGTATGTCACACCCCCAAAATCCACCTGCGGAGTACTACCGCTTGGAGGCGTGACTGACCAGGATCCAGCCACCAATCATATCGAACAAGCATATAAGTAGTTATAAAATCCAACCAATACAATTGGTGTTCAAACAAAACATAGTTTAAGTTGTAAGCGGAAGCATAAGTCTTAAAGCCAAAACATAAGTTTAATTGTTTCAAGTTTAACATGGCACACAGCCGTCCATGTCCCACAACGATCCTCCTCCATGCAAGCTCCAGCTAAGTACCTAAGGACCTGCAAAGCATGTAGTAACGAGTCAACAACAAGTTGAGTGAGTTCACGGTTGGGTGTTCGTTTTAAGTTGTTTCGAAAACCGTTTCCTTTATCTGGCATCCTGCCGTGGGGGTTACCCCATAGTTAAAACGTGACTTGTTTATTCCTGATTACTCTGGCAATCCAGCCGTGGGGGCTACCCCGTGTTAGTTATCTGGCATTTCGGCCGTGGGGGCTACCCCATGTATACACTAGACTCGTTACCATATCGACTGCTGACTGTAGTCATGTTTAAGTGCCCTGAAACTGTCAATGTCTATCATCATTGACGTGCCCCAGATCCATTAGTTCACGCCCGTCCTCTGCGGCACGGTGTGAGGTTTTTCAGACCTAAATAGCGCTATCTAACTAATGACCCGCTCGCCATTGGCCCGGCGATTAAGTCGATATAAAAAGGAGGGACTTCGTGATAGAGTTTTGGTCTAGTACGAGTTATCTGTCCGTGAGGACGAGGAATTACATTCCTGAACCATTGCTATCCTACCCAAGGAGGACGAGGAACCCATGTTCCTTAACCCCAATTCCCGACCCCTGGGAATCCCATGCTTTGTAGAGGGTGTGAACTCACCTTGGTTTGCTCGGCAGATACACAGAAAGGTCAATCAAGCAATATTGTGGTCACTCACGTCCTATCATAGTTGTATCATACAAATCAGGTTCGTATTCAAGTAGTACACGTATGTTTCTAGCACATTGCATTCAAGTATCATTCATGACAGCCCAAACAACATTCACATTCAACAGTAACACATAAGGCCCATACGTTCGGCCCAATTACTTAGGCCCGTCGTAGTGTGCAAGTTCAAGTCAGCGTGTTCATGCATATAGTCTCGAGTCGAGACTGTGCGGTCCCGAGTTGTAGTCCACAAGATTTCGAGTCGCCACTAAGGTAGTCTCGGGTCATGCATGTAGTGGTCTCGAGTCGCAACTGGACTCGCAAACGTGGTCTCGAGTCAAGATGTTTGGGTGTTGATCAAGTGGGGTCTCGAGTCGAGACTGTAGGCTCTCGACTCGCAACTAGTGTCGAAACCGGGGATCTCGAGTTGACATTTGGTGGCCTCGAGTCGAGACCAGGGGTCTCGACCCCCAACAATTGCTGATTCTGCACAGTTGTACTATCCAATGGGAATTTGATTTCATGACACAATGTACTATCCAACCACAATCCTTAAACATGTTTCTTATCTAGCAATTTACTAAAAATGGATCAACCATATCAATATTCAAATATTCAAGGCATCTTCATATCATATTCAACAAGTTCTTCACATATTCATATCATGTTCATGTTGATCATTCAAACTTGTTCATCATATTTTAGCATCAATCACAACCATAATCATGAACAACAAATCAACACACTTGAACATACTCATCTAAAGGTTTCAAATCGTCACATAACATCTCGAAATCAACTCTACACTAATCCGATTCATCATGGTACTACACATATGCAAGCCGGTTTCATGAACACCCACTTTAATGGTTTGAATCACATTTAGACACAAGACATCATGGGTTCATTGTGCAATATATCCAAAATCAAAACATGTTAGCCGATTATCAACAACATACACATCCGATTCACAAAACTCATCATCAAGCACTCAACTATACTAGTTAGAGCATATTATTCATACTATCATTTTAATCAACAAACATCATAAAGACACTAACCGATTGATGGGTTTCAAAGGTGAGTATGAAGCTTCCCAAATGGGTGTGTGTGTGTGAGCCGATCTGAGAGCTCCTAGTGTCACCGGTTTGATCCGAGAAGAAGGAGAAGAAATGTGATGTTTGGTGTCTAGGGTTTTAGTGAGAGGGAGTAGGAGAGTGTGTGTGTTATCCAAAGAAAATGGCAACATGGCTATCCACCAAGTTTATATATCCGTTCCAAGTAATGCACCCTAATGGGCTTTCGGTTGGGTTAAATGAGGTGTATGGCCCATCCGGCCAATTGTTTCATTGTTCACTCGAGACCGCATGGTTTCGAGTCGGGTCCTTGTTGTCTTGGTTCATATACATACACGCATTCATACAATTACAACACATAAACGTAACACGTAATCACATAGGGTGTTCACATATATCATTACACCAATACGTCAACTAGTCACATAATGTTTCAAGTAGGTTACACTAAGATACACGAAAGGTTCTAAATTTCGAGTTGTCACATCATCCCCAAGTTGAAAGAAATTTCGTCCCGAAATTTGGTAAGCACTCACTGAGGAAGCTAGTTAAGTTGTATGGTTTTCCTGGTTTTCCTGGGGTGTCACATCCACCCCCCGTTGATCTGGAATTTCGTCCCGAAATTCCGTAGCTTCGGCCTCAGTGGTGGGTGTACTGTTTGCGAACAGTTGGGGATACTTTTGTTTCATCTGATCTTCGCGCTCCCAGGTGAACTCTGGGCCGCGACGTGAGTTCCAACGAACTCGAACGAGAGGTATTCTAGTGCTCTTGAGGACCTTAACATCCCGGTCCGTGATTTCGACTGGTTCCTCGACGAATCGTAACTGTTCGTCGATAGTGAGTTCCTTCAGGGGAACTATGTGGGTCTCATCTAACAGACACTTCTTCAGATTCGACACGTGAAAGATGTTGTGAACTGCACCGAGTTCTGCTGGTAAGTTCAGTCTGTAGGCCACCCTGCCTATTTTCTCAATGATTTCGAAAGGTCCAACGTATCGTGGGTTAAGTTTGCCGCGTTTACCAAAACGAACCACACCCTTCCAGGGTGAAACTTTGAGTAGTACCCGCTCCCCAATCTGGAGCTCTAGTGGTTTCCTGCCCTAATCGGCGTAAACTTTCTGACGGTCACGAGCTACCGCCATGCATTTTCGTATTTGAGCAATTTGTTCGGTCGTGTCTACCACATGTTCTGGACCAGTGATCTGACTATCCCCCACCTCTGCCCAACAAAGAGGTGACCGGCATTTACGTCCGTACAATGCCTCAAACGGAGCAGCTTTAATGCTGGTGTGGTAGCTGTTATTATATGAGAATTCCACAAGTGGCAGATGCTTTTCCCAGCTGTTGCCAAAGTCGATTACACATGCACGAAGCATGTCTTCTAAGGTTTGAATAGTGCGTTCGGACTGCCCGTCCGTCTGAGGGTGATACGCTGTGCTCATGTCTAATCGTGAGCCAAAGGATTTGTGCATTGCTTGCCACAGTTCTGAAGTGAAACGTGCATCTCGATCAGAGATAATGGAGGTGGGCACCCCGTGCCTCGAAACAACTTCCTTGAGGTATATTTCCGCAAGAGTGGAGAACTTATCCGTCTCCTTGATAGCCAAGAAGTGTGCAGATTTTGTAAGTCGGTCCACGATCACCCAAATAGTATCGTTTCCGCGCTGGGATCTAGGTAGGCCAGTAACGAAATCCATGGAAATTTGCTCCCATTTCCATTGGGGTATCTCTGGTTGTTGGAGTAGGCCTGAGGGTTTCTGATACTCAGACTTGACTCTCGCACAAGTCAAACACTTGCTGACGTAAGTCGCTATGTGGGCCTTCATGCTAGGCCACCAGTACATAGTTTTGATATCGTGGTACATTTTGTCCGAACCAGGGTGTACCGAGTAGCGAGACTTGTGTGCTTCGTCCATCACAAGCTCTCGTAGGTTGCCATAGAGTGGGACCCGAATGCGTCCCGTTACGTAGTAAGCGCCATCTTCCTTCTGTTCTAAGCGTTGCCTTGATCCGCGTAGGGCTTCAGCCCTGACGTTCTCTGGTTTCAGTGCTTCTATCTGAGCGTCTCGTATTTGGGAAGGAAGACTAGAATGTATTATGAGTTGTAAAGCCCGCACGCGCTTAGGCGCAGTGTCCTTTTGACTGAGGGCGTCAGCCACAACATTGGCCTTGCCCGGGTGATACCTGATCGAGCACTCGTAGTCATTTAGTAGTTCGACCCATCGTCGTTGTCGCATGTTCAGTTCCTTCTGTTTGAAGATATGTTCGAGGCTCCTGTGGTCGGTGTAGATGGCGCACTTAGTACCGTACAGGTAATGCCGCCATAACTTAAGTGCAAAAACAACAGCTCCCAGCTCCAAATCATGTGTAGTGTAGTTCTTTTCGTGAACTTTAAGTTGGCGTGAGGCGTAGGCTATGACTTTATCTCGTTGCATCAACACGCAACCAAGGCCCTGAATTGATGCGTCGCAGTAAACCACAAAGTCGTCTGTGCCCTTTGGCAGGGAAAGGATAGGTGCACTGCAAAGTCTATCCTTTAAGTGCTGAAATGCTAACTCCTGTGCATTTCCCCAGCGATAAACAACGCCTTTCTGCGTTAGTGAAGTGAGAGGCTGTGCAATCTTAGAAAAATCCTTTATGAACCTCCTGTAGTAACCTGCCAATCCTAAGAATTGGCGAATTTCCTTTGGTGTTCGAGGTGCAGGCCAGTTCTTGATAGAGTCTACCTTGGACGGATCAACATGGATCCCATCCCTGTTCACCACATGGCCTAGGAAATGGACTTCACGAAGCCAGAAGTCGCATTTCGAGAACTTTGCATAAAGCTGTTCTGTTCGAAGGAGTTCCAGAATAAGCCGTAGATGCTGCTCGTGTTCCTCCTGACTCTTAGAATAGATCAGGATGTCATCGATGAAGACTATAACGAACTTGTCCAGGTAAGGCTTGCACACTCGGTTCATCAAGTCCATGAAAACCGCAGGTGCGTTTGTCAGCCCAAAAGGCATGACCAAAAACTCATAGTGTCCGTAACGTGTTCTAAAAGCTGTTTTGGAGACGTCCTCTTCTCGGACTCTTAGCTGGTGATATCCCGATCTCAAATCAATCTTTGAATAGTAGCTCGACCCTTGCAGCTGGTCGAACAAGTCGTCAATACGCGGTAGAGGGTAGCGGTTCTTCACTGTCACCTTGTTGAGTTCCCGGTAGTCGATGCACATTCTGAAGGTACCGTCCTTCTTCTTTACAAATAGTACTGGAGCTCCCCAAGGCGATGAGCTAGGAGGGATAAAACCCTTATCTAAGAGTTCTTGTAGTTGCGTAGAGAGTTCTTCCAACTCCGATGGAGCTAAACGATAAGGTGCACGAGCTATAGGCGCAGCTCCAGGAGCTAGTTCGATCTGAAACTCGACTTGGCGATGAGGCGGAAGACCAGGTAATTCCTCAGGAAATACCTCTGGATAATCTCGTACAACTGGAAAATCTTCGATCTTCTTCTCTTTTTCTGAGGTGTCAGTAACGAGAGCCAAAATGGCAGTGTGGCCCTTTCGCAAGCACTTTTGGGCCTTAAGGAGAGAAATGACGTTCTCAACAGCACTCCTCTTGTCGCCACGAATCATGAGAGGTTCACCACCGGAACCTGGAATACGGACAACCTTCTCGTTGCAAAGAATCTCTGCTCGGTGTTGGGATAACCAATCCATCCCAATGACAACGTCGAAACTACCCAAGACGATAGGAATAAGGTCGATAGAGAAGGTCTGGTCAGCGAGAATAAGTTTACAACCCTTGACTACGTGTGTGGCTTCTAAACTCTTACCATTCGCTAGCTCTACAGTGTGCTTGTTGTTCAAAGGTGTTGGAATACGCTTAAGCATTCGACTAACTTCTAGTGACATGTAGCTAGTATCGGCACCCGAATCAAATAATACTGAAACATAAAAGTCGTCGAGAAGGAACTTACCCGCCACAACATTGGGGTCGTTCCTTGCTTCACCTTCGCCAATCACGAACGCTCGCCCCCTGGCGCCATTGTTGTTGTTGTTCCCATTGTTACCATTCCCCTGATTGTTGTTGTTGTTGTTCTGGTTCCTGTTCAGTTGGGGACAATCTCTCTTGAAGTGGCCTTCAGCTCCACACTGAAAGCACCCTTTGTTATCACCCTGTTGTTGCTGCTGGCGCTGGTTCTGTTGAGCTTGCTGACGATTCTGATTGGCGGGATATAAGCTCCTGCAATCCTTTGCAGCGTGACCGGGCTTGTTGCACCGATGACAGTTGCCCCTGGTGCATGGCCCGCTGGCCGCTGTGATGCAGGCTGCAGCGATTGCATTTGGGGTGATTCCCTTTGTACCCACCGTGGCTTTGACCACCAGATGATTGCTGACTAGGGCTCTTATAGTCTTCAGTCTTTCTCTGCTGAGACTAGGACTGAACATAAGTTGAACCCTTGCTTGAAGTTCCATCCCATTTCCGTTTGTTGTCACTAGAGGTACCAGAAGTAGTTGCAGCACCTATGCGCTTTGGTAACTTGTTCTGCTCCACCGCCTGATCAGTGAGACGGTGAGCCAACTGAACAACCTGCTGGATAGTCGCGAGGTTTGCTGAAGTCACATGGCTTTGGATTTCTGGCACCAAGCCCTTGAGAAAGAGTTCAATACGCTTAAATGGAGGGTCCACCATAGTGGGACACAGTAAGGCAAGCTCATTCAATCTCTTAGTGTACGCCTCAATCTCTGACCCCGTCATCTTGAGGTTGAAGAACTCGACTTCCAGCTTATGAATGTCATCACGACTGCAGTATTCTTCCTTGATCATTTCCTTAAAAGTTTCCCATGGGGTGGCGTTGGCAGCAACCAACCCCAGCATTTGAACCTGAGCGTTCCACCATGTGAGGGCTAAACCCTCGAGAGTACCGGTAGCATACTTCACTCTGCGCGCCGCAGGGCATTCACACATTTCGAAGACTGACTCGAGCTTCTCAAACCAGTGGAGGAGACCTACAGCTCCTTCAGTGCCGCTAAAAGTAGTGGGTCGGCAGTCCATGAAAGTTTTAAAAGTGCACACGGGTGGCTGAGCATGCTGACCTATTGTGGGCGAAAGAAAGACAGAGTTTAACACAAAGGTTGGTTCACGAGAGTCGGATCTACAGATCCTAAATTGAGTTAGAACTGCAGGATATACCTCCTGCGTGTGCAGCTGCAAGTGCCGCAACAACTCGCTCGTTAATCAGAGCCGTCAACTGGGCTTGTGTCAGGTTAACGCGTCCGGACATGATCTTCATATCAAGAAGAACGTGAGTGAGAGGGGTTTGCGAAAATGCGATGACACAAGTGAGCAAATACACACGTGTTCAAGCAACAGTAGTTATACTAACCAAGCATACCATGAGCAATGTACTATGTAACTAACAAGTAGGCAATATATACATAGATCATATCACCTAGAATGTCGAGCCTTGCATGTGGAGTGAAGCGTCGTTGTGGATCGTAGAGCACTGTACGGGTTATAGTCTGGTTTTAACAAAACGTTTCTCCTTTATTAAAACCAAGTTCACTATAACCAATGGCTCTGATACCAATCTGTCACACCCCCCAAAATCCACCTGCGGAGTACTACCGCTTGGAGGCGTGACTGACCAGGATCCAGCCACCAATCATATCGAACAAGCATATAAGTAGTTATAAAATCCAACCAATACAATTGGTGTTCAAACAAAACATAGTTTAAGTTGTAAGCGGAAGCATAAGTCTTAAAGCCAAAACATAAGTTTAATTGTTTCAAGTTTAACATGGCACACAGCCGTCCATGTCCCACAACGATCCTCCTCCATGCAAGCTCCAGCTAAGTACCTAAGGACCTGCAAAGCATGTAGTAACGAGTCAACAACAAGATGAGTGAGTTCACGGTTGGGTGTTCGTTTTAAGTTGTTTCGAAAACCGTTTCCTTTATCTGGCATCCTGCCGTGGGGGTTACCCCATAGTTAAAACGTGACTTGTTTATTCCCGATTACTCTGGCAATCCAGCCGTGGGGGCTACCCCGTGTTAGTTATCTGGCATTTCGGCCGTGGGGGCTACCCCATGTATACACTAGACTCGTTACCATATCGACTGCTGACTGTAGTCATGTTTAAGTGCCCTGAAACTGTCAATGTCTATCATCATTGACGTGCCCCAGATCCATTAGTTCACGCCCGTCCTCTGCGGCACGGTGTGAGGTTTGTCAGACCTAAATAGCGCTATCTAACTAATGATCCGCTCGCCATTGGCCCGGCGATTAAGTCGATATAAAAAGGAGGGACTTCGTGATAGAGTTTTGGTCTAGTACGAGTTATCTGTCCGTGAGGACGAGGAATTACATTCCTGAACCATTGCTATCCTACCCAAGGAGGACAAGGAACCCATGTTCCTTAACCCCAATTCCCGACCCCTGGGAATCCCATGCTTTGTAGAGGGTGTGAACTCACCTTGGTTTGCTCGGCAGATACACAGAAAGGTCAATCAAGCAATATTGTGGTCACTCACGTCCTATCATAGTTGTATCATACAAATCAGGTTCGTATTCAAGTAGTACACGTATGTTTCTAGCACATTGCATTCAAGTATCATTCATGACAGCCCAAACAACATTCACATTCAACAGTAACACATAAGGCCCATACGTTCGGCCCAATTACTTAGGCCCGTAGTAGTGGTCTCGAGTCAAGATGTTTGGGTGTTGATCAAGTGGGGTCTCGAGTCGAGACTGTAGGCTCTCGACTCGCAACTAGTGTCGAAACCGGGGATCTCGAGTTGACATTTGGTGGCCTCGAGTCGAGACCAGGGGTCTCGACCCCCAACAATTGCTGATTCTGCACAGTTGTACTATCCAATGGGAATTTGATTTCATGACACAATGTACTATCCAACCACAATCCTTAAACATGTTTCTTGTCTAGCAATTTACTAAAAATGGATCAACCATATCAATATTCAAATATTCAAGGCATCTTCATATCATATTCAACAAGTTCTTCACATATTCATATCATGTTCATGTTGATCATTCAAACTTGTTCATCATATTTTAGCATCAATCACAACCATAATCATGAACAACAAATCAACACACTTGAACATACTCATCTAAAGGTTTCAAATCGTCACATAACATCTCGAAATCAACTCTACACTAATCCGATTCATCATGGTACTACACATATGCAAGCCGGTTTCATGAACACCCACTTTAATGGTTTGAATCACATTTAGACACAAGACATCATGGGTTCA
Source organism: Helianthus tuberosus (assembly GCA_030545235.1). Lineage (NCBI taxonomy): Eukaryota > Viridiplantae > Streptophyta > Magnoliopsida > Asterales > Asteraceae > Helianthus > Helianthus tuberosus. The sequence continues at coordinate 130,717,412 of CM060387.1, read as the reverse complement.
TTGTGCAATATATCCAAAATCAAAACATGTTAGCCGATTATCAACAACATACACATCCGATTCACAAAACTCATCATCAAGCACTCAACTATACTAGTTAGAGCATATTATTCATACTATCATTTTAATCAACAAACATCATAAAGACACTAACCGATTGATGGGTTTCAAAGGTGAGTATGAAGCTTCCCAAATGGGTGTGTGTGTGAGCCGATCCGAGAGCTCCTAGTGTCACCGGTTTGATCCGAGAAGAAGGAGAAGAAATGTGATGTTTGGTGTCTAGGGTTTTAGTGAGAGGGAGTAGGAGAGTGTGTGTGTTATCCAAAGAAAATGGCAACATGGCTATCCACCAAGTTTATATATCCGTTCCAAGTAATGCACCCTAATGGGCTTTCGGTTGGGTTAAATGAGGTGTATGGCCCATCCGGCCCATTGTTTCATTGTTCACTCGAGACCGCATGGTCTCGAGTCGGGTCCTTGTTGTCTCGGTTCATATACATACACGCATTCATACAATTACAACACATAAACGTAACACGTAATCACATAGGGTGTTCACATATATCATTACACCAATACGTCAACTAGTCACATAATGTTTCAAGTAGGTTACACTAAGATACACGAAAGGTTCTAAATTTCGAGTTGTCACAGTGTAGTCCATACGTCCGTGTTCGGTTTGTCCAATATTCGGGTATAAATTATATATTTGTTTTCTTGGGATTTTGGTATTATTTTGTATTACACTTTTGGTATTTTGGTAAGTTATATTAAGTATTTCTAAGTGTTTAAATTCTACAAAAATTTTGCCATAGTTTCCCCCTTAAAAATGGAGGTTTCCATGCTTTAAAAGCATATCATTTTCTTTTTAAAACCATCATCAATCATCAACAACATAAACAAGACTTACCATATTCTTTAAATATGCAATTTACACTTTGACATGAACTTGAAATTTTGTAAAAAGTTGTAGTAACTTAATATGTTATTTAGTAGGTTTAGTTACCCTTTAAAACATGGTTATTTGTTTATAAATCTCATTCTTGAAGAATCTAATCTTTCACAACTTGTGGGATGATTTTTCTTGAAATGATTCTTTTGTATTTTTCTTGTTACAAACATGTTTCTAGTCTTGATTTAACACTAAAAATATGATTAGTTTCCTTAGAAATCATGACTTTGTAAATCTTGTAAATAAACTTGGTTTCTTGAGAAAATTATTTTTGAAATCATCCTTTTACAAGACTTATAACATGTTTCATACTTCATCATACACAAAATCATCTTCATTTTCAAGTTTATGAGAAACATAAAAGATGATCATCTTATCTTTCACAAGATTCATCCTCTCACTTTCTAGATCATGTGTTTAATCACAATCTAGCAAGCTTCTTATGATGTTTAACATCATAAACACAAGAAATCAACAATCAAGATTCACACATACACTAAAACAACTTAGTTTCTTATGTTAGTTAGCTTTATGTTAAAGTTCATCTTCTTGTTTCTTCATGATCTTCATGTTTAACCTTTAACATAATCTTTTAACCATCAATATAAGAAGTAAAATGGAGTGATGAGAGTCTTACTACTAGCACAAGGCTAGGGATGAGATCGAAGATGATGAAGATGATAAACAAGGTGGATAAAAGCTCTGGAGAGTGGTCCTTCAAGTTCAAATGCTTCCAAGCTTCCTAACTATGCTTCTTACACCTTAGGATCTTCTTAGATTGTATGAGATTGAAGTGAAAATGGAAGGGTTGTGTGAGTGTGTTGTGGCCGTGAGCAAGGGAAGGAGGAAGGAGGTGTTTGGAGCTCTTGAAGTGTAGGAATGATATGTGCTTTAGTCTTAGGGATTTTTATACAAGTTTTTCCAACATCTCCATAACTATTGGTTAATATGTCCCTAAAGTAATAAACATAACAATTAAACAAATGAAACAAAATCTTGAGGTGGGTCCCCATGTATAACCGTAAGTGGGGGGGGGGGGTGTGCTAGTTAGGTTGTAAAATTTAGTTGGTTAAGTTAGTTAGGTTTTAATGGGAAATAGTTAGTGTTTTATGTATTATAATGTTGTAGGATGAATTATGATGTTCGGTGACCATAACTAGCTTTGTAACACTAAAACAATGCTTCTAGTGAAAATTTGGTGTTTCGGGTAGTGTCTGGTTGTTCGGTTGGTTACCGGTTCTTTAAGGTGCTAAATTACGCAGTTTAGTGTGCTTTATGTTACCTTTAATAACATTTTTGATTCCCGACACTTAGGAAAGTATTCTGGACCATTAAACCACATTTTTGCATTATATTTAGTTGTTAAAATGCTGAAAATTGCTGAATTTGGTTATTTTCTGCAGAATTCTGCAGTTTTAGTGTGTTTCTGGCACTTTCCGGCACCTAAATCATCACTAGGTAAGCAGTTTTATGATCCCTACTTTCCTACACACTATTCTAGTGTAACTCTTGGTTTCGGGCTCATTCTATGTCTTAACATCACGTCTGTCTAAGTATTGAACTCCCGTCAGTACTTCTAGTTTGTCTGATAACTGTGCTAACTTTGTTTCGTGCACTAATTGTACCATGCTGTGTTGCATGTAGTAATGATAAAAATCTTGCAACATGAAATGCCATTGTATGTATATGACAGTAATCAGAAAATCATTCGTCTTGTTAATTCAATCACACACAGTCATTAAAGCACATATTACTGTTTATTATTGTACGAAATTCATGGAAATGTGCCAGTTGTCACATTCTCCCCCCGTTAAAGAATTTCGTCCCGAAATTCAAGCGGTGTTATTGGTTGTAGGGGAGTTGTGAAACATATATGAATACTTAGACTTGATTTGGTCTTCATGCTCCCCATAAATTCTGGGCCATGATGTGAATTCCAGTGAATTTAACAAGTTTAAAACGTCTTCTCCGTGTTTTGTGGACTTCCAGTCCGTAACCTTAAAAGGTTCTTTAGTAAATTGGAGTTTGTCGTTGATGTGAATCTTGTTTGCGGGAATGACAATTGTTTCTTGAGTCAGACTCTTCTTAAGATTAGACACGTGAAATGTGTCGTGAATACTGCTATGTTTCTGGAAGTTTCGGCTTGTAAGCAATGGTTCCGATCCTTTCCAGGATCTAGAAAGGACTAATATACCGTGGGCTCAACTTCCCACGCTTTTCCGAATCGTACCACGCCTTTCCAAGGCGAGACTTTCAATAAAACCATCTCTCCAAACTCAAATTCCAATAGTTTCTGCCGCTTGCCGGTGTAGCTTTTCCGTGTGTCATGTGCTGACTTGATACGATCACGTACCTGAACAATCTTGTCTGTAGTTTTCCTGAACCAATTCGGGGCCAATAAATCGTTTATCTCTGGTCTCCGCCTAACACAACGGGGACCGACACTTACGTCCGTAAAAAGCTTTAAACGGGGCGGCCTGAATGCGGGTGTGATAGCTATTATTGTAGGAAAACTCCACTAAAGGCAAGTGAGTATCCCATCTTCCACCAAAGTCCATCACACAAGCACGTAACATGTCTACCACGGTCTGTATCGTTCGCTCACTCTGGCCGTCCGTCTGAGGGTGAAATGCAGTACTAAGGTTCAACCTTGACCCAAACGCCTTCTGAAACATTTGCCATATCCTCGGCACAAAACGACCATCTCGGTCAGATAAGGTAGAAACAAGCACTCCATAACATGCCACAATCTCTCTAAGATAAATCTCTGCTAATTTCCTCGTGTTGTCTTCCTCACTGATCGGTAGGAAATGTGCAGACTTGATGAGTTGATCAATAATCACCCAAATCATAACATTCCCTCCTTGGGTTCTCGGTAGCTTTGTAATGAAATCCATTGATATTCGTTCCCACTTCCACATGGGAATCTCAGGCTGTTGCAGCAGCCCTGATGGTTTCTGGTATTCTGTCTTAACTTCAGCACAAGTAAGACAGTTACCCACATATGTAGCTATATCAGCTTCCATCTTGGGCCACCCATACTAATCCTTCAAGTCTTGGTACATCTTGTCGGATCCAGGATGGATCGAGTACCTTGACCTATGAGCCTTGTCCCAAAACAAGCATACGTAAATTGTCGCAAAACAGAACCCAAAGTCGTTCCATGAAGTATAATGTTCCGTTTACCTTAGGCAATAATTGCACTCCCTTTCCACATAACGCTTCAGCTTGTAGGTTCTCTGGCTTGAGCGCCTCTTGCTCAGCTTCACGAATCCGAGTAGCGGGATTCGTCTGTATGGTCATCTCTAAGGCTCGCACCCTTAGAGGCTTTGCGCGATCCCTGCAGCTCAAGGCGTCTGCTACAACGCTCGCCTTCTCCAGGTGATACTTAATCTCACAGTCGTAATCATTCAGTAGCTCATTCCATCTCGTTATCTCATGTTTAAGTCTTTCTAATCAAAGGTGTGTTGTAAACCCTTGTGATCAGTAAAGATCGTGCAACGTTTTCCATACAAGTACTGGCGCTAAATCTTTAATGCGCAATTCACCGCACCTAGTTCAAGGTTGTGCGTGGTGCAGTTCTTCTCATGATCCTTCGATTGACATGACGCGTACACGATGACTTTGTCTCGTTGCATCAACACGCAACCGAGACCTTGTCAAGAAGCGTCACAATAAACCACGAATCCCTCGGTACTGTCAGGTAAAGGCAAGATGGGTACCGTCTAGGTTAGGGTTGTTAGTTGTTGAGAAATCTTTGAAAAGTCCCCTATGAATCGTTTGTAATAGCCTGCTAACCCCAGAAATTGTCATATCGTAGTTGGCGTCCTTGGGGATTCCCAGTCCTTGATTACTTTGATCTTAGCAGGGTCAACAAGAATTCCATTCTTATTCATCACGTGACCTAAGAATTTCACCTGGCGAATACAAAATTCGCATTTCGACATCTTTGCATACAACCGTCCCTTCTTCAAGAGTGCTAGGATAGCTCGCAGGTGTTGCTCACGTTCCTCCCGGGTTCGCGAGTAAATATGGATGTCATCAATGAATATAATCACCAAACTTATCCAGATATGGCCTGGACACCCAATTCATGAGGTCCATGAATACTGCTGGTGTGTTTGTTAAGCCAAACGGTATGACAAGGAACTTAAAATGTCCATATCGAGTCCTAAAGGCCGTTTTAGGGATACTTTCTTCTTGTATTCGCAGTTGATGTTGCCCTGACCTCAAGTCGATCTTCGAGTAGTAACTAGAACCTTGTAATTGGTTGAACAAGTCATCAATCCTTGGCAAAGGACACCGGTTCTTGATATTCAATTCTTTGAAATCGATGCACAAACGTAAACTACCAACTTCCTTCTTAACGAATAGCAGGCGAGAAGCTTGGTCTAATGAATCCTTCGTTTTAGCAGCTCTTGTAGTCGAGTTGTTAGTCCTTGTATCTCGAACGAAGCTATTCGGTAAGGTGCCTTCGCCATGGGTCCCGCTCCTGGCACTAGGTTAATCCTAAACTCCACTCGTCATTGTGGAGGTAACCCAGGCAAGTCTTCAGGAATGACTTCAGGAAATTCCTTCACAACGGGGATGTCTTCTAGCTTTGGCTCCTTGGTCTCCTTTTCTACAATATGAGCAAAGGAGGCTATGCAATCCTACTCGGAGGTGCTTCTGTGTCTTTATGACCAATGTGGGATGTCACAATCCACCGCCTTATGGGGCCTAGTGCCCTCGCATCAATTGCAAGAAGGTCGTGTACTATAAGTGTCTCATCATTCGCAAGAGGGCTGCGAATGATTTTCCTTGTGACAAACAACTTCAACTCTGTCCTTGGATAACCAATTCATGCTGACTTCAACGTCATGACTTCCCAAGTCAACAGGTAATAGAAGGTTCCCGCTTTCTAAGTTCCAAAATACAATCCTTAATCACCTCATTTGCTTTAACTAACCTTCCTGATGTGTGTAAAATGCAACATATAAATTACATCAAAAGAGGCATAAAACTAACTCTTTTTAGTACTAATGTTGGAAAAAGTGTGCTTTTGTCTTCCTTTTGTATTTTCAGGATTAAATAAGCGTAAATGAACAAAAGAAGCAAATATGCAGCGAAAGCTAACATAATTACAAGAAAAGGAATAAACGTGGCATGCCCGACCCCTCGACAGCATCTTCCCAAGCAAAAACAAAGAAACCAAAAGGCTGAACACGCCTCGTGCCCAAGGGACACGGGGGCGTGCTCAGGTGTCTCCAGAAAAGACAAAGTTGTAGAAGCTTCTATTTCCCAACACGGGGGCGTGCCCAGCTCAACACGGCCGCGGTCAATGCTAAGATTCGCAGAATCCAAGCAAATCTTGATAGTACAAATACGCTTCTACACACTGGGCCATGCCCAGCGGACACGGGGGCGTGTGGAGCTAATACAGACAAACTGCAATTAATGAAGAAAGAGAAAGCGGATGGACACGGGGCCGTGCCCACCGGACACGGGGCCGTGTGCGGGCTTCTGTGCAGGCTATAAATAGGGGTGCTTGGTTCACTTCAAAAGCATCCCTTGACAAACCACCTCTCTCCCACTTCACCCACACTCCACCACCATCACAACACCCACATCCACCACCATCATCCATCATAGAGTGTGTGTAGTAGTCTCGGGATCCAAGATTGATAGTAAGAGTTCTTGACAATCAAAGGCCATGTTTGCCTAAGTCTCTTACATCACTTGGTGAAGACAAGCATTTAGTGTAATACTTTTGTTTTTTAATCTTTTCGCACTTTTTATTTGGTTTTGTATTGATGACTTTAATAACTAGTTTCTTATGTTGAAGGTGAAACTTCCTTATCATTTTTCCGTGGTGTCTTGGCGTTATTTTACTGTCTATATAAAATAAAAGATTTACACCATTCATATCTCTTCGGCCTATATAGAGATATGTTGGCTACCTGGTCGGGGGTTAAGGGAATGGTTTGGTAAGGTTCTTGCCTTGTTCAGTGTATAGATCCTGCAAGGACCTGGGTCAAGCTTACTAGGACCTCCTTCAATGCCCACTGGTATTGGATGGCGGGGGGTGCGAATGGCTTGATCCCCTCATATGTAAACTACTATTAATACATTAACCCGGCTACTTGGGATTGTATCCCTGCTGACTCAAACCACTTAGCCGAGGGTAACGTCACCTTCAAAAGAGGGGCCTACCACATTACGCATAAATAACTTAATTAATTATCTTTCAATAATCCAACCCTTTAGGATTGTATCCATACTGGCTCAAACTACTGGGTTGAGGGTAACGTCACCTTCAAAAGAGGGGCCTACTACTATAACTAAGATAATCTCTTAAAAAGTGCAAAAGTGCGGAAAACATCAAAGGTTACACTAAAGGCGAGTCGGATCCAAGTGATTCATCTTGTCTATCCATTTTTATTTTATTTTTATTTTCAGCATTTTTAGTTTTTATTTTCATGTTTAAACCTTTTTCCAAAATTTTGATTTGATTAGACGTTGAGGATAAACCGGTACTAAAAGATCTTGTGTCCTTGGACGACCTCGATATCTTACCAACGCTATACTACGCTCACGATGGGTGCACTTGCCCATATGTGTGTTTAGTGTTAGTAGAATATCGTGTTTTATAAATTTAAAACTTGACTAAAGTGCTAAAAATATACATAAAAGTTTTTGGCACCGTTGCTGGGGACACAAGGATTTTAAGAAATCTTAAAATCGACGGACGAATCAGTATTTCAAAACCTTTTTAATCGCGCGCATTTTTCTGCATTTTCACTGAACACGGGGTCGTGCTGCACATTTTTTTAAAACTCCCAAATACAGAGTCTGAACACGGGGTCGTGCTCACTGAACACGCCCCCGTGCTGCACAAAACCAGTTACTTTTATTAAAACTCCCAAATACAGAACCTGAACATGGGCCATGCTCACTGAACACGGGACCGTGTCCAGCCTCTGTTTTCGTTTTCATTTTTGTTTTCTGGTCCCGAGACTCTGTTGTGATCTGCTGAGTGATTCTTATGGATAAATACTGAGGAGCTTACAACTACCACTATGAGGAGGATGATTATAGGGAAGACTATTGCACCATTTGTGGTTACCCTCACTCGGTACAATATTGTGACCTCTTTGAACCATCCACTTCATACAACTACTATGAGGAGCCCAGGTATGAGCCGCCCACTTCATATACATCCTATGAAGACCCAAGGTATGAACCTTCTCCCTCATACTCATATTTTGATGAACCAAGGTATGAGCCTTCATACTCATACTTTGAGGAACCAAGATATGAGCCTCTGCCTTCATATACTTACTATGAGGAACCATGGCGTGAACAACCTACCTCATATGAGTATTATGAAGAACAAGGTTACGACCCTTATCCATCATACACTTACTATGAGGAACAATGGTGCGAACCATCTACCTCATATGTGCATTATGAGGAACCAAGGATCGAACTTTCGAATTCAAGCTTTGAGGATCTAGATCTTTACTCTATCACCCACATAGCCGATAAGATAACAGAACACATTAAAACTATCGAGCGCTGCATAAAAGAATCCCGCGCAAGGGAAGAATTAACTTGTAATAGGGAAGAGATAGTTGAAAATGTAAAAATGGAAGAACAAGTAAGTGAAAAGCCGACACATGAGTTAAACAACGAAAAAGGTGAGTCCGTCAAAGTTAAAATTCAAGAAGAGTCTAATTTTAAAGAAATTAATCTCTTGTCACCTTCTTTCGAAAATCATTTTTTAGTACCCACTCATGCAAAGTTTTTAAAAGTGTTAAACACTAACACTAAAATTGACGAAACGGTAAGCATTAAGTTAACAAATGATCAAACCGCGCTAATAAAAGAAGATCCATTTGAAATTAACATTACACCGGTTCCATGTTTTTTTCAAAATTCCTTTATTAGTAATGTTACAATTGATAAAGATCTTTGTGTTAATATAATGCCAAACTACATTTTCAAAAAATTAAGTATTGGTGATTTTTCTCCACTTCAAATACCCATTTTTCTATCTAATCAGAAAATAATAAAATCAATGGGGGTACTTGAGGATGTCTTGGTCCAAACAAATCAAATGGCAATCCCAACCGACTTTGTCATCCTTGATGATGCTCCTTTAGTGTTGGGACGACCTTTTGTAAAAACCCATGAAGCCTTGAAAAATTGGAAGTACAACAATCTATCTATTCAATTAGGGGCATTTAAAAAAAGTGTCGATCTTGAGCGTTCAATGAAATACCCATTCGACAATAATGACCCCCTAATTGAAGATGAAGATGAACCACCCGATACAAGAGAAGAAATTGATCACTTTGTTGAAGAAGAGGTCGCCATAGAACAAACCTTTGTGGTCCTTGATCAAAATGAGCAACCAAATAAGGAGTCTCCTAAAGACCCACCTCTTGAGCTCAAAGAACTTCCAAAAGGTTTGGAATATGCTTTTCTAGACAAAGATGGTAAATCACCTGTAATTATTTCGTCAAAATTAACTAGTGTAGAAAAGGAAAAATTAATTACACTTTTGAAAAAACACAAAAACGCGAGCGCTTGGAAGCTTGTAGATATTAAAGGAATAAGTCCTTCCATGTGCACGCACAAAATTTTAATGAATGATGACTATAAATCGGTAATACAACCACAACGTACAGTAAATCCAAACGTTCAAGAAGTGGTTAAAAACGAAGTCATCAAGTTACTTGACACCGGACTCATCTACCCTATTTCCGATAGTCCTTGGGTAAGTCCCGTCCAAGTAGTTCCAAAGAAAGGAGGTATGACGGTAATAACTAACGAGAAAAATGAATTAATACCAACAAGAACCGTCACAGGATGGAGGGTATGTATAGATTATCGTAGATTAAATGAGGCAACAAGGAACGATCCCTGTCCTTTACCTTTTATTGATCAAATGCTAGAAAGTTTATCCGGTCACAAATTTTATTGTTTCTTAGATGGTTTTTATGTCGCAACCCCCGATCCCAAATCCCCTGGAACAGGCGGCCGCGAGCCAGTTTTGCTGGTATCGCGTGTTTGTCTAATTTGGCAGCGGAATTTTCTTCAGGACCGTAGTTAGGAAATATTTTATCAGAGTAAAATACCACATTTTCATAACATTTAAACACATGGTACTGTCAGACCTGACTTGTGGACATGTTACTCCTTGACCAAGTGGTAACAAATTTTGTATACAAAACCCCAACATACTCATGATAATTGTATTCTTACAAATACTCAATATATGTTTAATATACATTTAATTGTATGAGGTTTTTGTAAAAATAGTTAACAAAAAGTTTACAAAAAAGCGGATCAACTCACATTGATGTCTTAGATTTTCCGTAAGGGTTTCCTGGTGACAATCTATAATTTACACAAAAGCACACGTGTTAGTATAATAACCTAATTTAACATTAGTAATACCCTCCCCGAGACGGCATTCCAACGACTACGTCGGGCAGAACCACGACAGCCGTTACGGAACCCTAGATCAATCTGGCAGCGTATCTAATACGTATCCAGGGGTTATGATACTTACAACGGAGCAGAACTTTGCTATTTAGGGGGTATAATACCCGAGTATGGCTTCTACTATGTGGAAATTCGTAAGAAAGAAAAGAAATTGAGCGACTGAAACTGATATCCCGAGCTCCCATTATATAGGGCCTCATCTCGGTTTTCTCGCGGCCCGCGTAAAACAAGGCAAGGGCCTTACGCGGCCCGCGTCATCTATAGTCAACGCGTAGGTGATCCGGGTCATCAAGTAGGCTCGCCGGGTGTTGGGCCACGTGGCGGCCCAGAGTTCAGCCAGGTTTCACCTTTACACGGCCCGCGTAAGGGTTGGGGTGGGGTTTACGCGGCCCGCCTCAACCCAAAAATCATATTTTTAATTAAATTTAATAATATTTAAGGTATTTGGGGCCCGTTTTCACGTATGGGTGTATTTTTGGACATATTGGGATATTTTAAAATATATTAGGGTGTCGGAAATAATTCGAGGGTGTCGGTTTATTTAGGATTGTTACATCCTCCCCACCTTGTTTTGGCGCTCGTCCTCGAGATCTACTGGAACAAGTGCGGATATTTCCTTTGCATTTCTGATTCAAGCTCCCATGTGTACTCGGGTCCTCTTTTGGAATCCCACTTCACTTTGACCAGAACTAATCTCTTGTGCTTGAGATTCTTGACTTTCCTGTCTTCAATCTGTAGAGGCCTTTCTACAAACTTGAGTTGTTCATTTACCTTTATATCCTTAAGAGGCATTATAAGTGATTCATCAACTAGGCATTTCTTGAGATTAGATACATGAAATACATCATGTATTCCTGCCATTTCCTCTGGTAGTTGTAGCTGATAGGCTACAGGTCCTATTCTTCTAAAAATCTTAAAAGGTCCAATATACCTCGGACTTAGCTTTCCTCTTTTGATGAATCTTACTACTCTTTTCCAAGGAGAAACTTTCAACAACACTTTATCTCCTACTTGAAATTCCAATGGTTTGCGTCGGTTATCAGCATAGCTCTTCTGCGTGCTGCTTTTAGTCGTTCCTTGACTTGAATAATCTTGTCAGTTGTCTCCTGTACTATCTCAGGTCCAGATAGTTGCTTTCCCCAATTTCTGCCCAACAGACTAGGGTTCGGCACTTTCGTCCTTAAAGTGCTTCGAATGGTGCAGCGTTGATACTTGTGTGATAACTATTATTATAAGAAAATTCTATTAAAGGTAAGTGATCGTCCCAATTACCTCCGAAATCAATTACACAAGCTCTAAGCATGTCCTCCATTGGCTGAATTGTCCTTTCGCTTTGTCCGTCCGTTTGAGGATGATAAGTTGTGCTTAGATTTAACTTGGTTCCCATTGCTTTTTGGAAACTTGACCAAAAATGAGAGGCAAAACGACTGTCCCTATCAAAAACAATTGATAAAGGTATTCCATGTAATGAAACGATTTCATTTACATATAATTTAGCTAACTGTTCCATACTGAAAGTTTCTTTCATTGGTAGGAAATGAGCTGACTTGGTTAGCCAATCCACAATCACCCAGATTGTATCATTGCCTTTTCTTGTTTTGGGTAGTTTAGTAACAAAATCCATTGTTATCAATTTCCATTTCCACACTGGCATTTCTAACTGTTGTAATAAACCTGAGGGTTTTTTATGTTCAGCTTTAACTTGTGAGCAAGTTAAACATTTAGAAACATAGGTTGCTATGTCCTTTTTCATTCCTATCCACCAGAAATTCTTTCTTAAATCCTGGTACATCTTATCACTTCCTGGGTGTATCGTATACTTAGATTTATGGGCTTCTTCTAATACGCGATGACGTAGGTTTCCTAATTTAGGTATCCACATTCTCTTTTCATGGAATCTCCAAATTCCATCTGTTCCTTGTTCTAATTCCTTAATCATTCCTTTTAATTTTTCAGTATCATCCTTGATTACTGATTCTTGTGCTTTTCTAATTTGATCATTTAAATCTACTTGTAGATTTAATTTAAGAGAACGTACCCTTTTTGGCTTTTCGTGATACTTTCGGCTTAAAGCATCTGCCACTACATTTGTTTTTCCTTCATGATACTGGATATCACAAGCATAATCACTAAGCATTTCCATCCAGCGTCTTTGTCTCATATTCAACTATTTTTGTCCGAAAACATACCTTAAACTTTTATGATCAGTGAATATGGTAAACTTACTACCATAAAGATAGTGTCTCCAAATTTTCAAAGAAAAAATTATTGCTCCTAATTCTAGATCATGGGTTGAGTAATTTTCTTCATGATTCTTAAGTTGTCTAGAGGCGTAAGCTATAACTTTTTGACGTTGCATTAATACACATCCATAACCTAGTTTAGAAGCGTCACAATAGACTACAAAGTCTTCAGTTCCTTCTGGTAACGCTAATATGGGTGTATTAGTTAATCTTTGCTTAAGAATTCTAAAGGCTTCTTCTTGCTTTGGTCGCCATTCAAAATTAATGGATTTACAGGTTAACTTAGTTAAAGGGATGGCTATTCTAGAGAAATCTCGAATAAATCTTCTATAATAACCGGCCAATCCTAAGAAACTTCTAACCTCGGTTGGTGACTCAGGGGTCTTCCATTTAGTAATTGCCTCAATTTTTGTGGGATCCACATGAATTCCTTCATGATTGACTAAGTGTCCAAGAAACTGTACCTGTTCTAACCAAAATTCGCACTTTGAAAACTTAGCATAAAGTTTTTCCTTTCTTAGCAAACTTAGAAGTGCGTGCAAATGCTTTGCATGATCTTCCTTACTTTTAGAATAAATAAGAATATCATCAATAAAAACAATTATGAATTTATCCAAATATGGCTTACATATTCGGTTCATCATGTCTATAAATGCGGCTGGGGCATTGGTCAAACCTAATGGCATGACAGTAAATTCATAATGACCATACCTTGTTCTGAATGCGGTTTTAGGAATGTCCTCTTCCTGTACCTTTAATTGATGATATCTTGACCTTAAATCGATTTTAGAGAAAAATCGAGCTCCTTGCAGTTGATCAAACAGATCATCGATTCTTGGTAATGGGTACCGATTCTTAATCATGACTTTGTTCAATTCACGATAATCAATGCACATACGCATTGATCCATCCTTCTTTTTAACGAATAAAATTGGCGCTCCCCATGGCGATGAGCTCGGCTGTATGAATCATTTTTCCTGTAATTCATCTAATTGTTTCTTCAGTTCTTGCATTTCGGCGGGTGCCAAACGGTAAGGTGCTTTGGCAATCGGGGTCGTTCCTGGTAGCAGGTGAATTCTGAATTCAATTTCTCTATCCGGCGGTAGTCCTGGTAATTCCTCTGGAAATACATCTGAAAACTGAGACACTACTGGAATGTCTTTTAGTTCCTTTCCTTTAGTGTTAGTGATTATAGAAATCAAATACACTATAGATCCTTTTCTTATATAACTTGCAGTTTTCATCACAGAGATGAATTTCGTGGATCTAGATGGTTTATCTCCTTTAATTGTGATCTTTTCACCTTTTGGTGAATTTACTTGGATTGACATTTGATCACATAAAATACTGGCTTTATTGGCTGTTAACCAATCCATTCCTAAAACGACATCAAATCCTGCCAGTTTCATTGGGTAAAGGTTTGCCATAAACTTTTGGTTTAAAAACTCTATTCTTGCTCCCTGCAAGATTTCAGAAATCCTAACAGTTTCTCCATTAGCTGTCTCTACTAGACATTCTTGTGGTAGTTTAGTTAATGACTGATTTAGAAGTTTGCAAAACGAAGTATTAATAAAACTTTGGTTTGCACCAGAGTCAAATAATACTTTAGCAAAAACATCATTAACTAAAAACGTACCAGCTATGACGTCCGGAATCATCTTAGCTTCATCGGCAGTCAGAACGAAGGCTCTAGCATTTTTAGTGTTCCTGTTGTTCGCAACTGGAGCCAATTTCGGACAATTTGGCTTGATGTGACCTTTTTCTCCACTGTTAAAGCATAATCCATTACTGGACTTTCTCCTACAATCTTCTTCCTTGTGTCCGGGTGCTTTGCAGAAATTGCAAAGAGTGGAGCATTTTCCCGAATGCTTTTTCTTGCAAACCTTGCAGAATGGTGCAGAGGTAGAACCCATATTCCTACGGTTGTAATTCCCAGAACGAAATTCTTGGGTAAGCCTCTGTGCTAGGTTTTTCCTCTGGTCTTCTTCTCGTGTACGTACTAATTCAAGGTGTTTGTTAATTCTACAGCTTCTTCTATAGTTGAGGTCTAGCTGCCTTGACTACATGTCTAATTTCTCCAATTAATCCCCAGATATAACGGGAGATTAATACCGGCTCTGGTGATGCAAGGGTTGGTACTATTCTAGCATATTCAAAGAATAACTTTGTGTACCCCTTACTATCTACTCCATTCATCCTAAGATTTAGGAATTTGTTTGCTATTTGTTCTTTTCCATTAGGAGGGCATAATTTCCTTTATACCATATTCCTAAATTCTTCCCATTCCATATTGTATACCTTATCACTTCCTCTTGACTGGAGAATAGTGTTCCACCATTCTAAGGCTGAATTCTTAAATAGATTGGAAGCAAACATTATCTTGTCCTCTTCCGCACATTTGCTTATTTTCAGAACAGCCTCAGTCTTTTCTATCCAGCGTAGAGCTGCAATAGATTCTTCATTGCCCGAGAATTCTATTGGTTTATAGGACCAGAATTCTTTGTAAGAACAACCATAAGGCATGGTTCTTCTTCTTTTGGGAATGGGCACTTGAAGTACAGGAGCGTTGTTCACGCTGTGTTCTGGTTCAATTGGTCGCTCACTGCTATGTTTACTTTTATTATTTGCTTCCTGAACCGTTTGAATAATAAATGGCATTGCATCTATAATTCCTTGTGCCACTATGTGTTGGATGGCACTATTATCCACTTGGTTTCCATTGTTATTGACGCTTGGATTCTCATTAACCAAGTTAATGTTACTCTGGTTATCGTTATTCAGATTTCCTTGTTTTCCTTCGTCGGCCATCTGAATTTTAAACATTTACCACATATTAACATCACTAAATAATATTTTAATATAGCCAATCACATGACACGCATTTTGGTCAAAAGCGTCGATCATTGCGACTTTACTCTATTCATATACTATGCATCTATTACACACCAGTACTGAAATAAAACCAACTGAAATAAAATTACACTAATAATAGTAGGCATCCGTACACACATATTTTATTATTATTTTATTATTTATTTTATTATATTATTATTATTACTATTACGGTCTCCACCATCACATCTACGGATATGGATTCATCCAGAAATCCATATTGCGCTCGTCGTATTTCCAGACGAGTCGCTCTCCCACCTGTCTCATCCGTTCGCTACTCTCTAAAATTTCCTCACCAAATGTCCTAAGTTCTTGTACGTTTTCTGCACTCATTGTGGGTGCAGGTTCTAGGACTGGGTTTGGAATCTGGGGTGCGGGTTCCTGGTATGGAGGTGTAGGTGCTTGGAATCGGTAAGGATCTTCTAAAATCTCCCTAATGTATTCATCGTAGTAATAGGGATCTAAAGGGTCCAAACCTGGGTAGGCTCCTATGTTTGGCATGTGCATGTCCTCATGTATTGGGTAACGTTGCACATAGTCCCTATTGTCGTCCCACCAGGGGTCGTAATTTGGGTCTAGGGGGTTTGGTGCTGGTACCCTAGGTATTTCTTCCGGATTGAAGTCATGCATTTCTACTTGGTTTTCAGGGTTTTCTATTTCCATTGGTTGGTCAGGAATTGGTAGTTATGGTTGGGGTTCTATTATTTGTTCCAGATTAGGGTCAGCTGCAGTGGTTGCTAGGATATGGATGTTGGCTATACCCCTATTGATCATGTCCTGGGCATAGGCATCTGTCTCTCTCTTGGATGCTGCTAGTGCTCTCTGGTCTTGTAACTTTTTCATACGTTTTCTACGCTCGTGTGCCCCTCTACTGAACCATCCCCTCTTTTTATGAGGAAATGGCTCTTCTAACTGAGCCTTAAACACAAATATTCCTTCTTCCGTATCAGCAGAATACCCCGAGAGGGCAGGCTGAGAAGAGGAGGTGCCTTCACTTCTAGGCGAACCAGACAATTGACGGTATGCGTCAGATGGTCCTTGGTCACTCATACTGTAAACTAACAAATAGTCAAATAACACATAACAAATAAATACAATTATGCACGTAGTTCCGTAATTTATTTCCTAACAATTTGAATTTTGATGTCAGCAGAACGCTTCTGTGGCTGAATCAGTGGCTTAGCTCTGATACCACCTTCTGTCGCAATCCCCGATCCCAAATCCCCGGGAACGGGCAGCCTCGAGCCAGTTTTGGTGGTATCGCGTGTTTGTCTAATTTGGCAGCGGAATTTTCTTCAGGACCGTAGTTAGAAAATATTTTATCAGAGTAAAATACCACATTTTCATAACATTTAAACACATGGGATAAAACCCAAGTTTGCATTACACACATTTTCATAGGAATAAATCCTATTTTATTAAATAAAAACATCTATTTTATTTTAGGTAACTTTATTGCCACTTTTCCAAGCCTTCAGTGCTGTCCAGCTGGCTTCTATTTGGCTTTCACATTTCGTTACCTGAAACGCGTTTTAAAAACATTTGTCAGTGGGAAATACTGGTGAGTGAATCCCAGTTTAATCAAGTTTAAATAAAAATCATTGTACAGTATTGAGGGCGATCTCGTAATTACATTTGTTTCCAAGTTATATCAATTAACATCCATGGTACTGTCAGACCCGACTTGTGGACATGTTACTCCTTGACCAGGTGGTAACAAATTTTGTATACAAAACCCCAACATACTCATGATAATTGTATTCTTACAAATACTCAATAACTGTTTAATATACATTTAATTGTATAAGGTTTTGTAAAAACAGTTAACAAAAAGTTTACAAAAAGCGGATCAACTCACATTGCTGTCTTAGATTTTCCGTAAGGGTTTCCTGGTGACAATCTATAATTTACACAAAAGCACACGTGTTAGTATAATAACCCATTTTAACATTAGTAATACCCTCCCCGAGACGGCATTCCAACGACTACGTCGGGCAGAACCACGACAGCCGTTACGGAACCCTAGATCAATCTGGCAGCGTATCTAATACGTATCCAAGGGTTATGATACTTACAATGGAGCAGAACTTTGCTATTTAGGGGGTATAATACCCGAGTATGGCTTCTACTATGTGGAAATTCGTAAGAAAGAAAAGAAATTGAGAAACTGAAACTGATATCCCGAGCTCCCATTATATAGGGCCTCATCTCGGTTTTCTCGCGGCCCGCGTAAAACAAGGCAAGGGCCTTACGCGGCTCGCGTCAACTATAGTCAACGCGTAGGTGATCCGGGTCATCAAGTAGGCTCGCCGGGTGTTGGGCCACGTGGCGGCCCAGAGTTCAGCCAGGTTTCACCTTTACACGGCCCGCGTAAGGGTTGGGGTGGGGTTTACGCGGCCCGCCTCAACCCAAAAATCATATTTTTAATTAAATTTAATAATATTTAAGGTATTCGGGGCCCGTTTTCACGTATGGGGTTTATTTTTGGACATATTAGGATATTTTAAAATGTATTAGGGTGTCGGAAATAATTCGAGGGTGTCGGTTTATTTAGGATTGTTACATTTTCAGGTTACTTTCAAATTCCGATAGCACCCGAAGACCAAGAAAAGACAACATTCACATGTCCCTACGGAACTTTTGCTTATCGACGCATGCCTTTTGGTCGATGTAATGCCCCCGCAACCTTCCAACGTTGCATGGTGGCCATCTTCCATGACATGATAGAAAAGACAATGGAAGTCTTCATGGACGACATTTCTATCTTTGGAGATTCATACGACCAATGCCTCGATAACCTTGAACGAATGCTATCCCGATGTGAGGAAACTAATCTCGCCCTTAACTGGGAAAATGCCATTTCATGGTAACGGAAGGAATAGTACTCGGTCACAAAATCTCAAGCGAAGGAATGGAGGTTGATCGAGCAAAAATAGACACTATTTCTCGATTACCACCCCATCCTCCGCTAGAGCTATCAGAAGTTTCCTAGGGCATGCCGGATTTTATAGACGATTTATCAAAGACTTTTCTAAGATCTCAAGACCTCTAACAAATTTACTTGAAAAAGATGCCCCTTTCATCTTTGACAAGGATTGCAATTAATCATGCATTTTTAACACTAAAAGAAATGCTAGTCAATGCACCTATCATGATGGCGCCTGATTGGAAACTACCTTTCGAAATCATGTGCGATGCAAGTGACTTTGCAGTTGGAGCAGTCTTGGGACAAAGAAAAGATAAGCATTTTCACCCAATTTATTACGCTAGTAAAACACTTAATGATGCACAAGAAAATTACACAACAACAGAAAAGGAATTACTAGCCGTGGTATTTGCTTTTGATAAATTTTGTTCTTATCTTGTTCTTTCTAAAACGATTGTTTATACAGACCATGCAGCCATTTGATATCTCTTTAAGAAACAGGATGCTAAACCACGTTTGATTCGGTGGATTCTACTCCTCCAAGAATTTGACATTGAAATAAAAGACAAAAGGGGAGCAGAAAACACCGCAGCAGATCATCTTTCTCGCTTGGAAGATCTAGCTTTGGAGGCAACTAGGGACAAACAAATCAATGAAAAATTCCCAACGGAGTCCTTGGAAATGGTGGAATACCGAGAAGAGCCATGGTACGCCGACTATGCTAACTACTTAGTTAGCGGTGTAATCGCAAAAGGATGGCCACATCATCAAAGAAAGAAATTCTTTGCTGATGTAAAGCATTATTTTTGGGAAGATCCTTATCTTTTCAAAATGTGTGCCGACCAACTCATCTGTCGATGCGTACATGGTAGTGAAGCAAGAAGAATTCTCCGCCATTGTCATGAAGGTCCATACGGAGGACATCATGGTGCCGCTAGTACCGCATGAAAGGTATTTGATTCAGGATTTTATTGGCCAACTATTTACAAAGATGCTCAAAGTCTTATCAAGACATGTGACGCTTGCCAAAGATCAGGTAATATTTCTTCCAAAAATGAAATGCCACAAAATGGCATTCTTGTTTGTGAAATTTTTGATGTGTGGGGACTCGACTTTATGGGTCCTTTCCTACCGTCAAAAGGAAACAAATATATACTTGTGGTGGTAGATTACTTGTCTAAATGGGCCGAGGCCGAAGCACTTCCAACAAACGATGGAAGAGTTGTGCTAAGATTTCTGAAACGATTATTCTCTCGTTTTGGAACACCAAAAGCATTAATAAGTGATAGAGGTACCCATTTTTGTAACCATCAACTTGAAAATATTTTAACAAGGTATGGGGTCTATCACCGGGTCTCAACGACATATCACCCTCAAGCAAATGGACAAGCCGAAGTGACTAATCGATGTTTAAAAAGAATACTTGAAAAAACCGTAGGGTTAAATAAAAAAGAATGGGTCGATAAGTTAGACGATTCTTTATGGGCTTTTCGAACAGCATATAAAACAACAATAGGTACAACCCCGTGTAGCTTGTCTATGGAAAAAGTTGTCATTTGCTGGTAGAAATAGCGCACAAGGCCTACTGGGCAATTAAAAACGTAAACTTGGACTTAGAAATTGCCGGTAAAAATCGATTTTGCCAATTAAATGAATTAGACGAATTAAGGAATTATGCATACTCTAACGCCGAAATTTATTAGGAAAGAATGAAAATTTTGCATGATAAATACATTAAACCAAATGAATTTCGGGTAGGGGATCAAGTTCTATTGTTTAATTCAAGACTTCGATTATTTCCTGGTAAATTAAAGTCTAGGTGCTCGGGACCTTTTTCCATCACCCATATTTTTCCACACGGTGCGGTTGAAATTAAATCTCAGAATGGAATCCCATTTAAAGTCAATGGCCAACGGCTAAAGCTCTATCAAGGATTTATTGAGGATGAAGATGAGGAAATCTCGCTTCAAGCGGCCGAAGAATGAAACGAAGGTTCAAGCATCAACATCATACTTTGTAAGTTAGGACTGTCGGGAAAGCATTTAAATCGGTAAGATTTCTAAAACCAAGCTTCGGGAAACAGGGGCACTCACAAGAGCACTTATATAATTTTTTTTAAATTGCCCGCCCACGGGGCCGTGTCCGCGCAACTGTCGGGGATAAAACCCCTTTTTCCTTCATTCTATCATTTCAACACGCCCCGTTTCCCCAAGAATTCTCTGGTTTCGGCGAAATTTTCCACAGATTTCAACGTTTCCCCTTCTTCTAACAACGTCAAGATGGCCAAGAAATTTACCAGATTCAACGCAAGTGAGTTGGCTGCTCATGCGCGATATGAGGTGCTAAGAACTAGGCCCGAAGAAAATCCCCGACAGGTGTGCATGGACACTCTTGAAGCAGTGAACCAAATAGACCGCTTCAACAACATTGTTACCGGCCCACTACGAGTGGCTCTTTGCACTCGGCTTCACTCTGTGCATGAATACAACATGGAATTTTACAGCACGTTTGTCTTCAAGACAAGAGCGGATCCGTTTGACAATGAGGGGTAGAGTTCTGTTGTGCAGGGGTCATGTACTCGATCTCAATCGCACAATTTGGGGCAATTGTCGGGTTGTACTCGGAAGAGGATGCTGGAGAGGAAGAGAACACCGGCGGTCTCCGCGAGCTTCCAGAAGACCAACACCAAGCTGCTTGGGCTCAGATCGGGGAGGGCCACTATAACCCGAGCCGAACTAAGAGCACAATGTTGAGGGACCCTCTCCACCACTACATCCACATGGTCCTCAGCTACTCTCTCTGCCAGATACACGACAGTGGTGGTGTTGTAGGGTTGCGTGATCTGCTAGTCCTCCATTGCATTCACAACCGTATCAACCTCGATGTTCCATACCTGCTATTCCGTAACATGAACTTGAACCAACTTGCTACTCCCCCGACTCCTATCCTTTTTGGAGGGTGGATCTACCGCCTTTTCAAACACTTTGTGCCAAGGATGCCGATGTCCTTTCAAAAGGACCTGTGGTCGGGAAAAGTGGACCTTGTCATTTGCCGCTCCATGAGCTTAATCAACGAAGTGGATGACGGGACGATCAGATTTCAAACAGTTCAAGGGCATGCATGGAACCCTCAAGAAGCTCTCGTCCTACACGCTCCACACATCCGTCCTCCTCCCCAATACCACTACCAGCCCCATGGTGATCCAGGTCAAGGAGGTGGTTTTCCTAACTTTCAAAGCTTACATGATTTATTGCAGGAAAAACTTAAGTGCACCAGGAACACCTACAACATGGACAACAACACATACGCCCGGGTCGGAGTGATAGAAAGAACTATCTCCGACATGCAGGATGATATTGGGAACATCCGGGAGTATATGGCGGGCCACGGAAGGGATGATGATGATGATGAAGATGAGGACATGGATTGAGCTGGAGGAGTGGAGGTAGCATCACACGGTTGAAGGTCTAACAGGTTAACCCTTTTATCTCTCAAAAACAATTGCATGGTCTGCGTGCCATTTGTTGAACAGTTTACTTCTCTTAACACTTTTTAATTTCTTGCATTTTTTTTTTTTAACTTGTGATGTGGATGATGAAACTTTGGTAAATTAGGATGTTTGTTATTGTTTGGTGTGGTATTTACTAGTAAAACAGGTACCTACAAAGCTTTAAGCGCTAAATATTAGTGCTACTAAAGCCGGGACAGCAGAACCGAAAGCCGAAACCTGTTTTAAATGTTTGCTGATTGTCCACACGGGGTCTTGCCCAGCCGACATGCCCCCGTGTCCACCGCCCAGACCTGTTGTTTATCTAATTTATGCAGATTTCTGCCCAACACGGGGTCGTGTTCACTAGACACGCCCCCGTGTTCAGCTTCTGTAAGTTCTCGTTACTGGCAATCTGACCACGGGGCCGTGTCCAGATGCCCAGTAACATAAAATTTTGCTTTTTAACACCTTTTTACACATTCAATCAACCTAAAAACTTATTTTTGGGGCACATTGAGGACAATGTGTAATTTAAGTGTAGGGGGATGCTAAAACCTTGAATTTTGCAAGTCCTAATTACAAGCCTTACACAAAACTCTATTGGAACCGCTAAACACCCTAAATTTTTTCAAAAACTTTTCATTTTTTTTTACTTGTCTTGGTTTAATTTGGGAATAACAAGTTCTAAAAAGGTTATACTTTTACAAATTTACAACCGATAGCGTCATGATAAAAAGAACCAACATAAGAAAATTATGAAACGGCATGACAAATCTAGTTAAAATTTGGTTATATATACTTGATCACATTAAAAACCCATTCCCACAAAAAGTGAGTTTTGAGCCTTTATTGAGCATACAAATACACATCTTTAAACTAAATGCTCATCTTTCGTTTCTTGTGTGAATAGCCGCTTGGTTTCTTACGACTCTAGAACTTGCCATAACGATCCATTCCCGGTCCTTACCAACTTAAACCCAAGTAAGTAAAAGATGGAGGCAGTAGGACTAACCCTTTTTTTTTCAACACCATCATTTTTTTTTTTTTACCACCTACCCAAAATCCCCCTAGTTAACCCCTTTGAGCCTAAACCATTTTCATTTCTAAACCCACAAAACAAACACCCTTTACCCACCAAAAACCCTTTTTATTTTAAACCCTTTATTTTAGTAAAAAGCTCGGTTTCCATGTGACATTCATTATCAAAAAAAAAAAATTATATGAAGTATAGCAATAAACAAACAAGTTCCCCAAAAAGAAACTTTGTTTGAAAATACTTCGTTTGAATAAAAAGTCACAAAAATAAAAAGTTTTACGAAAACCGATGCTTTTTATGCCTTTCGCCCTTTTCTACTAACCACTAACCCAAAACCACCTACCTTTAACCCAAGTCTAACCCTTCCCCAAGTCCTCTTGATATTTACAAAGGTTTTTTGTTAAAAAGGAGGAGGATTGATTGCTTGGCAAGCATATGGTAGAAGTAAGTTCCATGCCGGTCTCGAGTGTTTCACAAAAATACATCTTCGGCCGAGTGTTGAGTGATCTCCCGTGAGGTATGTGAACTTGTATAAAAATGGAATTTTAAAGAGGCGTGCTATGCCCAAATAAGTAATTTCTCTTATGAAACATTCTAAATAAATCATAACGAATAGGATTGTAAATAACATAAAAATAAAGCCTAAATAAAGATCTTGGAATCCCTACACTCAAAGACAAGCCCAAAACTTCTCTTCTACCCACTCCATTTGGGTGTGTAAGTCACATTAAAAAGAGTTTTGCTTGAGGACAAGCAATGATTCAAGTGTGGGGGTATTTGATGTGTGTAAAATGGAACATATAAATTACATCAAAAGAGGCATAAAACTAACCCTTTTTTAGTACTAATGTTGAAAAAAGTGTGCTTTTGTCTTCCTTTTGTATTTTCAGGATTAAATGAGCGTAAATGAACAAAAGAAGAAAATATGCAGCGAAATCTAACATAATTACAAGAAAAGGAATAAACGTGGCATGCCCGACCCCTCGACATCATCTTCCCAAGCAAAAACAAAGAAACCAGAAGGCTGAACACGCCCCGTGCCCAGCGGACACGGGGGCGTGCTCAGGTGTATGCAGAAAAGACAAAGTTGTGGAAACTTCTATTTCCCAACACTGGGGAATGCCCAGCTCAACACGGTCGTGGTCAACGCTAAGATTCACAGAATCCAAGCAAATCTTGATAGTACAGATACGCTTCTGCACACGGGGCCGTGCCCAACGGACACGGGGCCGTGTGGAGCTAATACAGACAAACTGCAATTAATGAAGAAAGAGAAAATGGATGGACAAGGGGCCGTGCCCACCGGACACGGGGCCGTGTCCGCACTTCTGTGCAGGCTATAAATAGGGGTGCTTTGTTCACTTCAAAGGCATTCCTTGACAAACCACCACTCTCCCACTTCACCCACACTCCACCACCATCACAACACCCACATCCACCATCATCCATCATAGAGTGTGTGTAGTAGTCTCAGGATCCAAGATTGATAGTAAGAGTTCTTGACAATCAAAGGCCATGTTTGCCTAAGTCTCTTACATCACTTGGTGAAGACAATCATTTAGTGTGATACTTTTGTTTTTTAATCTTTTTGCACTTTTTATTTAGTTTTGTATTAATGACTTTAATAACTAGTTTCTTATGTTGAAGGTGAAACTTCATTATCATTTGTTCGTGGTGTCTTGCCGTTATTTTACTGTCTATATAAAATAAAAGATTTACACCATTCATATCTCTACGGTCTATATAGAGATATGTTGGCTACCTGGTTGGGGGTTAAGGGAATGGTTTGGTAAGGTTCTTGCCTTGTTCAGTGTATAGATCCTGCAAGGACCTGGGTCAAGCATACTAGGACCTCCTTCAATGCCCACTGGTATTGGATGGCGGGGGTGCGAATGGCTTAATCCCCTCATATGTAAACTACTATTAATACATTAACCCGGCTACTTGGGATTGTATCCCTGCTGACTCAAACCACTTAGCCGAGGGTAACGTCACCTTCAAAAGAGGGGCCTACCACATTACGCATTAATAACTTAGTTAATTATCTTTCAATAATCCAACCCTTTAGGATTGTATCCTTGCTGACTCAAACTACTGGGTTGAGGGTAACGTCACCTTCAAAAGAGGGGCCTACTACTATAACTAAGATAATCTCTTAAAAAGTGCAAAAGTGCTGAAAACATCAAAGGTTACACTAAAGGCGAGTCGGATCCAAGTGATTAATCTTGTCTATCCGTTTTTATTTTATTTTTTTCAGCATTTTTAGTTTTTATTTTCATGTTTAAACCTTTTCCAAAATTTTGATTTGATTAGACGTTGAGGATAAACCGGTACTAAAAGCTCTTGTGTCCTTGGACGACCTCGGTATCTAACCAACGCTATACTACGCTCACGATGGGTGCACTTGCCCATATGTGTGTTTAGTGTTAGTATAATATCGTGTTTTATAAATTTAAAACTTGACTAAAGTGTTAAAAAGGGCTAAAAATACACATAAAAATATATAACGCTACACACGCATCACTTCCATTTGCCAGTTCTAAAGAATACGGGACGTCTATCCTACTTGAAACTAGGCCAAGTAGGTTCTTAAGTTCTAAGGATACAAGATTAAAGTCGGCGCCAGTGTCAATCAAAATGAAGGCATAGAGTTGGTTAGTAGGGAACGTACCCGTAACTGCATTTGGATCCTAGCGTGCTTCACGAGCTCCGATCGTGAAGACTCTTCCTCGCTTGGTTCTTCCTAGGGAAATCTTTCCTAAGGTGCCCCACGTCACCACATTTGAAGCAACCTGGAACTCTACCATTATCGTTTCAGTCTTGGTTGCAGTCACCATTTCCCCCTTGTTTGGGATATTTCGCCCAACAGGCATCCGTACTGTGTCCTTCTTTTCCACATCTATCGCACTTAGGTCTCAGACATCGACCTTCATGGTGAAACTTGCATTCATCACATCTCGGCTTAGTCCCCAAATATACCTTACCACCGGCCTTATTAGTGGCTTCATAAGCTTTCATGCCACGAGGCGGGTTCACTTTCCTTCTTTTGTTTGCATTAGAGTTGTCATAACTGGCTTGGGTGCCTATCTTCAGGTTCGAAATCTTTCTTTTGTTATTGCCCGAAGACTCCATGTGAGTCTCCTTCTTGTTTGCCTCGGATTCCAAAAACTTTCCCATTCGAAGAGCTTCTTTAGTAAGCGTAACACTCAAATCGATAGCCTCCCTAATGGTTGGAGGCTTTGCGGCAGTTACCATGCTTAGGATTTGAGGGGCAAGTCCCCAAATGAACCACTCGATTCTCTTGAATTCCCGCTCGACAAGATAGGGGACGACCCTTGATAAATCATGGAAGCGCTGGATATACTAGGCTATTCTCGGACCATCCATCTTTAAGTTCCAGAATTCCGTTTCCAATTTCTGAATCTTTGCTCGAGAACAATACTTTTTGCGCATTAACTCCTTCAGTTCATCCCACGTTAATGCATATGCAGCAGCTTCACCCAATGTCTGCACCTGGAGGTTCCACCACGAGAGCGCTCTGTCAAGAAGTAGCCTAGAAATGTACGTAACTCTTTGTTCCGGAGCACATTTGCTCATTCTCAATACGGAGTCCGTTTTCTCCACCCAGCGTACGAAGGCGACAGCACCCCCAGTGCCATCGAAATTTAGGGGCTTGCAGTCTAAGAATTGTTTATAGGTACAACCGATTGGGGGGTTATTCCCAGAGGTACCACCGCTATGTTCGGAGCGGAGGGCCTCGTGCTGAGCGATGGCTTGTGAGATGCGTTCTTGCAACTCTGCTTCAGTCCTTGGTAACGTGTTAGTGTCTGTATCACGTATGGGTGGCATTTCTTCTGGCAAAAGGTATGGGGTAGGTTAGACAACATTCACCAATAATTGTCTATGAGGTATATATCACCACAAGCAAACATGTAATCACCTAACGTCACATGCATATATAATAAACAATGTATAAGTAAGAAAACAACCACTGAGCTTTCATATATGCTTGACAACTTGACTTATTGTTTTTATCAGAGGAAAACAAAATGAACTCGAGGTTACATCACCTCGGTCATACAAGTTCCATAATATGAAAGTAGTAGTTATTTTCCTTCTACATTGGTTTCCTTAGGTCTTTAGTTTCACAAAGACAGGTATACTTCCCAAGAGATGGGGGGTTTTGCATTTCTACCACATAGAGGGGTGATAGAGAGTGTAAAGTTACTGAATCTTTCCTGGGTGCTAACCATCTTCTCTTGCTTAGATATCGGTTCCCAAACGACTCGTATACGGGTAGAAGTGTCAGACATGAAGTAGGTAAAGACAGATTTCCTACTTTGTAGAATGATATAGCAACTATCTCGGTATTGTTCTATTAGATGAAGGTGTGAGCATTTAGAAATTTTTGGATGGGTGGTGATCATTAGCTTGACCCGCAGAGTCCACCAGGATTCCCTATGCACTACAAGTTGTTATTACGTGGGCCCCCTAATAATAAATTGTCTTGCATGATCACCCTAATTTTCCCTCGTTCAAAGAAGATGGTCAACCAGAGAGGGGACACTACTGTCCTCATACCTTCAACATGGAAAAGACCATTATGGTGGTCCACGCGCTATCATTCGTTATCGTTACGCGCGTATAGGCACAATGCTTAGACGTAATAGGAATAAGGGAAATTCCTAGTAGTTTGAGGGGCACCTTCAAGATGAGTACCTCAACTTCCTTGACTGGATGAGAGTGTCGTCAATCTTGTTTCACAAAAGGCACAGGGACCTCATCCTACTGATGAGGTTGTTATCCAAGGTTGCCTCCTCCGCCTCGCCGTCACTACCATAGTCAGGTACCTTCACATTTGAGAAGGAAGGACACCCATCTTCTACGAAAACCAGCTCAGGATCTCCTTTGGTAATCACTCCAGCCATGAGCTCCACAATAAACGCGAGGTCGACAGTCTCATCGTGCGAGTCAAGAACAATAATAGGATTCGGAGTCGAAGGTATCTCGTTCACGTCAATAATTATTCCGTACACTTATACGCATATATATTAATGAATAAATATGTTACTTAGTATACACGGGCAAATAAATGCATCATGTCACGTATAACTCTCATTTGTCCTTTCAGGGGGGGGGGGGTCATTTCGTCTTCGGCAAGTCTATCTCACGTAGACTATACCTCATTTGGCACTTTAATTGGGGTATTCTCCTCCCTACTAATGTCCTTGCTTTGTTTTTTCCTTTGAAAAATGTTTGACTCATGGATCTTGGCGCTTTCGTAAATGCAAGGAAAAACCTTTTTGTAAAAATGTTTTCGTGAGAGAGTCCGAGTGATTGTAGTCTAGACTCGAGAAGGAATTCTAGTTCACTACAATCGAAGCTCTGATACCAAACTGTGACACATTGACTTTTGCGGAAGCGTATGCGTGTGACTCGATCGGTTCTCATTGCATTCGATTATAATAAACAACTATATGATCAAAATGATGTTCATCCATTCATAAAGTTTAAAATATTACAAACACCAGTCATTTAAGTTTCAAAAAACACAACCTATGATTAAGTTACAAACCAACAAAAGTGGATGACATCTAACTAGAAATTTACTTTCCGAATTAACACCAGCGCCCAAGATCCAACTTGTTTCCTGAAATACATGTAATTTTGAAAACATCAACAAAAGTTGAGCGATTTCATGCGTTTTGTATGAGTACTGATAAACTTGTAAACATTTGAGAGACTCCTTTGAAAACAGGTATGAAAAGTGTCTATGAACAGATCAATTAATGTTTTGCAAGGACATTAATGTATGTGAAGACATAGGGAGTCCTCATTCTGAGTAAACTATTGTCTGTGTCGAATCCCCTCGACTATGTCGAATTCCCCTCGATTGTGTCAAATCACCTTGACTGGGTCAAATTCCCTTGACCGTATCAAATCACCTGACTGTGTTAAATCCCCTTGACCGTTGTCGAATCACCTCGACTGGGACACTAAAGCACTCTAAGTGGTCACATAAGGACCATGAGTGGGGCTCGACCGTACCCGTTAGATCTAACCCTTATCCATGATTCTTATGAGAGTTATTGGCATTTCAGTTTCAGCCTATGCTCACATGATCTAATAGTTCATTTCTTAGCCAAATCATACCATTGAAACATATGTAACATGTATTTCAATCCCGAGAGTTATAAATCCGAAAACAGTTCAGAGAAAAGGGGGACATGAATTCACAAGTTTGCATCCGGCTATCTCGTATGCTCAAAGGTCCTTCTGTGAGTCGTACAACTACCAACACACGTGCCATGTTTTATTAAACGTTTAGGTCGTGTAACAACTCTTTTGTCTTAGTTGTTCATTAAGACTTGTTTTGGAAATCTTGGTATAATTTGAGTTACATCATTGATGTACATTATATAATTTCAAAGTATATAATTATTAGTTAAAATAATAATATTTTAACTTAAATTTTATTCATCCATTTACTTGGAATATTGCCAAGATAATATCTTTTTTGGCTTGTCTCCTTTGTAATTTCCCCCATGAATATATCCCCAAGGATGGGTATAATTATAATTGTGTATTTTTAGTCTTGTGTATTTTGCCAAGTATTGGTGGCGTATTCCGGTGTGTATTTGTACGTATGAGAATACGTATTTTCTTGTATTTATTAAGTATTCTTATACTTAATTTTTATTTAAATTTTCCAGAATATTATTTTTAATCAAATAAAATCACCACTTCATATTCTTAAAATGTATGTATTTTAAGAAAACTTTTATAGAAGATTATCTATAAATCTTTCTTGGCAAAAATAATCATACTTTCATATAACCTCAAAAATTAATATATTTTCAAGATTAACTTAGAAAATATTCATAATTTCATTTTTCACCCAAAATAATATATTCTTAATTTGTTTAAGAAAATATATATTTTCTCCAAAAATAGTATATCTTGTAATTGTTCAAGAAAATATATTTATTTTTCTCCACTAAAAAATAATGTATTTTCTACTTGACAAAAATATGATATATCTTTGTAAGACTTGTAAACATTATAATTTCCGTTCTTTCGGTTTCCAAAATACCGTTTAACTCGTTTTTCAAAACATATATATATATATATATATGAATTTAATTCCAGAATATATATAAGTGTAGTCCATACGTCCGTGTTCGGTTTGTCCAATATTCGGGTATAAATTATATATTTGTTTTCTTGGGATTTTGGTATTATTTTGTATTACACTTTTTGGTATTTTGGTAAGTTATATTATTTCAAGTCCTAAAATAATATAACTAATACACATAATATACAAGAAATCACACAATTTGTGACATCTAAATATATATATTTTTCTAAATACATACTTAGTCACTTTTATTTATCAAAAACAACCTCCAACATTTGTAATTTTTGTAACAAAATTTATGGCAAATTTTATATGAAAAACCATGGTTAAAATTTACTTATAAACACTTGTTTAAAAATTATTTTTCTAAGTGTTTAAATTCTACAAAAAAATTTCCGTAGTTTCCCCTTAAAAATGGAGGTTTCCATGCTTTAAAAGCATATCATTTTCTTTTTAAAACCATCATCAATCATCAACAACATAAACAAGACTTACCATATGCTTCAAATATGCAATTTACACTTTGACACGAACTTGAAATTTTGTAAAAAGTTGTAGTAACTTAGTATGTTATTTAGTAGGTTTAGTTACCCTTTAAAACATGGTTATTTGTTTATAAATCTCATTCTTGAAGAATCTAATCTTTCACAACTTGTGGGATGATTTTTCTAGAAATGATTCTTTTGTATTTTTTTACTACAAACATGTTTCTAGTCTTGATTTAACACTAAAAATATGATTAGTTTCCTTAGAAATCATGACTTTGTAAATCTTGTAAATAACTTGGTTTCTTGAGAAAATTATTTTTGAAATCATCCTTTTACAAGACTTATAACATGTTTCATACTTCATCATACACAAAATCATCTTCATTTTCAAGTTCATGAGAAACATAAAAGATGATCATCTTGTTTTTCACATATTCATCCTCTCACTTGCTAGATCATATGTTTAATCACAATCTAGCAAGGTTCTTATGATGTTTAACATCATAAACACAATAAATCAACAATCAAGATTCACACATACACTAAAACAACTTAGTTTCTTATGTTATTTAGCTTTATGTTAAAGTTCATCTTCTTGTTTCTTCATGATCTTCATGTTTAACCTTTAACATAATCTTTTAACCATCAATATAATAAGTAAAATGGAGTTATGAGATTCTTACTACTAGCACAAGGCTAGGAATGAGATCAAAGATGATGAAGATGATAAAAAGGTGGATAAAATCTCTAGAGAGTGGTCCTTCAAGTTCCAATGCTTCCAAGCTTCCTAACTATGCTTCTTACACCTTAGGATCTTC
The DNA here is from genome assembly GCA_030545235.1 of Helianthus tuberosus. Lineage (NCBI taxonomy): Eukaryota > Viridiplantae > Streptophyta > Magnoliopsida > Asterales > Asteraceae > Helianthus > Helianthus tuberosus. The sequence continues at coordinate 130,685,937 of CM060387.1, read as the reverse complement.
TTAGAATGTATGAGATTGAAGTGAAAATGGAAGGGTTGTGTGAGTGTGTTGTGGTCGTGAGCAAGGGAAGGAGGAAGAAGGTGTTTGGAGCTCTTGAAGTGTAGGAATGATATGTGCTTTAGTCTTAGGGATTTTTATACAAGTTCTTCCAACATCTCCATAACTATTGGTTAATATGTCCCTAAAGTAATAAACATAACAATTAAACAAATGAAACAAAATATTGAGGTGGGTCCCCTTGTATAACCATAAGTGGGGGGAGGGGTGCTAGTTAGGTTGTAAAATTTAGTTAGTTAAGTTAGTTAGGTTTTAATGGGAAATAGTTAGTGTTTTATGTATTATAATGTTGTAGGATGAATTATGATGTTCGATGACCATAACTAGCTTCGTAACACTAAAACAATGCTTCTAGTGAAAATTTGGAGTTTCGGGTAGTGTCCGGTTGTTCGGTTGGTTACCAGTTCGTTAAGGTGCTAAATTACACAGTTTAGTGTGCTTTATGTTACCTTTAATGACAGTTTTTATTCCCGACACTTAGGAAAGTATTCTGGACCATTAAACCACATTTCTGCATTATATTTAGTTGTTAAAATGCTGAAAATTGCTGAATTTGGTTATTTTCTGCAGAATTCTGCAGTTTTAGTGTGTTTCTGCCACTTTCCGGCACCTAAATCATCACTAGGTAAGCAGTTTTATGATCCCTACTTTCCTATACACTATTCTAGTGTAACTCTTGCTTTCGGGCTCATTTAGTGTCTAAACATCACGTCTGTCTAAGTACTGAACTCCCATCAGTACTTCTAGTTTGTCTGATAACTGTGCTAACTTTGTTTCGTGCACTAATTGTACCATGCTGTGTTGCATGTAGTAATGATAAAAATCTTGCAACATGAAATGCCATTGTATGTATATGACAGTAATCAGAAAATCATTCGTCTTGTTAATTCAATCATACACAGTCATTAAAGCACAGATTACTGTTTATTATTGTACGGAATTCATGGAAAAGTGCCAGTTGTCACAGAACGAACCTAGAATGGATTATCTCATACGAATAAGCATTTACGAATCAACCCTGATTCGTACGGATCTAGGGTTGTTAGTTACGAACTTGCATTGATCTCTTCACTTAGAACGAACCCAGGTTTGAACAAACCCAGGGAATTATAAATTTAGAACGAATCTGGAAGTTGAACGGATCTGAAATTGTTTTCTTACGAATCAGGAACTGTTTATATGAATCAACATTGATTCGTATGAATCTACTTCATAACATACAGATCCAGGACACATTATTACGAAGCAACACATTTTCATACAAATCAACTCTCAACTTTCATATGGATCAATAGTTAATACGAATCAAGATCTGGGTTGTTATATACGGATCAAGAAAGTGGATTCGAACAGATCTAGATATTGTGTTATCTCGAATCAATTACATATCAGATTTCTGATTTGAACATTGTTTGACGAACCCAGGTAGTGTTTAAACAGATTAAATTTAAGTCAGAGGAGTGTTTTAGATCTACTGATCTTCATACCCGCATAGTAATCAACGAACAATTTATTCACGAATCTGAATTGATTCAGGAACAATGGAATTTGTGTATATTGCTCATCTGCAAAAGTCTTGAATTTGTGTCCGTTCACTGAGAACAGATTCATTTGCAAAGAATAGGTTCATCCGTTACAAGTCCATTAGCTATTACTTGTCCATCTGCGGAAGTTAACTCCATCCACAAAATTATAGTCCATCCACTGAAACTACTCCATTCGTTGAAATATGTTGAAACATTGTTCATCCATCGAAATCTGTCCATTCGTTGTTAATTTGTGTAGAATTAAAGATCATATGCAGAAGTGTGCATTAGTAAAATTGTTCATTCGCAATTCTGTTCATTCGCTGAAATCAGAATCAAATCCATTCGTCTTGAAACAAGTAACGGATCAAGTGTTTGTCTATTTGCACGGATCAAGTTTGTCTTGATTCGTACGGACCAAGCTTTGGTTGATTCGCTTGAAGCTATATTCACGGATCCATTGACCTTCATTCGCACATTTTAAATCATTTATCCTTTACGCATAAATAGTTTGAGTGTTTGGTTTCGTAATCCTTTAATTGATTGTTTGGTATTTGTTTGCAGGTGATTGTTTTATATTTTGCAACCGTTGATTCGGGACGATACATTTTGGATTGAAGTTTCAAACTTTTAAACTGTATACATCTATCACGAACTAATATAGTGTGAATTATGAATCATGAATTTGTCTTGTGCTAAAAAAGGTTTGAGAAAAATGTTTATTCGAGAGAGGGGAATTGCTCGTAGAGAGTTGAATAAAGTTGAGGAAATATTGATAGAAGCAAGAGATGCTGAACAATGGGATGCTGAGAGACAATGCTTCCTGGACCCTGAGGGTAATATTGCTATAGATGCTAGAACGATAGACTTTGAAGTTGTAGTTGCAACCATACCTATTGTTGAAAAGCAATATTCCAAGGAAAAAGGGGATTTGAATAGGTTAGAAGATTAGAGGAGTGTAGAGAAGAGGTGTTTAAGGGATGTATAAAAACTATGGAACAATTGACATAAAGGTTGAAGAAGACACTTGATACAAAGGAGATACCAACAGAACACACAATGGTGGAAGATCAAAGTAAGTCCACCAAAGTGTCAAATCAGGACTATCAAATGAATAAAATGATGAAAAAATGTAAAATCTGAAAATAAAAATGAAACACAGTATAGTAAAGACAGAATATCATGCAGTAACTGTGTTAATAAGGATGAAGCGTTAAATTCCAGAAACAGTGAATTTTCTAAAAATGAAAAGATTTTGAAAGAAAAAATAGAGGAGCTAACATTAAAATGTAATATTCTTGAAAAAAAATGAATTATTAAAACAAAAATGTTCAGGAGATTGTGAAAACTGTTTTCAAAGTAAATATGTTGTCCAAGAAATGAAAAAGGAATATGATAGCATAAAATTTGAAAATCATAATATAAAAGAAGCTTATGATATTTTGAACAAACAAGTTAAAAATATGGACAGTAGATTGTCAAAGTGTTCAAAAACAACAGAAATTGTAGAAGCCAATTATGCAGTAAAGCAACGGGAATTAAATAATTGTATTGATGAAGTTGCTAAACTTAAACAAGAATTGGCTGAAAAAGAAAAAATTGTTCAAAAACTTCAAAGTTATCATAATTCTTCACATATTCTCGAACGTATTTTCAACATCACACCAGATAATAATGATTCTGAAAAAAACAAAAAAAAGTATTGGTTCAAAATATCATCAGGTGCCACCACCGTTGGAGGATAATTACACGTTCTATGATGACGAAGAGGTGGCTAAAGGTTTGAACATAGTTGACCAATTATCTAAAAATATTGATGTGACTTACACTAAATCTGATGATACTGGTGATTCAGAGGTGGTAAGTAAGATAGTTGAAAGCATTTTGAGAGATGAATCTATCAAAAATGGTAAGTCCGAATCACATGATGAAGATGAGGAAAGTTTTCACAAAAATTATCTAAAGAATTCAAAATCTGAGAAAAATGCGAATGATGATCCAACAATTTTGGCATATTATATGGTTGGATTAGACAGGTTATTCTCGGATGTTGAGTTTCCGATTCAGAATGTGATTGCGGATAAAAGTGACAAATTTTTTAAACTAGTAGAAATTGAAAGGTCTGAAATTAATAAATTTGCCAAAAAAACGAGCAAGAAAACTTTTTATAACAAACCTTGTTACAAAAATAAGAACATGAAGGTTAGGTTGGGTTATAAAAAGAAACAAAATCAAAATAAAAGGTTTGAAAAAATAAATTTTCAAAAGAAGATGAACTTTATTCACGGGACAAGTTCAGAAGAAGAGAAAGAACTCCAATTTAGACGACAGTCTAATGAAGAGTTCTATGCTCAAAAAAAGAAACAACAACAGGCTAAAGATGTTTCCAAGTACACATGCTTTAAATTTCAACAAGTGGGACATGTTAGTCGTAAATGTCCATAAAATTTGAAGCTTGTTAACGTTACAGAAAAGGAACAGAAGTCAACCAAGTTTGAGTCAAAACAAACTTGGAAACAACAACCAAAGACACCCAGATTTGAAACAAAACAAAGTTGGAAAACAACGGTTGAGTTGACAAAACCAAATCAGTTTTGGAAACCAGAAATTGATTTATCAAAATGAAACATTCAAAATAATCCAAGATTTTATCAAAGGAATGTTTCAAAAGGACAAGTTTGGATGGTCAAGAAACAAGAGACTTCTGTGAATAATGAAAAACAGAAAATTGATTCAACCAAAAATGATGAAGTCAAAAATGAAGAATTCTTGGTGAAAAATGACAAAGATTTTGCATCATTAAATGATTCATATTGTGTTGAAATTCCCAAGGTCAAACAGACCTGAGTTGATCTATTCAAGTAATTAAGTTGTTTGAATGTGTAGGTGCTCCAGAAGACAGCCGAATGTCAACATGCAGAGCGGAGCAGCCTGGCACGGGAGGCGGCGTATTTCGGAGAATGAAAAATAGGGAGTTGGTTTGTTTTTTTTAATAAATAAAACATAAACTAAAAACAAAATAAAAAATAGACAAATATAAAAACCAAATAATTGTTTTTATTTTGTCAAAAATTGAAAAATAAAAAAATATGTTTGTTTTTTAAATTTGTAAAATCACAAATTTAAAAAACAAATATGTTGATTGAAGTTGCCGAAACCCTCACGGCTGGACAAACATGATTAAACTCATGAGTAGTTGAAAACGGTTTTCAAACTGTTAAAAATCAATGTGTTGTAAATCATGGGGGTACTTTATGGAAAAAAAACAGAGCATGTGATGCAGAAAAAATGGATGGCGAGATGAAGTTGTCTACATCGGTTTGTTAAATTCTTTAAAAGTTTTGGATTTTAGAGGGACTAAAATTTTTGAAAATACAAAAACATTTGAAAAAGCCAAAAACATGAGAAAACTTGAAAATGAGTTTTTGTGTAAAAAAAGGAAATGATAGTACATCAGTAGACAATCACAGCATGCTAAAGAAATAGAAAGTTAAAATGTGATAAACGGTCTCACCGATGATATGCCAGAAGGTTTTTACACATTTAGTAGATTGATTTCGAGATATAAATCTAAATCAATAAACTTACTTATCTCGTGGGGAACATCTCTTGGATATATGGACTTAGTACTCCGAAATTTCGTTTGAGAGGTTGCCTGATTCTGAGATACTAGGTCTTTATACTTACTGATATCTGGGGTATTATACGTGGTCTTCTGATTTTGCGTCAGCAATGGCCTAGAACTCGTATAATACTTTGCGTTCTTATAAAGCTTTCCATCTGCATAAAAATTGAGAAAATATCGAAAGATATATATCAAGTGCAGTTGTAAAGAAGATTCCTAAGTGGAACACACCTTAAGTCGAGCCTTTATCTCTTTGTCTGGATGGAAGTTCTAACCTGAGCTCTCAAGGCCTCGCACTAACCAGGAGTACAGATATCAATATAGTATATTCACCTGTAAGACTGAATCTAGGGAATCTTGATACGGGAGTATATTCTGAGGTAGGACACGCCAATAAGTTAAGTTCTTAAAACACTAAATCTTGTATTTTGAATCAATTGAAATTTGTGTGAAAATTTAAGTGGATCAATATACTGACAAACTAAGTTAATCGTTTAAAACTTAAAGTCTAAAAAAGGTCAACGGTGCTAGTGACTTGTCATAAACTGATATTATCCTCTGACGCGAACTCAAATTAAAAATATGTCTGTAAATATTTGTTTACTGCTTTACATTAAGGAAAATTACAAAAAGATTTTAGGAGTGTTTTAACATAAACTTTGAAAAATACAAAAAGATTTTGTTTCTGCTTTATTTTCGACAACCGATGTTGGAAAGCTAAGTTTCAAAATTTAAGTATGCTGAACATGTCTCGAAAAAAACAAGTTCATTAATTTGAATCTTGAGATTTTTAAAATAAAAAAAATCTAAAAACAATTTGTGAAATCACCAAGGTCATTAATTTGGACTTGGATTATTAACTAAGGGGCTGTTTGGTAGCCTCTGAATGGTCATTAAGAGGCTACCTCTTAATGGAACCATTAAGAATTTTACCAATGAGAAGGTAGAAGAATGTGACATGTGATGATTTACCATTCAGAGGTTACCTCTTAACCATTCAGACTTGAGGTTACCTCTTATTCATTCAGAGGTTTTAAATCATTAAGAGGTAGCATCTGAATGGTCATTAAGAGGCTACCAAACAGCCCCTAAGAGGGTTTTGGATTTTGGATTATTTCATTGTCAAATATAGTTATTTGATAGGGGGAGAGAGCTAGTATGCAATCCTTGTGTTTTTTACAAATACAAGCACCTTGAATCAACTTGCCAGGTTACCGATTCTAGGTGATCTAAAAAGCTTTCACTGTTAAATACTTGTGATTTTCAGATGTTGAATCAGATTACGATCCTGACAGGTGAGGCTAAAGGGGAGTCTAAAGAAAAGCTCAAAGAAAGGGGGAGCTTGAAGAAATAGAACCAGGTGACGATCCTGAAAAGCCGGAAGCTTAAAGAAAGGGGGAGCCTGGAGAGAAAGAGAAAAAGTCAGAAGAAAGGAGTAGCTGCTGAAGCAGGATGCAGATTCAAAAGATTTTTGTTAGAGCAATGGGGAGTCTGTGGTACTGAAGATGCCCAAGCTTCTAAAAGACTCAGAGAGAGAAGATAGAAAGCTACGATATTGACTACAGCAATATCCAAGAGGGAGTCTGTGAGTGCAGTATGTCTATCGCTTCCGTTAACCACGTATCGTAGCTGAGAAATGGTCAAGACAAGGTTTAGATGTGTGGATATTTATATAAGGTTCATACTTCGTTAAGGAGTCCATCCTTGATTAAGTGTTGATCCTTAGATAAAAGTCCGTTAGTACGAGGAATCCATTTGTACGAAATAGGTGCAAATGTTAGTAAGGATGGACTTACCCTATAAATAAGGGGAGGAGTCTAGAACTTTTAGAACTTTTGCCATTCTAGAGAGAGAACTTGGCAAGTTGATTCAAGGTGCTTGTATTTGTCAAATAATCAATAGAATCAACGTTTAATTATCGTTCTTGTGCTTGATCCACTCACGTACACGGATTCCGCATGTGATACGTGATTTTCGCAGTCGTCGGTGTTACGTATTCGATCCAGAAACGAACCCACAGAATTAGTTTTTTATATATTTTTTAATTATAGGGGTAATTTGGTCATTTAACAAATTTTAACAAAATAATTCTAACAATGTTAGAAAATTGGACTCAAATGGTTAAGAAAATTGGCTATAGGGACTCACGGCGTTAAACATTTTGATTTTGTACTCAAATGGTTAAAACTCATAAAACACAGAGACTCAAAAAGTAATTTAGCCTTGAATCTAGGATTAGAATCAAATACAAAGGCTCCTAAAAAACCACTACAAAAAAAAACCCTAAACACCCACCACCACCCAAAAACCTAACCCCTCCCATCACCCAATTTTTTTTCGCCGGGAGGGGAGGTTTGGGAGGTTTAGGTTTTTGGGTGGTGGTAGGGTGGGGGTGGGTGTTTAGGTTTTTGGTGGTGGTGTAGTGAGTTTAGGTTTTAGGTTATTGGACACTTGTCACTCTATAAATCCTTCTTACACTTTTTTACAATTAGAAGCCTTTCTAGAATAACTTAACCCTTGAATCTAATATTGTGGTAGACTTAAAATTAGTTTATATTTAAAATTGGGGGATTTTTTTGGAGATATATAGGGTTTTGGGTTTTGATTTTTTATTTAAGAATGTATAAATTTTATTTACGTGAACCTTCGAGGGGTGTGACGTTGTTGTATCATGGAATTCAGCTTCCACTGATTTGAGTTAATTGCCAAAATCGTTCCTGAGGTTTGGACAGGTTTTGTCATTTTCGTCCAAAATGACACTTTTGTACCAAATTTCCCCCAACGTTTGTAACTTTTTACCATTTTCATCCAAACCACTAACTTAGTTTATTTTTTCTGTTAAATTGATGATATTTGGATGAAACTGGCAAATATAAAACCACAGGGACGATTTTGGCAATTTACTCAAACTCTTTTAAAATTCTTTTATTTAATTAATTTTGTTACATATATAAAAAAAAGAATATACATGCAATTTTTATATGAAAAAAATAATAACTTTGTCACATAATTTTTATAAATTTACATCCAACCACTAACTAAGTTAATTTTTCTATTAAGGCGAAGGATGTAAACTAAGATAGAAATTAATTTCTAATTTTTTATATAGATCAGTTTTAGAAAAATAAAATCTACTTAAAGCTCTAAATTTTATAGGGTTATTGGATTTTGTCACCTCTAACTATTAGCCATTGGCCACTGTCACCCTCAACTATCACTTTGACGCCCACCACCCCCAACTTAACACTTAGTGTGTTATGTCACCACGTCGTTAACTGGTCACTAACTTTTGATCATGTTACTATACATTTGAGGTGTCCTAAGATCCCTAAAACCTTCCTAAGATCTCTATGACACCCACAAAAGTATAGTAATGGGATCTAAAGTTAGTGATAAGTTAACGATGTGGTGACAAAACACACTACGTGTTAAGTTGGGGGTGACGGACGTCAAAGTGATAGTTGGAGGTGGCATCGGCCAATAGCCAATAGTTTGGGGTGATAAAATCCAATAACCCAATTTTATAAAACCAAAATGCTGGTGACCTTATTGAAAAATGTCAAATAAAAAAAATCTTATCATATGTACCAAGTTTGTAATTCATCTTTTACTTTCGCTCCTAAGGAAAAACAGAAGCCAGTGCCCCCCCCCCCCCCTATCAAACAACGTATCGTTACCAAACCTTAAAATTACCCACCAAATTGCAATTATAATGCTATGAACCAAAAGTTTCTTTACTAAAGTCACTCAGAATAAGTATTAGTTATTTACCCTCATAATCTTAATTAAATAAATATTTTATTTCTACCAACATATTTCGTAGGTGCTCAACACATTTAAAAAATATGTAACGTTTTAGAATTTTTTTTTTCCTATCTCTACAACTGATAAATACTAAACGTTGTAATCGATTGTTATGTGTTGCACACCAATAACGTTTTCTCTTTATATAACTGATTTATATAAAGAAGCTGTAAATTAATTTTTGTCTTAATTTATAAAATTTAAAACATCCTTCACCTTAACAGAAAAAATAAACTGAGTTAGTGATTTGGATGAAAATTTATAAACATTATGTGACAAAACTATTAATTTTTTTTTCTTCTAAAAACTCCATTTATATCATTTTTTATTATATATGTAACAAAAATAATTAAATAAAAGAAATTAAAAAGGGTTTGAGTAAATTGTCAAAATCATCTCTATGGTTTTATATTTGTCAGTTTCATCCAAATATCCTCAACTTAACAGAAAAATAAACTAAGTTAATGGTTTGGATGAAAATGGCAAAAAGTTACAAACGTTGGGGGCAATTTAGTACAAAAGTGTCATTTTGGACGAAAATGGCAAACGTGTCCAAACCTCAGGGACGATTTTTACAATTAACTCCCCTGATTTTCTACTTTTTAACTCCCCCATAAGGCCAACCGCCGAACACGTCAATGACTAATAAAAAAGATTTTGACAATTAAATTTCTGTTTTATTAGACCATGTGTAGTGGTAAATCAAAATAATGTCCCACCATGGGGCATTATTCGACACGTGTCATCTTAGTCAGCATGGGGCATTATAGCATAAAGTGGTGTAGTGGGGCATTATTCCAATAACCCCCATGCAATACATTTCCCAATTATTTTTTTTAATTTAAAACATAAAAAACTTCATTAATTTAAAATAAAAATTACACTACTTGAAATAAAATAAAAAACAGAAAAAAAAACAGAAAAAAAAACCGAAAAAAAAAATAAAGTTAAAAAAAAGAAGATGATCTAGAGTCCATATTTTTCTCGAATTTTTTGGCGACGCATTTGCGCAAGGATCAACGCATCGCCTTGGAGGTGGTCGATAGGTTTGGACAAAAACTTAATGTCCTTTTCCATTTGCCTCGCCTCTTGCATCTCGTTAAATTTTTTGGTTTCGGCCACTCGTTCTTTCATAATCTCATAACGTTGGTGGCCGAGGTCGCGAATGTCTTGGAGACGACGGTTCATCTCCTCGAAATCTTCCTTTAAATCGAGATCGGCAGACGACTCGACCGTTTTTTCCCGGTTCGCTTATCCTTTCTTCTACCGGGCGGTCGGGTCAACTCTTCTTGAAGTTCCTCGTCAACGTCTACCACCTCATTTAAATCGACATTGCGGGCATCCGATGTCGGAGTTGAAGGGTCAACGGAGGATGATGTTTTTGACCTTTTAGCTCAACGTCTACTACTAGACGTCATTGGATTAACTAGCGCCCACTTTGGACTTTTTCGTAGTAGCTCCCAACACTTATAGTACGTGAAAGGGCATTTCGTCCTATCAAACTCCTCCAAAGTCCTCGTTAAAACCCCGACGTCACTTTCACCGCTCGGGCGATTATCGTAGTTACGTTGGTAAACTTCTTGGAACGCGTGAGACTTGTTGTTGATGTCGATCCATTTGCTAGAAATGGAATCTTTGTCCCGATGTTCGCCTTGACCCCACGTGCTAAAAAAAAGTGCACGAACCCTATCCCAAAAACCGGGGCCCGTTTGAAAGTTTGCTACAAATTTAAAAAAAAATATAAGTTGTATGTTAAAAATAAAAGTAAAAAACAAGTAAAAAAAATATAAGAGTTACCGGTTTCTTCGTCCTCCGAAATGTCGAGCCACGCCCGAGTCAACGTGAATTCCTCGTCCTTCGTCCATTTAATGGTAGTTTTTGTACGTCGAGGTTCGTCCTTTTCCTTCTTCTTATACGACCTTCTGCCGCGTTTCGATTTATCTTGCACCGGGTCGGGTTGCGTCTCCGGCACGACATCGACCTCGGGTTCGGATCCGGCTTGTTGTTGTGACGGTTGCGACCCGTCGGCTTGACCATAGCCGAAGGTGGGAGCCACGAACGGAGTGGTGCCACTCAAGTAAGCCGCGTACGAATAAAAGTTCGGGTCCATGTCTTGAAGGTTATACGAGTGTTGCGGTTGGGTTGTGTTCGGGTTCGTGGGTCTTGCGGGGACACCAAAAGGGGGTCAGAATGGATGCATGATTGTATAAAAAATAGGAGAAAGTGAGTTTTTTTATAAAAAAGAGGAGAAAGTAGGAGAGAAAGTAAGAGGTTTTTTTATAAAAAGGTAGGAGAAAGTGGGTTGATATATATATAGTGGGTAAATTTTTGAATTAAAAAAAAACACATTTGACCGTTTGCAACGGTCCTTTCTCGCACCCCAAGACAATTTCAGCGTTTTAAATAAAACGTCAAACTCAAAATTTTTCGAAAATAACGCCCGGAAACGCCGGGTGTAGTGGGAGGGGGGCGTTATCCGGCGTTTTTTTATAAATTTTTAAAAACCACGCCCCACTACGGGTGGTCTTAGGTTAGTTTTATAATATTTTCTTTTTGAAGTATAAGAAGTTAAAGATGATCGAGTACGTTGATGACTAATAAAAAAGATTTTGAATAAACTTAATTCCCTAAAAAAGACATAAATTCTATATTTATTCTTGGATGGGGTAGCTCGCAACGCAAGCAAGATGCCTAATTTTGTAGTTTTGTAATCATTGGAAAAGGTTAAAAATCAAAGATTGATAAATTACATAATAAAACTAGGCCCATTCTATACACACCCCCCCCCCCCCCCCCCTATTACTAACCACACCCCCCCTTGTGAGAGGAAACTGTCGGTCCCATGCAGGCCCCACCTGTAAGTTATGTAAGAGGAGGGGGGGTGTAGTTAGTAATAGAGGGGGTGTATAGTAGTGCCCTAAAACTAATGTATACGTGTGGCCTTGTAGCGACATTTAGAAAACATAAGGAAAATATGTTACGTCTTTTTAATTGACCTCGTTTATATCACTACAAATAAGCAAATGGCGGCTATATCAGAGTTCTCACTGTTAAATCAGAATAATATTAAGATCATGTTTTTTATGTGTTTAGTGGTAGAACTTGAACAAAATCTTTAGACGGTCAGATTTTTAAAATTTAAATCTGTGGATCCGAACTTCTGAAAATCAAATAGAGTTAACTTTCGTTTTTCTTCATGTTTGGTCTTTTTAATAGTTTTACTTCAAACGTTTAAAAAGTACAATTTTTCTCCCCAATCTCTTCAACTTATCACCATTCCACTCCTCGCCTCAAACGCCATCCAAATTCAAGTGTTAAATTCTGGTCACGTGCCCCTCACATGAGAGTCATTCTGATGTGGATCGATCGGTTAATGAGAATAATAGAAAATAGGGAGATGGACAGAAAGAAAAATAGAGAGAAGAATAGATAAATAATTCTTCCATAAAAACTTCGAACACCATGATCCTCCTTTAGAACCTACAATTACATGGAGATGACAGGTAACAATCCTAATCATTCCTTTATTCATGCACCTTTAGGCTAAAAGGTGTGGGGGTCATGGTTATGACATGATTTGCCATGCAGAAATATGAATAGAAGGCTACACCACCACCTTACTTGATCCATCATGGTTCCCATAGATTAAACCATTGCAACCATGGTCCTAGTTTCCATTTTTCATGATTTCCTTTCCTTTTTCTTTACACAAAAATAAATTAAAATAAATAAGGGGATAGTAGTTTGGGTCATGACCACACCCTTAGGGTAGTGGTTTTAGATGATGGATTAGAGGTGGGCGACATGACGATGACGTGGAGGGTCATGATGGTCATATGAGTCATGACCACTGTATGGTTTTGAGGGAAAGATCGCTTCTAACAAAAAACATTAGCTTTCGCTAATACTCTCAAATCCCAAATTTTTTTTTTAATTCTAATTATTAAAAACACCACCAATTCCTTCACAACCCATAAACTAAACACATCAAAACACCACCCAACCGCCCAACCAAAAACTTAAACAAGAATATATACAAAGGTGCACAAGATGAGAACAAGACACGACCTGATTAGTAAATCAGCAGTGTTGGTAGTGATGCAGCTGCGGTAATCGAACCGGTTCAAAAACATCTCTTAGATTCGCCGATATCTCAACAGGGATGTTGCCAAACATCCCCACACTTGAATCATTGCATCCGCGAGGGTTGAAACGTAATAACCTGCCAAAACACAAACACAACACCAAAACAAAACCAAACAAAGCAAAACAAAACAAAACACAAATACAATACTCTACATCCTCGGGCTGCCTCCCGAGAGCGCTAAGTTTAAAGGTCTTCAGCCAGACCATACCTGCTATGCGTTATGGTGGTCTTAATGCACACTTACCCGCAGCATTTCCAACAAATGCCCGAAAATTTACATGCCATCTCCATAGATTTGTCAGTATATTTGGCATGTTAAAGCTGCTCCTGCGGGCTTTGCTAGTCCACTTCATGACATATACCTTAATGTCTGGTAGTTTCACCCTTCTCATCTTGTTCCTCGAACCCTCTTCCCCACACTTGTTAATTTGAATCATCGCGAACTCGAAATTTAAGGTTTACTTTTGTGATTAGTAGGAGTTATATTATTTGTGTAACTAATGTGTAATACTATCGCATCGCTTACTCCTAACGCATCGCAACGCTCATCCCACCAACCTGCACCGCCTTTCTCTCATTTCCCCTATAAATAGCCCACCTGTCACATCACTGTTCATGATGTGACAACTCTCTTCCGACCCTTCGCATTCTCAGGCCATTTTCCCTCGATTCCTCGCGATTCTTGTAAGTTTCTACTCCAAATCTTGTACTTCTATCATCTACACACACTTTCTCATCATCTTCTCCAACAAATCACAACTTTTAACCATGAAATCCACCTGATTTGGGCTGTTATCGAGTGACGTCATCACGGGTTCATATGAACACCGGAGTGTGACCTCGTCTCACCAAGAACAACTCAGATCTAAGGGATTTCTGCAACATTTAAACACTGATTTCACCTAAATCTAAACATTTTCAACTAGATTCAAACTTTTCTTCAAACTTCTTTCACTTTTACTCAAAACCGATAGAATCCGAGCTCGTTCAGGCCTTCTACTCATTCTCTAGTAAAGTGCCGGTCTGGGAACGGACTACTATAGAAGAGATGACCAACTTACGGGTTGAACATGAAATTCCATCAAGAACAGTTACCGATCGAACGGGGTGATTCCCATCCGATCGGACGACTTGGACTCGATGCGGTTTCCGTTGTTTGGCACGTTGTCATACCGTCTAGATAAAACCTTTAACTTAACTAATTTTACATACTTTTCAGTTGGAACAATCGCTCGGACGAACAGCCATCCGATCGGATAGCCATCCGATCGAATAGCTATCCGACCCGGCGGACTTGTGACTTAAACACTTAACCAATTTTCAAATTTCAAGGAATGCCAAGTCTCCACTCGGATTGCCATCTGAGCGGACGGCCATCCGTCCGGATAACCGTCCGACCGGATGACTTGATAAACAGAAACTTTTCATACTTTTTGAAATACTACAACGAAAACTTCAAAGTTCACATCATACACAAACACATCCATCCCAAACGGACAACCCTTCGACCGGATGGTCATCCGTCCGGACGGTCATCCGATCAGATCACCATCCGTCCCTATACTCACCGACATGTTATTTTACGCACCGTTCAACGCTTATACTGTCGTACTGTGTTCAGGCTAATCTCTCAGCGCTCCCTTAAATCCAAGACTGTGTTTATTCATTTAAACACGATCTGTGAGTATACTTGATCCTTTTTGCTTTACGCACTTTTGGGTGTTACATACGTTACCTATATCAAATCACATCGATCACACAACGCAAACACTTTTTATACGCTAACCGCTCCCGCATGTTATACATGTTATTCGATGAATGCTTGTATGTTATGTTTACACAGTGATTGTTTCCTGACACCTTAGCAACGATAGTACTATAGTTTGGACTCAGCACCTGTCGTGGACAGGGGTTTGTTAAGGGCTTTTCTTCACGTATCACAGTGGTGATATGTGTTGCGCATTCTACAACTCGTAGTCACGTCTGTGCATATTTCATTATCGATAACTTACTTGCTTCTCATTTCTACGTGATACATGCTGGTTATGCGTAAATCGCTTTCGCTACTATTATACTATTAAACTTGTATGCTCACCTTTACACTATGTGTATTGACTTTTATTTTAACGTATATGACAGGTGTTTAGGATGCTTATGCTATGTTCGCTGTTATGGAATCAAGCTAGGAGAATCTAGAAATGAACTAAATAAAATCTAAGTTGTCGGAACAATTTGTTTGTCTTTGAGATACTATGCCTGTAATAATTATTTTGCTGGATATGTTATGGTATGGGACGTAACGTTAAATATTTGGTAATATTAGTTGTTATGGATTTCTCCTGGACAATATGTTTCGCTCAGTGCCGCGACCCGATGATTCCGCCATCGGTTGGGGTGTGACAGATTGGTATCAGAGCCATAACTATAGGGAATTAGGCAAGACTCGACCTAGTCCGGGTCGATGTCTTAGTATTGACCTAGTCTATAGTCTAAGTACCAACAGACCGACTTGTGCATACCCAGTAGGGGTTTAGCACGAGCTTACTTGATATTCTCACTCGAACTCGCTGGAAACTACACTCTTGCTTGAACACCGCATATTAACGCTTCGCGCAAGGCCAGCCTTTCCTAAGGCTGGCAACACACACGATTTTCAAAAACAAACGAGAATTCGTTCGACGCGCATTTTTACTATAAACACAAGAATTTGCGTTGAATCAGGAGTAAAATCCATACTTCGACGAAGATTCTCCCTATCACTCTCGTGATTCTATCACACAAGCAGGAATGAAGTTGTTAAGTTAGGGGTGAAACCCGCATCTTAATGACTTGTTCCGCTCTCTATTTTGGTTTTACAAAACTCTCACCAAAGTCCCGATGGATTCCAATGACTTAGTTCATGAAGTAACCGAAAGGATGCGTGTCGTTCGCCGTATGTCGGTGAAAGAGCACAGTCTATTAGGACAAAACGTGTACTCGAAGTCCTTGAGAATAGTCGAATCGCTTTGGGTAGTCAATGTCTATCACCCAGGACAATCTAATTCAAGCCCGCAATCGTTGATTTCATGTGCTTATGTGTTTCGATTCTGAGCTCGCAACCATTGATTCCTCGATTTTATGTGTTTTACATGTTTATGTGTTTCGATTTTGGAGATTTATACGCTTTTCCGCTGACTGCTTCGATAAACACACACAACTCACACTACACATCTACCTCAAAATGCTAACAAATCGCACGCTATGCTACTCGCCATGTTACTCGCAATCGCTACTTGCTAATCGCACCCGCAACTCTAGATCGCTTCACGCAGCTGTGAAAGATAGGTGAATACGTGAAATATATGTAGGTGAATACGTGCAAAATATAGTTGAAGATGTGCTTATGTGGACTACCTGCTTCTGTGCTTACATGGACTACATGCTTACGTGCTTATGTGGATTATGTGCCTACGTGATTATGTGACTATGTGATTAGACGTGTTCCTGTGCTTTATATAGAGCAGAGCGAGAGGTTACTATAGATTATACTCGATTTACTCGCGTCTGAGTCCTATGACGATGTCTGTTGAAGTTAATGTCGTCGTTTGGATCTCACACTACCCGAGCCGCTCGCTGCAACCACGCTGACAAACGCATCGCCTTGCTAGTCACTAAGAAAATGGCTAATGTCATTCCGCAAATCATCAACGAACTCAAATGAAAACGCTAGCAAGTCCTCTGAGGAATCTAGGACTGACTCGTCAAAGGCTACTTATAGCTTCAAGCAGTTTAAGGCTTGCGGCCCCAAAGACTTCACTGGTGAAGACGGGCCTACTGCGATGTTTCAATGGTTCGATTCAATTGAAGTCACTCTGCGCCAAAGCGGTTGTCCCGATAACCTACGCACTGTCAACGTAACTGGCGTTTTCCAGTCCAGGGCCTTGTACTGGTGGACTGCCGAAAGAAACAGGCGAGGGAATGATGCAACCTTTGGGCTTACTTGGGAGGATTTGAAGGAAATCATCATGAAGGAATTATGCCCTCCCCATGAGCTTCAGAAGCTGGAGGACGAGTTTTGGAACATCAAGCAAGAGGGTGGCGACAATGCTGGTCTTACTGCGCGCTTTAAGCAGCTTAGCATAATCTGTCCTGGCCAAGTCTCTACTCCCGACATCACTATCAAGAAATGCATCCGTGCTTTACCGGACTGTGTTGCTGATTTCGTGCAAGCCGCCAAGACGATAACCATTGAAGAGACCTTCCTGCTCGCTGCCGAGATTAATGACAAGCGAGTTCGGGCTGGTTACTTCGATAAAGCCGCCAAAAGACTTCATCAAGTTATCACTGCTCCCACCGCTGAAACCGCCGCACCGCAAGCTTCCAAGTCTTCACGCCAAAAGCGCAAAAACAACAACAAGAAGAATTGTGTTGTCACCACCGCTCCACTCAATGCGGTACCTGCTCCACCCCGGAACCAAAACCGCCAGATAGCAGCACTAGTGACCAATGCACCTCCTGCAAAGCATGCATATACTGGTCCACACCCGCTATGCCCTACTTGCACTTACCATCTTCCCGCTGGGATCGCATGTCGATTTTGTGTTCACTGCAACCTTTACGGCCACTTTACTGCCAACTGTCGTGCTGGTCCCCGTCAAGCTTAAGCTCAAGTTCAAGTCTCTGCACTGCCAGCTCCTCTTCCCGCTCCACAGGGACAACAAGCAGCTCCTGCTCACGCAAGAGCCTGCTATGCGTGTGGTGATCCCAACCACTTCGCGAATGTCTGCCCGAACAGAGTGGTGAAGCAAGAGCCACAGCAGCAACCAGCGCAGCAGCAGCAGCAGCAGCCAGCTCAACAAGCAGCCCGTGGGCGAGTTTTCAACATCAACGCCTGCCAGGCCAAAGCAGACAACAACGTGGTTAATGGTACATTTCTCGTAAATGGTATATATACTTCGTGTTTGTTGATACTGGAGCTGATAACTGTTTTGTATCGTTCAAATTCGAAAGGCTCCTATACCGTAAATGCGTTAATCTCCCATCAACATTCGACGTAGAAGTTGCCACTGGAAGAACCGTCACTGTTAGTTCCGTCCTACGTGATTGTACTCTTGAACTCAACAGTTACATATTCCCGATCAATCTTATCCCAATGCAGCTCGGTAGTTTTGACGTCATAGTAGGCATGGATTTTCTTCGTGAAAATCATGCTGAAATTGTTTGTTTCGAAAAGATGATCCGTTTTTCTCTTCCAAACGGTGATCAACTCTGTGTCTATGGCGAAGTTGCTTCGAAGAAATTACAACTCATGTCATGTGTGCAAGCAAGTATCTCCGCAAGGAATACAAAGCTTTCTTAGCACATATCATAGTAGCGGAGAAGGAAAAGAAAGAGAAGGCAATGGAAAAGGTGCCCGTGGTTCGTGATTTTCCTAACGTCTTTCCTGATGATTTACCTGGTTTACCGCCATCTCATGATATCGATTTTCGAATTGCCCTCATTCCTGGAGCTAATCCTGTCGCCAAGGCACCTTATCTTCTCGCTCCGTCCGAAATGCGCGAACTCTCGAGTCAACTCCAGGAATTAGTTGATAAAGCTTCTATTCGCCCTAGCACCTCTCCTTGGGGTGCACCTGTCCTTTTCGTCAAAAAGAAGGACGGATCGTTCCGGATGTGCATCGACTACAGGGAACTGAATAAGCTTACCATCAAGAATCGCTATCCCTTACCTCGAATCGACGATTTGTTTGATCAATTACAAGGTTCTACGTGTTTCTCAAAGATTGATTTATGTTCAAGTTATCACCAGTTACGCATACAAAAGGAGGATATACCCAAAACCGCTTTTTGAACTCGCTATGGCCATTATGAGTTTGTTGTTATGCCCTTGGTCTTACTAATGCCCCCTTAGTCTTCATGGATCTAATGAATCATGTGTGTAAACCCTTTCTCGACCGCTTCGTCATCCTGTTTATCGATGATATCCTGATCTATTCTAAGTCAAAAATCCGAACACGTGCAACATCTTCGTTTGGTTCTTGAACTACTCTAGGGAAATCGAATCTACGCCAAGTTCTCCAAGTGTGAATTTTGGCTGGAGGAGGTTCAATTTCTCGGTCATATTGTTAATAGTCAAGGTATTCACGTCGACCCCGCGAAAATCGAAGCAGTTAAGAGTTGGAGTCCGAAGTTTGTTCTTTTCTCTGATTGGTGGGCTATTATCGCCGATTCATCGCAGATTTCTCAAAAATCGATGTCCCTCTCACCTCTCTTACGCATAAGGACAAACCTTTTGTTTGGGGAACCGAACAAGAGGAAGCCTTTCAAACCCTCAAACTTATGCTTTGCAATGCTCCTGTGCTTACACTACCCGATGGAAACGATGACTTCATAGTCTACTATGATGCCTTTAACCTTGGTCTCGATTGCGTTCTTATGCAACAGGACAAGGTTATCGCGTACGCCTCTCGTCAGCTCAAGATCTACGAGAAGAACTATATAACCCACGATCTCGAGCTTGGTGAAGTTATTTTTGCGTTAAAGATTTGGCGACACTACCTTTACGGTGCCAAGTGTACGGTCTTCACCGACCATAAGAGCCTACAACACACCTTGAGCCAAAAGAAACTTAATATGCGCCAACGCAGATGGTTTGAACTTCTCAACGATTACGACTGTGAGATTCGTTACCACCCTGGCAAAGCAAATGTCATTGCCAAATTCTCTCAGCCGACGAAGCTATTTGCATAGTGTTTGTAATACCAAAGCCCAGCACGACCTCAAAACTCTAATTCGTGACGCTCAGCACACCTGCTTCATTGAGAATACCTTGCGAGAGGAAATGAAGAATTGTGGTGCTGAAACCCAACTTGTCACCAAATCGAACGGTATTTACTACTATCTCCATCGCATCTGGATACCAAGTCGCAATAACCTTTAGGAGATATTGTTGACTGAAGCCCACAGGTCTCGATATTCCATTCATCCTGGTGCCGACAAGATGTACCATGACCTTCGTCTACAGTATTGGTGGCCTGGAATGAAGAAGGATATCGCCATCTATGTTTCGAAGTGCCTGACCTATTCGAAGGTCAAGGCTGAACAACAACGACCCTCTGGCTTACTCGTGCAACCCGAGATCCCTATGTGGAAATGGGAGAGTATTAGGGGTGTTCAAAAAACTCGTGGCTCGCAGCTCGCTCGAAACTCGCTCGAAAAAAGCTCGAAGAAAGCTCGGCTCGAAATTGGCCCGGTCGTAAACGAGTCAGCTCGGCTCGGCTCGGTTTGTAAACGAGCCGAGCTCGAGCTTGGTCTGGCTCGGCTCGTCAGCTCGTGAGCTGGCTCGATAAGGTTTACATCCTTCATTTTTTTTTGTCACAAATCGCTTAGAAAACAAAAACTAAGGGAGTATCTCCCCTATAAAAGAAGGTAAAGACAATGTACAAAGTAAATTAACTAGTTATACTTGCATATTTAGCTATATGGTTAAATTAAATGACAATTATAGCCCTCAGTCTATGAAGAAATTCATTTTTAAGGGCTTTTTAAGTAGTAAATTTTGCGGTTTTTTTATTAGTTCGAGCTAGCTCGAATTCTAATCGAGTCGAGCTCGAGCCTCAAATCTCAACTCGACTTGAAATTCAAGCTCGAGCCGAGTCAGCTCGAATCGAGTTCGAGCCGAGCTCGAGCTAGGTCGAGCTCGGCTCGACTCGGCTCGTTTACAGCCCTCGAGAGTATAGCCATGGATTTCATTACGAAACTCCCCCGCACGCCAGTAGGTCACGATAGCATTTGGGTTATCGTTGATCGTCTTACTAAATCTGCTCATTTTATGCCGATACGAGAAGACTTTAAGGTAGAACGATTAGCACGGATCTACACCGACGAAATCATCTGTCGACACGGGACGCCTCGTGATATCATCTCTGACTGCGATGGTCGGTTTACCTCGCGCCTTTGGGAAACATTTCAATCTGCTCTCGGTACTACCCTTAATCTGAGTACCGCTTTCCATCCCCAAACCGACGGTTAGACTGAATGCACGATTCATACCTTGGAAGATATGCTTCGCTCATGTGTAATAGATTTCGGTGGTAATTGGGACGCGCACTTACCTTTGATCGAATTCTCGAACAATAACAATTATCACTCTAGCATTCAAATGGCACTATTTGAGGCATTATATAGAAAAAAATGTCGATCGCCTATTGTTTGGCACGAGATCGGGGATGCGCAAATTACCGGTCCTGAGTTATTGCAAGAAACGACTGACAAGATCCTCCAAATACGAGACAATCTCCTGAAAGCTCAGAGTCGTCAAAAGAGTTACGCCGATAGACGCCGCAAGCCCCTTGAATTTGACGTTGGTGATCACGTACTCCTAAAGGTTTCACCTTGGAAGGGGGTGATCCGATTCGGAAAGAAAGGAAAGCCGGCACCTCGATATGTTGGACCCTTTAAGATTCTAGAAAGAATTGGCAAAGTGGCCTACAGACGCGAACTACCGGAGGAACTCAGCAACGTCCATCCGACTTTTCTCGTCTCGAACCTCAGAAAGTGCCTAGCCGAGCAGAATTTACAAGTACCACTTGAGGATCTACAAGTGGACGAAACATTACACTTCGTGGAAAAGCCAGTCGAGATTATGGACCGAGAGACCAAGAAACTTCGACACTCACGCATTCCCATAGTGAAGGTTCGCTGGGAAGGCAAACGCGGCGCCGAGTTCACCTGGGAACTCCAAAGTGATATGAAGGCTAAGTATCCACAGTTATTCGATACGCCTGCACCTTAATTTCGGGACGAAATTCCCTAAAGTAGGGGAGGCTGTAACAACCCGACTTTTGAAGTCAAAGTACAAGTCAAAGTCAAAGGAGGAAAAGATTGCTAATCAGATCTGTCATTCCTTACTTAATTATTTCTTATACTCTTTAACCTCGTTAATCGATACTTTAGTTTACGCTTTTTAGTTGTATTATGTGGAGTAATAATGCAACAAACGCAGTTAAATGCTAACGCTATCACAACTCTATCGCATCGCAACTCGAATTACAGGTTATGGATATTGTTTTATGTATGTGTGCTATTATGTGTTACTTGTGCATGTTTATATTGTTTTGAGGTGATTATTCACAAACGCAATCGCAACGCAATCTCATCGTGGACTCGAAATTTAAGGTTTACTTTTGTGATTAGTAGGAGTTATATTATTTGTGTAACTAATGTGTAATACTATCGCATCGCTTACTCGCAACGCATCGCAAAACTCAACGTACGAAACAAAAAGTCGGAAACCAACTCATACAAGCCATCCGATCGAAGGACCATTCGATCGAATGGTCATCCGCCCGGATGACCATCCTATCGGATGGCCATCCGATCAAAAGGCCATCCGACCCACCAACCTGCACCGCCTTTCTCTCCTTTCCCCTATAAATAGCCCACCTGTCACATCACTGTTCATGATGTGACAGCTCTCCTCCGACCCTTCGCATTCTTAGGCCATTTTCCCTCGATTCCTCGCGATTCTTGTAAGTTTCTACTCCAAATCTTGTACTTCTATCATCTACACACACTTTCTCGTCATCTTTTCCAACAAATCACAACTTTTAACCATGAAATCCACCTGATTTGGGCTGTTATCGAGTGACGTCATCACGGGTTCATATGAACACCGGAGTGTGACCTCATCTCACCAAGAACAACTCAGATCTAAGGGATTTCTACAACATTTAAACATTGATTTCACCTAAATCTAAACATTTTCAACTAGATTCAAACTTTTCTTCAAACTTCTTTCACTTTTACTCAAAATTGATAGTATCCGAGCT
The DNA here is from genome assembly GCA_030545235.1 of Helianthus tuberosus. Classification (NCBI taxonomy): domain Eukaryota; kingdom Viridiplantae; phylum Streptophyta; class Magnoliopsida; order Asterales; family Asteraceae; genus Helianthus; species Helianthus tuberosus. The sequence goes on along the minus strand of CM060387.1, from coordinate 130,662,970 downwards.
CGTTCAGGCCTTCTACTCATTCTCTAGTAAAGTGCCGGTCTGGGAACGGACTACTATCGAAGAGATGACCGACTTACGGGTTGAACATGAAATTCCATCAAGAACAGTTACTGATCGAACGGGGTGATTCCCATCTGATCGGACAACTTGGACTCGATGCGGTTTCCGTTGTTTGGCACGTTACATACTTTTAAGTTCGAACGAACAGCCATCCGATCGAACGGCTATCTGACCCGGCGACTTGTGACTTAAATACTTAACCAATTTTCAAATTTCAAAGAATGCCAAGTCTCCACTCGGATTGCCATCCTAGCGGACGACCATCCGTCCGGATGACCGTACGACCGGACGACTTAATAAACAGAAACTTTTCATACTTTTTTAAATACTACAATGAAAACTTCCAAGTTCACATCATACACAAACACATCCATCCTAAACGGACAACCCTCTGACAGAATGGTCATCCGTCTCGATGACCATCCGTCCGGACGGTCATCCGATCGGATCACCATCTGTCCCTATACTCACCGACATGCTATTTTACGCACCGTTCAATGCTTATACTGTCGTACTATGTTCAGGCTAATCTCTCAGCGCTCCCTTCAATCCAAGACTGTGTTTATTCATTTAAACACGATCTGTGAGTATACTCGATCCCTTTTTGCTTTACGCACTTTTGGGTGTTACATACGTTACCTATATCAAATCACATCGATCACACAATGCAAACATTTTTTATGCGCTAACCGCTCCCGCATGTTATACGTGTTAATGCTTGTATGTTATGTTTACACAGTGATTGTTGCCTGACACCTTAGCAACGATAGTACTATAGTTTGGACTCAGCACTTGTCGTGGACAGGGGTTGTTAAGGGCTTTTCTTCACGTATCACAGTGGTGATATGTGTTGCGCATTCTACAACTCGCAGTCACGTCTGTGCATATTTCATTGTCGATAACTTACTTGCTTCTCATTTCTACGTTATACATGTTGGTTATGCGTAAATCGCTTTCGCTACTGTTATACTATTAAACTTGTATGCTCACCTTTACACTATGTGTATTGACTTTTATTTTAATGTATGTGACATGTGTTTAGGATGCTTATGTTATGCTCACTGTTATGGAATCAAGCTAGGAGAGTCTAGAAACGAACTAAATAAAATCTGAGTTGTCGGAACAATTTGTTTGTCTTTGAGATACTATGTGTGTAATAATTATTTTGCTGGATATGTTATGGTATGGGACGTAACGTTAAATATTTGGTAATATTAGTTGTTATGGATTTCTCCTGGACAATCTGTTTCGCTCAGTGTCGCGCCCCGATGATTCCGCCATTGGTTGGGGTGTGACATCACCATTTAACTAGTAGCTCCGTTTTAGGACGGTACTTTCCCTTTTGTACAACCCGTTCCTCAAGAATTTCTTCCGGTTGCATAATAGTAGGTGAGACCACCGCCTTGCTTGTGACGAGGGCCATATTTGGGGTCGTCCTGATAAAACACCTAAGTAAACTCACATGAAACACGTCATGAATGAGAGAGCCTGGAGGTAACTCTACCCGGTATGTAACCCGTCCCACCTGATTCAAGATTTTGTATGGCCCGAAAAAACGTGGACTAAGCTTTGCCGAGGAACAATTGACCACACTAGCCTAACGGTAGGGTTGTAGTTTAATGTAAACCAAATCATCTTCACTGAATTCCACTTCTCGTCGATGGCGATCGGAGGCGACTTTCATCCGGTTCTAAGCTATGAGAAGGTTGGATCGGAGTTGCCTTAAAACTTCATCCCGGTCATTTAGGTATGTCTCCACTTCCTGAACTTGGGCTGTACCGGAATGTATGGGATTAATTTAGGCGGTAACCGGCCATACACAACCTGAAACGACATCATCTCTGTAGAAACATGGATCGAAGTGTTGTAACTATGCTCCGCCCAAGGAAGCCATTCGTGCCAATTTTTTTGGGTTGTCACCTGTGAAGCATCTTAAATATTGTTCGAGGGTCCAGTTACTTCCGTTTGGCCATCCGTTTGTGGGTGATAACTCGAACTCATACACAAAACCGTTCCTTGTAATTTGAAAAGAGCTTGCCAAAAAGAGTTGATGAATACCTTGTCACGGTCGCTAATGACAGTCGATGGAATCCCATGTAAACGTACAATTGAATTCACAAATTCCTGAGCGACGGTTGCCGCCGTAAACTGATGACAGATGGGTATAAAATGCGCATACTTAGACAACCAATCAACCACCACCATAATCACTAAAAATCCATTAGAAATCGGGAGACCCTCTATGAAATCCATGCTTATATCTTCCTACACTCGTTCGAGAATCGGTAATGGTTGTAGTAACCATGCCGGTTTCATGTTATCTGATTTGAACCTTTGGCAAATTTGACACTCCCGTATGTGTTTCTTCGCTGAAGTTTTTAACCCTTCCCACCAAAAATTACTTCGTATCTTGGCTAGTGTCTTATGAAGACCGAAGTGGCCACCTTCAGGTGACGAGTGTTCGAGATTCAAAACAATAATCAACAATGGAGAAGACGAGCTTAATAAGATTTCACTGTCATGAAACCACACCCTATCTCTATTAAAACCCCGTCCACTTGAACTTACATGCAATGAAGTGGGTAATTGTCGAGACTAACCTCTTTTTATGTCAGACCATAAGGTGGTAGAGGGGTATGATAGGGACATAAGTTGAAGTTCGTAACAGCGAGATAAAGTGTCTATCCCATAGTTTGTATCCCCCGGTTTATACTCAATTTTGTAATCGTATCCCAAAAGCTATGGTAGCCACCTCGCTTGTGCCGGGGTTGTAATACGTTGCCCCAATAGATACTTTAGGCTGAGATGATCGGTCTTGACAATAAACGGGCGGCCCATCAAATAAGGTCGCCACTTACGTACTGCTTTGACAACCGCGAGCATCTCTTTCTCATAAGTGGACCATGATAACACAACACCCTTTAAAGGTGCGCTAAAATAGGCAAGCGGCTTCCCATTCTGAGTTAGAACAGCGCCTATACCTATACCACTCGCGTCACATTCAATGGTAAAAAGTTTAGACCAATCCAGCAAGCCCAGCGTTGGTGCCAAAACGAGAGCAGTTTTGAGCGATTCAAAGGCCTTGTGAGCCGCCTCATTCCATATAATGGTTCCTTTTCCGACCAACTTATGTATCGGAGCGGCAATACTACCGAACCCCTTAATGAACTTCCGATAATACCCTGGGAGGCCCAAAAATCCTCGTACCCCTTTGGCGGTAGTAAGAACCAGCTAGGATAGTACCGCGTCGATCTTTGCCCTTTCGACTGAGACACCATTAGAGCTTATTACATGGTCTAAATAATTCACTTCTTTAACCCCAAAACAACATTTAAAGGAGTTAGCAAAAAGTCTATTAGCTTTAAGAATGCCCAGGACCACTTGTAAGTGTTTGACATGTTCATCAATGGGTTTGGAATAAACTAATATATCATCAAAAAACACCAATACGAACTTACGAAGATGTTGCCGGAAAAGGTCGTTCATGAGACATTGGAAAGTAGCCGGAGCATTGGTAAGTCCAAACGGCATGACGACGAGCTCATAGTGTCCCTCACGTGTACGAAACATCGTCTTATGGATGTCGCCATCTCTTACTCGTATTTGATGGTATCCCGACTGAAGATCAAGTTTAGAGAAATCGTCGCACCAGAGAGTTCATTGAGAAGTTCATCGATCATCGGAATAGGATATTTATCTTTAACTGTAATATCATTGATCGCATGATAGTCAACACAAAACCTCCAAGAACCATCAAATTTTTAACAAGAAGGACCGGGGAGGAAAATGGAATGTGACTAGGCTGTAATAATCCTTGTTGGAGTTACTCCCTCACTGTCTTTCGATCATATTTTTCTGATAATACGGTTGGCGATATGGCCGAGAGCTAACCGGTTCGGATTCGGGTAGCTATGGTATGCAATGGTCTGGAGACCGCCGAGGAGGAAGGCCCGAAGGTTCGTGAAAAACCTCATCAAATTCGGTGATAACCGATTGGATATCTAGGCTGGGTTTATAATTATGTAATGGTCTATCAAAATTTGGACTAATCTGAAAGAGCATTGCTACACCATCCAGCCCTATGCAGTCCTTTGATTTTAAAGCGTCCAAATACGACCTCTTCAACCCTTGTAACTTATGAGATGAACCCGCTAGTTTGAATCCCAACGTAAAAATTTTGAAGTCAATTTCAGTGGGTCGCGAAGTTTTTAGCCATTGGATTCCTAACACGATCGGACAAGCCGCCACAGGTAAGATAAAAAAATTGGTAGCTATTGTGTATCCTTGAATGACAGGGGAAAGATCTTTCACCCTCCATGTACATACCAACTTCTCACAGTTAGCCACCACCACCTCAAATTTAACATCATGATTTACTACAAGTCCTAACCGATCTACTAAGGCTTTATCGATAAAATTGTGAGTACTCCTACCATCAACCAAAACAACAACTTCTTTGTTCTTGATCTGACCTGGCAAGCGTAGGGTCTGTGGTAGTATGGTACCCAATATCGCATGGAACGAGATCTCGGCCGATGTTTCTTCTAATTGTTGTTCCCCTGACGCTTCTTCATGGTGATCTTCCTCGTCTTACGTAGTGTCACTAATCATGAACAACTGTGGCTTTGTACACTTATGACTCGGTGCATATCGTTCATCATAATAGTAAAAAAGTCCTTTTCACGCCGTTCCCGGGCCTCAATATTAGACAAACGCTGGATCGTTAAGGTGCTAAATTGCGCAGTTTTGTAAGTTATGAGGTATCTTTCATGACAGTTTTCATTCCCGACATTTTACAAGTTATTCTGGATATTTAAACCTTAATTATGCATAATATTTTGATGTTAAATTGCTGCTTTTGCTGAATTTCTGCATAAATTTGCATTTAAAGTGCGTTTCAGGTGCTTTTTGGTGTCTGTTTTAGCTTTCGGAAAGTGTTTATGTTAACTTTTGTTCACCTACTTAGTTTCCAATATATTTTTGATGTTGGACTTACTTCTAAGTCCTAATTCTATTGTCTGATTGTTTTCTGCAGACATGCTGACGCAGCTTGTCAAACCGGTGAGCTTACCAATCAATTAGACGCAACGCTTAAAATATTGTATGATGTGACAGTTAATATATGAAACATGCATGAATTCAATTGTATATCAAATGAGCACATAATGTTGACGTGTAAACACATAAATGCAGGTAATAAATATTAATTAAAACAGTACGGAAATTACCGTTTTGGGCAAGTTGTCACACGGAACAAGTTTTTGAACCCACAAATGTGGGGAAAGGATCTAAAAATGGTAAACTTTAAGTTGGGTTAAGTTGGGTGCGAAAATTGTGAAATTTTGGCAAAATTCCGGGCAGGGATAAAAACTGCCAGTTTTGCAAACTTTCTAGAAAAGTATCCCTCAGGCGCCACGTGAGGGAGACACTCGTACCATGCATGATGCGCGAGAGCTAGGTGGCCCCACTGCAACACACGAGGGAGCTGGGTGGCGCTCAACGAAAAGTCAACTTTTGCTTCCCGCGTCACGCAAGGGAGCTGGGTGGCCCCATCGCGACGCACGGGGGCACTCTATTTCAGCAAAGATTGTTTTCTTGTTATTTCTAAAAGTGTTTGACTATTTAACTTAAACACTAATTTGTTTTTGGTGTTTTTGTTAGGCTTTCGTAAGAGAGGGAACTAGATGGATGGTCAAGCATGCGAAGAACCGGACACTATCAAACTATTATCTCTTTGGAGACCATTCATGGGAAGGTTGAATCATCATCATGCGCGGCAAAGTTTTAGAGATTCAAACTCTGTTATTTATAAACTGTAAGTTTAGTGTTGTAACCGTCATGTCGGTTGATCTGGACTGTCAGTTAACCCAGACTTGTAAAGTTTAAAAAAAAAATTGGACCAAATTATCATTTTTATTAAAATGTACACTGAAACGGGTTGGAGTGTTACGTGTTTAACCGAAATTTAAACGAAATTTATACTAGAAACCATAGAAACATATACCGATACCGCTACTGGAATTGTTCGGATGGTATCAGTTTTGATTCGTTATATTAAAGAACAAAAAAAAATCAATTCTATTTGACCCATTCGATTTTAGACAAAATTTTTATATAAACGTAGATAAAATAAGAACATCACAACAGATTATTCAAGCATTGAATTATGTAATTATAAAAAATATGAGGTAGATTGTTCTTCAATTACTTGTACACTACTGCATACAACTAGGTTTTAATAAAAAAAAAATTATCAATACGTGGATAAAAATAGGTACGCACCAGAATGATATTTTCGGAATTTTGTAAAAATCCTATCTTAAAGTTACAAAAGAAAAATATATGTTTAAATTCAATTATAATATATAAATAAAATAAATAATGGCTCATTTTATTCTCATACCTCTAAAATTTTATTTTCACATACTTTTTACTCTATCTCTCTATATACATAGAGAGACATAGAGAGGAGAGATGTGTGAAAAATATATGTTTAAATTCAATTATAATATTAAAATAAAATAAATAATGGCTCATCAATATTCAGTGAATATTAACACCCTAAATAATTTAATAAAGAAAAAAAATATTGATGCTACTATATTAACACCCTAAATAATTTAAAAAAGAAAAAAATATATTGATGCTACTATGAACAGTGAAAACTGTGAGATAGCTGCCATTTGATATTTGAAGTTATAAAAATATAAATAAATAAATAAGGATTAGAATCAAATATAAATAAATGACGATTTAAGTGTTAAACTTGAAATAAAGCAATACCCGACTAACATAAAAGTTGGCAGGTGAGAGGATCAACTAATCCCCTAGTTATGTTTAAGGTTGTTCATAAACCGCTAAATAACCAATCAAACCAAAACAAGTCGGTTGTTTTGAGATTTATGTGGTTTGGTACACAGTTCGGTTTTGACAATTAACGGTTTGTCTGATGACATGAGACTTGAAATCGGTCGTTTAGCCCCTTTTTTATTTTTTTTATTTTGATATATACATTCTCACAGGTACTCTCCAAAATGGAACACATAAAAACGTGAAATATAGGATGAGGCCCGACATTAACTCCCAGTACGCACATTCCTCATTATTCCATAGTGATAACTAAAATGGTATAAATTGTAAAGTCATGACCCACACCAAAAGTATGCCGCTAAGGCTGGTGGGTGTGAGGTACGTCCCCGGTCCGTCGAGGACCGACACCACCACCGCCCTTCGGTCCGTCGCGTCACTTCCATCGCCCAACCCAGGCATGTGAAAAACCTAATTTCAAAACAACACTAACCAGATTTCCATTACTCATATTCATCATCTCCCTCACCGGCATCTTTCTCCTCTTCTCCCTCCAATCTCAAACCAAATCAACCCATTCCAAACCTTAACCCTAATTCACTATTCATTTGCCAGTTCACTCGAACAGTTCCTGAAAAACAGTAGATCTTCTGGATTTCGTAACCTTCACGATGATGCTATTGCTGATTCGAAGGTTGAACATCAGGAGAAAGTTTGGAAGGGGAGGCTCATCACCCACACCCCAGGCCTATCACTTGAGTGAGGTGATGGTCCCCCGGTGATGTGGCCGCTTACGTGGCGGCCATCACCAAGCGATGAACCACCTCCACACCCACCATCCTAATGGCATTGCTCGGTAGTTACATCATAAATGCCATGAGTGCCACGTCACTAAATACTTGTCTCCGCTAACTGAGAAAAGTTAGATCGTCTTACTTATCATTTGCTTATTCACACTCGAAACAAATATATATTCTCAAGTCGTAGCCTCATTACAGAAAGTGCCTCTTCTCACTATAGCAAGACTAATGGTGTTTTGCAGATCACACGTTGTTTAGTTCAAGTGCTTCCCCAATATCCGTGGATCAACAATCTAAAACCCTATGTCGGGTTTTGCTTTAACACAAACTAACAATTTTGATCAACAATCTAAAACCCGGGTCGGGTTTTGCTTTAACACAAACTAACAATTTTGAAAGAAAAAAAAAAGAATCAGTTCAAACTGCCAAGACAAACCGAAGAAAACACACCATATCAGATAACAGAACTTGCAACTCGAAATTTTTATACTTTAAACAATGGCATAGCCAAAACAAACCGAAGAAAACACACCATATAAGATAATAGAACTTGCAACTTGAAATTTTTATACTTTAAACAAGAGTTAAATGCTTGGTTGGTCCATGTGGTTTGCAAAAATTGCAGACTTGGTCCCAATGGTTTACTAATTACACGCGTGGTCCCTGTGGTTTTCAAAAATGCACTCGGTTGGTCCCTAGCCCTAACATCAGTTAAATTTCTTAGTTAACTATGTGTGAAATGACTATATTACCCCTGAACAATTAAAAAAATAAAACCCACCATCTTCTTCATCCCATCCCCTGTTCTTCCACCTTCAATCCACCATCTCCACCTTCAATCCATCACCACCACCTCCACCATCACCTTCAACCCAGCCAACCCCCACCCTTCAATTAACAATCCCAGCCAACGGCGGCTTCAACCGCATCAAAAACCGGCAACCACCGCCTCTCACCACATGTTTCCGTATCCTCTGCCACGCCTCCCGCATCGGAGGAGTTATCGGAAAATCTGGCTCCATCATCAAACAATTCGAGCACGAAACCTCCGCCAAAATCCGCATCGACGTCCCAAACCCTAGCTCCGACGACCGTGTCATCACCGTTATCGGTAACACCTCGGTTAACAGAACGATGTCGTTTAGCAATAATAATAGTTATAATAGTAAAGATAACAATAATAATAATAGAGATATTGATTGTGGTGAGAGTAGTGAAGTTGTGGGGGTTGAAGGGCTAGGGACCAACCGAGTGCATTTTTGAAAACCACAGGGACCACGCGTGTAATTAGTAAACCATTGGGACCAAGTCTGCAATTTTTGCAAACCACAGGGACCAACCAAGCATTTAACTCTTTAAACAATGGCATAAGCAAGATTTGCTGACAAGATACATATTTACATCCATAAACAAACCAAGAAAACCCTTCTTTACTCCCTCATAATTTCAAACTCATGCATAAAACACATGAACTACACATGGGAGACTTTAAAAATGAAATGAATACACCCCCAACAAAATATTACAAGAATAGAAGAATGCCCAAAAGCAAGAACAATAATAGTCATAGATACGATATTATCTTCCCTAATTATTAGTTTAGATTCACTGATCCGTCTTTGAATAACTTCAAGCTAAGATTATTGTAACGCTCTCGTGAGTATTGTCGAGATGCTTTCCTCCAATCGGTTCCTGCCTTCATCATTGCTGTGAATTCCTCAAAACTTATTCTACCGTCCTACAAAAAAGTCAGAAGAATATTTAGTTTATTTTGGGTCGTTCGCGGAATTAGGAGATTAAAGGGTGTCTGGATGTGCGCTTTGAACACATTGTGTGATATTCAATAATCAAAATTAGATAATCAACTCTAATAAATCATAGGGGTAGGTACAAAGAGGTTATAACTTATAAATAAGTAAACTTGTTATATCTTAAGTAAACTTTAAGGGGGTGGCGTAGTGTTAAGCGTCTGATCTGATTCCCTCCAGTAGAGGTCTCATGTTCAAACACAGCTTCCACTGGTTTCCGCCTTTAACCCCCTTGAAGGTTAACTGTCCAACTCAAGTTGTGTGCGTTTTACCTAGTCCCCAATTGGTTAGCAGGGTATTGATGGGGGTCAATCGTTTTCCGGTGACGGTTCTCACAATTATAGAAAAAAAATATAAAACTGTTGACAATTTTTTTTTGTGATAACTATTGAGAAACCCGTTACTGGAAAACTGATGGGACCCCACCATTCCACCAATACCCTGTTAACCAACGAGATTAGACAGATCACAACTTGTGTTGGGCAGCCTTCAAGAGTTTATGGTAGGAAACCAATATAAGCAAGATTCGAAGTTGAGACCTCTGCTAGAGGGGAATCAGGTGCTTACCACTACACCACCTCTTTACAGACTTTTGCATGATTATGGAAATGTCATTTCTTTTCGCATGATCAAGTCGTCAAATTCTTCGTAAAGAATCTTATCATTAAGTTTCAAAAGTCTAGGAATTTAATTATAATCTTAAGAATCACTGTCTCCAAACATTAGAAAAAACTGAATTTAGTGATGGATTATTTGAAAAATAAATGAATAAACAAACCTTATCCGTGTCGACATCACGAATAATTACGGAAATAACTTCCTCATTGTTGGGTTCAAGTTCATCGGATAAAGCTTCTCTTAGTTCTTCAATCTCAATATATCCACTTTTATTTCGATCAAAAAACGCAAAAGCATATTTCAGATGATCGTCGCTGTCCATTTTTCTCAAGTGAACTGATATCGCAACATATTCTCCATAGTTCAAGTACCCGTCTTTGTCAACATCTCCCTGTATAAATACTTAATATATTTAATGCTTTAATTCATTCTTGTAATTAGAAATGTTTATTTCTGTATGTTTGGAGCAGCAGGTTGAAAGTCCCTAAACAGACTGCTTATTGAATGGACTGATCTGGATAATATTTTATCTCAAACGCGTAAAGTATACGGATAGTCCCTGTGGTTTACCAAAATTTTGGATTTGGTCCTAGCTTTCAAGAAGTACATGGATAGTCCCTATGGTTTGCACTTTGTAACGCATTTAGTCCCCAACTTTTGCCAAAAGTACATGGATGGTCCCTGTGGTTTGCACTTTGTAACGCATTTAGTCTCTAACTTGGACCTTCTAAAACCTTTAAGCTTGTTGGTTGGGGAACTAATGCATTAGAAAGTGCAAACCACAGGGACCATCTTTATACTTTTAGAAAGCTAGGGACCAAATCCGTGTACTTTACTCAAAACTTTATCGAAAAACAGAATGGGTCAAGATAACGGCTAATGTGTATTTATAGTGCATGTGCCTACACAACCTCCTAAATCGCTTTATTCAAAAACTTATATTTCGATTATAATTGTATCCAAAAGATATTTTCTGTAATTAGATATAATGCTCAACTATTCATTAAAAAAATTACACTTTTGACCCGGCCCATACTCAAAACTATTCAAAAGAAAACAAGCTAAAAAAGATGGGTCAAACTCAAAGCCGACCAACACGTATTTGAACACATACACACCCTCCTAATCATTTTTTTTTTAAACTTTACCTTGATGCATCAATAATATAGTGTAATCCTATAATGCTCAATTATTTATAAATTTATATAAAAAATGCGGACATGTTACCTTTTTATCGGGCCTACACTGTAAACTACTAAAAACTTGCTAAAAAAAGTATATGGGTCAAAAGCCAATCAAAGTGTATTTTTAATACATAAAAGACCTCCTAAATCACCTTATTTAAAAATCCAGATTAATATTCAATTAAATATTATAGTTTCCGTTATCAAGTATATTTATAAAAAAATAATAAAACACCAATATTACCCTTTTGACCCGACCCATTTAAAAAATATATATATATCCGTCTCAACCCGACCCATTACTTACAGCATCCATAAGTATTTGAAGATCTGCATCAGGGATTTGTTGACCAAGCTTTTGTAAACCGGCTTTTAACTCGACAATATTAATCTTCCCTTGTTTGTTAGTATCCATTAAATCAAATCCTTGTTTTATTCCCGCCACTTCTTCAGCAGATAAATGCTCAGCAATCACCTGTAATTTTTATTGTCATAAAGATTTTAGTATATCACCAACACAAAAAAATAAATAAATAATGGTAATAATAATAATAATAATAAACAAAACCGGAACAAAATGAATTTTTGAAGTACCCTTAAAGCTCTTTTCTTCAGCTTGTTCATTACGGAGAATTGCTTGAGTCTTGCTTTAACGGTTTCCCCTAAAGAAACATTTGGAGCCTTTTTGGCGTTTTGTATCCATGGATGATCTATAATAAGAAAAGAAATAACAATAAAACATAAAATATTTCAAAACAAATTAAGAAGCGTAACATACGACCATCGGATATTACACATGCAAGTATAATCATTTACTTACGAATCGGGCTACTTTTTTCTTTATCGGTTAAATATTAACCTAAAAGGAAACGCGAAGTCTCCTAAAGTGTGTTTTTGATGCATGAAACCTTCTAAATCAATTTATTAAAGAATCATATTATTATTGAAACAATAATAATTTAGCAATCGTGGTCGACACCGGACACACCAACTAGGGCTGTAAACGAACCGAACGAACACGAACGAGGCCTTGTTCGTGTTCGTTCGCTAAGGAAATAAATGTGTTCACGAACGGTTCATGAACACTTACCGAACGAGATTTTATGTTCGTGTTCGTTCATTAAGGAAATGAGCATGTTCACGAACGGTTCACGAACACAAATAAATTTGGCGAATGCGATGAAGGATAAAGGTGGATGGCCCAGAGAGTAGCACTAGAACTTAAATCCCTTATTGTGGAACGGAGGTAGATCATATTCGTCGATGTAAATAATGAGAAAAGAAAGGGAAATGACGCATAAACAAGGTGAAAGAGGGTTTCCTAGTTTAATTGTTAGTGTAATGATATAAATAAAAGTTTAATAGTATAAAAAGTATAGATAAAATATATGAAAGTATAAAAATCTTTAATTAAAACACGAACATACGAACATAAACGAATGTAAATGAACGAATGTTCACGAACACCTTACCGAACGTTCACGAACACAATTGAACGAACGAGACCTTTGTTCATGTTCGTTCATTTAACTAATCGAACGGAATTTCTTGTTCATGTTCGTTCGTTTATTAAACGAACGAACATAAACGAACTCCCCGCCGAACGGTTCACGAACTGTTCGCTGAACGTTCGGTTCGTTAACAACCCTAACACCAACTATTATATAAAGTGTTTCTGTAAAAAAGAGTTTTGAGTTAGCCCAACCCTTTTTCTTTCAATCTGTACCCAACCCATTTGGACTTGGCCCATTTTGATCTATACTAATAACTTCTTGAGCATAAACCTCCTGAATCAACTTATTTAAAAATATATATGCATATTATTAAAATACCATTATTAGATCATAATCATCATATTTGGCCCAGCAGCTGTTAATTAAATATTTGGTAAAAAGGTGTTTCAAGTCAACCCGTTTCGACTTTCGACCTGTTACTCAAACGGCTCACTATGACCTGTTGCACGAAAAAAGAAAGGATTTTGACATTACCAAGAACTTCTTGTGCAGTAAGACGTAACTTTGGGTCAGGATTGAGCATCTTCTTAACTAGATCCTTTGCACTTTCAGATACTATGGGCCAAGGATCCCGTTTGAAATCTACAACAGATCGAATAATTGCTTGTGCAACTCCTTGCTCAGTTTCTGCAATAAAAAACAGACCGAATTTTAAACCATATAATTACTACTTCCTATATAAAGTCGAATAAAGTTTAATAAAAGTATTATTATATTGTAGATTTTTGTAATTATATTTAACATATGAAATATTTAAAAAAATCAAGAAAAAAGGGCAAAAAATGTGTCAACCCAACTTGACCCGTTTTGATCTGTGTTTATAGTTACTCATCGGACCCGAATCGTTTTGACCTGTTACCCAATCATTTACATGGAAACAGGTCAAATGAGTAGGCTTTAAAAAATTGATTAAAATGAATGACGAAAGTGCCCTGAAGTGCATTTAAATGCTTATAACCTCTTCTCCACTTTATTAAAAATAATGAGTTATGCAAACACATTATTTTTATACACAACAAAGTTCATGCTTGTGAATAGTGAGGTGATGCTAAAATGCACCATCTCTCTTTGCTAAAATGAGCAGGCATATCTACGCTAAAACGGGCCTCTTTTTGTGGTTTTCGTCTTTTGTGTGTGTTTTTACTCTCAATCGCACCCGTATACTTTAAATACCTTGCATTCGTTAATTATACCGATTTTCGTTATTGTACTTTTGGAGTTTTTCGTTTCGGTTGCTATACTGAGTGTTGATACCATGTCGAGACCGTAACGAACTGAACCGATACCGACTGGATTCCCGCCGCAACGCAGCGTGTGAAATTTACTAGTTAAATTTATTAACTATTTACAAAATAGAAGAAAAGGGAGAAAAACAGGTCAACCCGACCCGAACCGTTTTGATTCTCACTTACAGTTACTTGTTTTTGACGTCAACACATTTTGACCCGCCCATGTTTCTGCCAATTACAATGTAAAAAATCAAAAACCAACCTGCCCAAAATGGCGGGACACCACAAAGCAATATGTATAAGATTACGCCAGCACTCCAAACATCAACTTCGGGACCATAATTTCTTCTTAGGACCTCGGGAGCCATGTAGTATGGGCTACCTACAATCTCGTTGAATCTTTCACCTGCATAAATTAAAAAAAAAGAAAAAAAAACATTTGTCTAGTGTAAGCGTCTAGTGAATAAAGAAAGTTGATATGAATACCGAATACGTCATTTGTTATGATCTGATCTTTACCTGGTTTGAAGAAAACGGATAACCCAAAATCAATAGCCTTTAAGGCTGCTGTTTCTTTCTTGTTTTCAAACAAAAAGTTTTCGGGTTTGAGATCACGGTGCATAACACCGTGTTTGTGGCACATCTGAAATAAGATTACATAAAAAAATTAATGAAAAACATTGAAATTAAATAAAAAGACAAGAAAATGATAAAGAAACAATAAGATCATCCATTCTCACTGGAAAACAAAGAAATGGTTGTTACCATGATTAACAACACAACGCCCACAAAGCGGTAGCATAAATTATTGGTCTTGTAAAACAATTAAGTAAATTTATTGTAATTCAGACTAAACATATAAAGAATAATAGTTAAAGAAACAACAAGATATTGTTTTACTATCTATGGTTCGTAAGATAATCAAGAATACAATGCCCATTCAGGGGTAATGGATATTTTCAATATTGAAAAACAATTGTGAAAGTTTATCATATTCCAGTCGATAAACTTATAAAGAACGTAATAATATCAATCAATTATCAATGAATTGAAATCTTTTCACATACCCGTATAATAGATCACAGACGTAGTAAGTGTTTGTATAACAACTAATCGAATTCATGGCATATTAACAAGAATCATAGCAACCACCATCAAAGTGTTTTTGCAACCTCAACTAAAACAATCAAATGCACTTAACATAATCAAGAACACACTTCCCACAAAGGGATAACATAAATTATAATTTTTGTTATAAAATATTTACATATCTTAGTTATCAAGAAAGCATAATTTGTTAAAAATATAAAAGACCTACAAATTTGTTAAAAAATATTTAAATATCTTAGTTAACAAAAAAGCATAATTCTTTCAACATACTTGTATGCTAGGTTAAAAGTGCAGTAAATCAAATTATTTCGCAAGCTCAACTTAAACAAAAAAAGGCTTCTTAACATAATCAAGAACAAGCTCCCCACAAAGGGATAACATAAACTTTCAATTTTGTAAAACAATTGATTGACTCTTATCATATTATAGACCTGAAAATTTATAAAAAAAAAAAATGTTTGAACATCTATCAATTATCAAGAAAGCATAATTTGTTCAACATCCTCTATGCTAGATCACAAATGTAGTAAATCAAATTACTTAGCAACCTCAACTAAAACACATAATTATCACATTTTATAAAATGTAGAAGAGTTAATTCAAGAAACGTATAACAAGAACCTTAGCAACCACCATCAAATTATTCAACAACCTAAACTAAAACACAACTTCATCACAATTTCCAAAAAAAAAAAAACAAAGAAATTCCTCACCTGAATAACCTCAACAATAGTCCGCGTAACACCGGCAGCCGCGCGTTCAGTATAATGACCTCTCGCAACAATCCGATCAAACAACTCTCCACCCTCACACAACTCCATAACCAAATGAACAGCACTATCATCTTCAAAAGTATCTTTCAAAGTCACAATATTAATATGTTGAGGCAAATGCTTCATAATCTCAACTTCCCTCCTAACATCCTCAATATCAATCCGAGTTCTCAACTTCTTTTTCGATATCGATTTACAAGCAAACACTTCACCAGTTGACTTATCAGTACACAAATAAGTGACCCCAAATTCACCCCTACCCAACTCCTTACCAAGATCATATGTTAGCTCTATTTGATTCCCTGTTGGGTTCTCTAAAACAGAAGGTTTGTACCCATTTCCAGATGGGATTGACCCACCATTGTCTAATGCAAATGGGTTCTCTTTTTTCTTCCCCTTATTGTTTTCAAACTCATCAGTTGTAGAGGGTGTAGCACAACAATTACCCATCAAGATTTCTGATCAAGATACAAAATTTCCAAATGGGTATTAAAGATTTGAACAATTAAGAACATAATTGAAGTGGGTTTTCCTCGACTCCGTCTAATTACTCAGAATCGATAAAAGACGATCAAGCCGGCTAGAATCGGATTTAGTTGGTCAATTCCACTTTAAAAAAAAAAATATATAATTTATATGTCTATATTATTAGCTAATGAATATCAGTTTTTGAAATAGTTTTATATTTGAACATGTATCATTTTTACGTATTTCTCAAAAAAAATAGTTTTTTTTTTTTTACTAAACTCTAACAGAGGGTACAGCAAAGCAATTACCCATCCAGATTTCTGATCAAGATACAATTTTTATGAAATGGGTATTGAAGATTTGAGAAATTAAGAAGAGAAATGAAGTGGGTTTAAAAGGGTTTACCTTGAATCAATCAGATTATTGAGATCTTGTGATTCTTGGTTGATCAGCAAGATTTTTGACCAACTTGTGAGTGGAAAAGTGAAGGTTTTTGGAGGATTAAAGAGTGAAGAACAGAAATGGGACAATAAAAGAGGATGAAATAAGGAATTTGTTAAGGTATGAACAAGTGAACAACTCAGATGAGCTATTATTGAGTCAATGGCTTAATGCTGTTTCGTGGACTGTTCTCACACCCATGCCATCATTTTCAAAAAATTTTAATACTTTTTTTTATTTTTTATTTGCCACGCTGAGTAAAATTAAATTACACTTATTTGTTAAAAAATAGCCAAAATTACATTAAGGCCCTTTTACTTTCAACATGTATATCTAGGGGTGGTAATTAGGGGTGTGCAGAATTCGTTTCGAATTCGAAATTCGTTTAAATTCGATTCGATTATGAAGAATTCGTTTCGATTATAAGAATTCGAATTCGAATTCGATTCAATTCGAGTCAAGTAAATCGAATACGAATTTATAATTTCAAATTCGATTCGATTCGAAATTCGAATAAAAATTATACATTTTTATTTATTATTTATATATATAATACATATATAACTTTTATTAGGCTATACTATAAATTATTTTCAAATTTTTTCCAAATATTAAAATTACCCATTACCAAACCCACTACATGGCACATTACTAAAACCTAAGTAACAAATCTATCAATAGATTTCTAAGCGTAAAAATATTAACTTGTAATGTGGAGTGGTTATTCCTGACTTCTCGTTTTGAATTTTAGACGTGTGGTACTTTATTTAGAACTTTTTAAGGTGATATCGTGTTTTATGGCTGCTTTAAAGTTTATGTTTCATTTTAAAAGTTTTTTACATGTTTTTAAAGAATCTGAATTAAATCGAATTTATTCGAATTCGATTCGAATTTTTAATCGAATACGAATCGAATACGAATTGGGTTTTTTATTCGAATACGAATTCGAATCGAATACGAATTCAAGGAAAAATAAAAATTATTCGAATAATTCGATTCGAATAATTCCGAATTCGAATCGAATACGAATTCAAGGAAAAATAAAAATTATTCGAATAATTCGATTCGAATAATTCGAAAATTCGATATTCGATTCGATGAACACCCCTAGTGGTAATTTCTGAACGGAAATAGTTAGATTTTGGGTTATTTGCATTTACATTCCAAAAATTAGAAACAATTTTGTGCATAATTTGTTATACATCATGTTTTGGGGGAATTAAAAAGAAATTGATTTTTTAACTTTAACCCAAAAGCTTTTTATATTTTGCAATTTTAACCCACATAATTTTTTTTTTCACTTTTAACTCAAAAGTTTTCATTATTTTCAATTTAACCTCACATATTTTTACCTTCAACTTTGGTCCCCTATACTTTTCATCTTTCGCAAATTTCCGTTTTACGTTTCATTCTAAATTTTGCGAGTTAAGACGGCGCGACGTACGTGTGTGGTTTAGTGTTTTTTGTTTCGTTCAAAATTATGCGAGTTAACACGACGCAACATGCATGTGTGGTTCAGTGTTTTACATTTATTTTTTATTTTTTTCGTTTAATAAGTTCGTCAAAATGCGCGGGTCCTGGATCGACTCAGTGTTGGTAGTCGCTGACGGTGGTGTGACATTAGTGCTATTTGGCATAGTTTATGCCCCCACCGCAATACGGGGAGCTTAAATCTAGTTTTATCTAACTTGTTTCATTAAATAGGTTATGTTTGGGTATACGTATTTAGTTAATCAGGTTGTATTTGGTTGACATGATCAACTTTTTTTTTAAATAACTCATGGAAGCCTATGTACCAAATATTGTTTGACATAGTTGAGTTAACATGGTATTTATCAGAAATTATATCTTAAATTAGGGACCTTTTATCTTTTTCTTAAGATCGTAGCACTAGAGTTGTCGTTGACTCGTTGATGTTTTGACATAGTGTGTGACCTCAATCCATTACCTAATGGACCTGTATTTCAGAAAATCTTATTGTTATTATTCTTAACTGGTTGGTTTTATCTTTTACAACTGAAGTAGTTTGATATTACAGGATTTATTTTCTAAGATATTTGTAAAATACTTAGTTGTCTATAATGTTATAATGTTAAAGCCGAATCCATAAATAGATTCAAATAGCATCATATTACAAGGGAGGGAGAGGGAGGAGGTTAATGCATAATCAAAAGGAATATTGGATTTTAATAATTCCAACTATTCGTCGTTGGCCGTTAACAGTCTCAACTTCAAAAATAACCACTAACAGTCCCAACTATTAACATATTGGCCTCCAATGGACCCTGACTAACAGAACCCTAACGACGTTAGTCTCCAGTCACCGGAAAAACGGTTTTTGCCGGAAAATTTTTCCTAAAGGTCTGATCTAAGGTTATAAAGAGGTTTGGGACGAAAAGGTTGAGTTTTCCGGCCAAAAACGTTTTTCTGGCGGAAACTAACGGCGTTAGGGTTCTGTTAGTCATGGTTCATTGGAGAGGCCAATATATTAATAGTTGGGAGTGCCAATGATTATTTTTTAAGTTGGGACTGTTAGCGACCAACGACAAATAGCTGAAATTATTAAAATTCAATATTCCTAATCAAAATTAGGAATCATTTTCGAATTATACTACACTTATGGTGCCAGTTTGAAATTTGCATTGAATTATAAAATGTAATTTTATGAAGATGTGCTATCTTTTGTAGCACTATGAATATTATAAGCTTTTGGCACCCGACTAAGTCCAAAAATCAGGACTATTTATTTGATTAATCATTAACCAACCATTGTCCATTGGTATTTGCTATAGTTAATTACACATGATATACAACATGTGTCATTAGTTATTATTTATATAACAGAAAGAAAGTTTAATGTTTTATTACAGATTTGGGGGTTTGGGCACTTTTTCATAGCCGGAGGATAAATAAGTCAGTCGAGCCCAAAACTGTTAGGCACTCGTCTCGTTAACTACTTTTGAACCATCTTTATTTGGCCAGCAAGTTGAATATATTTTCAAAAAGTATTTCATTTACAAATCTCATTTATTTATTATCTCAAATTTCGCATTTTGTTTAATATGCTCCATATTTTGTTAATATTGCAAGTCTGTATTTGTTTAAATTAGTTGTGTGTATAATTTTAAATTATTTATGACCGCCTCTGTTTTTTCGAGCAGTAAATTAGTAAGACGGTTAGTTTGTTTACCGATCCAATTATGAAAACATTGGGGCTAATAATATTCCTTGAGACATCTAGATGCCAAATACAGTGATTTGAAAATAGGATGGAACTAGCTGGGCTAACCAATTAAACCGAGAGCGGACATTCTATTGTTTCGATTATTAGTTAATAGACCAGGCACAAAAAAATGGGATGATTTTAAGTGAACCGAATAGAACCAATGGAGGGCGGGTCCAAACAAGTATCTTACCGGTTACCTCTTCCATTTGTTGGCTAATCAGTTGTTAAGACCAGGCCAACCGATGAACCTGAAGTTCAACTATAAGGGGAGTGGGTGTTGTCACTAGTGATAGAATTTCATCACTCACAAGCACCCAATCAAGTTCCGTCATGTCATCAACCATTTTTCCATCACTCACAACCTTTTTTGGTGGCAATGGTCATCACTCACAACACCCAACAATAAACCCCCACACCCCCTCACATCCATTTATCACGCTAACCCCATAACGAGTTGATTTTATCACGGAAATGATCCTATCACTCGTGAATGTTTTGGTGGCGGTGAAAGTTTTCTTTTTTCCACGCGTTATTTTTTGCTATCACGAGTTGAAGTTTTGCCACCCCCAATGGCCTAAATTACATAAAAAATAACACAGTAACTATTCAAAGTCATCATTCACAAGGCAGCTTGTATATTTGATTGAAGGTGAAATACTCAAAAAGTATCTTTAGGATTTTTTTAATTATATTTTGCAAGGCTTTAAATTTAAGAGATGCTTACGTGTGTACATGTTCATAATTTATAGTTAAATAGGTTGTCGGTGTATTTGTAAAACAAAAAATGAGATGATTTTTTTCAGAAAACAAAAAGAGCATTAATCTTGTAATGAGATATATAAAAGCCTTAAGTTTCTTTTGGATTAGAATAGATCGAATATTAAGGACCTAGTGGAGATGTATTGGGTTCGTTGTTGATGCAACAAATAATAGACCAAAGATAATAGCTTGGCTGGTTAGGCAAAAGGGTTGAAGGGTTCAACTTTGCCTAACGCAGGTCGTGGGGTCCCCCCACGTTTGCAAGACGTGGAGAGAGGTTCACTAGTTTATGTTTGTTGTTTGCTGAAGGTCCTCCTCTGAAGTGTGTTCAGATTCGGATGATGGAGCAAACAGAATGTGTGTGTTGGATGTGAAAGGAAGTAACTTGCATGAAGCAAGTACTCGTAGTGAATGACCAGAGATTTCAGGAATCAGGGCTGGCTAGGAATGTTCTGCTTAGTAAATGAAGTGTCTAATATATAGGAGAAGACATCGCTCAAAGAGGGAGGCATTTGACTAGTGACCATGCTTGCAGTGGGGGTTTTGCCATTTTTGAGGGTTGAAGGCTTTGACCTACGGGTAAAAGAGTGAGTTCTGTGGAACCGAGTTGCTTTTGCGGCTGGTGGGTTGGTGAAGCAATCCAGGGATGTGACTACTTACTGTTCCCGTATTGCTTTTCCCCATCTCCCAGCTTTTTAACCTTCGAACCGTTTAACCTTTCGAGCGTTTATGTATTTAAGTCATTTTTATTTGATCTTGGGCTACCCCCGTCATCAGCCCCCCAAGTCAAAGGTTTTTGGGGAATGAGCTCAAAGACTTCCGACTTTCATACATGCATTTATTGCTTGAAGGTTTCAAGGGTTCAAAGCTTGAAGGCTTAAAGGATTAGGATCAGTTAATTTTTGAATTTTAAATAACTGACAATTGATTTGATTGATGTGTGGCAGTTCATAGGGTGGCGGTTTTGCAGGAAGTAACTGTTTGCAATTATCACCACTATTTTGAGTTTTATTTTCTTTTATATTTGGAGATATCATCCAATCTCTACATTATCCCTTCAAGTTTTCCTCTGCGGTTCCTTTCCTTTCTTCAAGGTTAGTTCCGGCTTCTTCCTTATTTCCTTACTTACTTCATATTTTCTAAAAAAAATGGGTGCTCGTAAGGATTTGGCAAATTCATTTTCTCGATTAACCCAAGAAGAGGTAGAATTATTTTGTAAGGAATATGGTATTGGGAAAGTGTTTAAACCGACTGCTCCTGCTTGTGATGTTCCGATTGACAAATGCCCGGCTGGTTTTATTGCTCTTTATTGTCCTCATTTTGAGTTTTCGAACCTCCGTTATCCGTTTTCCCTCTTTGTTTTGAATTTATTGGAGTATTACCGAGTCTCCTTTGGTCAGATTCACCCAAAGGGCATGGCTAGGGTTTTGCACTTTGAGGTTTTGTGCCGTGCCCTTGGATATGATCCTTCATTGTTGCTTTTTCGCCGGTTTTTTCGTTTGGCCAAAAATGGTGACTGGTTCACCTTC
This sequence comes from Helianthus tuberosus, assembly GCA_030545235.1. Classification (NCBI taxonomy): domain Eukaryota; kingdom Viridiplantae; phylum Streptophyta; class Magnoliopsida; order Asterales; family Asteraceae; genus Helianthus; species Helianthus tuberosus. The sequence goes on along the minus strand of CM060387.1, from coordinate 130,640,644 downwards.
GAAACATCCAAGGTTGATACTTGTCTTATTTCGTCTATGGTTACAACACTTGGTACTTGGAAGGATCGCTTTTTCTGGGTTTCTGATTCTATTGTCCCCTTCAAAATGGTGTGGAGGCACCCGGATGCCGTTCTCAATGAACCGGAACCCTCTGAATCTGAGTTGAATGATGTTTTTCTCAAAGCCATCCGGGAGTGCCCTTCGAGGGTTCGTCCCTTCCCTGAACATTTGCTAGTTCTATTAGGGGTTAGTAAATTGTGGGAAAGTGCCGATCGGGATCCGGTTCTAATGAGGAGTGGCACGGGTATGCATTTTCCTTTTTTGCCCTCTTTGCCTTTTTCTTTATTTATGCCTTATGTGTTTTTGTTTTTTGTTATTTGCAGTTATGTCTGCCCTGGATTTTATCAAGAGTGACGACACTTCTGATGTTGCGTTTGGGGATGTCCCATCTGTTCCTGATGAAAACGTTGTAGTTAGGACTGCTGAGCAAAGGTTCGAGGGTTCGGGTTATGTTAGTACTTCCAATGTCAAAGGTTTTTCCAAGTCTCATGCTCCTAAGGCTTCAACCCGTCGATCTACCCGCCGTTTGTTGAAGGCTGCTCCTCAATCCACTTCTACTGAACCAGTGGAGTTGAGTGATGACATTGAAGCTTCTGAAGATCAGGGTGTTGAAGCGGGTGCTGAAAAGGAGAAGGAACTGGTTGTTCATGGTAAGAAGGCTTCAGCCAAGAAGGTTACTGCTACCCCCGTTCAGGGTTCTTCAAGCAGGGATGTTGAAGGGTTGGATCCGGATGAAGTTTATGTGCCTGGTTGGTCGGTGAAAATTGATGACAGTTTCAAAGATGCTGCTGTTTGTGAAGATGCTCTGAGTCACATTGCTCCTCCTTCGGTTCACAACACTATTGCTGGGATGGATGATGACTTGATGTTATCCCGCATGATTTTGAGTACCTGCAACCTTGCTGCCATGCTTCCTCAGGGGATTGCTCGTTTTCGTAAGAGGATGCAAGAATATGAAGAATTCTCTAAAAAGAAACATAAGATGAAATCTTCAATGGCTGCGATGAAGAAGGAGATAGCAGGGTTTGCTGAGAAAGAAGAAGCGTGGGACAAGAAGGTTAGTGAACTGACTAGGAGGCACGACATTGAAATGAGTGATTTGAAGAAGAGCTTTGAGGCCGATCGGTTGAAGCTTAAAGCTGATAGGGAAGCTTTATTTGTTCAACAAAGGGCTTTTGATGCAGAGAAGGAAGGGTTAAAGGCTGCGGTTGCTCAGACCACCGATGATAACCAATGGTTGATTGAGCAAGGCTTTCAACAGGTTGTCACCTACCTTCTTCATTCCAAGGAGTTCAATTCTGCCCTTGGTGAAGTTTACACTAAATTGCTCAACCTGGGGAAACATCAGGGCCTCATCGCTGGTTATAAGCTTCATGAATCCAATCATTCTTTGGAGAAGTCTCCCCTGTTTCGTCCTGAGGCTTCCGATATTTTCAAGGGCTCCGTTGAACAGATGGAGAGGCTGAACTATCCTTATATCCATCAAGTTTTTGCTTGTTTTGGTAAGCCTCTTACTGTGTTGCAGGATTTGAAACCGAAGGGCCTTAATGAAAAAGTCTGTGCTGAAGTCTTGGGTTCTCTTTCAAGGAAGAGATCCTACTCAGGAGATAGTGATGACACCCTTTCAGGTGGACCGGATTCTTCGAAGGATGCAAGCTTGGAGGCTTCAGCAGTAGGTGGTGATGGTGGTGTAAACGCTAAGAAGTCCAAGAAAGCAAAGAAGGTCAAGGGTGAAGGTTCCGGGGTTTCCAAGCCTTCTGCTGATGTTTAATGGGTATTCGTAGCTTTCTTAGCACTCAAAAACAATTTGTGGTTTGTAATGTTAACTTTAGACAATATTAGGTTTTGCAGGAACCCCTAAGGTTCTTGTTATGTGGTTGTGTTTTTAGGCCTGTATGGCCATTTGGACAATATTTAATCTTGCAAGTCACTAGGACTTGTTTTAACTTGTGTGTGAATGGTTGAAAGTCTTTCAGGGCTTTCTTTGTTATGATATTATGTTTAACTTATTTTCTTTGTGGTGTGTTTTTATACTTGTGCCTATTTCGTTAAGACAGTTTAGTTGGCTTCAAGCTTTTAAGCTTTTTGGCTATCCATAAGTAGATTGAAGCCTTTAAGGTTTTGAGTGGTCACATATGTGGCTTGAAGCCTTGAAGGCTTTTTAGTTTTGTAACTTGACTTGGTTTGTATTTCAAGCTTTTATAACTCTTTGTTCAAGTTGTTGTATTACTCTTCGAGTTATATCTTTTTCTTGTAACTTTGTCTTTGTCGAGTTTGTGTTGTCTTTATGTGTTTTATACCTTAAAGGGTTCAGTGCTGCAGTCACTTAGCCTTGGTATTTTTAACAAGAAGACATAACACCTATCCTATTTATTTTCTTGCTTTTTATTTGATTTCATAAGCCTGTTGGTTGATTATTCTTCTAAGGATTAAGGAACATTTGGTGTAGGCTGTTCAAACCTGTCTATGAGACAATTTTGTTTTTAACTAATAAGTCTCATGGAGTTGTATTGATTTAGGAACTCACCCCTTATATAGGTTCATTCATGTCACACCCCAACCGATGGCAGAATCATCGGGGCGTGGCACTGAGCGAAACAGATTGTCCAGAAGTTTCCATAACAACTATCATTACCATTCAATTAAAGCAATACGTCCCATACCGTATCTTAAATAGTCAAACAAGTTATTACAGATAACATCAAGGCAAATATCCTGTTCCGACAACTCAGATTTAAATAAGTAGCAATTGTTTATCTGCTTCTAGAGACCCCTAATACGTCATCTACAGACAACTATTTGTTGGGCTCTAAAGCTTTATTCTAGCTTCCATTTCCTACCACATATGCATCCTAAGCACCTGTCACATACGTTAAAATAAAGTCAATACATAAAATGTAAAGGTGAGCATACAAGTTTGATAATAGCATATAGAGTTCGAATTCGTTTACGCATAACCAGCACGTACACATAGTGAAATGAAGCACGTTAGTTATCGACATAGATCCATCGATACCAATGACTGCGGGTTGACTGCCCGGGGCAGTTCGCAATACATGATTACCACCGTAATCCATGTAAGTAAAAGATCCTTAACAACCCCCGTGTGAACGGGTGCTGAGTCCAAACTATAGTACTATCGTTGCTAAGGCAGGTAGACAGCATTCCATGTGTAAACATAACAAACAAGCATTCATAAGCCACGTATAACATGCATTAATGGTTTAGCGTTAAAATAGCTTGAGTAGTGTGGTAGTTGTAGTTTGAATAGTTGTAACGTATGTAACACCCAAAAGTGCTAAAAGCAAAAAGGGTTCGAGTATACTCACAGCGATTATGGATTGAAGGGAGCGCTTTACAGCGAGTACGATTAGCCTGAATAGATTCAATAACGTAACGATAAGTGGCGCGTAAAACAGTACAAAGTGAGAGTGGGTAGGATAACTGATCGTGCGGATCAGCTATCCGTGAGAGGAAGTCATCCGTGCGGGTGAACTATCCGTGCGGATGGTGACCCATCCGGATAAGCTATCCGTGCGCGTGGGCTGTCCGTACGGACGGTAATCCGTCCGGACTAGTCATGCGTGCGGATTGCTTCTCCGTACGGACAAGTTGTTCGTGCGGATAAACGTTCAAGTGGATTGTTTCTTCCTAAGTTAAGGATGTGTTTGTGTATGATGGCTTGTGCTTTGGAGTTTTCGTTGTAGCATTTAGAAAACATTTAAGTGTTTCTACCTTTCAAGCCGGTCGCGCGGACAACGATCCGTATGGATGGTAGTCCGTGCGGACAGTGGTAATCCGTGCGGACGACTTGGCCGTGCGGATGAACACTGTTTGAATTTATTTTAAGGCCTTAGTATCTCATGATCCGAAGAGTAATCCATTCAGAGGTCGTCCGTCCGGATTGCTCATTTGTCGATACTCAAACCTTGTTTGGAAAGTGGGTCCCAAGGGTAGCTCGTCCGGGTGACAACCCGTCCGTATAGCCTGTCCGTGCGTACAGCTAGTCCGTGCGGACAGCTTGTCCGTGCGGACGGCTAGTCCGTGCGGACAGCTTCTGGTCTGATTGTTCCGTTCGTCTACTCTTGGTTTCTGTTGTCGTTTACCGAGACGTTCTGATTACGTGGCAACCACTTGGAATCGTATTCTTACCCGCACGACTAAGCCGGCCAGGAACCACCCTGACTCGACATGTCGGCGACTCAGAACGGTCATTCCGGTTGACCCCGAAATCAGGTGTCTTGCGGTAGAATTCCATATCTAGGACTAGTGCATCACTATTATCGAGTAGAGACTAGAACCGATCAGATTCGTACCGATCTTAAGGGTAAAAGAAGGAGAGAACTTAGGTTTATTTTTTCCAACTCTTTTATCCTTAGAAAAGTTTAGATTTAGGTGATGTTGTTGTGAAATCTTGTGGAAATCGTTTAGATCTGAGTTATTCTTGGTGGAATGAAGTCAAGCTTGAAGTTCATAAGAACTTCATGATGACGTCACCCGAGAATACCTCGAATCTTGATGATTCCATGGTTAAAAGTTGAGATTTGAAAGATGGAAAGGTGTAGAATTGTGTAGTGATCAAGAATGTACAAGAATTAGTGCAAGATCTTACCTGGATTGAGAGAAATCGGAGAAAAAGTGAAGAATGCGTGCGGTTCGGACGTCACTTGCCAAAAGTGGAAAAGTTGGAGAGTGACCCGTGTATTTATAGGATGCCAAAAAGGGAAAGGGTGAGCCGTGCGGATGGCACGTAACCCGGATAGGCTATCCGCGCGGATCGGTCATCCGTGCGGATTGGCAATCCGTGCGGATTGACCATCCGTGCGGATGTAGCCTGATTTGGTGCGTTTGGTGCGACGATGCTTCGGTTTCGATTGCGAGCGATTCGATAGGGTTTCCTAGTCAAATTACTTTCAGTCCCAACTACTTCTTATATGGTTCGACTCGGAATTCGGGTTTGGGTTCGTTTACATTCGAGTTAGACTTCGAGTTCGATTGAGTTCGCTTGATTATCATAACATAAAATAAACATGCACAGGTAACACGTAAGGCACACACACACGTATAAACAACAAGTAAAATACATAGTTCGAGTTACGGTTCGATGTCGATTTGATTAGCATAGCTTGATTAACTTTATCGCATTGTTACTTCCTATTATTCACAGTCGTAGGTAGATTGAAATACGGTTATCACGATTCGATTACTGTAATGAACGACACTTACTCCACATAATATAAATAAAATAAAAACATTTCTACGAGTCAAGTTGCGCGAAATCGGTCGTTGACTTTGACCTTGACTTTGACTTTCACTTATGAAAACACGGGGTGTTACAGCCTCCCCTTGTTTAGGGAATTTCGTCCCGAAATTAAGCTGAAAGCCGTAACTAACCGTGGATCACATGTGAGAGTTCCTCGTTTGGACCATAGAAATACATTGATCTAAAAGCCTACAAAGTTTCAGATCTTAATTCGAAGTCGTTTGGGAGAAATTTTAATTTTTGTTAGAAAAGTGTTGAATGTTACTGTTGATGTCCACCGTACGGATGGCAATCCGTGCGGATAACATATACGTGTTGACTATTGTTGACTAGCTTATTCGTGCGGATAATTGTTGACTCTGAGACGTGCGGAATCCGTGAACGTGTGTGACTAAACATAATCGTAACGGAGTCAAAATCGGTCCTATAAGTGGTATCTGAGCAGGTGCTCGATTGCGTAGATCAAACGCACTAGTATGTAATATAATTGCGATTATATTAAATTGGATCTGAAATCGTACAAGAACTTGAATCACACGAATGCCAAAGAGCAAAAGTCCCTAATTGAAACCGTAAGGCTCCTATTTACAGGCCAAGGTGAAAAAAGAATCTTTCTTTATTTACAATTATGCCACCTTGCCTTTCTTAACCAGACATTACTCACTCGTTAAACAACTGTGGATACTTTGCCTTCATGTCGCTTTCGAGTTCCCAAGTGAACTCCGCGCCTCGTTTGCCTTCCCATCGGACTTTCACAATAGGAATGCGTGAGCGCCTGAGTTCCTTGGTTTGGCGATCCATGATTTCAACAGGCTTCTCCACGAAGTGTAATGTTTCGTTCACTTGTAGATCATCTAGAGGAACATGTAAGTCGTGGTCGGCGATGCACTTTCGGAGGTTTGACACGTGGAAAGTCGGGTGGACATTGCTAAGTTCCTCCGGTAATTCGAGTCTGTAGGCGACTTTTCCGATCCTTTCCAGAATCTTAAAAGGTCCCACGTATCGAGGCGCGAGTTTTCCTTTGTTGCCGAATCGGACTACACCCTTCCAAGGTGATACCTTTAGGAGTACGTAGTCACCAACGCCATATTCACGGGGTTTGCGCTTTTTATCGGCGTAAACTTTCTGTCGATCCCGAGCTTTCGCTAGGTTGTCTCGAATTTGGAAAATTTTGTCTGTCGTTTCTTGTAGCAGCTCCGGACCGGTTAGTTACGAGTGACCGATCTCGTGCCACACAATAGGCGATCGACATCTTCTTTCGTATAAGGCCTCGAAAGGTGCCATCTGGATGCTAGCCTGGTAGCTGTTATTATGCGAGAATTCGACTAACGGAAGGTGTCTATCCCAATTACCACCGAAGTCTAGAACACATGAACGGAGCATGCCTTCAAGAGTACGAATCGTTCTTTCAGTCTGACCGTCGGTTTGTGGGTGGAACGCAGTACTTAGATTAAGCGTTGTACTGAGTGCCGTTTGGAATGTTTCCCATAATCGTGAAGTAAACCGAGCATGATGATCAGAGATGATGTCACGAGGCGTCCCATGTCGACAAATGATCTCGTCGGTGTAGATTCGGGCTAATCGTTCTACCTTGTAGTCTTCCCGTATTGGCAGAAAATGAGCTGATTTAGTTAAACGGTCAATAACAACCCAAATGCTGTCGTGACCTGATGACGTGGTTGGAAGCTTGGTTACGAAATCCATAGCTATGCTCTCCCACTTCCACATGGGGATTGGAGGTTGTTCAAGCAAGCCAGAGGGTCTTTGATGTTCAGCCTTGATTCTAGCACAGGTTAGGCATTTTCCGACGTAGAGAGCGATATCCCGTTTCATACCCGGCCACCAGTACCTATAGCGAAGATCATGGTACATTTTGTCAGCACCGGGGTGGATAGAATATCGGGATTTGTGGGCTTCATCCATGATAATCTGTCGCAGGTTGGTTCGCTTGGGGATCCAAATTCGGTCTAAGAAGTGGAATATCCCATTCGATTTGCTCACAAGCTGGGCTCCATCGTGGTAGATTCTTTCTTTCTTCAAGGTGCGTTCGTTGAAACATGCATGTTGGGCGTTGCGGATGAGAGCTTCGAGGTTGTGCTGGGCTTGAACATTACGAGTGCTAAGCAGATAGCTTCGTCTGCTAAGTGCGTCGGCAACAACATTCACCTTGCCTGGGTGGTAACGAATCTCACAGTCGTAATCGTTGAGAAGTTCTACCCACCGGCGTTGACGCATATTTAGTTCCCTCTGATTAAAGATGTGTTGTAGGCTCTTATGATCGGTGAAGATCGTACACCTTGTACCATACAGGTAGTGTCGCAAAATCTTTAATGCAAAAACAACTGCGCCTAGCTCGAGATCGTGGGTTGTATAGTTCTTCTCGTGGACTTTGAGCTGACGAGATGCGTAAGCTATGACCTTGTCTCGTTGCATTAGGACACAACCGAGACCAAGGTTGGAAGCATCACAGTAGACAATGAAATTATCAGGTAAGTGGTACAGCAATCTTCGAGAATCCCTCGATAAATCGTCGATAATAGCCCGCTAGCCCGAGAAAGGAGCGGACTTCAGACGGGTTCTTAGGCGTAACCCAGCTCTTAACAGCTTCAATCTTCGCAGGATCGACGTGAATACCCTGTCTATTTACGATGTAACCCAGAAACTGAACCTCCCCCAACCAAAACTCGCACTTGGAGAATTTGGCGTAGAGTTGGTTCCCCTGGAGTAACTCGAGAACCAAACGTAGATGTTGCGCGTGTTCGGCTCTTGTTTTGGAATAGATCAAGACATCGTCGATGAACACGATGACGAAACGGTCGAGATATGGTTTACACATAAGATTCATCAGATCCATGAAAATCGCTGGTGCGTTGGTTAGACCAAAAGGCATGACAACGAATTCGTAATGGCCGTAACGAGTACGAAACGCGGTTTTGGGTATATCCTCCTCTTGTATACGCAGCTGATGGTATCCTGAACGTAGATCGATCTTCGAGAAACACGTAGCGCCTTGTAGCTGGTCAAACAAATCGTCGATTCGAGGCAGAGGATAGCGGTTCTTGATAGTCAACTTATTCAATTCCCGGTAGTCGATGCACATCCGGAACGACCCGTCCTTCTTTTTGACGAAAAGGACTGGTGCGCCCCAAGGAGAGGTGCTCGGGCGAATAAAGCCTTTTTCAAGCAATTCCTGGAGTTGGGTTGAGAGTTCGTGCATTTCAGACGGCGCGAGTCGATAAGGAGCTCTGGCGATAGGATTAGCTCCAGGAATGAGATCAATGCGAAAATCAATATCGCGCTTCGGAGGTAGTCCGGGAAGGTCCTCTGGAAAAACTTGAGGGAATTCCCGAACCACAGGAACGTCTTTTACTTCCTTCTTCTCTTTCTTTTCCTTCTCCGCTGCTACGACGTTAGCCAAGAAAGCCCTGTATTCCTTGCGGAGATACTTGCTAGCTTGTAGGCATGACATAAGCTTGAGACCCTTCAAAGTAGTATCACCATAAACACACAGTGAATCACCGTTTGCGAGCGAAAAACGAATCATCTTATCGAAGCACACAACTTCGGCATGGTTTTCACGAAGAAAGTCCATGCCTACTATGACGTCGAAACTTCCGAGTTGCATCGGAATGAGATCAATTGAGAAGATGTGATTGTTGAGCTCGAGAGTGCAATCACGAACAACAGAGTTTACAACGACAGTTCTTCCGGTAGCGACTTCGACATCGAATGCAGAGGAGAGTCGAGAACGTTTACGACTAAGGAGTTTCTCAAATTCGAGCGACACAAAGCAATTATCGGCTCCAGTATCAAACAAACATGAAGCATAAATACCATTCACAAGGAACGTACCATTGACCACGTTGTTGTCGGCCAGGGCTTGACGCACATTGAGATTGAAAGTTCTGGCGCGTGCGGCCTGTTGTTGCTGCTGTGGTTGCTGCTGTTGCGGTTCTTGTTTCACCACCCTGTTCGGGCACATGTTGGCGAAATGATTCGAGTCGCCACACGTGAAGCATGCTCTGGCTTTAACTGCGGGTGCCGGAGGAGCTTGTTGACCCTGTGGGGCAGCGAGTAGAGCTTGATTGGCAGGAGCTTGACGGATACGGCAGTTGGCGGTAAAGTGGCCGTACACGTTGCAATGAGCACAGAAGCGGCATTGAATAGCAGTCGGGTGATGATAGGTGCAAGTAGGGCAGAGTGGGTGTGGCCCAGTGTATGCATGTTTTGCAGGCGGTGCATTGGCCACAGGTGCCGCTACTTGACGCTGTTGGGCAGGTACAGTTTGGATCGGTGCAGCAGTAATCGCACAGTTCTTGTTGGTGGAGCTGTTCTTTCTCTTGTTCTTTCGCTTGTTGCTTGACGAGGTAGGTTCAGCAGTTGGTGCAGTAGCGGTAGCTTGATGCAGATTCTTGGAGGTCTTATCCCATACCCCAGCCTTAACCCTTTTGTCATTGATTTCCACGGCCAGCAGATAGGTTTCCTCGATCGTGGTAGTCTTAGCCGCTTGCACGAAATCAGCAACGCAATCGGGCAAAGCTCGGATGTACTTCTTGATGGTCATCTCAGGAGTCTTGACTTGATCGGGACAGATAATGCTGAGCTGTTTTAAGCGAGCAGTAAGACCAGCATTGTCTCCATCCTTCTGATGTATGTGCCAAAATTCATCTTCAAGCTTTTGACGCTCGTGAGGAGGGCAGAATTCCTCTAGCATGACTTCCTTGAGCTCGTCCCACGACAAACCGTAAGCTGCATCATTCCCTCTCTTGTTCCTCTCGGCCGTCCACCAGTCCAAAGCACGGGACTGAAAGACGCCGGTAGCGTTCAGAGTTCGAAGGTCATCAGGGCAACTGCTTTGTCGCAGAGTAACCTCGATAGAGTCAAACCAGTGGAATAGTGCAGTAGGACCTCCTTCGCCTGTGAATTCTTTCGGCCCGCATGACTTGAATTGTTTGAAACTGAAAGGTCTCGTGACAGCATTAGGACCTTCAGTCCTCGATTCCTCGGATGATTTGCTGGCGTTCTCATAGACATCACTTACAGCTTTTGCCACACTTTTCGCGATAATAGAGGCAAGACGTCTGTCCCTCTTTTCCTGGCGAGAGAGCGTATGACGAGATCCAGAAGACATTGTCTGCAATAGACATCGCCACGGAACTCAACACATTGTATTCGATTCTCACCTCACACGTCTACTATCACTAAAGCTCAGTAACACGTACCATGTAAACGCATACAGTCACAAAATCACAGAATTGCACAAAATCACATAAGCACGTAGAGCACATAATCACAGTATTCCTAAACAGGTAAGCACCATAGCAAGAGACACACAATCCTTAGTCACTAGGGGTATATACGAGCATACAAAGTATTCTGAATGTCTCTATTGTGGATTTGTTGGCGATGTGTTGGGTGGGTTTTGTGTTTTAGCAGAAACAATAGTGTTGGGTCGAATACCAATAGTATCTCAAAACGTTAACAAATAAGCAGAAAATACGTAAAATCTTCATAAAGGTCGATAAATCAAAGGTAGATTGTCTGCGGCTAATAGACTTCGACTAACCAAAGTGACTCGACTATTCGCAAGGATCCTGTGTGCACAATTACCTCCAGGACTATGCCTTTGCCTCGATTCTTGGGCATTGGCGCAATTCCCATTGGTTATATTGTGTCTTTAGATCGTTGGAGTCCATCGAAACTTTGGTGGGAGTTTTTGTATAAAAGCAGGACGAGTCGTCAAGGTTAGGGTTTCACCCCTATCTTGCAACCTCTGTCCTTGTTTTTGATAAAATTTGAGGAGATTATTCAACAAAATATGGATTTCACTCCTAATTTGGTATGATTCTCCTCGTTTGTAGCTAAAACGCAAGCTGATTAGGCAACTTTTAGTCGAGAGTTTGCGGTTTTCACACCTATTCTCGGCCTCATTACCTGTTCATAACTTGAAAATTCGAGTGCAGTGATAGAAAAGAGCGAGTGATAGTGGCGAGTTTACGCATACGCGTGAGTTGGTCTGTTGGTTCTTAACTATAGACTAGGTCTCTAAGACTTCGACCCGGACTAGGTCGAGTCTTGCCTAATTCCCTATAGTTATGGCTCTGATACCAATCTGTCACACCCCAACCGATGGCGGAATCATCGGGGCATGGCACTGAGCGAAACAGATTGTCCAGAAGTTTCCATAACAACTATCATTATCATTCAATTAAAGCAATACGTCCCATACCGTATCTTAAATAGTCAAACAAGTTATTACAGATAACATCAAGGCAAATATCTTGTTCCGACAACTCAGATTTAAATATGTAGCAATTGTTTATCTGCTTCTAGAGACCCCTAATACGTCATCTACAGACAACTATTTGTTGGGCTCTAAAGCTTTATTCTAGCTTCCATTTCCTACCACATATGCATCCTAAGCACCTGTCACATACGTTAAAATAAAGTCAATACATAAAATGTAAAGGTGAGCATACAAGTTTGGTAATAGCATATAGAGTTCGAATTCGTTTACGCATAACCAGCACGTACACATAGTGAAATGAAGCACGTTAGTTATCGACATAGATCCATCGATACCAATTACTGCGGGTTGACTGCCCGGGGCAGTTCGCAATACATGATTACCACCGTAATCCATGTAAGTAAAAGATCCTTAACAACCCCTGTGTGAACGGGTGCTAAGTCCAAACTATAGTACTATCGTTGCTAAGGCAGGTAGACAGCATTCCATGTGTAAACATAACAAACAAGCATTCATAAGCCACGTATAACATGCATTAATGGTTTAGCGTTAAAATAGCTTGAGTAGTGTGGTAGTTGTAGTTTGAATAGTTGTAACATATGTAACACCCAAAAGTGCTAAAAGCAAAAAGGGTTCGAGTATACTCACAGCGATTATGGATTGAAGGGAGCGCTTTACAGCGAGTACGGTTAGCCTGAATAGATTCGATAACGTAACGATAAGTGGCGCGTAAAATAGTACAAAGTGAGAGTGGGTAGGATAACTGATCGTGCGGATCAGTTATCCGTGAGAGGAAGTCATCCGTGCGGGTGAACTATCCGTGCGGATGGTGACCCATCCGGATAAGCTATCCGTGCGCGTGGGCTGTCCGTACGGACGGTAATCCGTCTAGACTAGTCATGCGTGCGGATTGCTTATCCGTACGGACAAGTTGTTCGTGCGGATAAACGTTCAAGTGGATTGTTTCTTCCTAAGTTAAGGATGTGTTTGTGTATGATGGCTTGTGCTTTGGAGTTTTCGTTGTAGCATTTAGAAAACATTTAAGTGTTTCTACCTTTCAAGCCGGTCGCGCGGAAAACGATCCGTACGGATGGTAGTCCGTGCGGACAGTGGTAATCCGTGCGGACAGTCTGTGCGCACGGGCAGAGACAATCCGTCCGGATAGCCTGTCCGTGCGGACGACTTGGCCGTGCGGATGAACACTGTTTGAATTTATTTTAAGGCCTTAGTATCTCATGATCCGAAGAGTAATCCATTCAGAGGTCGTCCGTCCGGATTGCTCATTTGTCGATACTCAAACCTTGTTTGGAAAGTGGATCCCAAGGGTAGCTCGTCCGGGTGACAACCCGTCCGTATAGCCTGTCCGTGCGTACAGCTAGTCCATGCGGACAGCTTGTCCGTGCGGACGGCTAGTCCGTGCGGACAGCTTCTGGTCTGATTGTTCCGTTCGTCTACTCTTGGTTTCTGTTGTCGTTTACCGAGACGTTCTGATTACGTGGCAACCACTTGGAATCGTATTCTTACCCGCACGACTAAGCCGGCCAGGAACCACCCTGACTCGACATGTCGGCGACTCAGAACAGTCATTCCGGTTGACCCCGAAATCAGGTGTCTTGCGGTAGAATTCCAGATCTAGGACTAGTGCATCACTATTATCGAGTAGAGACTAGAACCGATCAGATTCGTACCGATCTTAAGGGTAAAAGAAGGAGAGAACTTAGGTTTATTTCTTTCAACTCTTTTATCCTTAGAAAAGTTTAGATTTAGGTGATGTTGTTGTGAAATCTTGTGGAAATCGTTTAGATCTGAGTTATTCTTGGTGGAATGAAGTCAAGCTTGAAGTTCATAAGAACTTCATGATGACGTCACCCGAGAATACCTCGAATCTTGATGATTCCATGGTTAAAAGTTGAGATTTGAAAGATGGAAAGGTGTAGAATTGTGTAGTGATCAAGAATGTACAAGAATTAGTGCAAGATCTTACCTGGATTGAGAGAAATCGGAGAAAAAGTGAAGAATGCGTGCGGTTCGGACGTCACTTGCCAAAAGTGGAAAAGTTGGAGAGTGACCCGTGTATTTATAGGATGCCAAAAAGGGAAAGGGTGAGCCGTGCGGATGGCACGTAACCCGGATAGGCTATCCGCGCAGATCGGTCATCCGCGCGGATCGCTCATCCGTGCGGATTGGCAATCCGTGTGTCACACCCCGACCACGTATAACATACAAGACGTGGCGGAAAACGTCGGGGAGTGTTGTAACAGAATTAATTGTTTCAAATCCATGGCAAACAAAGTTGTATTTTATTTATAAAACAAGAGTTACATTGTCTTGACACAGGAAATACAGAGTTTATAACATAATTAAACAAAGTCCATCATCGTTTTTAGTCTCTAAGGCACAGGTCCGCCCTAGTGTCCTGATCAACATCCTATGGAAAAGCTCCTGAAAACACATGTGAAAATAGGTACGTCAGCATAAAAATGCCTGTGAGATACATAGGTTTGTGAAAATAGGATTCATGACTTAAGTTTAAGAAAATGTTTAGTCATGAACCTTGTAAATTGTTTTGTCTTGTAAATCATTTGAAAAACGATAATATCAGATGATATGTATAAATAAGATCATAAAGTATGGTTAAATAAATAACCAAGTAAAATGAGTTTGTATAAGATAAGTTGTTCTGTAAAACAATGTCTTGTGAAAAGTATGTTATTTGTATAAAATGTCATATGTCCAAATTGAAATGATTTAAATAACGCTACAATATGTAATACCATACAAACACTTATATATAGGAAGTACTAGCGGCGTATCCACCATGCTTGTATCATATTACACATGCCTCGTTACTTAAATCACTTAAACAAACCACCAATGTATAAAGTCTATGTTTAAACCAATAGTCAAAAGTCCTTGTATAAGCCATGTCAAATGTTTATAAGTCCAAGAGTAGTCAAGTAATGTGTAACAAATGTTATGTCTTGTAAGTAAAGTATTGTCAAATAGTCCAAATGTAGAAATGTACAAAACAAAGTAATTTGAATATATCAAAAAGTTATGTTTTGTAAAGTAATGCATGTTACATTGATACAAACATTTATGTGGTAAGTTAACGCATACATTCAAGCCTTGAGACAGTCGGATAACCCTTTCAGTCAAGGTTATCAAAAGAAATGTTTTCGGATTCAGTCATTCCTTACATCCAAACAAACCCGGGATGTCAGGAATGGGATTTGTCAAGTCCTATGGTACCAGTACTTACTACCGAGCGGCGTAGCTAATGTTAATGAACGTATAATAGTCTCGTTTGTGCAAACCAAATGTCATAGCAAAAGTGAACATGTTATATGAAAACAATGTACTAAGTATGCTAAGTTAACATACAAAGCAGAAAAGTCATGTAAATCAATGTGCTAGCATGCTATCAGTTAACATACATAGCAGAAATGTAATGTAAAACAATGTACTAAGTATGCACACATTGGACATACATAGCATGAAATGTAATGAAATCATGTACTATAATGTACTAACAAACATAGCAGGTATATGATGTGAAAACAGGAAAGCACGAAAGTAACAAGTAGGCACATGTGTTTCACCCCAAAACAGTTTGGAAAACAGTAAAAGAGGGGTTCTATGTACTCACTTGAGATTGCTCAGAAGTCCTAAGATAACCACCAAGCAATGCTAGAGATCTCGGAATATCAAACGGCACCTAATATAGGTAACTACATTAATAAACTGGACCTAAATCGGAAGATCGGATAGAATGAGGGTTCGTAAACCAAATGAGTATGGGAACTCATGTAGTATGGTTTAACAAAGCCCACATACTAAAACGAAACCTAACCTAAGTGCTTGTGACCCATTACGACCCGTTTAGGTAGCTTATGCTACTTTAACGCGTCGTTCGCGTGAAACGCGTTCGGACCGCCTAACTAGTCCTATGACAAGTAATATATGCCTTAACAAGTCTAATATGGTTTTCAAATCAGTTTAGATGTCAAAAGTTATGTTACATATGTTTAAAATGAATTTTGGCATCATAGGGGTATTTTGGTAATTTACCTAAGGCATATAAACTACCTATCATACAACTACTTAAACGAAGCGACCATAAGGTATAACCTCGGAAGGTTATTCCCTATATACTATGGTCACCTAATGTGTTTGGTCGGATCCTAATGATCGACCAAACGGGTCGGGTTCGAAAGTATAAGCGATTGTTTAGATCGCTTACCTTACGATCCTATATAAGCACTAAACTAAAAGTGACGAGCTAAGCATGCTAAAACATGCTTAACTAAGTTTAGAAAACAGGTTTGGTATCAAAACAATCGGTTTTGATACCCATAAGTAGTTTGGTTACAAAATACGCAAGAATACGTATTCTGACCGAAACTACGGCTCGTCACTGAGCCTAGACAACGTGGTAATCAGTAGGTATAGTCACTAGGGACTATAACCATCGTGATCACGCTCACGTTATGAAGTTCAAACGAACTTCGCATCGACCATAAACTGGTCAATGCAGAAAGTCAAACAAAGTTTGACTTTCGGACTCGAAAAGCAATAAAAGAACGAAAGAATACTTACGAAGGGTCCCCGAATGCTAATCTAGATCGAAATAACTCAGGTATGAAACAAAGGTTCCAACTTAGAGTCTTTAAGATCAGATTCTAGTGGGTTTGAAGTAATGGGGGTTGGGGTATTTATAGTTTTCGGGTAACCGTTAAGATCGTTTGTCGAATATCGTGCCTTAATCGCATCCGTACAAGTGTCGGAAAGTTATGGTGCCTAAAAAGGGCTCTTAATCAGCTGAAAGGTCAAGTTAGAAGTTGTGGTTGTGGTTAAAACAGCTGGAAAATGCTGACTGTTTGTTCTGATCTGATCTTGGAGGTGTACGCGGCCCGCGTGGATATGTGCAGAAACTGAGGCGGGCCGCCTGGCCCTTCTGATCAGAAAACAAGTTTCAGAAATTACAGTTTTGGTCCCTGCACGTGTTTAAGGCCATTTCCGACACTTCTAAGGCCCGTAAAGCCAACTTTAAGGCCCTAAAATGATGCCTAAACATTGTGGACATGAAACATGCTCAAAAATATGTCGGGTGTTGGTTCGTTTGGTCGTACGAACGCGATGTTCGCTTAATTACGACGGAATGCGCACAAGCGCGAAAAACGATCCAAATGACGCGACGAATGGATTTTTGGCAAGCCAAACACTAAAGCATAATATAGTCATGCTTACATAAATTTTTGGATGTCCGGATGTATTCAGAACGTGAGTTATGCGCAAAAGTGCAAACTTGTGCACTTTTTGACACTTTTAGTCCCTAAATGACCCAAAAGTTTATTTTAGCTCACCGAACCCCTTAAAGCCTATTCCTAAGCTATGTAAAGGATATTTAAGGTGTGTTTAACTTATGGTCATGTTCCGGAATGTTCGTTACAGTGCAAATTGGCATACTTTCGTAGTTTGTCAAGTTTAGTCCCTGTAAGCGAATTAACTTTGTTTTTGCCATACCAAAGCCTTCAAAACTTATTTCTAAGTTATGTAAATGTTATTTAAGGTATTTTAAGTACATGTTGATGTTCCGGGGTATTTCTCGCATTAAACTGATTATGTTTACACATCAGTTTGCGTATAACTCTCCAGAAAGCGATGTAGAGTTTGAAATTACATAAAAGTCAAAACATGAAAAATGTAAAACACAAACAAACAAACATTGGGATCAAATAACATTGTTTTATTGATACTATTCACAATGATTACAAGCACGGATGTTACAGTCTCCCCTACTTGTGGAAATTTCGTCCCGAAATTTATTTAGAGGAAACTCGTGGGAAAAGATGCGGATATTTTGCCTTCATTTGATCTTCGCGTTCCTAAGTAAACTCGGGTCCACGTTTAGCTTCCCAGCGAACTTTGACCAAAGGAATGCGCTTGCGTTTAAGCCATTTGACTTCACGTTCCATGATTTCCACTGGCTTCTCAACAAATTTCAGTGTTTTGCCAACACGAATTTCGTCAAGTGGTATGTGGAGGTTCTCATCAGCTAAACACCTCTTGAGATTGGATACGTGAAAAGTTGGATGAACATTTCCAAGTTCAGGGGGTAACTCAAGTCTGTAGGCTACCTTTCCGATTCTTTCGACGATCTTGAATGGTCCAACGTATCTTGGTGCAAGTTTTCCTTTCTTTCCAAATCTGATCACACCTTTCCAAGGTGAGACCTTAAGTAATACTCGATCACCGACTTGAAATTCCAAGGCCTTGCGTTTTGGGTCCGCGTAACTCTTCTGACGGCTTCTAGCTGTCTGAAGGTTATCACGAACTTTCTTGATCTTGTCAGTAGTTTCTAAAATGAGGGCAGGTCCAGTAAGTTGAGCCTCGCCGATCTCATTCCAGCAGACTGGTGAACGACATTTTCAACCATAGAGAGCCTCGAAAGGAGCCATTTTGATGCTGGTGTGATAACTGTTGTTGTAGGAGAATTCAATCAACTTAAGATGTGAATCCCAACTACCACCAAAATCGATCACACAAGCTCTAAGCATATCCTCCAGAGTCTGGATTGTTCTCTCAGATTGACCATCCGTTTGCGGATGATAAGCTGTGCTCAGATTAAGTTGGGTCCCCATAGCAGATTGCATGGTTCTCCAAAAATAAGAAGTGAAACGAGCATCTCTGTCAAAAATGATGTTCAAAGGAACACCATGTCGAGCTACAATTTCATCCACATAGATTTGAGCAAGTCTGTCAGCAGGAAAATCCTCACGGATTGGCAAGAAATGCGCTGATTTAGTAAGACGATCAACAACTACCCGGATGGCATCATGACCTTTCTTTGTGCGTGGAAGTTTGGTAACAAGATCCATAGTAATGTTTTCCCATTTCCAAACTGGGATCTCTGGTTGCTCCAATAAACCAGAAGGACGCTGATGTTCAGCCTTAACCTTAAGACAAGTAAGGCATTTTGATACGTATAAGGCAATGTCTTTCTTCATACCAGGCCACCAATAGTGAATACGAAGATCCTTATACATCTTATCTGAGCCAGGATGAATAGAATAACGCGACTTATGGGCTTCATCCATAAGCAAGGTACGAAGATCATCCTGGCTTGGGACCCACAAACGGTCCATGAAGTAATACGATCCATTGTCCTTCAGTTCCAAAGCAGGCGTTATGTGATAGGGAAATTCGTTATCCATTAAACCTTGTGAAACACAAGATTGTTGAGCCCGAGAAATGCGTGCTTGGATATCGGATCGAGCTTGAATAACAGATTGAACACGTACACAATGAAGCTTAGTACGTTCCTTACGACTCAATGCATCAGCTACGACATTCGCCTTACCAGGATGGTAGCGAATTTCGCAGTCATAGTCGTTTAAAACCTCAACCCAACGTCGTTGCCTCATGTTGAGTTCTTTCTGGTTGAAGATATGCTGAAGACTTTTGTGGTCCGTGAAAACCACACATTTTGTACCGTACAAATAGTGTCTCCAGATCTTTAGAGCGAAAACAACTGCACCCAACTCAAGATCATGAGCGGTGTAGTTCTTCTCATGTATCTTCAACTGCCTCGATGCATATGCTATGACTTTGTTCCTTTGCATAAGAACACAGCCAAGACCCAGTTTAGATGCATCGCAATAAACAACGAAATCATCATTGCCCTCAGGCAAAGTCAGAACAGGCGCGTCGCAAAGTTTCTGCTTCAAGTGTTGAAAAGCTTCCTCTTGTTTGAATCCCCACTCAAAGGGCATTTTCTTCTGAGTTAGAGCAGTTAGAGGAACTGCAATCTTTGAGAAGTTCTCAATGAAGCGGCGGTAATAACCCGCTAGACCAAGAAAAGACCGAACCTCAGTAGGAGTAGTAGGCGTATCCCAATCCTTGATCGCACTGATCTTGGAGGGATCCACATGAATACCTTGTTCGTTGATAATATGTCCTAAGAATTGAACTTCTTTAAGCCAGAATTCACACTTGGAGAATTTGGCGAAAAGTTGCTCTTTCTTTAGGAGTTCGAGAGTAAGACGAAGATGTTGCTCGTGATCAGCTCGCGTCTTGGAGTAGATTAAGATGTCGTTAATAAAAACAATGACGAACTGATCCAAATAAGGTTTGCAGACCCTATTCATTAAGTCCATGAAAATAGCAGGAGCATTAGTCAAACCGAATGGCATGACTGTGAATTCATAATGCCCATAACGAGTACGGAACGCTGTCTTGGGCATATCTTCTTCATGCACCCGAAGTTGATGATATCCGGAACGTAGATCAATCTTTGAAAAATAAGAAGCGCCTTGTAACTGATCAAAGAGATCATCAATGCGAGGTACGGGATATCGATTCTTGATGGTAAGCTTGTTAAGCTCACGATAATCGATACACATCCTAAAAGATCCATCCTTCTTCTTGACGAAAAGAACGGGAGCACCCCAGGGTGAAAAGCTAGGACGGATAAAACCTTTGTCAGAGAGTTCCTGAAGCTGCTTAGACAACTCTTGCATCTCAGACGGTGCAAGACGATATGGAGCTCTGGCAATGGGATTTGCACCAGGTACGAGATCAATACGGAACTCTACTTGGCGTGCCGGAGGTAGACCAAGTAACTCTTCAGGGAAAACTTCAGAATAATCCCGAACGACAGGAATATCTAAAATAGACTTACCCTTGCCTTTATCTACTATAACATGTGCTAAGAAAGCCACATAGTTCTTCCGCAGATACTTCCGAGCTTTAAAACAAGACATGAGTTTGAGACCACCGGCAGGTTTCTCACCTTGAACCTGTAGGATCTCTCCTGTCGAAAGCGGCACACGAACAATCTTCTCAGAACAAACTATCTCTGCGCGATGCTTAGATAACCAATCCATACCCACTATGACGTCGAAGCTTCCAAGTTGCATAGGCGTGAGGTCGATTGGAAAAAGATGATCGTTAACATTCAACTGGCAGTTGTGAAGAACAGAATCAAGAACTACTGTCAAAGGTTTACCTAGTTTTGTTCTAGACACGCGAAGCATAGGCTCAAAAGACAATGACACAAAACTCTTGTCGGCACCCGAATCAAAAAGAACAGATGCAGGCTGATTATTAATAAAGAACATACCGTTCACCACGTTATCATCCGCCTGCGCCTCTTGGGCATTCAAGTTAAAAGCTCGTCCTCGAGCCTGAGCTTGATTCGGGTTCACATTCTGATTCTGGTTGGCTAGTCTTGGGCACCGGTTCCTGTAGTGGGTCAGATCCCCACAATTGTAGCATGAACCAGGAGGATAATGAGGTCGTGCAGCTTGACCTTGTTGCTGAGCAAGAGGCTGAGCAACCTGTTGAGCCGGGTTCTGAACTGCCTGGTTCTGGTTAACAGGAATGCGGCAGGTGGCAGCAAGATGACCAGGCCTTCCGCAGTTGGTGCACTGACGACACTGGAGGTGTGGTTGATGATGGCCGTTACACCTGTTGCACAAAGGTGCATTGCCAAGATAAGGCTTCTTGGCTAGTGGTTGCGCAGGCTGATTTGGTGCAGCTTGAGCCTGTGCAGTAACAGCATAGTTTTGGGAAGCCTTCCGCTTCCTAGACCCTCCAGAATTCTTTCCCTTCTTGTTTTGACCTTTCTTGCTATCTTCCTTATCAGACACCTGCTTCTTACCCTTGTCACCCTTTTTGTGCAGCTTCCCCTTTCGAATCTGCGACTCAGTCAATGTCGCTGATAACTCGATCGCCTGACGGAGTGTGGTAGGGTTGCTACCAGTTATGATGTCTTGTACCGAGTCAGGTAGGCCGTCGATGTATCTTTCGATAGCCTTGTCGAGTGGGGTAACCATAGTCGGGCAAAGTAGACTCAACTCTTCAAACCTATCAGTATAAGCCCTGTGCTCGCCACTGTCTTGTTTCAAGTCCTCAAAGTCTTTCTCCAACGCTCGCTGTTCATGACGAGGACAGAATTCCCTCATCATAAGGGCCCTAAGTTCAGCCCAAGTTTGCGCTAGAGCAACTTCTGCACCCCGATCTCTCATAACCCCATTCCACCATGTGAGAGCCCTCTTCTGAAACACGCTCGAAGAAAACTCGACCTTGCGATTATCCGGACACTGCACGTGGCGGAAAGTATTCTCAATGCTCTCAAACCATTGAAGAAGCCCAGTCGCTCCCTCAGAACCACTAAACTTGAGTGGTTTAGCCGAGTTAAAATCCTTGTATTTGCATGGAGCATTGTTGTTGTTGTTGGCTTGGTGCCATTGAGCAAAGAGATTTGGAAATTGAGCAGCCATCTGCTCCGCAATAATTTCTGCCAGTTCGGCAGTCGCAATCAGATTGTCGCGTCGAGGAGGCATTCTAAAAGAGGAAACATGAAAGGAAACGAGTGAGATGATTTGATGAAAAGAATGAGATGAAACAAAATCAACCAAAGCAAAGATGGTGGTCATTCGTCCGTATCACAAAGTAAACAAACGACACACAGTGACTAATCAAAGTAAATGGATAAAAAATAATGTATTGCGAAGACATGCTCGCCTATAAGTGAACACTCATCCCAAGAATTCCCAGGTAAGCACAACTGGTCTCGCGTCTGATGAGATGTATACGAAGTGCTTGCCTAGACAGAAAACCCAGAATACAGGCATTCACTCTTCCAGCTTGCACGTGTTCACACTATTTAGAACCCAAAACTTTGACGAGATTTTGAAAATTTGAAGGCACAAGGCCAAAAATTTAGTCAAACTGGAAGGGTTCAAAACCATATAATAGAGGGTTCAAAACCTTGTAATAAATTATTCAAAAACAGATGATTGTTTTTTTTTTCAAAAATCGTTTCGGAAAAATTGGATCCTTGTTTTGATAATCACCTAAGGATAGGTGATATGCATGTTTTAAGATCTAAACACAAGATAACTTGTGTTAGGGTCCTAGAAAGGTTATAGTCTAGGTCAAAGCATTACTAATAACCAAATTCCCTATAACCATTGGCTCTGATACCAACTCTTCTGTCACACCCCGACCACGTATAACATACAAAACGTGGCGGAAAACGTCGGGGAGTGTTGTAACAGAATTAATTGTTTCAAATCCATGGCAAACAAAGTTGTATTTTATTTATAAAACAAGAGTTACATTGTCTTAACACAGGAAATACAGAGTTTATAACATAATTAAACAAAGTCTATCATCGTTTTTAGTCTCTAAGGCACAGGTCCGCCCTAGTGTCCTGATCAACATCCTATGGAAAAGCTCCTGAAAACACATGTGAAAATAGGTACGTCAGCATAAAAATGCCTGTGAGATACATAGGTTTGTGAAAATAGGATTCATGACTTAAGTTTAAGAAAATGTTTAGTCATGAACCTTGTAAATTGTTTTGTCTTGTAAATCATTTGAAAAACGATAATATCAGATGATATGTATAAATAAGATCATAAAGTATGGTTAAATAAATAACCAAGTAAAATGAGTTTGTATAAGATAAGTTGTTCTGTAAAACAATGTCTTGTGAAAAGTATGTTATTTGTATAAAATGTCATATGTCCAAATTGAAATGATTTAAATAACGCTACAATATGTAATACCATACAAACACTTATATATAGGAAGTACTAGCGGCGTATCCACCATGCTTGTATCATATTACACATGCCTCGTTACTTAAATCACTTAAACAAACCACCAATGTATAAAGTCTATGTTTAAACCAATAGTCAAAAGTCCTTGTATAAGCCATGTCAAATGTTTATAAGTCCAAGAGTAGTCAAGTAATGTGTAACAAATGTTATGTCTTGTAAGTAAAGTATTGTCAAATAGTCCAAATGTAGAAATGTACAAAACAAAGTAATTTGAATATATCAAAAAGTTATGTTTTGTAAAGTAATGCATGTTACATTGATACAAACATTTATGTGGTAAGTTAACGCATACATTCAAGCCTTGAGACAGTCGGATAACCCTTTCAGTCAAGGTTATCAAAAGAAATGTTTTCGGATTCAGTCATTCCTTACATCCAAACAAACCCGGGATGTCAGGAATGGGATTTGTCAAGTCCTATGGTACCAGTACTTACTACCGAGCGGCGTAGCTAATGTTAATGAACGTATAATAGTCTCGTTTGTGCAAACCAAATGTCATAGCAAAAGTGAACATGTTATATGAAAACAATGTACTAAGTATGCTAAGTTAACATACAAAGCAGAAAAGTCATGTAAATCAATGTGCTAGCATGCTATCAGTTAACATACATAGCAGAAATGTAATGTAAAACAATGTACTAAGTATGCACACATTAGACATACATAGCATGAAATGTAATGAAATCATGTACTATAATGTACTAACAAACATAGCAGGTATATGATGTGAAAACAGGAAAGCACGAAAGTAACAAGTAGGCACATGTGTTTCACCCCAAAACAGTTTGGAAAACAGTAAAAGAGGGGTTCTATGTACTCACTTGAGATTGCTCAGAAGTCCTAAGATAACCACCAAGCAATGCTAGAGATCTCGGAATATCAAACGGCACCTAATATAGGTAACTACATTAATAAACCGGACCTAAATCGGAAGATCGGATAGAATGAGGGTTCGTAAACCAAATGAGTATGGGAACTCATGTAGTATGGTTTAACAAAGCCCACATACTAAAACGAAACCTAACCTAAGTGCTTGTGACCCATTACGACCCGTTTAGGTAGCTTATGCTACTTTAACGTGTCGTTCGCGTGAAACGCGTTCGGACCGCCTAACTAGTCCTATGACAAGTAATATATGCCTTAACATGTCTAATATGGTTGTCAAATCAGTTTAGATGTCAAAAGTTATGTTACATATGTTTAAAATGAATTTTGGCATCATAGGGGTATTTTGGTAATTTACCTAAGGCATATAAACTACCTATCATACAACTACTTAAACGAAGCGACCATAAGGTATAACCTCGGAAGGTTATTCCCTATATACTATGGTCACCTAATGTGTTTGGTCGGATCCTAATGATCGACCAAAAGGGTCGGGTTCGAAAGTATAAGCGATTGTTTAGATCGCTTACCTTACGATCCTATATAAGCACTAAACTAAAAGTGACGAGTTAAGCATGCTAAAACATGCTTAACTAAGTTTAGAAAACACGTTTGGTATCAAAACAATCGGTTTTGATACCCATAAGTAGTTTGGTTACAAAATACGCAAGAATACGTATTCTGACCGAAACTACGGCTCGTCACTGAGCCTAGATAACGTGGTAATCAGTTGGTATAGTCACTAGGGACTATAACCATTGTGATCACGCTCACGTTATGAAGTTCAAACGAACTTCGCATCGACCATAAACTGGTCAATGCAGAAAGTCAAACAAAGTTTGACTTTCGGACTCGAAAAGCAATAAAAGAACGAAAGAATACTTACGAAGGGTCCCCGAATGCTAATCTAGATCGAAATAACTCAGGTATGAAACAAAGGTTCCAACTTAGAGTCTTTAAGATCAGATTCTAGTGGGTTTGAAGTAATGGGGGTTGGGGTATTTATAGTTTTCGGGTAACCGTTAAGATCGTTTGTCGAATATCGTGCCTTAATCGCATCCGTACAAGTGTCGGAAAGTTATGGTGCCTAAAAAGGGCTCTTAATCAGCTGAAAGGTCAAGTTAGAAGTTGTGGTTGTGGTTAAAACAGCTGGAAAATGCTGATTGTTTGTTCTGATCTGATCTTGGAGGTGTACGCAGCCCGCGTGGATATGTGCAGAAACTGAGGCGGCCGCCTGGCCCTTCTGATCAGAAAACAAGTTTCAGAAATTACAGTTTTGGTCCCTGCACGTGTTTAAGGCCATTTCCGACACTTCTAAGGCCCGTAAAGCCAACTTTAAGGCCCTAAAATGATGCCTAAACATTGTGGACATGAAACATGCTCAAAAATATGTCGGGTGTTGGTTCGTTTGGTCGTACGAACGCGATGTTAGCTTAATTACGACGGAATGCGCACAAGCGCGAAAAACGATCCAAATGACGCGACGAATGGCTTTTTGGCAAGCCAAACACTAAAGCATAATATAGTCATGCTTACATAAATTTTTGGATGTCCGGATGTATTCAGAACGTGAGTTATGCGCAAAAGTGCAAACTTGTGCACTTTTTGACACTTTTAGTCCCTGAATGACCCAAAAGTTTATTTTAGCTCACCGAACCCCTTAAAGCCTATTCCTAAGCTATGTAAAGGATATTTAAGGTGTGTTTAACTTATGGTCATGTTCCGGAATGTTCGTTACAGTGCAAATTGGCATACTTTCGTAGTTTGTCAAGTTTAGTCCCTGTAAGCGAGTTAACTTTGTTTTTGCCATACCAAAGCCTTCAAAACTTATTTCTAAGTTATGTAAAGGTTATTTAAGGTATGTTAAGTACATGTTGATGTTCCGGAGTATTTCTCGCATTAAACTGATTATGTTTACACATCAGTTTGCGTATAACTCTCCAGAAAGCGATGTAGAGTTTGAAATTACATAAAAGTCAAAACATGAAAAATGTAAAACACAAACAAACAAACAAACATTGGGATCAAATAACATTGTTTTATTGATAATGTTCACAATGATTACAAGCACGGATGTTACACCGTGCGGATTGGCAATCCGTGCGGATTGACCATCCGTGCGGATGTAGCCTGATTTGGTGCGTTTGGTGCGACGATGCTTCGGTTTCGATTGCGAGCGATTCGATAGGGTTTCCTAGTCAAATTACTTTCAGTCCCAACTACTTCTTATATGGTTCGACTCGGAATTCGGGTTTGGGTTCGTTTACATTCGAGTTAGACTTCGAGTTCGATTGATTATCATAACATAAAATAAACATGCACAGGTAACACGTAAGACACACACACACGTATAAACAACAAGTAAAATACACAGTTCGAGTTACGGTTCGATGTCGATTTGATTAGCATAGCTTGATTAACTTTATCGCATTGTTACTTCCTATTATTCACAGTCGTAGGTCGATTGAAATACGGTTATCACGATTCGATTACTGTAATGAACGACACTTACTCCACATAATATAAATCAAATAAAAACATTTCTACGAGTCAAGTTGCGCGAAATCGGTCGTTGACTTTGACCTTGACTTTCACTTATGAAAACACGGGGTGTTACAATTCAACCCTTGAACCTATTGAGCGATGTGGCCTGGGAGCTCATCCCCTTACATGGCCCTTGCCATGGAGTTTTTTGCTAGGTTCTCAACCTGATCGTAGGATAGAAAGACAAGTTTGATAAAACAACTTCATTCATTCAATAGATACTTGTTCTTACATAAGTTGTTCGTAGTGCCATTCTCGAAATACAACTTGTGAAATACAAACCAATCTTTCCTATTTAGACGTGGAACGTTTTCAAGGTCTTTCCATTCCAATGCCTTAGAAGCCTTTTACCCTTTGAGTCTACTAGCTTGTAAGATCCACCCTTATGTGCTTCAAGGATGGTATACGGGCCTTCCCATTTGGGGCCAAGCTTCCCTTGGTTCTCTTTTTTGCTAGCTTCATTGTTTCTAAGTACCAGATCTCCTGGCTTGAAGCGTTCGTTCTTGACTCTCTTGTTGTACTAGGCTTCCATTCGTTGCTTGTACTTTGCTTCTTGAATTGCCGCTTGGTCTCGTGCTTCCTCTAGGAGTTGTAAGTTCAACATGGTCTCTTTTTGGTTTGTTTCGGGATCCATGTTGACAATTCGTTGTGTTACAACTCCTACTTCAGCAGGGATCACGGCTTCGGACCCAAATACCAAGCTATAGGGTGTTCTTTTATGGCTTGTTTTTTTGGTTGTTCTTATGGCCCATAGAACACTAGGCAATTCTTCAAGCCAGTTGCTTTCGTATCTTCCCAATCTTGTTTTGATACCTTCCACAATGCTTCGATTTGTTCTTTCAACTTGACCATTTGATTGAGGATAAGCCACTGAGCTGAAAACCTGATCAATTATGTATTCTTTGCACCAAACGCTGAAAGGCTTTTCAGCGAATTGCTTTCCATTGTCAGTGACAAGTACCCCCGGTAATCCATAACGGCAAATAATGTTTTCCCAAACAAAGTCAATGACATGTTTGCCTGTGATCTTTGCAAGTGGTTTAACCTCGGGCCACTTGGTGAAATAATCTATTGCTACCAGCAAGAACTTCACCCCACCTTTGCTTGGGGGAAACAGGCCGACAATGTCCATTCCCCATTTATAGAATGGCCATGCTGAGGTTATTGGAACCAGGTCATGCTTGGGACCTTTTGGGATTAGTGCATGAATTTGGCAAG
The DNA here is from genome assembly GCA_030545235.1 of Helianthus tuberosus. Classification (NCBI taxonomy): domain Eukaryota; kingdom Viridiplantae; phylum Streptophyta; class Magnoliopsida; order Asterales; family Asteraceae; genus Helianthus; species Helianthus tuberosus. The sequence continues at coordinate 130,612,794 of CM060387.1, read as the reverse complement.
CATCACATTTCCTTAATTGCTCAACGGTATCCTGGTGCATTGAGGGCCAAAAATACCCAAGGTTCATAAGTTTTGCAACCACCGACCTAGCTCCAAAATGAGCTCCGCATATACCTTCGTGAATTTCTTTGATCAAATACTGACTTTGCTCGGGACCCACACATCTTAGCAAGGGAGCAAGATAACCCTTTTTGTAAAGGGTTTCATCCTGTAGTACATACTGCCTTACCTTGATCTTAACCCTTTCAGCTTCTATTTGATCACTTGGCAATTCACCGTTTTTAAGGAATTTCTTGATTGGAGTCATCCAATTCGGATCTTCCTCGATGACTACGTCTTGAACTTCTAACTCATCGATTGATGGAGTCTTTAACACTTCTACCAACACCTTCTTTGTAAGGTGGGCAAAAGTGAGAGATGCAAGCTTACTCAAAGCATCCGCTTTTTTTGTCTTGAGATCTGGGAATTTTTTTGATGTTGCATGTTTGAAAGGTATTCATCAGTTCCTTGGATTTTTCTTTGTATCTTTTCATGTTGGGCTCCTTTGCAACGTAGCTATCGTTCACTTGGCTCGAGACCAACAACGAATCTGTGAACACTTCAAGCTTTTGGACCTTCATTTCTTTAGCCAATCTTAGGCCGGCGATCAGTGCCTCGTATTCAGCCTCGTTGTTGATGGTCTGAAAATCAAAACGGAGAGCGTACGTGAATTCCAACCCTTCTGGGTTGATCAAAATGGGCCCAGCCCCTGACCCTTCAACACTTGAAGCCCCATCGGTGAAAAGCTTCCAGGCTTCAAGGTCTGAAGGTTCAGTGGTGGTGGTGTTCACTTCAGTGACTGTTTGCTCTGGGACTTCTACAATGAAATCATCCAAAACTTGGGCTTTAATAGCTTTTCTTGGGACGTAGGTGATGTTATGCTCACATAGTTCCACTGCCCATTTGGCCAATCTCCCCGAGTTTTCTGGTTTTTCAAGCACACTCTTAATAGGATGGTCGGTGACCACTTGTATAGGGTGTGCTTGAAAATACCTTCGAAGCCTTCTAGCTGTTTGAACTAGGGCTAGGGAAAGTTTTTCAAGAGGAGGATATTTGGTTTCAGCCAATTTTAGAGTTTTGCTGAAGAAATAGACGGGTACCTGGGCCTTTTTTCGCTCGATGGTGAGGACCGCGCTTATGGCTTCCTCAGCGACTGAAAGGTACACCGAGATTGACTCCCCCGTTTCTGGAGCTGCAATGTCAGGTAAGGAAGCGAGATGTTGTTTCATTTGGTTGAAGGCTTCTTCAGCCTCCTCAGTCCATTTGAAGTCTTTCTTATCAGAGCAGTTCTTGAGCGTTTTGTAGAAGGGCAAAGACCTTTCAGCCAACTTGGAGGTAAAATGCTTCAAGGCTGGAAGCTTCCCATTTAAGCTTTCAACCTCTTTCTTGCTCCTTGGTGGTTTGGTTTCTAACACTGCTTTCACCTTGTTTGGATTGGATTTGATGCTTTGTTTTCCCACAATGTGTCCAAGGAATTTTCCTTCCTCAAACCCAAAGTAACATTTTTCAGGGTTGAGTTTCATATTGACCTTCCTTAGGTTCTTGAAGGTTTCTTAGATGTCATCGAGCATTTGATACTCTGTCTTGCTTTTAATCACCAAGTCGTCGACATATGCCTCCATGTTTTTACCGATTTGACTTGCAAAGGCCTTATCAACTAGGCATTGATAGGTTGCTCCAGCGTTCTTGAGGCCAAAAGGCATCTTTTGGTAACAGAATATCCCTTTGTCTGTATGAAATGCTATCTTTTCTTCATCCTCTTCCTTCATGAGGATTTGATGGTAACCTTTGTAGGCATCGAGAAAGCATTTGAACGGATAACCAGTAAGGGAGTCGACCTTGAGATCAATTTCTGGTAACGGGTAGCAATCTTTAGGACAAGCCTTGTTAAGATCCTTGAAATCTATGCACATTCTCCACGAATTGTCTGGCTTTCGGACCATCACCGGGTTTGCAACCCAGGATTGATACTTGACCTCGCGGAGAATGCCGGCTGACACAAGCTTTTCAACCTCTTGGCATGCAGCCAAGCTTCTTTCGGGTGCTAGACTTCGTTTCTTTTGGACGACAGGCTTGACGTTGGGTGGTATCTTTAATTCATGTTCAGCGATGCTTCGAGGGATGCCTGTCATATCTTCCGGGCACCAAGCAAAGACATCACTGTAATGTGTTAATAGCTTTTCAAGATACGAGAGGGTCTCTTATGAAAGGCTTGGATTGACCCTTATCTTTTGCTCGGGGTACTTAGGATTTATCGTCAGCCTTTGTTTGTCTTCTTCACTTTTGGAACTTTCTCCTTCAATCATGTAAGCCTCCTGGGAAGGTTGAAGGGTTGCAATCCCCCTTTCGGTGGGAAACTTGACAGAGCCATGGCCAACAGACACAGCCATGTAAAATGCACACTGTCCCGGCCTTCCAATGATCACGTCATAGTTTGAAGGTATGTTGATGACCACAAAGGTGAGCGGTTGGACTCTCTCCTTCTGACCTTCGCTGAAACAAACATCAAGTGTCAGTTGCCCTAAAGGCTTGAGGGGTACGTCGGCAATACCTTTTATGGAGGTTCCGGAGGGTTGAAGCCTTAAACGTTCTTCATTGCTTAGACGGTTGAAGAACTTTTCAAAGATGATTTCGGTAGCAGCACCAGTGTCTATGTATGCTCTATTTGTTTGCAATGTTCCCATAGTGGCCTCAACCACAAGAGGGTTTGAAAGATGGTCTTTTTCAGTTGGGGGGAAACAAACACACTGAAGCTCCTAAGCTTCCAACCGCTGCCTTTTGTTTGGAACCCTTCCATCGAAATCTACCATATTGACTTCCTTGCTTTTTCCCTCAGCCATTTTGTCCCTTACTCCCTTAACCAAGTGAGAAAGTTCCCCGGACTTGACGGCTTCTTCGATTCTCTTTTTAAGTTGGAAGCAATCATTGGTATGGTGCCCCTTTTCTTCATGAAATTCACAATATTGTGTGGAGTTTTAATTTTTCCTGCTTTTGGAGAGAGGCCTAGGAGGCCGAAAGTTCTACTTGACTTCTTCCGTTGCCAGGATTTCTTGAGGAGTCTTTTTGAGGGTTGTGAAACTTATGCCTTTCTCTCTGGTGGGAGGGTTCCGACCTTCAAGCCTTCTATGGTCTGAGCCCTTTTGAGGTCTGTCATAGGAGTTAAATGTAACAATCCTCAATAAACCGACATCCTTGATTATTTTTCCGACACCCTAGTATATTTTAAAATACCCTTATGTGTCTTTAATTACACTCCGTATGTGAAAACCGAGTCAGAAATGCGTTATAGTATTTAAAATAAATTAAAAACAAGAAATAGTAAGTTGAGGCGGGCCGCGTAGGACCCCACCCCAACTTCACGCGGGCGGTATCAAGGTTTATAACTGATTTCGTTGATTTCTTAAGTTCATACGGGCCGTGTAAACCACACATTAAGTTGACGGGGGTCGCGAGTGTCATGAAGGGTGGCGCAGCCCTGGGCCGCCACGTGGCCCAACACCCGGATAAGCTAGTTGTCGAATCAGCTAAGCTATGCGTTGACCCAACGTTGACGCGGGCCGCGTAAGCCCAGCCCATATGTTACGCGGGCCGCGTGAGATTCAGATTTCAGCACTATATAAGGAGGCCTCGGGATTTCACTTTCCGTCGCTTATTTCTTTCTTTCTAAACGAATTTCTGAAGTTATAAGCATTATAGTCGGGTATTATATCCCCCTAATAGCGAAGTTCTGCTCCGTTGTAAGTATTATAACCCCTGGAGACGTATTAGATACTCTGCCCGATTGATCTAGGGTTCCGTAACGGCTGTCGTAGTTCTGCCCGACGTAGTCGTTGGAATGTCGTCTCGGGGAGGGTATTGCTAATGTTAAATAGGGTTATTATACTAACACATGTGCTTTTGTGAAAATTATAGATTATTCCCAGGAAATCCTTACTGAAAACCCTAAAACAGCAATGTGAGTTGATCCACTTTTTGTAAACCTTTTTGTTAACTGTTTTTATAAAACCTTAAATATCTCTCCATGCGAATAACAGTTATTGAGTATTTGTAAGAATACAATTACAGTCGGTAAATTTGGGGTTTTGTATACAAAATTTGTTACCACCTGGTAAAGGAGTAACATGACCATAAGTCGGAACGACATTACCGTGTGGTGGTAATTGATATAACTTGGAAACAAATGTAATTGCGGATGCGCCCTCAATACTGTTCACTGTGACTTTTTATTTAAACTTGATTAAACTGGGATTCACTCACCAGTATTTTCCACTGACAAATGTTTTTAAAATGCGTTTCAGGTAACAAAATGTGAAAGCCAAATAGAAGCCAGCTGGACAGCACTGAAGGCTTGAAAAAAGTGGCAATAAAGTTACCTAAAATAAAATAGATGTTTTTATTAAATAAAATAGGATGTATTCCTATGAAAACGTGTGTACTATGAACTTGGGTTTTATCCCATTTATTTAAAGTTATGAAAAGGGTGGTATTTTACTCTGATTAAATATTTCCTAACTACGGTCCTGATGAAAATTTCCGCTGCCAAATTAGACAAATACCACGATACCACCGAAACTGGTTCGCGGCCTCCCGTTTCCGGGAATCAGGGATCGGGGGTTGCGACAGAAGGTGGTATCAGAGCTAAGCCACTGATTCAGTCACAGAGGTGTTCTGCTGACATCAAAATGCAAAGTGTTAGGAAATAAATTATGGAAATACGTGCATAACTGTAATTATTTGTTATGTGTTATTTGACTATCTGTTAGTTTACAGTATGAGCGACCAATGACCATCTGACGCGTATCGTCAATTGTCTGGTTCGCCTAGGAGCGAAGGCACCTCCTCTTCTCAGCCTGCCCTCTCTGGGTACTCTGCTGACACGGAAGAAGGAATCTTTGTGTTTAAGGCTCAATCTGAGGAACCATTTCCTCAAAAGAAAAGGGGATGGTTCAGTCGAGGGGCGCATGAGCGTAGAAAACATATGAAAAAGTTACAGGAACAGAGGGTATTAGTAGCAGCCAAGAGAGAGACAGATGCCTATGCCCAGGATATGATAAATAGGGGTATAGCCAAGATCCACATATTAGCAACCACTGCAACTGACCCTAACCTAGAGAAAATAATAGCACCCCAACCACAATTTCCTGACCAACCCATGGAGCTAGAAAACCCTGAAAACCAAGTAGAGATGCATGACTTCAATCCGGAGGAAATACCAAGGGTAGCAGCACCAAACCCTCTAGACCCAAATTATGACCCCTGGTGGGACAATAATAGGGACTATGTACCACGTTACCAGATGCACGAAGACATGCCTATGCCAACTCTAGGAGATTACCCAGGTATGGACCCTTTAGATCCCTATTACCACGATGAATATATTAGGAAAATTTTGGAAGATCCTTACCATCTTCGAACTCATACACCTCCATATCAGGAACCCGCACCCCAGATTCCAAACCCAGTCCTAGAACCTGCACCCCCAATGAGTGCAGAAAATGTCCAAGAACTTAGGACTTTCAGTGAGGAAATTTTAGAAAGCAGTGAGAGAATGCGACAGGTGGGAGAGCGTCTCGTCTGGAAGTATGACGAACGCAATATGGATTTCTGGATGAATCCATATCAGTGAATGTGTGAAGGGAGGAAACGGTAGTAGTAATAATAATAATAAAATAAAATAATAAAATAAAATATGTGTGTATGGATGCCTACTATTAATAGTGTAATTTTCTTTCAGTTGGTATTGTAGTTTTTTTTTCAGTACTAGTGTGTAATAGACGCATAGTATATGAATAGAGTAAGTCGCAAGGATCGACGCTTTTGGTTAAATTGTGTGTCATGTGATTGACTATATTAAACATTATTTTGTGATATTAATACGGGATAAATGTTTAAAATTCAGATGGCCGACGAAGGACATCAAGATAATCTGAATAACGATAACCAGAGTAACATTAACGTGGTTAATGAGAATCCAAGCGACAATAACCATGGAAACCAAATGAATAATAGTGCTGTTCAACACATAGTGGCACAAGGAATTATAGATGCAATGCCATTTATTATTCAAACGGTTCAAGAAGCGAATAATATAAGTAAACATAGCAGTAAGCGACCAATTGAACCAGAACACAGTGTGAACAATGGTCTGGTACTTCAAATGCCCGTTCCCAAAAGAAGAAGAATCATTCCTTACGGTTGTTCTTACAAGGAATTCTGGTCCTGCAAACCAATAGAATTCTCGGGCAATGAAGAACCTATTGCAGCCCTACGCTGGATAGAAAAGACTGAGGCTGTTCTGAAAATAAGTAAATGTGCGGAAGAGGACAAGATAATGTTTGCTTCCAATCTATTCAAGAATTCAGCCTTAGAATGGTGGAACACTATCCTCCAGTCTAGAGGAAGTGATAAGGTTTATAATATGGAATGGGAAGAATTTAGGAATATGCTAGAAAGGAAATTCTGCCCTCATAATGAAAAAGAGCAAATAGCAAATAAATTCCTAAATCTTAGGATGAATGGAGTGGATAGTAAGGGGTACACTACTACATTCTTTGAATATGCTAGGATAGTACCAACCCTTGCATCACCCGAACCGGTGTTAATCTCCCGTTATATCTGGGGATTAATTGGAGAGATTAGACATGTAGTCAAGGCAGCTAGACCCCAAACCATAGAAGAAGCCGTAGAACTAGCCAATACCTTAACTGATGAACTGATTCGTACTAGAGAAGAAGATCAGAGGAGAAACCTAACTCAAAAGCTTACCCAAGAATTCCGTTCTGGGAATTTCAACCATAGGAACATAGGTTCTACCTCTGCACCATACTGCAGGATCTGCAAAAAGAAGCATTCTGGAAAATGCTCCACTTACTGCAATTTCTGCAGAGCACCAGGACATAAGGAAGAGACCTGCAGAAGGAAACCAACAAATGGTCTGTGCTTCAACTGTGGAGAAAAAGGTCATATCAAGCCAAACTGTCCAAAATTGGCTCCAGCTGCGAACAACAAGAATACTAAAAATGCTAGAGCATTTGTGCTAACTGCAGAAGAAGCCAAGATGATCCCAGACGTTATAGCTGGTACGTTTTTAGTTAATGATGTCTTTGCTAAAGTATTATTTGACTCTGGTGCGAACCAAAAGTTTTATTAATACTTCGTTTTGCAAAATTCTAAATAAGTCATTAACTAAACTACCACAAGAATGTCTAGTAGAGACAGCTAACGGAGAAACTATTAGGATTTCTGAAATCTTGCAGGGAGCAAGAATAGAAATTTTAAACCAAACGTTTAAGGCAAACCTTTATCCAATGAATCTGGCAGGATTTGATGTTGTCTTAGGAATGGATTGGTTAATATCCAATAAAGCCAGTATTTTATGTGATCAAAAGTCAATTCAAGTAAATCCACCTAAAGGTAAAATGATCACAATTAAAGGAAATAAGCCATCTAGATACACAAAATTCATCTCTGTGATGAAACTGCAAGTTCTATAAGAAAAGGTTCTATAGTGTATTTGATTTCTATAATCACTAACACTAAAGGAAAAGACCTAAAGGACATTCCAGTAGTGTCTCAGTTTTCAGATGTCTTTCCAGAAGAATTACCAGGACTACCTCCAGACAGAGAAGTTGAATTCAGAATTCACCTACTACCAGGAACAGCACCAATTGCCAAAGCACCTTACCATTTGGCACCCACCGAAATGCAGGAACTGAAGAAACAATTAGATGAATTGCTGGAAAAGGGATTCATACAACCAAGTTCATCGCCATGGGGAGCGCCAATCTTATTTGTTAAAAAGAAGGACGGATCAATGCGTATGTGCATTGACTACCGTGAATTAAACAAGGTTACGATTAAAAATCGGTACCCATTACCCAGAATCGATGATCTGTTTGATCAACTGCAAGGAGCTCGATTTTTCTCAAAAATCGATTTAAGGACTGGATATCATCAATTAAAGGTACAGGAAGAGGATATTCCTAAAACCGCATTCAGAACAAGGTATGGTCATTATGAACTTACTGTCATGCCATTTGGTTTAACCAATGCCCCAGCTGCATTTATGGACATGATGAACCGAATATGTCAGCCATATTTGGATAAATTCATAATTGTATTTATAGATGATATTCTAATTTACTCTAAGAGTAAAGAAGATCATGCAAGGCATTTGCACGCACTTTTGAGTTTACTACGAAAGGAAAAGCTTTATGCTAAGTTTTCAAAGTGTGAATTTTGGTTAGAACAAGTACAATTTCTCGGACACCTAGTCAATCATGAAGGAATTCATGTAGATCCAACAAAGATCGAGGCAATTACCAAATGGAAAACCCCTGAGTCACCAACCGAGGTTAGAAGTTTCTTAGGATTGGCCGGTTATTATAGAAGATTTATTAAAGATTTCTCTAGAATAGCCGTTCCTTTAACTAAGTTAACCTGTAAGTCCGTTAAGTTTGAATGGGGACCAAAACAAGAAGAAGTATTTAGAATTCTTAAGCAAAGATTAACCCATACACCCATACTAGCGTTACCAGAAGGAACTGAAGATTTTGTAGTCTATTGTGACGCTTCTAAGTTAGGTTATGGATGTGTATTAATGCAACGCCAAAAGGTTATAGCTTATGCATCTAGACAACTTAAGAATCATGAAGAGAATTATTCTACCCATGATTTAGAACTAGGAGCTATAATTTTTGCCCTTAAGATTTGGAGACATTACCTTTATGGTAGTAAGTTTACCATATTTACTTATCACAAAAGTTTAAGGTATGTTTTCGGGCAAAAAGAGTTGAATATGAGACAAAGACGTTGGATGGAATTGCTTAGTGATTATGAATGTGATATCCAATATCATGAAGGAAAAGCAAATGTAGTGGCAGATGCTTTAAGCCGAAAGTATCATGAAAAGCCAAGAAGGGTACGTTCTCTTAAATTAAATCTAAAAGTAGATTTAAATGATCAAATTAGAAAAGCACAAGAGTCAGTAATCAAGGACGATACTGAAAAATTGAAAGGCATGATTAAGGAATTAGAACAAGGAACAGATGGAATTTGGAGATTCTATAAGAAGAGAATGTGGATACCTAAATTAGGAAACCTACGCCATCGTATATTAGAAAAAGCCCATAAGTCTAAATATACGATGCATCCAGGAAATGATAAAATGTACCAGGACTTAAAGAAAATTTTTTGGTGGATAGGAATGAAAAAGGACATAGCAGCTTATGTTTCTAAATGTTTAACTTGCTCACAAGTTAAAGCTGAACATCAGAAACCCTCAGGTTTGTTACAGCAATTAGAAATACCAGTGTGGAAGTGGGAATTAATAACAATGGATTTTGTTACTAAATTACTCAAAACCAAGAAAGGTAATGATACAATCTGGGTGATTGTAGATAGGCTAACCAAGTCAGCCCATTTCCTGCCAATGAAGGAAACTTTTAGTATGGAACAATTAGCTAAATTGTATGTAAATGAAATCGTTTCTTTACATGGAATACCGTTATCAATTGTTTCTGATAGGGATAGTCGATTTACCTCTCATTTTTGGTCAAGTTTCCAAAAGGCAATGGGAACCAAGTTAAAATTGAGCACATCTTATCATCCTCAAACGGACGGACAAAGCGAAAGAACAATTCAAACGATGGAAGACATGCTTAGAGCTTGTGTAATTGATTTTGGAGGTAATTGGGATGATCACTTACCTTTAATAGAATTTTCATATATTAATAGTTATCACACAAGTATCAATGCTGCACCATTCGAAGCACTTTATGGACGAAAGTGCCGAACCCCAGTCTGTTGGGCAGAAATTGGGGAAAAGCAATTATCTGGACCAGAAATAGTGCAAGAAACAACTGACAAAATCATTCAAGTCAAGGAACGACTAAAAGCCGCACGTGATCGACAAAAGAGCTATGCCGATAACCGACGCAAGCCATTGGAATTTCAAGTAGGAGATAAAGTATTGTTGAAAGTCTCTCCTTGGAAAGGAGTAGTAAGATTCATCAAACGAGGAAAGCTAAGTCCCAGATATATTGGACCTTTTAAGATTATTAGAAGAATAGGACCTGTAGCCTATCAACTACAACTGCCAGAGGAAATGGCAGGAATACATGATGTGTTTCATGTATCAAATCTCCAAAAAAATTTAGCTGATGAATCAGTGATAATACCTCTTAAGGATATAGAGGTAAATGAACAACTCAAGTTTGTAGAAAAGCCTCTACAGATCGAAGACAGGAAAGTTAAAAATCTCAAGCATAAGAGATTAGTTTTGGTCAAAGTGAAATGGGACTCCAAGAGAGGACCTGAGTATACATGGGAGCTTGAATCTGAAATGAAAAAGAAATATCCACACTTGTTCTAGTAGATCTCGAGGACGAGCTCTAAAACAAGGTGGGGAGGATGTAACAATCCTCAATAAACCGACATCCTTGATTATTTTTCCGACACCCTAGTATATTTTAAAATACCCTTATGTGTCTTTAATTACACTCCGTATGTGAAAACCAAGTCAGAAATACGTTATAGTATTTAAAATAAATTAAAAACAAGAAATAGTAAGTTGAGGCGGGCCGCGTAGGACCCCACCCCAACTTCACGCGGGCGGTATCAAGGTTTATAACTGATTTCGTTGATTTCTTAAGTTCATACGGGCCGTATAAACCACACATTAAGTTGACGCGGGCCGCGAGTGTCATGAAGGGTGGCGCAGCCCTGGGCCGCCACGTGGCCCAACACCCGGATAAGCTAGTTGTCGAATCAGCTAAGCTATGCGTTGACCCAACGTTGACGCGGGCCGCGTAAGCCCAGCCCATATGTTACGCGGGCCACATGAGAGTCAGATTTCAGCACTATATAAGGAGGCCTCGGGATTTCACTTTCCGTCGCTCATTTCTTTTTTTCTAAACGAATTTCTGAAGTTATAAGCATTATAGTCGGGTATTATATCCCCCTAATAGCGAAGTTCTGCTCCGTTGTAAGTATTATAACCCCTGAAGACGTATTAGATACTCTGCCCGATTGATCTAGGGTTCCGTAACGGCTGTCGTGGTTCTGCCCGACGTAGTCGTTGGAATGCCGTCTCGGGGAGGGTATTGCTAATGTTAAATTGGGTTATTATACTAACACATGTGCTTTTGTGAAAATTATAAATTATTCCCAGGAAATCCTTACTGAAAACCCTAAAACAGCAATGTGAGTTGATTCACTTTTTGTAAACCTTTTTGTTAACTGTTTTTACAAAACCTTAAATATCTCTCCATGCGAATAACAATTATTGAGTATTTGTAAGAATACAATTACAGTCGGTAAATTTGGGGTTTTGTATACAAAATTTGTTACCACCTGGTAAAGGAGTAACATGACCATAAGTCGGAACGACATTACCGTGTGGTGGTAATTGATATAACTTGGAAACAAATGTAATTGCAGATTCGCCCTCAATACTGTTCACTGTGACTTTTTATTTAAACTTGATTAAACTGGGATTCACTCACCAGTATTTTCCACTGACAAATGTTTTTAAAACGCGTTTCAGGTAACAAAATGTGAAAGCCAAATAGAAGCCAGCTGGACAGCACTGAAGGCTTGAAAAAGTGGCAATAAAGTTACCTAAAATAAAATAGATGTTTTTATTAAATAAAATAGGATGTATTCCTATGAAAACGTGTGTACTATGAACTTGGGTTTTATCCCATTTATTTAAAGTTATGAAAAGGGTGGTATTTTACTCTGATTAAATATTTCCTAACTACGGTCCTGATGAAAATTTCCGCTGCCAAATTAGACAAATACCACGATACCACCGAAACTGGTTTGCGGCCGCCCGTTTCCGGGAATCAGGGATCGGGGGTTGCGACATTAAAGTTCCCTCTTTTTCTGGCTGGGCTGTCGCTTTGCCAACTGGATCCTCTTTTCCTTTGCTCTTTGATATCTACTGCCTCCTCTCCCCGGATATGGGCTTCCGCCCTTTCGAGAGCTTCTTCCAGGGTCTTGGGCAGGGATTTGTTGAAATCTCTTGTGAGATATTTTGAGGTGATAGCGTTCATAAAACCAGCTACTCTCATTTTTTTCGTTTGCCCCTACATATGTTAGACCCTCCTTCTTGTATCGTTCGATAAACTCTCGAAGACTTTCATTATCACGTTGTTTTATCTGAAAGATTATTGTTGCATCTTTGATATATCGCCTTTGTTGGGAGAAATTGGCCAGAAAACCCTTACTGAGGTCGTCGAAGCTTCGAATGCTTCGAGCAGGTAAATCGTTGAACCAGATCCTGGCTGATCCGACAAGGGTTTGCATGAACATTAGACAACATTCAGCGTTTGACCATTTCTCAATCCTTGCTGCACCGGTGAAGATCTGAAGATGGTCCTCAGGGTCTTCAGTCCCATCATACGTTTTGATGTGAGGAGGCATCTTGATCTTTGTTTGAAAATCATAATCAGCTATTTGCTGTGAAAAGCATGAAAGGTTACTCGGCTTGTAGGGTTTGGCCAAATCTTCTTCGACCCTTGCACTCGTATTGTTGCCATTGTTACTGTTCCCTTGAGTGGCCAGCACCTGATTGACAAAATGCTGCCATGGGAAGTTGGCCATCATCTGGGCCATCATCTGGGGCATAAGGTTGAAGCCTTGAAGGCTTCCGGGTGCAACAGGGTAACTAACTCCCAAATGGGTGCTCATTACAGCGCTTCGTGCCAAGGGGAGCACGGACAAAGCTTGTTCCCATGAAGTTGTTGTGGAAGCTGGAAGGCTTGTCGCAGGAGTTGGTCAAGGGTCAGCTCATGCACCAAAGGAGCACCACTTGTAACTGGTTGGGAAGAGAAGAGAGGATATTCTGTAGGATTCGGCCTTGTGGACAGATATGGATTAGGGTTTGGAGGATTACTGGGACCAGCCTCGTCCCTAGATGTAAAAGGAGGGACGGGGGGTCCGGGAGACAACGTCGGCTCTGGCTCATCATAGTCTAGATGAATCCTCACTCCCTTGTCCCTTTCCCTACTCACATATTGGTTGAGTAGAGACCTCAACTCAAGGAAGTTGTTGGAAACTCCCTCAGGGGTAAGTTCAACGCGTGCTGGAGTGTCAGAGACACCAACATTGGGGGAAGGGACTCCGGATCTGGACGGAGTTGGAGTGTTGAAATTGAGAAACTCGGGAGTGCTCCCCGGAGTTGAGAAAGAAGTTGGTATAGCCACATGAACTTGGCTAGTACCCGGGGTTGAGGTGTTTGGGACCTGATTTACTTCTCCCGGGGATCCACTTTCTGACATGGTAGTTTCAAGAGAAAAGAGCTACACTACTAGGTCTTTTTGAGGAGAAATATTGTTGATGCAACAAATAATAGACCAAAGATAGTAGCTTGGCTGGTTAGGCAAAAGGGTTGAAGGGTTCAACTTTGCCTAACGCAGGTCGTGGGGTCCCCCCACGTTTGCAAGACGTGGAGAGAGGTTCACTAGTTTATTTTTGTTGTTTGCTGAAGGTCTTCCTCTGAAGTGTGTTCAGATTCGGATGATGGAGCAAACAGAATGTGTGTGTTGGATGTGAAAGGAAGTAACTTGCATGAAGCAAGTACTCGTAGTGAATGACCAGAGATTTCAGGAATCAGGGCTGGCCAGGAATGTCCTGCTTAGTAAATGAAGTGTCTAATATATAGGAGAAGACATCGCTCAAAGAGGAAGGCATTTGACTAGTGACCATGCTTGCAGTGGGGGTTTTGCCCTTTTTGGGGGTTGAAGGCTTTGACCTGCGGGTAAAAGAGTGTGTTATGTGGAACCGAGTTGCTTTTGCGGATGGTGGGTTGGTGAAGCAATCCAGGGATGTGACTACTTACTGTTCCCGTATTGCTTTTCCCCATCTCCCAGTTTTTTAACCTTCGAACCGTTTAACCTTTCGAGCATTTATGTATTTAAGTCATTTTTATTTGATCTTGGGCTACCCCCGTCATCAGTTGCCATTTGTAATCTTGTTTTGTTGTGTTTTTTCTTGCTTCTTACTAGCGTTTGTAATGAAATTCACCGTTGAAAAAGACTTATATACGTATACAAATCAAGTATTATATAAAAGTACGCTAGGAGTTGGCTACAAAGTCCAAATTTCATAAAAAGTTTAAAAAGTCATAAAACACCAAAATGACAACCATAAGACACACTCAAAACCTACAAATTACAAAGAGTTAAATGCCATTTTAGGCTATGTGGTTTTTACCATTTTGTCAGTTTAGTCCAAAGGTTTCATTTTTCTTATGTGGATCCAAAAAGGTTTCACCGTTGCAATTTTAGTCCACTGAGTTAACTTCATCCATTTTTTTAGTTAACTAGAAAGGCAATTCGGTCATTTTATATGTACTTATGTTAACTAGAATGACAATTCGGCCATATAAAATGACCGAATCGCCCTTCTCGTTAACAAAAATAATGGATGAAGTTAACCCAGTGGACTAAAATGGTAACCGTGAAACTTTTTTGGACCCACAGGCGAAAAATGAAACATTTTGACTAAACTGGCAAAATGGATCAAACCACAGGGACTAAAATGACATTTAACTCAATTACAAAGGTTTTGTGTTTTGTATGATAAGGCTCTAATTACCGAATGTCAAGCATTATTGTGTTTTATGTTGATTAGATGTTGTGTTTTATATTCATAGTTATACGATTGTGTGTTTGAATATTTTATGAATTATTATGGTTTGAATATGGTGTTTTACTCCCTCTGTCCCATTAAATGTGTCTTATTTTGAATTTTCAAAGTCTTTATTTATAAACTTTGACTTTAATTATATTCTTTTTGTTATTTAAAACTTGATGAAAATTAACCCTATAAAAACACTTGTAAAACACACTCAAATCATATAACTTTCATCAAGTATTATTTAACACAAACAAAATTATTTAAGGTCAAAGTTTATAAATAAAGACTTTGAAAATTCAAAATATGACACTTTTAATGAGACGGAGGTAGTAGTAGTAGTTTTCACTATATCATTTGTGGGTTTTAGGTGTGTTTTATGGTTGAAATTATAGTGTTCTGTGACTTTTTAAACTTTTTAAAAAAATTGGAATTTGTAGTCGAACTTCACCCTATAAAAAGTAAATATGTGTTTTTTAAGTAAGGATTATGTGTGCCATTTTCATGGATGGATGGAAACAGTCTTCCGGAAGTATGGAAGAAGTCCGTGGAAAAAAAGAAGAAGAAACGGAAGTGGTCCGGATTTCTGTCTTTGACCCCCATTATGTACACAGTTTCATGGCTTCATGCAACAATATCCACAATTGTTTATGTATTTTATTCAATAATTGGTTTATTTAAATTTATATTTTTTAATCTAACTATTAAATGAAAATATAAGTATTAAAAAAACTGAGTTATAATCGTTCTCTTAGATCACTTGTAAGTGCTCCATCCTTGTTCTTTCAGTTTATAGGCTTTTATTATGCCGAAAGTCATGCCAATTGACTTTTGCTTTGACTTTCGGTTTAAACCATTATGGTCCAGTCATTGTTCGTATCGAACATGGCTACGTAATCGTAATTAGGTAGGTGTTAATCACTCAAAAGGCACCTCCTGGAAATCACGTTAACTTGGTCAAATGACGGGTCAAAGTTATATTAATTAAAAACTCAAATGACAGATTTTCGTAAACTTTATAAAATGAACTTATAAATGTTATAACCCATGTTTTTAACACTAATTCAGTTGGTAATTAATATTAGAACATGTATGAACATTTTCAGCCAGTCATTTCCAGTTCTAGTGTCGATACGCAACCGAAAGTCAAGCAGTTTGACTTCTGATTTGACTTTTGATTCTGACCCAATTTAGCATAGATAGCTACTAAATTTAAGTTGTATTATGATCACATTGTAATGTAGGATAACCCTATGAGGTTATACTACTTGATCATAATCAGATTCTGAGTTTTTATACAAGTTCTTATAATGTGCCTATTTGTGACCAAATTGCCCTTTTTGCATAAAACTTGATTTTAAACAATGATGAACTTGCAAATGAAATACCTACTGATATGTTACTATAATTAACATATTTTAGTATTATAAATCTGATCATAACCTGAGTTTTCATACAAGTTCTCAAATTATGTTATATAATGACCAAAATGCCCTTTCGGCACATAGTACGGTTTTAAACCATAATTATCATATCAAATCTATTACTTACTGATATTATAACATAATTAAAGTGTTATAACAGAAATTACTTGTTCATAACTCATATTTTTATGAGAGTTCTCAAAGTATGTCACATAATGACTAAAATGCCCTTATGGTGCATATTTTGGTTTTAAACCATATTGTTTATAAAACCTTGGTTACCTACTGACTTGGTAACATATTTAAAGTATCTTGGCATATAGAACTTGTTTATGACTTATCCGGTTACCCGATATCGCTTATACGCGTACGGTTAAGCTTATGTAACTAGTTTATGTAAGTTTACCGAAACGAGTCAAATCTTTTCAATTTTATTTCAAATTCCAGAATGTATATTGTTTACCCATATTATACAAGTCTTAGTACTTGTTGGGTTTAAACAACATTCTATTCCGGTCATCGCTTAATCAAGCGTATAGTACCGTTTTCGTTAATTTAAGTTAATCGGTCCAAGTTGTCACACCCCAACCGATGGCGGAAACATCGGGGTATGACACTGAGCGAAACAGATTGTCCAGAAGTTTCCATAACAATTATCATTACCAATTAATTTAAAGTAACATGTCTCATACCATACCTTAAAAGGCAAACAAATTATTACAGACAAAATCTGGTCAAGTAGTTCTGTTCTGACAACTCAGATTTATACATAGATAGTTTATTTATTGGTTTCTAGGACCTCTTTTCCTAGCTTCGATTTCATCACAGCACGGAGAGCATCCTAGACCTTTCCTTGCCTCAAGTTCACAGCAAGCTAAGCATAAAAACAACTTAAGCACCTGTCACATACGTTAAAGTAAAAGTCAATACACATAGTATAAAGGTGAGTATACAAGTTTGATAATAGCATAATAGAGTTCGAAATCGTTTACGCATAACCAGCACGTACGCATAGTGAAATGAAGCACGTTAGTTATCGACATAGATCTATCGATACCAATGACTGCGGGTTGACTGCCTAAGGCAGTTCGTAATACATGACCATCACTGTAATCCATGCAAGTAATTGTCCTTAACAACCCCCGAGTGAACGAGTGCTGAGTCCAAACTATAGTACTATCGTTGCTAAGGCAGGTAGACAGCATTCCATGTGTAAACATAACAAACAAGCATTCATAATCCACGTATAACATGCAGGAATGGTTAGCGCTTAAATAGTATTGAGTAGTGTGTTCGATGTGATTTCAATATTTGTAACGTATGTAACACCCAAAAGTGCATAAAGCAAAAAGGGATCGAGTATACTCACAGCGATTGATGGATTGAAGGGAGCGCTAGAGAGTAGGTTTAGCCTGAATAGATCGATAGCATAACGATAAGCGACGCGTAAAACGATGCAAGGTACAAGTGAGTCGGACAGCAGTTCGATCGGATGGTAATCCGATTAGACGGCCAGCCGTGCGGGTGGTAGTCCGTTCAGACGGCCATCCGGTCGGATGACTGTTCGAGTGGATTGTTCCTTCCCTTGGAAAGGATGTGTTTGTGTACGATGGCTTGTCTTTTGAAGTTTTCATTGTGGTATTTTGAAAACATTGAAGTATCTCCACCTTTCAGGTCGGTCGATCGGACGGTCGTTCGATCGGATGGAAGCCCGTTCGGCTGGGCACTTCAGTGAGAACAAATTCACAGCAGGGTGGTCACTCGGTCGGATGGTTGTTCGATCGGGTGACATCCTTGGTGCGTTAAACATGTTGGAAATTGTTTAAGTGTTGAAGTTTAAATGTCTCATGATTCGATTGGTAGTTAGATCGGATGGTAGTCCGATCGGA
Source organism: Helianthus tuberosus (assembly GCA_030545235.1). NCBI lineage: Eukaryota > Viridiplantae > Streptophyta > Magnoliopsida > Asterales > Asteraceae > Helianthus > Helianthus tuberosus. Next base: position 130,594,802 of record CM060387.1, on the reverse strand, counting down.
CAGCAGTTCGTTCAACATTCAAACTTCAAATGCTGGCAAAAATAGTTAAGTGTGGGACCAAGGTGCAAGTCGTACGGGTGGCCGGTCGTACGAGTGGTTGTCCGTTCGGACAGCAGTCCGGTCGGACGGCACTCCATCCTGGTCGACCTGTTCGTCTTACACTTGGTTGTTTTGATGGTTTGTCATTTTATCGAGATACTTTGATAACGTGTTAGCAACAGAAACCTCGTCCATACTTGGTGCTCCTGATCGGACAGGAATCACCCAAACCCGATCAGTGGACGGTTCGAGACGACGTTCCACGTTTAACCCGGAATCGATAATCTCGTGGATAGAATATGGATCTTGAATCAACACAACCACATTAATGAGTAGTAAGCCGTCACAAGTTCCGATTCTATCGGTTTTGAGTGCATTGAGTGTAAAAGAGTTGAAAGAAAGTTGAAAGACCATCTTTCACCACATTTCATTGTGTGTTTGTTTAGATCTATGAAAGATCTTTGTTTGTTTATGTGGAAATCGGTTAGATCTAAGTTGTTCTTGGTGGATTGAGGCCAAAACATGAAGTTCTTCAAGAACACATGATGACGTCATCCTAGAACACCTTGAATCTCGGTGATTTCACGGTTAAAAGTTAAGATTCAAAAGATAGAAAGGTGTAGGAGTGCGTGTAGATTAAGGAAGTACAAGATTTAGGACGAGATCTTACCGGAATCGCGAGAAATCTGAAGAAAAGTGAGGAAAACGAGCTGGTCGGACGTTAGTTGCCAAAAGTAGAAAGTTTGAAAGTGACAAGGGGTATTTATAGGATTCCCAATATAGAAAGGGCAGGTCGGTCGGATAGCATCTCGCCTGGGTGGCAGCCCAGCCGAGTGGCACTTCGGTCGGACGGCACCTCGCTCGGGTGGCAGCCCGGCCGGCTGGCACCTGGTTCGAGTGTTCGGCGCGACGAGTTTTGCTGTTTCGATTTGTGTGTAGCGCGTTGCGATGCGATTCAAGTGAGCGATACGATAGAGTTGCTTATTCAAATTACTTTTAATCCCAACTACTCATATCTCGCACTGTCTCTTCTCCACCAATTATCATATTATTTCGATTGCGATTGAGTTTCGATTGCGATTAAGTTTCGATTGCGTTTCGATTGATTACCGCACATAACATAAATAAACATGCACAAGTAACACGTAAGTCACACACACACGTATAACCATAACCAATGCGTAATTCGAGTTGCGAGTTCGATTGCGATTCGATGTTGATTAAATTAGATTGATTAGCGTTTAGTTGACTTTATCGCATTGTTACTTCCTACAGTTCACAGTCGTACGCTGATTAACTAGCGAATAACACACGTCGATTACTGTGATTATTGACACTTACTCCACATAATACAACTAAAGTAAACACATAAAAGAAATTCACTATCAGTCAAGTCGCGCGATCGGTCGTTGACTTTGACCTTGACTTTGACTTTCGAAAACACGGGGTGTTACACAAGTCTATGACTTAAATAGGACCCGTTAACATTCTAATTGGTTATTATACCATTCATTCCATACTAAGGCCTTCCGGTAGATTGCAATCAACCTTAGTTAATTGAATACGGTTGTGCTTACTTTATTATCTTGCATTGTAAGACATATTTAAGCCAGGTAAATACTCTTAACCTATTTTCCCTATACGGACTTGGGATACGGTAAATTATTACCGCTTGGTCGGGTATGGGATCATATGTCGGATTGTGACTACAAAATCTTCATAACCCATTTTAATCTGTTTTGTCTGATAACTTAAACATTGGGGGTTAACGCGACCGTGTCCTAGATATCATCGGCTAATTTAAGTTACTAATGGCCACGACTAAGCACGGGGTGTAGGCATACACCTGACAGATGCTAATGCTATTATAAAAAGTTTTTCTTACCCGTATTGGGGATACCCCTTTGTGGGTTAAAGTGGTGTGTCGGTTAATCATGTTATTCGGTATCTGCACCGGACCTCATATGTATTGATAGACATGTAAATCTGTATACAAGATCATTTTGAATTGTCCCAAGTTATTTTATGAAAATCGTGTGCCTTGTGCACTTAAAATGATTTTTGAAATGTTTTCAAAATGAGTCGGTTATTTGTATTTACCAGTGTAAACTGACGTATCTTCAAAAGACTAAGTTACAAGGTTACGCAATAGGCTAGAAGCTGCCTGGTAATGCTAGAAGAGGAATTTGCAACTCCTTTGTATAAGCCTATAGTCTGTTGTCTCATTTTTGTACATTTTTATCCGCCTATGGATCTTTTATTACAAGCAGTCTGTATTAGTATTTTTGAACACTCGGATAATAATGTTTGTAATAATATTTTAAATTCAAGACTTCCGCTCTGCTATATTGTGTATCTTGTTATCAATCTCGTCACGATACTCCCCAACCGGGCGCACCGAACGATGTTGTAAATATCGGGGTGTGACACAGAGACAAACTGACAGCATGTACTAAAAGACGTTGAGGTGGAAGGAGTGGTCATGCGCCACGTCACCCCTGGTACGGGACAAAGGTTTGGTCGTGTCAAAGGAGACATAATGGATATTGCTCTCGGTCGGACAGCTGGCGAATGACCAGCTGGCACCTCTTCTCCTTAACAAATCTTCGGCTATAAATAGAGGGTTTCACCTCCAGGTTTAAGGATTCGTTTTCTCACTCTCTCACTCTATACACACACTTATATCCTCAAAACGATTACTTATTCTCACGCCGAATGGTGGTTACAAGGAGAACCCCCAACCTCTCCTCCTTGTAATAAGTTCACCGGTTCGTTTTGCAGGATTGATAAGAAGAGAATCAGGCTTGTTGGCGAGAGAAGGATAGAGATTGACCGATATTCACGAGACAAACAGGTTGAGTTAACCATAGTGTTACTTAGTGTTTCTTCGGTATAAAAAAAAGAATGACACGAGTCTTAATTTCCTACTCACATATCTTCAAACAACCAGGCACTATTATATTCTACACTTTCTCTATATATAATCTTATTCTCCTATATATTAAAAAGACAATGGTTTGAACAGTAGATAGAAAAGATTAAAATAATAAATATAGTTTTTTAATTATGTCCTTTACTTTTTAAGTTAGATAAATTTATGTCTACTGGTACTGGTATTGAAAATATCAATACGGTTATCGATACATGAAGGTAAAAACCGACACCAGCCTGGTACAGAAAACACCAAAAGTCGGTATCGAATTGATTTTGAAAATCTTTTAGTTCGGAAAATTCGGTACTGCTACCCGGTACCATTTGCTCATCCCTGATCACGGGTGTCGTACGAACAACAACGATATCGTGCAACTTTTTTGTTGATTTTCTTCAACTTTTAGTGATTTCTTTTTTTAGTTTCAGGGGTAAGGATAAGCTCGGTGCCAACCAATATTGAATCGGTACTGGTACCGAAAATACCAGTTACGGTACCGGTATATGAAGGTAAAAAACGGTAGCGAACCGGTACCAGGAACGCCAAAAGTCGTATCGAATTGGTACTTAAGATCTTTCGGTTCAGGAAATTCGGTACCGGTACCCAGTATCATTTGCTCATCTCTGACCACGGGTTTCATACGAACAACATTATTAGCATACAACTTTTTTGGTTGATTTTCTTTTGGTTATCTTTTAGTGTTTTTCCTATATTCTCTTTTTATTCTTGTCAACGGTTTCCGTGCGCAACGCGCCGTAGTGATTTCAAAACACAGACTAAACAACAAAAAACGTTCGCCGCAACGCGGCGATAGTAAAAAACTAGTTATGATTAAGCTTCTTTTGGTTGTCAATAGAGCTTCCTTTAGGTATACATAAAGGTTATTTTAACCAGGGGCGGATCTATGAAGGAGGGAGGGGTAGCCCGGGCTACCCCTCAACTATCGGCGGAACCGTCACCGGAGTACTCAACCATCGACTAAGTATGAATTAAATATCATATTTGTTAAAACCATTTACAAGTTCCATGGCTGCTTAGTAGAGGTGCTCAAACCGGTTTTTTTCATAACCTAAACCGGTTGTAGGAGTTATTGGGCCAAAAAAAAAAAACGGTTACGGTTAATAACCGACCGGTTAATAACCGGTTTTCAAACTGAAAAATATTAACCGATAATAACCGGCCGGTTAAAATAAACCGGTTAACCTATGAATCGGTTAAAAAAAACCGGTTTTTTCGGTTATTTTAAACAAAACCTGCAGAATTTCTATAAAACCTGCAGAATTATTAAAACACATGCAGAATTAACAAAATAGGTGCAGAAATATAAAAAAAACCCTGCAGAACTATAAAAAAACTGCAGAAATATAAAAATATCTGCAGAATTATAAAAAAAAACCTGCAGAATTATAAAAAAACTGCAGAAAAATAAAAAAAGCTGCAGAAATATTAAAACAAGCTGCAGAAATAAAAAAATAGCTGCAGAAATAAAAAAATAGCTGCAGAAATTAAAAAAAAGGCTGGAAAAATTTAAAAACTTGTTTAAACGCACAAACGGACAAAAAAATACGTTTTTTTTTATTTTAATAGTTTTTCAAGTAAACATTACATTAGAAGACATGAAAATATCCAATACATTTTTCTTAACTAGTCTAGAATGAAAGTTGTCGTCGTGTCGTTTCTTCATTTCTTCGTTTAGTCGCTTCGGGGGCTAGTAGAGCGTACGGATTCATCGTACATGAGTTCGTCATCGGAAAGTGGTTGCGCCCGTCCTTGATATACTTCAACTTCATGTAATTGTTCTTCCACGTCAAGCTCGCCTTCAAGATTAGAAACATGTTGTATACGTTCCACGCCATCCAAGTAATCTTTCAAACAAATGCACATTTCCATCGCCTCCGGTGTGAGTCTTGTTCGCCGAATAGATAGTACCCTTCCACTAAGAGAAAAAGCCGACTCCGAAGCTACCGTAGAAGCTTGGGAGCTTAGTAGATCACGTGCCATGGCGGCTAAAACGGGATAATGCGGTTCTTGTATCTTCCACCAAGCCAAAATATCAAAGTGGTGAAACTCGTCCGGTGATATGGTTGCTAAAAAATCGGTATATTTATACCTCCCGAGTTCATTATTTGAGGCACCTTCTCAAGAACGTTTACTATTAACATTTCTTAACGAATTATAGAAGTTTAAGTCCGCATTTTTTCTCGACGACTCCGAGCTCGCCGCCATGTTTTGGTGTAACGATGACACGTTACCATATATTTGAAAGTAATGATCAAAAAGATTGTTTAAAGAAGTGTCAAAACGTCTTAGTGCATTTCTTGTAAAATGTGGGTCTTCGTCATTTAACCCCAAATCCGAACAAATATCCGATATCATCATCTCAACACCCGAATAATTTATAGTCGGGTTCAAGGTGGCGGCACATGCAAAAACCGGCGGCATTTCTTGAAAATATTTTTTAAACTTTTTTCTCATTGGAACAATCATTTGTTCATAAATGTCACATTGGAATTCAAAATCGTTTACTTTTTGTGTCATCAAAAAGAGTTGTTTAAGAACCAAAGAACTAGTGGGATAATAAACTCCCGATAAAATCATTGTGGCGCTTCTAAATACTTCAAGTAATTGTGTTAACGTTTCAATACACCGCCAACCATCGTTATTAAATGCTTACACCAACCCGGCCGTTGCAAGACTATCGTGGAAAGATTTTAATGTTTCTTTTTGCATTATCGCGCTATCAAACATTTTCCACGTAGAGTTCCAACGGACGACCATGTCAAAATGTGCGCTATAACATTTCTTTTTTAAAGTTTTACACCATTTTCTATAATCCGCATATCTTTTTCTACTACCTTGAAAAACGTCACGTAACATATCTTTAAAAGTTTCTTTAACTTCTTTAATGGACTGGACATTTAGTCCGTCTTGCACAACCAAGTTAATGATGTGCGCAACACATCGGCTATGATAAAATTCTCCACCGCAAATCGGATTGTATTTTATTTTTAACATTTGCACCGCGGTTGTGTTGTTCGACGCATTATCAAAAGCAATAGAAAATATTTTATTTTCTAATTTATAAGTTGTGATAACATCGTCTAAGAAATGAAATATATTTTCGCCCGTGTGTGGATAACCAAATATATCGAACGCGATTGTACGTTTCATCATTTTCCACGAATTGGGATCGATCCAATGCGCGGTAACACAAATGTAAGAATCCGGTAAACCAAATGGAGCCGACCATACGTCGGTTGTTAAATTAACACCGGTATTTAATTTTTGAAAACCTAAAATCATTTCTTTTTTAGCTTTTACCCACAACTTTAAACAATCGCGTCTAAGAGTTGAACGACTTACGTGAACGTAACGTGGTTGAAGTGTCTCTTGAATCAACTTAGTCAAGCGCGGATTGTCAAAGTGATCGAACGGCAACGATTCTTGAATAACAAATTGAGCCATCCTTAGACGAACCCCCTCCGGGTCGAAATTCCAAACACCCATACCCCGTGATATTTGCGCTTGATCATTAGCGGGATTTGTTTTTAACGACTTGCAATGCGACGTCACATGTGCTCTCAAAGTAGAGTTCGATGACGGCGCAAGAAAGGTCCCGCAATTTTTGCACCTCGCCTTTTCTTTTCCATTCGACATCTCGCATAAATCAAAATTGACCCATAGTGTCGGGTCCCTATTCGTGCTCAAGATCTTCTTCACAAACAACTCACTAGAAGAACCAACATCGGCCGTAGCATGACCACTCGAACTCGCCATTTGAAACGTATTAAACTTATGTTCGTATTTGTAACTTGTAAGTGTGTTTTTGAGCTAGAATTGAAGTGGGACTAAACATATGCATCCAAGTCTTATTTATAGATGTTTTGTGGGTTAAAAACACAATGATTCATGTCCAAAACGGTAATAAAACGGTAATATTACCGTTTTTTTCAGCCCCCAACGATCACAAAACAGGTCTGCAGCCTTCTGGTTGTGTTTTCCCAAAATCAGACCGGTTAACCGGTTATTATCTTGTTAAAAAAACCGGTTATTAATAACCGGTTATAAATCGGTTACTACGAAATGATCAAAAACCGGTTACGAACCGGCGGTTATTCAAAAACCCAAACCGGTTATTGAGATACCGGTTAAAAACCGGTTTCGGTTCCGGTTAAAAACCGGTTTCGGTTAAAAAACCCGGTTATTTTGAACACCGCTTAGTGATAGCATTGTTTGAAGTCAAACAAAAGAAGAGAAGGGCGCGAGTTCGAGGCTGTGTCCACTATGATGCACAACTGTTTTCTTTTCTTCAGCTTTTTTTTTTTTATATTTTTAATTAATATATGGTATGCATTAGAGAACAACAGTTTCATCATTTCTTATAAATAATTACAAATTAGATAACAACTAATACCATGTACTTTAATTTTGTTTTCTTTTTCTTTTATTATCTAACTTAATTTTAATTAAATATGTTTCGAAATACTTTCAATACAAAAAGAAACGAACCAAACGTGTGTCGATACCTTTTGTTATATTACGACTGTACTTTTGGGTTTTTTCTTTTGGTTGCTATCTCCTGCCGCAAATATTATAATACCTCTAGGTCCAAAAGTTTTTTTGGGATACCCCTGAATTTTTTTTCTAGTTCCGCCACTGATTTTAACCAACAGTTTAGTTTTTTTCTGTTTAGTTGACTTATTTGATAGTGTTGAAAATTTACATGTTAAGGATGTAAAGGGCACCTTTCACTTATTAGATTTATCATACTATCGCACTCAATCACCATTTGACGCTTTATTACATCATATTTTCACTATCACATTTGCAATACCCATCGCACTATCACACCCAATAACCATTTTACACCTCATTTATTTTTTTCACACTATCAATAGTCAAATCCACACATTATCCCTTCTCGACGACCGTGATATTCATCACGCTATTCCTCTTCACCATCATGAAACACCCACTTGCGACGTTGCTTCTCATTTATCACACATATCACATGAGTTTTCACGGGGGAGTCCGGCTCCCCTTACATATAAATGATTTATTAATATATATTTTTTTTATTTTTTAATACCAAACATTTCGAGTATGTGAAACTCACTTCACAATTTGAAAACGATTTTAGAGATATATTACTTCAGTTCCATGAGTCGGGTATGATTGACAGGAGCTCCAGCACTTCGTTTATTACCCTTGTCCCCAAAAAGGTGGACCCGATCCATTTAAAAGACTATCGGCCTATTAACCTCGTGGGGATTATCAGCAAAACTATCTCTGAAATTTTGGCTTGCCGTATTAAGAAGGTTATTGGGAATGTTATCTCGGAATCTCAGTCGGCTTTCATCAGAGACAGGTATATCTTGGATAGCCCTTTCATCCTTAGTGAGGTTTGGTCTTGGTTAAGAAAATCGGGTAGGAAAGCTTTTGTGTTTAAGATTGACTTCGAGAAGGCCTACGGCAACGTCAACTGGGGTTTTTTGGTGAATATGATGGAACAAATGGGTTTTTCTCCTGCTTGGGTGAAATGGGTGAAAGGGGTGCTGGTTTCAGCTAGATCCTCGGTCTTGGTTAATGGCTCGCCTACATTTGAGTTCCAATGTCAGAAAGGAATTAGGCAGGGTGATCCTTTGTCGCCTTTCCTTTTTCTTATAGTTATGGAAGTTCTTTCTTGCATGATCGCTAAAGCTTGTGAAGCGGGTAGATTGAAGGGGATAAAGTTACCTAACGGGGGCCCGGTGATTTCCCATTTGCTTTACGCTGATGACGCTCTTAGGCTCTGTTTGGTATGGGGTAATGGAATGGATGGGGGAATGGAATGGACGAGGTAATGGAATGGATGAGGTAATGGAATCGATCATTACCATTGCATGTCTTGTTTGGTTACCATGTAAGAATGGAATAAACCATTACTTTTTGTTGTTTGGTATGCGAGAAAAGACGAAGGAATAAAATCGGATGGCGGTGATCAATGATGGGCGGCGATGGTGGGTGGTGATAGGTGGCAGTTGTAGCGGCGGCGGCGGTGGTGGGTGGAGACGGCAGCGAGTGGAGACGACGACGGATGGTGACAGTGGTGGTGGTGGGTGACGGCGAAGGTGGGTGGCGGCGGTGGTCAGAGGTGGTAGCAGTGGTGATGGTGGTGGTAGCAGTGGTGGCAGGTGGTAGCGGTGGTGGCGGTGGGTGGTGGTGGTTGATAGCGATGGCGGAGGTGGGTGGTGACGGCGGCAGTGATTGAAGGTGGCAGCGGCGATGGTGGCGGCGATGATCGGAGGTGGGTGGTAGCGGTGATCGGAAGTGGCAACGGGGATGGTGGATGGCGGCGACGGCGGTGGCGGGGATGGAGGTGGGTGGCGGCAACGACGGTGGCGGGTGACGGCGGTGGCGGGTGGCGACGAAGGTGGGTGACGGCGGTGGATGACAGTGGTGGTGGGTGGTGGAAACGGTTGTGGATTGTGGTGTTGTTAATGAAGGGTGAAGAGGGAATGGAATGGAAAAAAAACAAGGGGGATGGATGGAATGATTTTGAGGGAATGGAATGCATTTTGGAATGGGCGATTTCATTCCATCGACCAACCAAACACTCTTTTCTCCATTCCCTCTCAATGGTCCATTCCATTCCACCTCTCATTCATGCATACCAAACGCTACCTTATTGTTGGGGAGTGGTCGGAAGAGAACATAAAGGTGGTAGCTAGAATCCTCCGGGTTTTCCACGCTTGTTCGGGTCTGAAAATTAATTTCAATAAATCTAATCTTTTTGGGGTGGGTGTGGAAGATAACGAGATCATTGTTATGGCGGAAGTGATTGGGTGTCGTAAAGGGAATATTCCTTTCAACTACTTGGGTATTCCATTAGGAGCAAACATGAATAGAATTAAAAATTGGGACCCCATTATCAAGACTTTTCGTAATCGGCTCTCGGCTTGGAAAGCTCGTTCTTTATCTATTGGGGGTAGATTGGTGCCCGTCAAATCGGTGCTCGAAAGTCTCCCAGTTTATTTTTTCTCCATTTTTAGAGTGCCTAACAAAGTGGTGGAAAAACTCGAATCTCTCATGAAATTTTTTCTTTGGGGTGGGACGGAGGAAGCGAAAAAGATGAATTGGGTCGCTTGGGATGTTGTAACGCGTCCAAAGAAGTCGGGTGGGTTAGGGATCAATAAGCTCAAAGTAGCGAATGAAGCTCTTTTGACGAAATGGATGTGGAGATTTCGAACGGAAGAGGATAGCCTTTGGAGGAAAGTTATTTTCGCTTGTCACGGTAAGAGAAGAAGATGGTCGTATTTCCCATCTAACCCTACTTTGTCGGGGGTATGGAAAAATATCATGAGTCTAGAGTCCAAAATGTTGGTAGATGGTAAAAGAATTAATAATTTATTCAAAGGGGTGCTGGGTAGAGGGAACTGTATCCGCTTCTGGATTGATGTTTGGATAGGTAATGTCCCTCTTATGACCAAGTGGCCTCTGTTATTCAATCTAGAAAAGGATAAATGATGTGTGGTCATGGAAAGGGCTCCGGAGTCTGGTACGGACAGGCAGTGGAAGTGGACCTGGTCCAGGCCCTTGCTGAATCATGGTGAGCTTGCTGAATTTTCGGAGTGCTTGTCCTTCCTCAATAACGTGAGTGTTAGTGAAGATAGAGATAAATGGTTGTGGGCTCCGGATAATTCAGGTAGATTCTCTACTTCTTCGTTTAAATCTATGTGTTCTATTGCTCCCAATTCGAGCCAGAGGTATAAGTTACGGAAGGGAGGCTGGATTCAATCCAAGTGTGATATTTTCATATGGAGAGTTGCACAAGATCGGATCCCTACGAGAGAGGTGTTGGCTAGAAGGAACATCCCGATTGCTTCGACGGAATGTGTTTTATGTGGGGAGGCTATCGAAACAGTGGACCGCCTTTTTTCTGCTTGTAGGATTGCGGCTTCGGTTTGGGAGAAAATCAGTGATTGGATTAAAATACCCCCTATATTTGCTTTTTCGTTTGGGGATATACTTTCTATTCATGAAGGTGTCAGGGCGAACAGGAGAGCCAAAGATATTATTCGGGGCCTTGTAATGATTGCTTGTTATTTGGAAAGCGCGTAACGAAAAACATTTCTCAAGTGGCAAAGGTTGCAGTGCTGAAATCGTCGGGGAGGTGAAATCTATAAGTTTTCTTTGGTTAAAATGTAGATCTATTCATAAGGGTATTGTTTGAGGTGATTGGTGTAAGTCTCCTTTGTATATGTTGTAAGATAGTCGGTTCAGCCCGGTTTTTTTGGTGGGCTCGAGTGGCTGGTGGTTGTTAATAAAGTTTACCTTTAAAAAAAAAAAGTTAATATAAAATTTTGCTTGAGAATCTAATAATACTAAAAAGTACATGTTCTTGTGTATGGTAGAAAATTCAGAAACTTATAAATGCTTGTTGTGTATCATGGGAATTCGGAATCCTCATGCTTTTTACATTTCTTTATTTATTTATTTTCACCGGGCCCAAGTCAATAGTCATTATTGACGAATTCATAGGTTCAATTCCGGAATTGGTGGCTTACTTTTTCTAATTAACAAGGAAAACAAACCAAAACATGTCATAGAATTATTGCTCTGTGATCGTCAACCATCAAAACACACTAACCACATTTTAGTGTTTAAGCTCGATCATTATTATTTAGTTATTGTGGCTGGAACTAGATGGGGTCCGGGGACTGCTGACCATCTGGTTGACCAAACTTTTTATAAATAGTAGTATTGCTTTCTTATAGTTTGACCATCAAAATTGATGCCAGATAGAGTAGTTAAACGAATAAAAGCGAATTTTTGTTATTAGTTACATGATTACATCACTTTTAGTCAATCCGACCCGTTTAAATGTATGTAACCCATTAGTGTATTAACATCAAACACCAAGTCTTCTATGGTTCCAACTTTGTTGAAATTATTAATATTTATTTTGAATTGTAACTTAAAAAACTAAATTTTATGAAGACACAGCCCATGCAACTAAAGACCTGGTCTAGTGATGTCTAACGGTTGACTAAATACATTAGTCAATGAAACTTTGAAATGTGTCTTCTTCTTGAACGTCAATTTTGACCAAAAGTCAGATGTATAACAATATTAACGGATAGTACAACCACCTATCACACTCATCTTGTGCATGAGTGCATCGAATCTGACAAGTTGGCAATTTGTATTTTTTAAAAACACGCATATCACATCTTCAATTAAATATCACACCTTCTAGGAATCTATTTTATATAAAAATAAATAACACTCGTTCATTGTATTTTATTTGGGAATGATTTCATATATATTTTTAAAAACTTAGAAAATATTTTATTCATCTAACAAAACAATTAAAATATATGTACACGTGTATAAATTTATATCGTTTTGTTCTTCTACGACCCGAATAAAGAGTCGTTGTAGGATCTACGGGTGAACACGAGTAGGTTTAGTTAGTTTATGAGTCAAAAGCGAACATATTACCGATGTTTCGGTTTTAGAAATTTATAATCAGCTCTGCTAACAAACGGTTTGGTTTATTGGGTCATATCACATATGAGAAGGTAATTTGGATAATTAATTAACTGAAAGTTTTAGGTCCGAGTCGATTCAAGCTCATTTTAGTTAATAAGTATAACCAAGTCTTGGATAATTCACTTTCTGTTCCCGAATCTCATTTAACAGGGAAGGGAAAAGAAAAGAGATGAAAATATAAAAAATCATGTTCCCAAGATTTTTTATGGATAGAAGGGGAGGGGAAATGAAGGAAAAGTGAAGAAAATTTGTCTGTATATTTATCCTCCCAAATCGGAGAGATTAGGAGAGAAAATCTTATTAATTACTAAATTACCCTCATATCTAATTAAACTTGATTTCTAATAAAGTGTTTGATTTCTTCTCTTTTCTAATTATCCTTCTTTTCTTTTATCCCAACTCGGGAACACATAAAATCTTATTAATTACTAAATTACCCTCATATCTTATTAATTACTAAATTACCCTCATATCTAATTATCCTTCTTTTCTTTTCATCCCAACTCGGGAACACATAAAATGCTTGATTTCTTCTCTTTTCCTTTACTTTTCATTAATCTTGGGAACACGAAAAAAATCACATCTTTTTCTTCCTTATCGAATTCATTTTCCTTCCCCTACTCCTATTAAATGAGTACGAAGGAGAATAAAAAGACGTTTAAGATACTATTTATGAAACGTTCGTTGTATCCAGGTTATGGCATCCTGACATCATTTCCATGGTTTAAAACGCTTGTCGATTTTACTTTGAGACTGATAATTATGTTGTTTGTTTTGTTATATACGAAGAAAACAATAGTGATATGTTGTTCAGATCTAGGGTTTCAAACGATAAAACAAGTCAGGTGGCTGTGACTTGGGTAATGAACCTTCTTTCAGTCGAATTATTTTGTGACATTTCTTTTTGGTTGGTTTTGTTTCACCTCAACCCAATATGTGTGGACTTCTTTTTGGTTCAGCCCACCATTGGCCCAACATGCATATTTCTCATTTTAACCCATCGGTTGGCTTCTCAAAGCCCAAAGAGCATAACCATTTTGTCTTTTTGGGCTTCTCAGCATCCAAATTTTCACTATTTGGGCTTGTTAGAGATGCTGAGAATCCTGAGATGTTATTGATGTCCGTGTTCGTTTGTTAATAAATATACAAGTGTTCATGAATGTTCATGAACATTTACCGAACAAGATTCTATGTTCGTGTTCGTTTGTTAAGAAAAAATGAACGTGTTTGTGTTCGTTTGTTAATTTCAGTAACAAACACAAACTAATGTTCATGGACACAAATGAACACAAATGAGCATTCACGAACAAAAATATATGATACACTAATACTTATTAAATAATTTATTTGTGAGAATTTTGACGCATGCAAATAAAATATAAATATTAAAAACACTAATGAACTATAAACGAACGATATTTCTTGTTCGTATGTGTTCATTTACTAAACGAACGAACACAAACGAACTTCCCACTGAACGGTTCGCTGAACGTTTGGTCCATTTGCAGCCCTAATTGATACGTCCCAGTTTGTGGATCAGTGGATGCTTGGATTCCTGATTCTAGTGCTATAGCCGATAGGCGATAGCGCATATGATAAGGCGTCATATGTTTCCACGATAGCTATCCAAATTTATTAAAATACGAAACCTACATGTGTTTGAGAGACATTCAGACAATAATCAATGTACAATGATGAAAAATGGAAACAATAATCATGCTGTTAATGGATCTGGTTTTTTTTTTTTTTTTGTATGAATGTTTTTACGTGCTTTACCACATATGAGTATTGATATTGTACAGTGTACAAGTCTTGGCAAAATGTACTAGTTTTGATGCTTAATTTTACAAGCCTTGAAACATAAGGTGCAACAACTCAGGGGCGGATGTACCATATGAGAAGGGGTAGCCTCCGCTACCCCTTGGCGCTCCGGCGGTAGTGTAAATTCTAGAAAAATTTGACCTTTTTTTAACGTTTTTTTAAGACGTTACCCCTTTCTTTTAAGACGTTACCCCTATGAAAGTTCACGATTCTTACATGTCACGATCAAGTTTTTAAAGAAATATTTAGCAATTATACATGCCCTAAGTTTTCTCTTTCCTTTATAAAAAAAAAAAAAAAGAATAGTACATTTGATACATCCAAAATTAAAACTTGGTAATTATACATACAAAATTGTACCGCTTCCCTTTCTAATCAATATGTGTATGTTTTAAACCGATTAGGGTTTCACATGAGTTGCTTTTGCAAACCAGTCAAGCGATTGCTGGCAGGATTAGTGATAATTGGTGGGTTATGCTTCTTATTTTTTAGAGTAAAATGCAATTTGTGTCCCTGTGGTATGTCCCAAACATCAACTTGAGCCCCTAAAAACAATTTTTTGCATTTTGAGCCCCTGTGGTATTCATTTCATAACACTTTGAGTCCCTGCCGTCAGGTTGACTGTTAGAGGCAAGGGTAAGACCGTCTTTTTGCATATATTAATAACACTTTGCGTCCCTATGGTATGAGTGAAATATCAACCTGAGCCCCTAAATTCTTTTCTTGGTTTTTTATTAAGAAATCTAATAATTAAATTTATACTATATATATCAAATTATTAAAGCCTAAATTGTATATTAAATGTAAACTTTTTATACATACAATACAGAGACAAAACGTCATACCAACTTCGTAGAGTTGACGGAACTTACAGACTCGATAACAAAAGACCGTAACATACAATACAGAGACAAAACGTCATACGACCACAAGCAATTGTGGATTTTTACTGACGGGTGCACTTCGGGAAACTGATCCAGATATGAATGAATATAACCCCAGTGTATCTAATTACATATCTGCCACTTGGGTTATATTAATTCATATGAATGAATATAACCCCAGTGGTAGATATGTAATTAGCGAGCTTTGGAATTTCAAGGAAAATCGAAGAGCTCCACTGGGGTTATATTCATTCATATCAATCACTTCCTTATGTGCACCGCATCTTCTAGGAGGTTGTCAAGTGTTCCCGCCTTCGTAGTTGGTGTTTTGCGTATCTTTACATCCGCAGCCATTCTGTACAACAAAACACATTCAAATGAGGAACACATTCGAATCTGATCCGATTAGTTCTTAATACAACAAAACACATTCAAATGAGGAACACATTCGAATCAAACCAAAAATCAATATGATGAACACACAAGAATCAAAACCAAAACACATTGCAAACCTCTGTTTTGATGCATTTTGATTTTTGAACAATATACTCTCAGTTGATACCCTAAACCCTAAACCCACAAGAATCAAACCAAAAATCCATTCAACCCTAAACCCTAACCCCAAATAACACATTCAAATCATCAAATCAAAACCAAAATACCCAAATAACTGTTATCATCGAATCAAACAAAAACCAAAAATCAAAATGAGGAACACATTCAATCCTCTGTTTTTCAGCCTCTGTTTTTCACCGACTGTTTTTCACCGAAAATCAACCCTCTGTTTTTTCACCCAGAATCAAACCCAAAATCAAACCCAGAATCAACCCAGAATCAAACCCAAAATCAAACCCAAAATCAACCCAGAATCAAACCCAAAATCAAACCCAAAATCAACCCAAAATCAAACCCAAAATCTGTTTTTCACAAATATAAACACATTCAAAATCAAACCCAGAATCAACCCAAAATCAAACCCAGAATCAACCCAAAATCTGTTTTTCACCCTCTGTTTTTCACCCTCTGTTTTTCATCGAATGTAACCCAAAATCAACCCAAAATCAAACCCAGAATCAACCCTCTGTTTTTTCACAATATAAACACATAAACACATCGAATAACCAATATGAGGATGAAGATGAACCTGATCTGTTCGATGAAGATGATCTGTTCGATGAAGATGATGTTGATCTCTTCGATGAAGATGATGATGATCTTGGGAGTTGGGAGAGGAGAGCTGTTGATGATGATGATATTGGGAGTTGGGAGCGACTGTTGATGATGATAATGAAACTGGCCTGCTTTAAGTGTAGATATTAAAGGGTGGGGGGTATTATGGACTTTTCACAACTGGCAAACGGTCAAACTGACGGAAGACTGACGGCAGGGACTCATACTGTTATGAAATGAATACCACAGGGGCTCAGAATGCAAAAAATTGTTTTTAGGGGCTCAAGTTGATGTTTGGGACATACCACAGGGACGCAAATTGCATTTTACTCTATTTTTTATGAATTTGTTAGGGATGTTTACAGTCCGATTTGGCTAGTTTTGATAAAATTTTGAGTCACTAACAAAGATTTTGGAAAAAGACAAACGGAACAAACCGGGTTGGTTGGGTTTGCCAAAGTGGTCGGCTTGGTTTAAAAATGCGTGCCTAAGCGTGAGGCGCAAGTTGTACAGAAAACGCAGGCACACTTTTTTGCTAAAAAATCCACCGTGAGGGGCGCGCCTCTTGTACATGACCCATTTTTGTGTAGCAGATTGTTGTAAATCATGTTTTTCAGGTTGTACTTGTATTAATTTCAATATTAAAACATGTATATGGCTTATTTGTGTCTAAATATCAGGTAAATAATCCTAGAAACATATATAATATATAAAAAATATATCTATAATCGCCTTGCGCCTCACATACGAAAAGCTCATCGCTTTTGCGCTCTGCGCTTTGCGCCTCGGTTTAGACCCCATCGCTTTTGTGTGCTTCGCGCTTTTTAAAACCAAGGTGGCCGGTTTTCACGGTTTAATGCTTGTAGACAAACAAAAAATAAGCATAAACTTGGATAGTTTTTTTTTTAAATATAAGGATTAGTTACAAATGTAATGAATATACACATGATTTTGTATTCCAAAAAAAAAAAAAAAAAACAACAAATGTGAAACGGCCGGTTCCAACTTGCAAATCGTTAAAACTGAAACGTAAACCAGGTCGTATATATTTTAAACCTTCCAAACTGGCCGACTTTATTTGGTTTTTTGGATGTCTGGTCAGTTTTAACAGTTTATAAACACCTTATATGTGCGACTCTAGAAATCACTTGATGGGTGTTGTTCAAAAGGAGTGAAAGTTTGTGATTTTAGCAATTTAGTGGGTTGGTGGATTAAGATTTCGTTTTGTTGGCGTTTGCCGTTTGATAGTGGGAGGTGGGTGGATGCTTAGGCGGGTTTTTTTTTTTTTTTTTTTTTTTGCACGGCCAACAAAGCGCTTTTTATTAAACACAAAGAGCCGAGCTAACAAACACATTAGCCCGGCACCAAAGTTACATCAGATTCACTATCACGCCTAAACCAAATATGTTTAAACGCCCATACAAAACAGATCAAATTCGCACCAATTTCTCCACGTTAAGTCTCTCGCCTTTGTCCGATTTTTTAACCATAAAAAGCTTTGTGCCTTTACTTCTTCTAGTGTCCTTCCAAGGTGAGGTTGAATATGTTGAAACATTTTTTTGTTTCTGCATCTCCAAGCACCAGATAGTTGTTTGAATAATAGTATATACCACCCTTTATTTAGAGCTAATACTAACTTTGAAGGTTAACATGAAACATAACTATGCACCATCCTTGCTTTGCAAGTGAAGGTTGTTTTATATGTAATCTTCTGAAAGAACAGTTAAACCAATCATGAAAGTTTATAAAATTCAGATTTTTCTTATTATTTAGAGCTAATACTAACTTTGAAGGGTTATATGAAACATAACTTTGCACCATGTGAAGGAAACAAGAAAGAAAAACGTGCACATAGGCGACAAGGAGAAGATGCAGGAAATAGCAAAAGCTCATACGAAAGTTGAAGAAAAACGAGCTACCACAGAGGCCAAGAGAGAGACCAAATCGGCTAGAGGAATGAAAATAGCCGACTTGTTGAGCGTTGTTAGTCAAGCTCATGTTTAATCGTTCGCTCTTTTAAGTTGTGTCGACTTATTATATATCCCTCTCAATTAGATTATGGTTTGAATACAAAATAAGCACCTTTAAGGTTAAGTTTTTCATTTGAAAAGCACTCTAAGGACAAGATAGATGACAACCCTAAGTTGTTGTGACCAAAAAATACAAGGCCTTTGATGCAAATTATGACACACTTGAGTAATTTGAACATTTTAGAATGATGGCTACTTTAAATTTTTTGCATATATGATGGAAGGTTTATGCATTGCAAAACTAATACAAATACTAATACGAAACATAACTTTGCCTCATGTAAAAAGACACAAGAGGCAAAACAAGGCCATAAAGCGAAGAACATGCAGAACGCCATAGCAAAAACGCATTGAAAAGCAGGATAGGTAAGCCGCAACAAAGACCAAGAAAGGGACCTCAATGTCAAACAAATATTTTAAAAACTCTGAATTTCTTCCAAACAAATACTTCAAAAACTTTCAAATGTGTTTAAAATCCTACGTGAAATGAAACTCATACACGCGACAAAAAGACATTCTTAACACCATCATTGAACATACATCTACGAATCAGCAATGGTGACCTCAACTTCAACACCGGGTTCAATGGTGATGGAAGTAATTTGCTTCACAACATCGGGAGAGCTGAAAAGATCAATAACACGCTTGTGGACACGAAGCTCAAATCTGTCCCATGTGTTTGTACCTACATATGTTAAATTCTAATTAATGACCATTTGAACATAAAAATCCACCACACTGATCAACTTAAAAAACAAATGAAAAACTTATACCTTCACCACAAGGGGACTTCCTAGTCGTGATATTAAGAACCTTAGTTGGCATTCTAACAGGTCCTTTGACTCTCAACTTCTTGTCCTTCGCCCCACGAACCAAATCAGCACACACTGTGATTAACCCAATCAAAACAAGATATATAATCCTCTAAAGAGTAACCATAAAGTTTAAAAGTGAGAAATTAGATCAGCAGTCTACGCATAGTCGTCAAAAACGCATGGCATGCAGAACTGTGTACCAAGTACACACAAATCAAAAATCATGACAAAGGTTAACCTCGAACCAGGCACACAAGATTAAGCACATGATAAAACAAACTTTGCACAAAATGTCTATGCCTATTAAATATTTTTTTTCTGAAAAACTTCATTGTTTGTCTTAGGCAAGCTTTTTAGTCCACTTTACGGATCAAGGGCATCTTGCGATTTTGACTACTACGAGGGTTCATGGTGGTTACGTCATTTCGCTTGCAACAGTACTAATACACAGTGTTGTAAAGATCATTAGGCATTAGTAGGGCAGTGAGGTACCGCCAAGGGATTAATCGGATTGGACTTCTAATGTATAATTTTACAAATTTATATACATGTAGTGTTAATTTATACCAAGTTTCAGAATCATATGTAAACTAGTGAAAGATAGAGGGGTATTGAATGTAAAAAGCCCAAACTTAATAAAACCTACACCCTACCCACGTTCTTCATTTACCATTTCTTTCCCACTCTTCATCATTCATCAGTTACAACAACAAAACACAAACCCTACCCCCAAATTCACTTTATCTAAACAAATATTTCTTCAATGAGGTTTGATTTTATACAATGGATTTGGATGCAGGTTCGATTGTGGTTTGATTCGAGGTAAGAACTCATTCTACTTGACATATTTGGTCCGATTCTGACTTTTTGTGATCCAATTTTGACCTTTTTTTGAGCAACTAGTCCGATTTTAGACGATTCTTGACCGTTTTTTACTGGCTTTGACAGGGACCGATTTTTTTCACTGATTTGGTCAAATTTAGGCGATGAATTACCGATTACCATCGAGGCCAAACACTTTCTTGGATTAAGCTAAAGAAGCTAAATTAAAAGTTTAATGCCCTAGAACTGACACTGAAGCATTACAAATGGAATCAAATTATGTGAAGTAAGAGTATTAGGTGTAATTACAGTGAAAGTTGGATTAACTTAGGTGGAAGAAGCAAATACCTTTCTCAAGATTCTTAACATTCTTAGATGAAAGGGTAATCCTGATCTTGTGAATCTGTTCTTGGGGCTCTTCTAGCCCTGGCTTTGTTGGTTTCATTGCTGCATAAGCCATCTTGTTTCTGTATAAAACACAACTATAATCAACGATGCATTCAAGCCTAAAATCAAGTTAGTCTTAAAATATAAAACTCTTAAGTGTAGACCGAAAAAACAATCTAGTAGCAATAGTGGATGAGATGTACACATATAATTTAAATAAACCAATAATAAACATCACAGCAGCTATGAAATCATTTCCAAAATCACATCTCCCGACTTCTGCACTCATTTCTAGTTGACAGCTTTTAATTTAATCATGTAGCAACATAGTGAAAAGTAACGAAAATCAGCACGCACACACATATACACACACGCACACACACATATATATATATGCAAATACAATATATAATGTATATGACCTAATCTCCATCAAATCACAAAACCCGACCAAATATCACCATCTTGAATAATATATGCAGTACCAACAGAGTATTAAAAATCAACAGTAGCAATCAATGATGCATTCAAACATAAAAGCAACAGAATAACTAACCTTAAAACTAACAAAATAACAATCTAGCAGCAAGTAGAAACACTGGATGTTATTTGCAACATCAAATAGAACAAACTAACAATGAACATTACAGCAGCTACAAACTCCTTTCCGAAATCATATCTAATGATTTAGGCGACCGTTTCTCGTAAAGATGGATTTTAATTTGATCACATAAAGATATACAAAAAAGTAACAAAAAAATCAGAAAAATAAACAAGTACAAAACTCCAAATTACATATTATATAACCTAACCTCCATCGAATCACAAAACCTTACCAAATATCACCATCTTAGATCATATATGCATAATCAACAAAACTATATTACTGAAAACTCTAACCTAAATAACAATCTAGTAGCAACAGTGGCTAAATATGCAAAATCAATTGAAAAAAAAAAACTAACTACAAACATTACAGCAGCTATTAAATCATCTCCAGAATCATATCAATCGATTTCTGCACTCGTTTCTAGTTAATACAGCTTCTAATTCTAACTAAATCAAATAACAATTTATAGCAAAGTAGCTAAAAATAACAAAAATACACACATCTGAAACTCCAAATTACACAGTATATAACCTAATCTCCATCAAATCACAAAATTTAACCACATATCACCATCTTAGCATGATGTTAAGCAATTCCACATAGAGTATAACTGAAATGCTTCGCAAAACTTTAAATAGAATCATCTAAATAAAAATTAACACACATATAAGTATAAGATATGTGATTGTAGCTATAGGAGGTGAGATAAACGATCGGAAAAGTAACCTGCAGAGAATTACGATTTACTCCGGCAACGACGATGACGGCTGCGGCTCTTGCAGATGTGATGTTCAGGCAGAATCGAAACCCTAAGTCAATTTATACCTGGGTTTACAGATATTTATTGAGTGTAGAGTTAAGGCCCAATTTATACTGGGTTTATAAGGCCCAATTAGAAAAAGTGCTCATTATGTAATCCACTTTCTATCATTATCTTTTGAACACTCTAATCACCATCTATATGTCATATATATAGAGGTGTAGGTGACGTATAGCCTCAAATCTTGAAAACTAAATTATCTGGTGTCAGGACTTGTCTGGCTATTGCATCATACGAGGCGTATAACCCATACGCGTTGTATGAGACAGATGATTTTTTGGAAACCAAAGTTGGTCAAATTTTGGTAAAATTGGTTTGCCACACAGTGACGAAGCTTGAGTTTTTCGACGGGAGGGTCGAAAACGTATATACCCAAAGATTTCTATAAAACCAGGGGGTCGAAAACGTATATACACAAAAAATTCTATACAAAAATCACATATATTACATTACTGAGCGAAAAATTCGGGGGTCGCCCCCCCCCCCCCCCTCCTCCTCCAACCTACGCCAATGTTGCCACATATAAGAAGTTTTTTTCTTTTTGAAATATTCAAACATGTTTACATAAAATTTATTTTGTTAACAAGTTTTATGAATATTTTGCTCAAAATTTATATTTGTTTAAAAATAAAACCAGTATTAGTTAATTGAACCAAACTATCATACTATAGTAACAAACCAAACAAACTAGACACTTAAAAAAATATAAAAAATATAAAAAAATAAAATTGTAAATATATCATTTTGTACATACGTAACTAAAAATACTTCTATTGTAAATACCAAAAGGTGACAACTACCAGGACTATGGCGAGCTAGGATCCTAAAAGGCCTAGATCCGCACTTGCGATGGTGATGGTGGAGGGTTGCCACCAGCATCACGTATCATGTCGCAATCAGGGTCAACCAGCCACATCATGATGTCCTCTTGCCGATCGAACTGACAATAATGTTGTTGCGACTTCTAAGCATGTTGCTCTGACACTACCGCAATTCTTTCGAGCATGGCATATGTGCCAACAGGCAACCTCACAGCTCGATAAATGCATGGAGGTAGTTGTGGCGGCTCGTGCGGCTCAGTCTGAGGCAAAACTCTTTCTTTAAGTATACCATATAACCAAAACAAAAGTGTTAAGGTCCAAATACAATTTATTGTTCTGTTGTGATTGAGAAGTTATCCACCATGAAATCATGTATAATGTCAGTTTAAAGGGTGAGAATTATATTGAAATTATAATGTCACTACTACTACTACTACTACTAATAATAATAATAATATTGAAATTATAAGACAATTATTATATGTTGTATTTATAAAACATGAGGCAAAAAGAAAAAGTTTACACACGATGGCCCTCCTTCACAACATTCAATAGAATTGACATAAAGTAAAAATGGTTGAACTAAAAGGGACAAGTACAAGAGAGAATTCTCGAACCTCCGCCACGACCACAAACGTCGACATGATCAATTCTACTTTTTGTCCTTTTTTTAATTTCTTAAAACAAAACTATTTTTCTCATAATTGATGTAGACTTCGATGTTGGGGTGTAGTAATGCTCCAAACAAATCGAGATCGAACGCTCATAAGTTACATGTGTCGAGCTCAAGTTTAAGTAAGATTGTACTTGACTCGTTGGTTTAAGTTGTGTTAGTGATTTTAGTATGTTTTTAACTGAAACAAAATGATAAATAAAAAAAACATTTATACGAGTTAGAAAGTGTAGAGTACACGTGCGCTCAACACTATTATGATATTAGGGCACTAAAAACCTCTATGGTTGTAAGGGGCGCCCTTAACATAAGAGGTTTAAAGCGGGCACAACCCCTGGTGAAAATCAGTTGCCCCAACGGAATTTTTTTTCTTTCATATTAGTCGTTACTTTGGATTTTCATGGCTGGTGAGGAGTTGCATGAAAAAAGTTGGCCAACAACAACCGATAATCGATGGTGACTTGGATGATCGGTGGTAACTGTGAGTGGTGTAATAAGAAACTGTTGAACAATGACGACTTGATATCTGGTGGTAAGTTACTAATAAAGAGTATTAACTTAATTAGCATTAGCAACAATGCTTAAAACTAACTTAAAGAGATATGCGGATTCAATTGAATTTTCTGAGTACGAATAAAATATTTTTTAATCTAAATCTCAACACGATTTTAAAAGACATCAAGACCCGAGATTTCTAATCAGACAACAAGCCCATACAAAACATAGATTGATATTTCGCTACAGTTGTTAAGTTATGAAATTACTGTTTAGGGGTTGTTTGTTTAGTTGTTGACGAGACTCTTAACAGTTTAGACCTCTTACTGGTTCAACACTTAATGGTTCGGATTGTTTGTTTCGCAAGCAAATGTCTGAATAGTTCAGACATTTGCCTCTGAATAGTTAAGCATTAAACTAAGTCTGAATGATTAAGACCTATAATCTGAATTGGTCAAACATTTGCCTCTGAAGGGTTAAGCATTATACTTGTTTTTAATAGTTCAGATCTCTTACTCGTTCAATACTTAACCATTCAGAAGTTGTCAGACAATCCTTAGTAAAAGTATAAATAACTGAAAATTTTGCGTTACTATTTTGACCGTAAAATTTTATTGATGTAAATTAATTTGCAAAACTTGGATGTTAAGTTAGCGAAAGTTTTCTATACTTTTAATAAGTTGAATCAACAACCATCCCAAGTTCAACCAATTGACAATAAAGGCAATTTATATTTATTTACTTTTTTTTTTTTTTTTTTTTTTTTTTTGAACAGCAAACCTCTAGATGCCTAGGTTCTAGAGAGTGCAGGAATTATTCTCATCTAGGAAGGACCGGACTTGAACCTGCGATCACCCGGGAAGGGAACCTCACTAAGTGAGTAAACCCACCCACCTCCTCTTTGTTGATAGTGGGGATCGAACTTGAGACCTCTCACAAGGTCTAAGTCTTTTCCACTTATTTACTTGTCTGCCCTTGCTTTTGAAACATATGTAAGTGGAAATGAAGTATTAGAGCATTCTCATCCAATCCATCAAAACTTGTGAGGGTGGGTTTTTATATTGTAAAGGGTAAAAAAAGTGGTTGTGAGTGGAGGAGAGAGAAAATGTTACTGTTCATCTGTATATTTGGGGGGACACTGTTCACCCAGTATAATTTTTTTAATATATATTGAAAGTGGTTGTGAGTGAAGGAAAGATAAAAATGTGATGATAATATTATTTAATTGAAAAGGAGAGAGAAAAAATATTTGTTTTTAGTGGAAATATATTGATATAGGAGTTGTTTTTTAGTGGAATGTATGTATAATTTGATGGATTGGATGAGAATGCTCTTACACACAATCATCTAAAGTAAATCCATCATCAAGAATATGTATATGTATAGATAGACAGTTGTTTCGACTTTTGATATGAATCGTTTGAACTCGATTATTCAATGGTAGCGATTATGATGGTGATATGGTTGTAAATAATAGAAGGTTAAAAACCCTTGAAAAAGAAAAAAGAATCAAAAACCCTTGAAAAAGAAAAAAGAATCAAAAACCCACGTTTTAACCAATATGGTCTTGTTAATTTTTAAATATGAACTAGAATTATCACTCGCCGCAACGCGGCGGGTGATCTTTAGTTATAACTAAGTCGATTTAGGACCCGTACATTATGTTGAACATGTCAAACGGAAAAAAAATAGACGATGTAAAAACGTTCACCCACACACGCACGTTGCGTCATGTTAACTCGCAAAATTTAGAACGTACGTAAAAACGTTAAACCAAAGACGCACGTTGCGATGTGTTAAGTCACAAAATTTAGAACGAAACATAAAGCGAAAAATTTGCGGAAAATGAAAACAATAAAGGACCAAAGTTGAAAATAAAAAAAAATGTGTGAGGATAGATTGCAAAACATAAAAAGTTTTGGGTTAAAAGTAAAAAAGAAAAAAAAATAGTTTTTGGTTAAAAGTAATTTATAAAATACTTTTGAGAGAAAGGTAAAAAAAATCAAATTTTTTTTTTTGAAAAAACCCTAAAGCCAAGGTTACAACAACCATATGCATAACATTTAAAAAAAAAACCCAAGCCAATGGTACAACTACCATATGCATAAAATAGTTGCTTATTAATAATGTTTTAATATATGGGTTAGGATCAAATACAAAATCTCATAAAAATGAAAAGTCGTAATTCATCCTCAAATAGCCTCCGATTGACCTAATTCAAGCGACACTAAAGTCATTTCATCGAACTTAACGATTTGAGATTTTAGGTTTTTATTTTTAGATGTTTAGCTTGTAAATTTTAGACTTTTTGTATACACAATTGTACTTTTTTTTTATCATTGTGTCTTTTTCATATTTGTGTTGTCTTTTTTTGTGACTCATTGTGTTATATTTTTCGGCATTGTGTTATATTTTACTCGACATTATGTTATATTTTTCTACGGACCACATCTAAAGACATTTGAAGACATCTGTAGAAGAAGATGTAAACTAAACCTCTGCAATTTGCAAGAAGAAAGATGTTTGTTTTTTAACGTATGCAGACTTCTAAAATAAATGGTGGTGGTGGACGTGGACGGTGGGTGGTGGTGGTGGACGGTGGTGGTGTTTAACCCTCTGTGGACCTTAGAAGATCTTAAAGATGGTTGGTCCAAGTCTGCATCAAGAAGAACGTCTTCGAAAAAACAAATAGTCTGCAGATGGCAATGTCTGCGCGTTGTCTGCGCGGCGCACACAAAAGAGCCTACGCATATATTTTTTTTAAAACAAACACTACCTTATATTCTACATATTTAACAACTTGAGCTTTTTATTTAAGTAAATGTGAGTCGTTAAATCCCTAAATAAAGTTTAATTAACTTAAATGACACGGTAACAAAATTTAGGTATTGTTTAATGATGGGTTTTTTTTTTTCTAATATACCCATTCAACAAGACAAATTCATCAAAACGTAGGATTGTCTATTTTATCTGAAACTCGAAACCTGACCTAAATTCAAAACCATCCGAACCCGATTTAGAGAATAACCAAAAAAATTTGAACCCAACCAACCCGAACCTTCTATGGATTAGTTATCTGGTTACTTTTTGGCAATCAAAAACTCGAACAATCCAACCCGAAAAAAAACCCAAAACACGAAACCCGAAAAAAACAGAACATTTAATATCTATTTTTATAGATGTGTTATGGTTTGGAGTATTTAATGTTTAGAACATTAAGAGCATTCACAATCAATCCCTTGTATATTTGTAAGTGAGTTACTTATATCATAAGGAATAAGGAATGGTTGTGAGTGGTTTTGAGTGGTTGTGAGAGATGTAGAAAAAAAAGTTAATGAAAAATGTATAAAAAGTATTATTCAATTGAAAATGAGAGAGAAAGGTAATGATTTTAAGAGTATTTACATGGGTTCCTTGTCTTTAACCTTATAATTACACTAAAAATCACTACATTTCCTCTCTCTTTTCTAGTTGAATCATATTTTTTATACCTTTATTATTAACTTTTTTTTCTCCTTCACTCACAACCACTTAAAAAATATTAAACTTTTATAAGAATAAACAATGGTTCCAATATAGTTATAAATGAACGGTATCATTTTCTCTTTACTCCACTCAAAACCTATAACAACCCGTATTTCGGTTGTTCCCACTTTCATCGTATTTTCTTCATAAACGCTTGTACTCTCGAGATTTGATTAACGCCATGGGTTAAACTACATTTTTAACGCATTTTAAACGCATATTACTACGCTTATTCAATCGCAGTCATCACATTTAAACGCTACTTATAACACTTACCACTTAAACACATTTTATCGCATTCTACAACGCTTATCACTTAAACGCTATCGCAACGCAAACTCAACGCAGACTCGAAACGCGGATTTAATTATATTATGTGAGTTATTCGTGTGATCATTTGTTGAATGTTATGTGGTTATCAACGCAACGCTTATACGCTCAAACGCTCACTCGCAACTCAAATAAACGCAAAGCAACGCTTGACAAACGAACCAAAGTTGGAAAACTAACAAAGGCAAACCCGGCCATCAGGATGGAGCCATCTGGACACCGCCATTCGCAACCGACTTAACCCTTCGCCCCTCCCCTATAAATACCAGTCGTACACCCTCATTTCAACACTTTGACACCCCCATCCGCTCCCCAACTCTCAAACGCGATTCAAGGCCATTTTGTAAGCTTTTTCCCCCAAATCTTCTTCAATCTTCATATTTATTCACTCTACTCCATCTTCTTCATCAAAATCACACACACACTTCAACTTTTTCTTGAAATCACTGATTTTGGACCTCACGAAGGTGGATTCCACTCGTTTTGTTTAGGCAAACTGTTGTGGAGCATCACTTAATCGAAATTGGTTCAGGATCTAAAGGATTTTCACACTTTCCAACTTAGTTATGAAAGATTTCAACATTTTCAACTTATTTATGAAACTTCTCTTCGATTTATACAAAACACTGGTGAAATCGGACTCAGTCAGACTCTCGACTCGTTCCCTAGTCGAAAGTCGGCTTGAAAACGAATTTCCACCGAAGAGATGGACCGATTAACGTGTCAAACATGAATCTTCATCAAAGAACAGTACGTTTGTTTGAATGGGCTGGGCTCATCCGGCCGAATGGACTGGATCTGGTATTTTCCACAGGCCATCCGCCAGAATGACCATCCGTCCGGATGGGACCCATTCGTCCGGATGACCTGACCCTGACAATTTCCGTTGTTTAAACGCTTTTAACTAAACTTCAAATTTTAACGGTTCACAAACAACCACAACCTATCCGAATGGCCATCCGCCCGGATGACCATCCGTCCGGATAGGACCCATCCGTTCGGATAGTCTGTTGAACACTTAACCCGTTCGACACTCTGTTACAACCATTTAGCCCTGAGGAAGACTTATGCTTATGCTTATGTTTTCGTGCACAGGCTGACCCAACGCGCTCCCTTCAATCCAATCCAGATTGTGTTTACTTGCTAAACACACACTGTGAGTATACTCGAACCCATTTTCGTTTAACGCATTTTTGGGTGTTACATACGTTCTATATCAAAACGCAACACACAACGCAAACACTTTATAAACGCTAACCGCCCCCGCATGCTATACGTGATTTGTTGAATGCCTGTTACTATGCTTACATAGTGTTACACTAGACCGCCTCTAGCAACGATAGTACTATAGTTTGGACTCAGCACCTGTTGTGACAGGGGTTGCTAGGGATCACATTACTTTACTTCACGTGTTCGCTTCGGTGAACATGTGTGGTGCATACTCTACAACGCAGTCTCGTGGTTAGGTTGTATCATTGTTGGTAGTTTCATGCTTCGCCCGTTACGTGTTACATGCTGGTTATGCGTAAACGCTTTTCATACTATTATCTATGCAAACTTGTATACTCACATTTACTTTATGTATTGACTTTTATTTTAATGTATGTGACAGGTTGATTGGATGTTGTGTTGCAAACAAGTTAGGAGTTTAGAAACCCAACAAATAAAATCTTAGTTGTCGGAATGTAACTTGTTTTTGAGACTGAATATTTGTAATGACTGTTATGCTTTATTTGTTTAATAGTATGGGATATTGAACCTTAAAAATATTGTCATTAATAGTTGTTATGGATTCTCATGAACAATTAGTTTCGCTCAGTGCCACACCCCGATGATTCCGCCATCGGTTGGGGTGTGACAGATTGGTATAAGAGCCATAACTATAGGGAATTAGGTCGAGTCGTGTAGAATTGACCTAGTCTATAGTCTAAGTACCAACAGGCCAGCTTCGTGCAAACCCAGTAGGGGTTTCGTGCGAACCCACTTTTGATACTCTCATTTGAACTTGCGAAAACTACATCTTCGTGCGGACCCACATACTACAGCTTTGTGCGAAGGAGCCTTTCCTAAGGCAAAATAGTATTTCGCCTTTCCTAAGGCTAACACAATACACACGTTTTTGAAAAACGCTCGCATAACACAACTGAGTAATTGGGTCGAGATTAGGTGTGAAAACCAGGAACTCTCGATAAGATCACTCACTCTACGCGTATTTTTACTCACAGCACGAGAATCTCCGTTGAGTTAGGAGTGACATCCACACCTCAACAGAAATCTCCATCTCTATCTCATGGTTGTTTAACTACAATGGGGAGCGAAGTTGTTAAGTTAGGGGTGAAACCCGCATCTTAATAACGCGTTCCATTCCCTACTTTGATTTTAAAATCTCACCAGAGTCTCGACTGTTCCTGTGACAACCCGAACTTTCAAGGTCAGTGTCTCTTAGTCACGTGATCCTGTTTCTTATTATTTCTCTTTCATGTTCCTTACGATGATAAAAATTATTAAACACTCGTGTATGTAATATGCTTGCTAAATGTAAAACGTGATTGAGTATGTTACGTGTGTTTGACTGAGTAACTGTATAAGAAACGTTAAACGCTTTTATGTGTCGTTTAACTAACTTAGAAAACTAACTTATTTGGGCCGCAAGTTACTTGGCACAATTAGACTCGCTTAACACTCACACGCACCCAATTGGGCTGGAATAGAACTCCCACATTTAACTCGCTTGTACTTTCCCTCAAAGCCCAAAATTCGGGCCCAAGACTCTTAAATCCAACCGGACCCAAACTCACTTGGGTATCACGCATATATGCACTAGGGGTATACGTATATGTTTAATTTGCAAATCTTTGCAAAACCCTAGCACTCCCTTCGTTCTTGGAAGCATTGGCAGTCTCCTTTTCCCTTCGATTGAAGCCTCTGCCTAGGTCCTAGCATCCTCTTTTGCGTCTTAATAAGGGTTAGTATATTCGTTATGGATTCATGCATTTTTTTTCTGTCGAGCTTATGTGTGTATAATCTGAATTATTTTGTGTCACAAATCAACGCGAGGAATAACCTTAATGGCAGGGTGTGATTGTATGGTATATGATTGATATGATTAGTGGTTTGTAACGTGATTTAGGTTATGAGAATCTTGTGCATGATAGAGTTGCATGAATTATCTAAATCAACAAAGAATTGTTAGGGTTGAATTATTATTAGTCTTGTTTCTCTTTGGGTATTCAATAATGTGTATTTGTGAGTTGTAATCTGTTAGGGTCATGAACATATACATAAGCACTAAGGGTTGGTTAACGAATTTTAGTAATGAACCGATGATGATGGTGTGTTATGTTCATACATGGAATTTGTAAGGTGTAGGTAGTATAGATGGGTTGTTATAATAATATGAAGAAATTATGCATGTGCAACGTAACAATTATGTATAACAAGTATTAGCTTATGACTTTAAGGTTGTTTAATGATGATTGTGAGTTTAGATTAAACTGAATATGGGTTAGGATGGTTGTGGCAAATTGGGAAATTGGACTAATAATAATAACATGCAAATCTGTTTGGGCTAAAGTGTTAAACGAATAACCTACATTGTGATTGGGTCTGGTATGGTAACTGGGCTGCTCAAGAAAAGTGGAAACATCCAGGTTTGATTTGGGCCGCACGCGATTCGGGTAAGGGCAGCCGCACTATTAGTGCGGGCTGGGCTTCGATGGGCTATACACACACACGTACACCTCTTGTTGATGGCACGTTATTCCTTGGCTCGCACGTCTTTGTTGACGGGTCATAAGGAACCGGGTTACACGGCTAACCCAATTTAGACAGTCATGCAACTTGGGCCGATTTGATGTGGGCATTATGTATAAGCAGCGTGTGATTTGAGTATACATAGGTTAGGTGCATATTACTGTTATGTGAATTGATACTCTATGGACATGGTTACTATTTGCTTGTGCTATTGTGTGACAACTTGTTAATTTGGTTTACTTAAACCTTGAGTTGTTTTGAAACCCTAGGGTAGTGCATGACCCCACATATGTGTACTTACGTTTACTATACATTAGGTCGCGTGTAACGGACTTAACATTTAACGCGTAGAAGTACATAACAAATCGAGCAACCTAAGGTGAGTTCATTCCTCTTGAGCATGCGTCCCGGTGGTTGGGACAGTCATTGGGTATCCCTGAGAGGGATAGGTTTTTGGGTAAATCATGGGTATTCCTGAGAGGAATACGTCTCGTGGGTAAAATCTGGTATGTTGGATAATACACTCGTCCTATCACCTTTAAGTCCCATCTTTTTGTTACCGGAGAGGTAACGGGGTATTAATTGGTAGCGCTACTTAGGTTTGGCACCCTCACCCCGTACCGGAGAGGACATGTGTGAACTAATGACCCAGTCATGCCTAGTGCTTTGATAGGAGCACTGGGGAACATGCAAAACATAAATCAGGAGCCGTCTTGTATCCGAGGTATTATCAACATTGCAATCAATGAACGGAACTAAAACACTTGGTAACTAACGTTTTCGTAAAACTATGAACTCACCAGCGTTGTCTGATACACGTGTGTGCATGCTCACAGGTTATAGGTATGTGTGGATATGGAACTTGCTGTCTGGGAAGCTGGAGTGGTCATGGGTCGAGATACAAGGAAATCACGAGACAAGTCTAATGGTTATTATACATATGGTTTATGAAACACTTGACTAATGATTTATGCTTCCGCTGAATACGATGATTTGTAATTACTGTTTGTAACACTTTATATTAATGAATTGAAGTTTTATTTAAAATCTTGTATGAGTTCAATGTGATTGGTGGCTAGATCCTGGTACGTCACACGCCTCGCGGGGGTTTCCGCTTGGGGTATTTTTGCGGGTGTGACAGTTTGGTATCAGAGCCACTGGTTATAGTGAACTTGGTTTTAAAACGTTTTGTAAAACCAGACTATAACCGAACAGTTCTGAATACGTGAATACGACCATGACACTCAACTCCAGATTGCAAGGTTCGTCTTTCTCACTTGTTGCATACATTACATGACTAGTACACATTTGTTTATGATGTAACATACAAACACACACTTGTCACTATAGCACGATGTCATGGATTGCTTGCTTACATTATGATGCGTTGATAGTATGTCATAGACTTTGGATTTCTGTGACCTCATTACTTTGACAACCACCGTTTGATATCTGAGTTTGAGGAACCATATGACACGAGTTAGGAGGAACTGAGATGAGCATGGAAATCACAATATTATTGTGGGTGCACACATAATAATAATGTGAGGTGCATGTGAGTCCCAGTGAGGCTTAACGAGTGAAAAAGGGGTTCTGTTCTATTATTTAATTAGTGAGAAACGTAGCAAATCTATAGGAGTCCTGGCAATGATTGTCTCCTACTTGAACGAGATCTTTTCACTCCCCTCTGAATCCTTACGAATCTCGAAGCTATCGTGTATTACTTGAACGCCCATCTGAACGCCTAGCGAACCGTGTAGAATGTTAGGTGCTAGTACGATCGTCCCTGAGTTGGATGTCGCAGTGTCAAATGATTGGTCTATACCTTCCTCGCTTATCTTTGTTTGCTGGAACTTAGCGCGTTGACGCCTTAGATCCCGAAGTGCGATCACCTTTGCAACACTCTCGCAACATACCGGGCATTACTCAATCAACTTGCTGGATCGATGGACAAGGGAATGAGCGTAGTATCCCACCAACCTCAGTATTTGGACAACCCTGATTACCGGCAACGAACACCAGCGAATAGACTTCAATCGAATCCTTAACCCCAGTCAGCGACTTCTGGGAGTCAACTCTTACGAATCGATCGGGACATGAGCGATGACAACAGATTATAGTATGGAATGTGTGGCTACCAGCACAGTGAGTAGCGCGATAGGACGTAGCACAGAATGTGAAAAGATGGACTTGGTTGGTGATTGATCGTAGGGCTCCGTTTCAAGCAGCGACATTAGAGACAACAGTCACGGCGACATCAAGGTATTTGTAACCATGGCCTATAGTATGGAAATGAAGGTGCCTACGACAAGGATTGGCCATTGTTAGAATCAAGACGACAACAACCAAGGGAACGACGACAATAACAACACTGGAAATGATGCTCGTGGAAGGGCATTTAGGATTGGCATGGGCGACGCCAGGATTATAGAAACATGGTAGCTTGTATGGGTAGCTAATCATTTCGTCTCTATTCTGCTTAACCCTAATGTTTCTTGAAACCGAACCTGTTGTGGAATCGGCTGATGGCAAGTCAATTGAAACTTTATATGTTAGTTGGGATGCCAACTCGACCTTATGGGACAAGTGTTCAACATCGACCTTCTTTCTACTACCCTTGATAGTTTGATGCAGTAGTCAGTATGGATTGGTTATCCAGATATCGCGCAGATGTACCCTGTGAGGAGAAAGTTGTCATCTGTCATAAAGTATCCGAGTGGTGCAGAGGTTAGCATCAATTTATCAATGAAGGCCAGAAGTGTCCACGGAAGGACTACCCCGCTATGTTAGCAACTGTTATTGATGTTAAGGTTAGGGAAAAAAGGATCGAGAATTCATCAATTATTTATGATCTCGCGCCAGAGGCAACTCTGATTACTTGTACGCCTTACCGTCTTGAACCAGGAGGGTTGCAAGAGCTGCCTAAGCAACTTCAGGAACCGCTGGATAGGGGTTTTAGCTGATTTAGCTCCTTGCCTTGGGGAGCCCGAGCTCTACCTGTGAAAAGAAGGACGAGTCCTTTCATTCGTGAACTGGCTACTGTAAACTCAGCATGGTGCAAGTCGAGAACCGTCACCCATCACCTCACAATTGACGACCTGCTTGGCCAGCTGCAAGGGTCAAATCATCTACTCGGAAATTGAATTGAGATCGGGCAATCATCAGAAGGAAGTCCAGGAGGAGGATGGTTCCAAGACGGCATATCGAACGCAATGCATCTGTTGCAACTTTTTATTCCATGACCTTTGGGTTAATCAACACACCAGCAGCTTTATGGATCACATGAATCGACCGTGTTTGTTGATGATGTTTTGAATCATTACCAGGAGAAAGGAACAACATGGGTGACATATGTATCTTATTCTAGAGCTCCTGAGGGAGGAGCCACACCACGCGGAGTCTTGTTAAAGGTAACTGCTGGATTCGAGAAGTACAATTTTTGGTCATGCAATCAACGAAGTGGGAATACACGTTGATCTAACTAAGATCCATTTTGTTAGAAACAGATCGACACCAAAGATCCCTCTGAAGATACATCAATTTCTTGGTCTCGCTAAATACTATCGCAGATTCATCACAAGATCTTCGAGGATTGCGTAGCTTTAATCTCTTTAGCACAATAGGGTGTTGTGTATCCGTGGGAAACAAAACAGGAGAATGTCTTTTCAGCTTTTGAAATACGACTCTATAATGCACTGAGCAACGTCTTTACCCGAGGGTACGGGTGATCTGGTGGTATACCATGATGGTCCGAATCAGAGTCTCAGTTACACACCGATGCAACACGAGAGGGTGATGGCTTATGTGGTGGATTAATAGGAAGAATTGCACGACTCACGACCTGGGGTGGAAGCTACAATCTCGGATTTGAGCTGGAGGCATTACTTGGACGGTACCAAATGCACTACTTAGACCGATCACAAAGGCCTTCCGTGTACCCCTGTTTCGGGGGGACTAAACATGTAGTCGCATCGCTGGATGAAACTTTTGAATGAATACGACTGTGAAACTTGAACGTGCCCGAGCTTTGTAGTTTACTATCGACTCTAACTTACATGATCGGACTCGCTCTGTTCAAACTGGAGAACTGAAGGAAGAGGATTTTCAAGTTGAACCCGTGCGGGGCATGGAGAAGCAACCTTCAGCAGGTCGGACGATATTCACTACCTCATGAAACGAATGTGGATCTCATTATACGGCAACGTTAGGGAACTTGTGTTGAGCGAAGCACACCAACCTCGATATTCTAGCCATCTGGATTTTGATGGAATATATTAGGATTTAAGAATCTTGTACTGGCGACTGGACTTGAAGGCCTACACAGCGAAGCATGTGAACGACGTTTGACTTGTGCGAAAGTCAAGGTGGAACATCAGAAACCTTCTGGTTTGTGTCAGTAATCAGAAACACCTATTTGGAGATTGGAACAGACAGCCATGGATGTTGTCACTGGCCTACCTAAATCTTAGAATGGAACCGATATCACCTGAGTGATCGTTGATTGTCCCATGTAACCAGTACACTCTCTTGCAATCAAGGAAATTGACGAGTCTTCACAGCTTATGAATATTCCTCTGAGAGAGGCGGCTTTTAGGCACGAGGTGTCAACTCCTGTTATCTCTGATTTTGATATATACCTGATTTATGACAGGAACTACACAACACTCTCAGCTCATGTCCAGGTATGAGCATTACTTGTCACCACAGGACAAATGGTCAGAGTCAGCGAACCCCCCGACACTCGAAGACATGCTGCGAGCATGTGTGTGTTTGACTTAGTGAAAATTTGATAGGACACATACCTTTGGCCGAGTTCTACCATAGCAGCTACCATTCTAGTATTCAGACAGCTCTGTTTGAGACATTGCATGAGTAGTAACGTTAAACTCCTTGTTGGATTAGGGTGGGTGACAACCTAATCACAGGTCTAGGACTTGTACTCGAAACTCTTGGGAAGATTGCTTGGATCAGAAATCGTTTGGCGGCAGAGAGTGACCATCAGGAAGGATGATAAGCTTAGGAAACACTGGGAGTTCGTTGTAGGCGGTCGTATCACGTTGAAAATCTCACCCTGGGAGGGTGTGGTACGCTTGGGAAGAGTGGCAAGCTTAATTTACGTTACGTTGACTTATTCAGAATTCCAGAAAGAATCGGTCACGCCGCCTACAAACTCGAGTTACCCGACGAATTGGGTAACGTGCATGATATCATTTATGTCTCGAATCTAAGGCAGTGTTTGTCCGATGAAACTCTTGTGATACCCTTATTAGAGTCTGAGGGTAATAACAAGTTGCAGTTGTTGAGGAATTTACTGAAATCATGGACCAGGACGTCAAGATTCGTTATCATAGTTGAATTCCAATCGTGAGAGTTCGTTGGAACTCAAGACATGCACCGGAGTTCACATGGGAACGTGATGATCGGAGTAAGCTCTAGTATCCTCAGTTGTTCAAACGGTTGTATCAACTTCTGATATCATTGGCGAATTTAGGGACGAAATTCCTTTCAAGTTGGGGATGATGTGGCACCGAGGAAAAATCCACAATCATCCTGATCTAACACCGTGCTATTTTGGATTGCTTATCAAATTTCGGGACAAAATTTCTTTCAAGTTGGGGATGATGTGACAACCCAAACTTTCAAGGTCAGTGTCTCTTAGTCACGTGATCCTGTTTCTTATTATTTCTCTTTCATGTTCCTTACAATGATAAAATAATTAAACACTCGTGTATGTAATATGCTTGCTAAATGTAAAACATGATTGAGTATGTTACGTGTGTTTGACTGAGTAACTGTACAAGAACCGTTAAACGCTTTTATGTGTTGTTTAACTAACTTAGAAAACTAACTTATTTGGGCCGCAAGTTACTTGACACAATTTGACCCGCTTAACACTCACACGCACCCATTTGGGCCGGAATAGAACTCCCACATTTAACTCGCTTGTACTTTCCCTCAAAGCCCAAAATTCGGGCCCAAGACTCTTAAACCCAACCGGACCCAAACTCACTTGGGTATCACGCATATATGCACTAGGGGTATACGTATATGTTTTATTTGCAAATCTTTGCAAGACCCTAGCACTCCCTTCATTCTTGGAAGCATTGGCAGTCTCCTTTTCCCTTCGATTGAAGCCTCTGCCTAGGTCCTAGCATCCTCTTTTGCGTCTTAATAAGGGTTAGTATATTCGTTATGGATTCATGCATTTTTTTCTGTCGAGCTTATGTGTGTATAATCTGAATTATTTTGTGTCACAAATCAACGCGAGGAATAACCTTAATGGCAGGGTGTAATTGTATGGTATATGATTGATATGATTAGTGGTTTGTAACGTGATTTAGGTTATGAGAATCTTGTGCATGATAGAGTTGCATGAATTAGCTAAATCAACAAAGAATTGTTAGGGTTGAATTATTATTAGTCTTGTTTGTCTTTTGGGTATTCGATGATGTGTATATGTTAGTTGTAATCTGTTAGGGTCATGAACATATACATAAGCACTAAGGGTTGGTTAATGAATTTTAGTAATGAACCGATGATGATGGTGTGTTATGTTCATACATGGAATGTGTAAGGTGTAGGTAGTATAGATGGGTTGTTATAATAATATGAAGAAACTGTGCATGTGCAACGTAACAATAATGTATAACAAGTATTAGCTTATGACTTTAAGGTTGTTTAATGATGATTGTGAGTTTAGATTAAATTGAATATGGGTTAGGATGGTTGTGGCAAATTGGGAAATTGGACTAATAATAATAACATGCAAATCTGTTTGGGCTAAAGTGTTAAACGAATAACCTACATTGTGATTGGGCCTTGTATGGTAACTGGGTTGCTCAAGAAAAGAGGAAACATCCAGGTTTGATTTGGGCCGCACGCGATTCGGGTAAGGGCAGCCGCACTATTAGTGCGGGCTGGGCTCCGATGGGCTATACACACACGTACACCTCTTGTTGATGGCACGTTATACCTGGGCTCGCACGTCTTTGTTGACGGGTCATAAGGAAACGGGTTACACGGCTAACCCAATTTAGATAGTCATGCAACTTGGGCCGATTTGATGTGGGCATTATGTATAAGCAGCGTGTGATTTGAGTATACATAGGTTAGGTGCATATTACTGTTATGTGAATTGATACTCTATGGACATGGTTACTATTTGCTTGTGCTATTGTGTGACAACTTGTTAATTTGGTTTACTTAAACCTAGAGTTGTTTTGAAACCCTAGGGTAGTGCATGACCCCACATATGTGTACTTACGTTTACTATACAATAGGTCGCGTGTAAAGGACTTAACATTTAACGCGTAGAAGTACATAACAAATCGAGCAACCTAAGGTGAGTTCATTCCTCTTGAGCATGCGTCCCGGTGGTTGGGACAGTCATTGGGTATCCCTGAGAGGGATAGGTTTTTGGGTAAATCATGGGTATTCCTAAGAGGAATACGTCTCGTGGGTAAAATCTGGTATGTTGGATAATACACTCGTCCTATCACCTTTAAGTCCCATCTTTTTGTTACCGGAGAGGTAACGGGGTATTAGTTGGTAGCGCTACTAAGGCTTGGCACCCTCACCCCGTACCAGAGAGGACGGGTGTGAACTAATGACCCAGTCATGCCCAGTGCTTTGATAGGAGCACTGGGGAATGGGCAAAACATAAATCAGGAGCCGTCTTGTATCCGAGGTATTATCAACATTGCAATCAATGAACAGAACTAAAACACTTGGTAACTAACGTTTTCGTAAAACTATGAACTCACTAGCGTTGTCTGATACATGTGTGTGCATGCTCGCAGGTTATAGGTATGTGTGGATATTGAACTTGCTGTCTGGGGAAGCTGGAGTGGTCATGGGTCGAGATACAAGGAAATCACGAGACGAGTCTAATGGTTATTTTACATATGGTTTATGAAACACTTGACTAATGATTTATGCTTCCGCTGAATACGATGATTTGTAATTACTGTTTGTAACACTTTATATTAATGAATGGAAGTTTTATTTAAAATCTTGTATGAGTTCAATGTGATTGGTGGCTAGATCCTGGTACGTCCCACGCCTCGCGGGGGTTTCCGCTTGGGTATTTTTGGGGGTGTGACAGTTCCAATGACTCGAGTCACGTAGTAACTAGAAGGATGAGTGTCGTTCACCATGTTTCGGTGAGAGCACAGTCTATTAGGCCAAAGCGCGTACTCAAACTCGTTGGGAATAATCAAATCACTATGGGTAGTCGACGTCTAACACCCAGAACACTCTGTTTTCGATTTAAGCCTGCAATCGCTGATTTTACGCATCATCGATTTTATGTTTTTATATGTTTCGATTTTGGAGAATTTACGCTTTATCACTTTTCGCTTCCTGCTGCATTATGAAGCTCAGGATCACACCACTCTCACAATCTAAAACGTTAACTAATCGTGAACAAACTAAGAACTTTGTACGTTCAACTAGTCGCTTACGCTACTCGCTATCGATCGCAACTCTCGAACGCGCTACGCGACCTTGAAAGATAGGTGAATATGTGCAAAAATGTAGGTGAATGCGTGCAAAATATGTGAATTATGTGCTCATACGTGCTTATGTGTATACGTACCTATGTGGTTTCTGTGCCTACGTGACTAAGTGCCTATGTGCTTGATGTGTTACTGAACTTTATTGAGTAATAATAATAGTAATAATATAGGTTGTAAAACGCTAAACTTTCCAAACAAAACCCGGATATAATCAAATCTCGTCTAAATCCCTTTGGGATAATGTCTGCTGCAGAACCTGCACTTGACAATGTCTTCTCTCGGTTCTCACACTCGCCGAAATATTCAGAGGAACAAAGCTGACAAGCGTATCGCTTCACTCGTGGCCAAGGAAATGGCCAAGGTCTGACAAGCGACACGCCTAGAACTCCTTTCAGCTTCAAAAAATTCAAAGCCTGCGGTCCTGCAAGCTTCACAGGCGAAGACGGACCCAGTGCTATGTTCCAGTGATTTGACTCTATCGAGGTCACCTTCAGGCAAAGCGGATGCCCAGAAAATCTCCGCACTGTGAATGCTACTGGAGTCTTCCAGTCCAGGGCGCTGGATTGGTGTACCACTGAGCGCAACAGGCGCGAGAATGATGCAGCTTATGGCCTCTCTTGGGAAGAGCTCAGGGAGCTTATGATGAAGGAGTTCTGTCCTCTTCACGAGGTTCAAAAGCTAGAGAATGAATTTTGGCATATCAAGCAGGAAGGAGGTGACAACGCTGGTCTCACCGCTCGTTTCAAGCAGCTGAGTATCATCTGTCCTAGTCAGGTGGACACGTCTGATAAGACAATCAAGAAGTACATTCGAGCTCTCCCCGACTATGTAGCTGATTTTGTTCAGACAGCAAAACCTGCTACTATTGAGGAAACCTACCAACTCACAGCCGAGATCAACGATAAACGAGTCTTGGCTGGAGCTTTCAAAACCTCAACCAAGAGTCTTAATCAAGCAACCGCAGCTCCCAACACCGACAATGCAGCATCTCAAGGTTCAAAGTCTTCACGCCAGAGCCGCAAGCAAAAGAACAACAACAAGAACTATGCGACTACAGCCGCTCCACTCAACGGCGTCCCCGTACAGCCCAACAGCCAGAATCGTCAAGTTGCTGTTACCAATGCACCACCTGCCAAGCGTGCGTACACTGGTATCCACCCTCAGTGCCCAACTTGCACTTATCATCACCCTACATGGATGAACTGCCGTTTCTGTGCAAACTGCAACATCTATAGGCATTTCACTGCTCACTGCCATTCAGGCCCCCGCCAGCATGCTGCTCAAGCTCCTCCAGCACCGCCAGCTCAACCCCTTGCTCTTCAGGGTAACCCAGCAGTTCCAGCGCTAGTTGCTAATGCTCGAACCTACTACACTTGTGGTGATCCTAATCACTTTGCAAATGTCTGCCCGCTCCGAGTTGTGAAACAAGAACCGCAACAACAACCGCCGTCGTAGCAGCAACATCACCCTCAGCAATAGTAGCCACAACAAGCAACCCGTGAAAGAACCTTCAACATCAATGTCCGCCAGGCTCAGACTGACAACAATGTTGTCAATGGTACGTTCCTTGTTAACGGTGTTTATGCTTCTTGCTTATTTGATACTGGAGCCGATAACTATTTTGTGTCGTTTGAATTCGAAAAGCTCTTAAAACATAAACGCGTTAACCTCCCAACGACCTTCGACATGGAAATTGCCACCGGAAGAACCGTCACCGTCAGTTCTGTTCTCCGTGATTGTACCCTTACACTCAACAATCACGTTTTCCCGATCGATCTTATACCTATGCAACTATATAGTTTCGATGTCATAGTAGGCATGGACTTTCTTCGTGAAAATCGTGCCGAAGTCGTTTGTTTTGAATAGATGATCCGTTTCTCCCTCTCAAATGGTGACCAATTATGTGTTTATGGCGAAGTATCCTCGAAAGAACTGAAACTTATGTCGTGTATTCAGGCAAGCAAGTATCTCTACAAGGAATACTTGGCTTTCTTAGCCCACATTGTAGTTGCAGAGGAGGAAAAGAAACCGATGGAAAAGGTACTTGTGGTTCGTGATTCTCCTAATGTCTTTCCTGACGATTTACCCGGTCCACCCCCTACCCGAGATATCGAATTTCGTATCAACGTTATCCCTGGTGCTATCCCTGTAGCTAAAGCCCCTTATCATCTCGCACCATCCGAAATGCGTGAACTCTCTAGCTAACATCAGGAATTACTTGATAACGTCGTAGCACATCACCTTGGGGCACACCTGTTCTTTTCGTGAAAAAGAAGGATGGATCGTTCCAAATGTGCATTGATTATAGGGAACTCAACAAGCTTACAATCAAGAATCGCTACCCTCTACCCCGAATCAACGATTTATTTGATCAACTCCAAGGCGCTACCTGTTTCTCTAAGATCGATCTACGTTCCGGTTATCATCAACTACGTATTCAAGAGCAGGATATTCCGAAAATCGTTTTCCGTACCCGCTATGGCCATTACGAATTCGTGGTTATGCCTTTTGGTCTCACCAACGCACCCGCGGTCTTCATGGATTTGATGAACCGTGTGTGTAAACCCTTATTGGATTGTTTCGTTATGGTGTTTATCGACGATATCCTTATCTACTCAAATTCGAGAGCCGAACACGCACAACATCTTCGTTTAGTTCTCGAACTTCTTCAAGGAAATCGCCTCTACGCCAAATTCTCCAAGTGTGAATTTTGGCTCGAGGAGGTTCAATTTCTCGGTCATATCGTTAATAGTCAAGGAATTCACGTCGATCCCGTGAAGATTGAAGCAGTTATGAGTTAGATTACACCGAAAACTCCTTCCGAAGTTTGCTCTTTTCTCAGTTTGGCAGGATATTACCGTCGATTTATCGCTGATTTCTCAAAAAATCACCGTTCCTCTCACTGCCTTAATGCATAAAGACAAGACTTTTGTTTGGGGAACCGAACAAGAGGATGCCTTTCAAACTCTCAAGCGTATGCTTTGCAACGCTCCCGTACTCGCGCTTCCCGACAGAAACGATGACTTAGTTGTTTATTGCGATGCCTATAACCTAGGTCTTGGTTGTGTTCTTATGCAACGAGACAAGGTTATCGCGTATGCGTCTCGACAACTCAAGGTCCACGAGAAGAACTACACAACCCACGATCTCGAACTCGGTGCAGTTGTTTTTGCGTTAAAGATATGGCGACACTACCTGTATGATACCAAGTGTACGGTCTTCACTGACCATAAGAGCCTACAACATATCTTAAACCAGAAGGAACTGAATATGCGCCAACGCAGATGGGTTGAACTTCTCAACGATTATGATTGAGAGATACGCTACCACCCAGGCAAGGTAAACGTCGTTGCTGAGGCTCTTAGCCGACGAAGCTATTTACATAGTGTCCGTAATGTCCATGCCCAACACAACCTCGAAGCCCTCATTCGCGACGCTCAACACGCTTGTTTTCTCGAGAACACTTTGAAGGAAGAAAGAATACGCGGAACTGAAAATCAACTAGTGAATAAACTAAATGGTATTTTTCACTATCTCGACCGTGTTTGGATCCCTAGTCGCAATAATCTCCGAGAGATTTTGCTGACTGAAGCCCACAAATCTCGATATTCCATTCAACCTGGTGCCGACAAGATGTACCAGGACCTCCGTGCTAGGTATTGGTGGCCGGGAATGAAGAAGGATATCGCTCTCTATGTTTCGAAATGCCTAACTTGCTCGAAAGTTAAGACCGAACACCAACGATCCTCTGGCTTACTCGAACAACCCGAGATCCCGATGTGGAAATGGGATAGTATAACTATGGATTTCATTACGAAACTCCCTCGCACACCATCAGGTCACGATATCATTGGGGTTATCGTTGATCGTCTTACGAAATCCGCTCACTTCTTACCGATACGAGAAGACTTCAAGGTAGAATGATTAGCACGAATCTATACCGACAAAGTAATTTGTCGACTCAGGATGCCTCGTGACATCATCTCTGACCGCGATGGTCATTTTACCTCGCGCCTCTAGGAGACATTCCAATCCGCTATCGGTACGACTCTTAATCTCAGTACCGCATTCCATCCCCAGACCGACGGTCAGACTGAGCGCACGATCCACACCCTTGAAGACTCGGTGCATCAGCATCACAAAAAGTTTAATGTTCATACGAATTAAAACACAAACCGAATGTTTAGAGATTGTTTAGAACCAAGAACAAGTGCCAAAAATCGCCTAGGAACTGCTCCAAAACCGTCCATAATGATTAGGTAATGAAAAGGCACCATCAAATCCCATAAAAGTGGGAGTTACAATTTTCACGTCAGCCTCCACCGTAAGCTACGGTGGGAACCGTAGCCTACGGTGGCCAAAAAGATGCTACGGTGCTGCTTCGCTGTCTTACGACGGCATATTCATTATTCTAGAAATTCAAGCATAA
The DNA here is from genome assembly GCA_030545235.1 of Helianthus tuberosus. Lineage (NCBI taxonomy): Eukaryota > Viridiplantae > Streptophyta > Magnoliopsida > Asterales > Asteraceae > Helianthus > Helianthus tuberosus. Next base: position 130,550,399 of record CM060387.1, on the reverse strand, counting down.
ACATAGTGTTTCAAACGAACCTTACATCTAGGATGATCACCAACGATTCAAACACCATAATAACTTAAAAAAACATTACAAAGTTATTATTCTAGAAATTCAAGCATAAACATAGTGTTTCAAACAAACCTTACATCTAGGATGATCACCAACGAAATTAGCCTCTCATAAATCGGTGCATCAGCATCACAAAAAGTTTAATGTTCATACGAATTAAAACGACAGGCCTGGGTTGCATTAGAATTTGTGCATTAGATGCGTTTCGAGGCCATAGCTTAGAATGTTTGTGAAGGTGATAAAGGCATTTAGGTAGCCTCGTCTTAGTGTGTGCGAGTGTGGGTTTTGGGGGGTTGGACCTCATACATTATATATATGAGCTTGGTAGCGAGAGGGGTGGGGGTTTGGACTTTTAGTAGTCATTTTGAGCTTTAAGCCAATCGTTTGTTAACCCATGCCTAGTCCCCTAAAAAGTTCACCCTTATTTGACCCGGTCTATTAGTATTAACATTGTTTATTAGTGTGTTTGTTATGTAATGTTTGTAAAAAAACAGAAAAAGCAATGAAAAATAATGAGAATAAATGTTGAGGCAGTTTGAAAGAAAAAGAAAAGAAAAAAAATATGCAAGTGTTCGTAGTTAGTTAGTCGTGTTTGTTTAGATGTAATAATAGGTCCGGGTCGGATCATTGAGCTACTTTACACATATTCCCTCATTCCATACCCATACACCTAGCCTCGTTACAACCTTTTAAGTCCTTTTGATTTGCATGCATGTTTAAGCGTTTATCTTGGCGAAGGTTCGATTTATGCACAAGCTTATTATTGCGCGATCACACATTTGCGTTGAGTGTTTTCTAGCACACTTTTGCTAGTTATCATTGTTCACCGAGAGGAGTGTTATTGTGAGGGGTTTGTGTGTGGGTTGCTATGAGAAGTTGGTAAAAGATAACGGTTACTTGCTTGGTTTGTTTAGATCATTTTGTGAGTATAGTTAATTTCGTGGTTTCTCACGGTGGTTTACTTGAACAAGTTACTTGGGGGCAAGCAACGGTTAAGTGTGGGGATGTGACGGGTGGGCCGTAGGACAACCCTTAAGTGCAATAAACGGACTAAATATCTCACACTTAATTGGTTTAATTGTTGGAATAGGATAACTACAGTGCGTTTGACTTTGCAGGTACAAATGGGAATAAAAGAGTGATGTTAAAGTGCTTAGAAGGGAGCATGTACCTGGCGGACACGAGAAAGGAGCGATGAGGAGTTGAAAAAGAGAACGAGGAAGTGAAAGAGGGCTCCATTGTAGCTTACGGTGGCTTCTGAAGACAAATATGCCGTCGTAAGACAGCGAAGCAGCACCGTAGCATCGTTTTGGCCACCGTAGGCTACGGTTCCCACCGTAGCTTACGATGGAGGCTGACGTGAAAATTGTAACTCCCACTTTTATGGGACTTGATGGTGCCTTTTCATTACCTAATCATTGTGGATGGTTTTGGAGTAGTTCCTAGGCGATTTTTGGCACTTGTTCTTGGTTCTAAACAATCTCTAAACATTCGGTTTGTGTTTTAATTCGTATGAACATTAAACTTTTTGTGATGTTGATGCACTGAGTTATGAGAGGCTAATTTCGTTGGTGATCATCCTAGATGTAAGGTTCGTTTGAAACACCATGTTTATGCTTGAATTTCTAGAATAATGACTTTGCAATGTTTGTTTAAGTTGTTATGGTGTTTGAATGTTTGTTTGTATCTAATGCACGTATTTAAACTTTTGTTTTATTGAATTAATATGTTACATTGTTTTTATACAATCAAACAATTACAAACAATTGTCTTTCTAGTTTTAAGGTAAGCTAAGGCCCGAGTCCATCCTATGTGTAGCATGCGTTAACAATCATCACATAATAGTACCTGAAACATATGTGAAAATAAAACGTCAGCATAAAAATGCCTGTGAGTAACATAGGTTTTGTGATTAAGATTCATGGCTTTTGATATTAAAAGAAAAAGATTAAACGATTTCATAAACTGCCATGAATCCTTGATAAAAATTTGGTATCTAAAAATACTTTGTTTTTTGATAAAAAGGATTTGTAGTATATGCAAAATATACTTTGGTTTTGAAATAATCGAATTGATAGTATATCAAAATATACTTTGGTTTTGAATAATAGAATTGATAGTATATCAAAATATACTTTGGTGTGTGAAATAATAGGATTGATAGTATATCAAAGTATACTTTGGTTTATGAAATAATAGATTTGATAGTATATCAAAATATACTTTGGTTTATGAAATAATAGAATTGATAGTATATCAAAATATACTTTGGTTTATGAAATACTAGAATCAGTAGTATATCTAAATATACTTTGGTTTATGAATAAGAGATTTGGTAGTATATCAAAATATACTTTGATTTATGAATAAGTGAATTGGTAGTAGTATATCAAAATATAATTTAGTTCATGAATAAGAGAATCAGTAGTATATCAAACTATACTTTGGTGGTATATCAAAATATACTTTGGTTTATGGAATCAACAAAGAATAAACTATATGGCTTAATTGGAAAGCTTTGTATGAACACATTGTGGTCGTTTGGTAATACATTCAAACCTTATTCGCTGACATTATAGATTTACCATGAAGGTAAATCTATTTAGGGGTAACTTGGTTTCTAACATTCCCTAAGAAAACTTCTAAACAAACCTAGGAAGCGGGAATGGGGTGTCAAGTCCTATAGCGCTATATCATACTACCAATCGCCTTGATCATTGTTAATGAATGTATTTTAGGCATGAGTACAAATACGCACCAACAAGGGTCTTACAAATTTTGAAAATCATTATTTAAGCTATAGGTGAAGGTTTCAAATCGTTAATGGATAAAGTACTATGTATATACTATATAGAATCATATAGTTTCGAAATCATGAAAATAGTGATAGGCACATATGAATCACCCAAAAAGATTTGGAAAACATAAAAGAGGGGAACTATGTACTCACTTGAGATTGTGTAAGTGTCCTCGAATCAATGGAATAAACAAAGCTCAAACGGGTCCTAATGTGTCGGATAACTTATGTTAGTGTGTCGAGACTTTAAAAGGGAGATCGGATACAATGAAGTCTTACAAACCAAACAAGTGTTGGGACTCGTATGATATGGTTTAATAAACTTAACATCCTGATTTGGAAAGGATCCTAAGTGCTTTTGACCCGTTATGACTCGTTAAAGTAGTTTACGCTACTTTAATGGGTTATAAGCGTAATTACAAGATCGGATGGTCAAATATGTCCTATGATGAGTCTTACATGCCAAAAAAAGTTTGATTATGTTATAACAACAGTTTAGGTGTCAAAACTTTGGTTACATATGCTTAAAACCAACTTATGCGCAAAAAGGGTATTTTGGTTAATTTAAAAGAACACAAAAGTGACTCATCATATAACTAACCAAACGACGTGACCATAAGGTATAACCTCAGAAGGTTATTCCTTATATAACTATGGTTACTAAAATGCGCTTGCTCGAAAGATAGACCAAACGAGCCGGATTCGAAAGTCAAATCGCTGGTCAAAACCGCTCGACTTACGACCTAATAAAGCACTAAACTAGAAGCGACGAGTTAAACATGTTGAAACATGTCTAGTTTAAGTTAGAAAACTGTTTTGGTATCAAAACTTGGAGTTTGATACCCGAAAATAGTTTCATCGTAAAATGCACTTATGTGCATCTTTGACCAAAACTTTGACTCGTCACTTCACCTAGTAAACATGGTAATCAGAAGGTGCAATTGCAAGGGATTATAACCTTCGTGATTACGATCACGTTGCAAAGTTCAATTGAACTTTGACTTGACCCATTATGGTCAGAACGAAAAGTCAAACAGAAAATCAAACTGTTTGACTTTTAGCCCAAAATAGCTAAAATAATGAAAGAACTAGGAAGAATACTTACTTGTGTTGAGGAACACTATAATAACTCAGATTAGGAGGCCTTCAAAAGATGGAAGCAAGCACCAATAGAGTGGGAGAAAGAAATTATGAAATGTGCAAGTTTGAATGAAGATTTAGATTGCTATTTATGGTGTTTTCAAGTTCCTAAGATCAATCCATGTGTCCAACATGTGTCATGATCAGAAGGAGAGTGTAACACTTGTCAATTGGTGGAAAGGTGCTAGAAATTTCGAGTTCTTGGGGTGCAAGGCTTTGAATAACAAGCTACCAACAAAACTGATGAGCTGGGGACCCCTTACGGACCGTATGGGGTTTTCCTTTACGGTCCCTAAGGCCCTGGCAGGGGCAGAATTTTCAACTTTTGGCAGATTTAGCCCCTGGACTTGTATTGTCATGTTTTTTTCATTTTAACCCAATATTTAGGTTATATAAAGGTGTTAAGGCATATGTAACTTGAATTTTGCCCGGAAATATCGTGGATGTCGGTTCGTTTGGTTGTACAGTTACGCGTTTCGCAAATAACGCACAACGTTTTATCGAACACGAAAATGACCGAAATTGTGCAACGATTGACATTTTTGCATTCTTATAAATAAAATACAAGATTTTATTGAATACGAAAATGGGCAGACTTTTGCAATTTGTCAAAAACTTATATCTAAGTTATGTAAAGGGTATTTAGGGTATGAGGAGCTTGTGTCCTTGTTCCGAAGTGTACGTTACGTTAAACTGGTTATGTTTAAGCATCAATTATGAATTACTTCCAAAAGATAAAGTTTTTGAAAGTTCGGAATTGTACAAGGACTGAAAATGTGCAAATGTCAAAAAATGCCCGTTGGTACATAATAGAACACTTAACACAATAAAACATCCTTTAAGAACCAGAAAGATAATGTATGCTTATATTATCATATATAATATGATTCTGAAAAAAGAAGTTACATAATAGAACAATCAACAGAACACATCCTTTAAGAATCAGGAAGATAAAGAAAATGTATACTTGTATTATCATACACTAGTTTATAAACCCTTGTATTACACGGATTAAATATATAAAAACTTAGATTGAATAATATTTTAATTTATAAGTGTTACAAACCCGTGTATTAAACATGTAAAATAAAAAAAAATATGTAAATCATACTTATATATAATCTTGATCACGTAGTTATAAAAATGCAAAAATGGTATAATCTAATTATTGCGTTTTTCCGATTAGTATTAATATAAGGATGGTTTAGTAAAAAAGATCTAATCATTGTATTTTTTTATTTTACGATAATATTTAATATAATACATTGTGTTTATCTATAAAGTAATTAAATAATGCATCCTAATATGGTTATTAACATATTTAAATTAAATTTATTATATTAGTAAGGATAAGGATTAAAAAAGTATTTTTGAATAAAATATAAGTCTAAATTGTAAGGTTGAAGAAGAGAGTGACATGTGATAATAATTGGAATCTTATACTAAAAGATAAATAAGATTTATTGTTTATTAAAAGTTAAATTAGAGTGACATGTGGCGTTAAGGGGACTTTTTTATTAGTAGATTTGTGAACGTGCGTGTTAGGATCGATTCCGTTGCACTTGAATGCTCCGTTGATTGCGTATAACTCGTATCTTGTGCGGAATCCAAGTACGAGAGTGGATTGAACAAGAACAAGTAATTATAAGTTGGTTTCTATTGATTGATTATTAGTACAATACCACGAAACCACACGGACAGAGTTTCAACTCTCTAGTCCAACAAGAAGTTCTAAATGAAACAAAACATAACACTCCTATATATACTATGACCAGGTCCACACTAGACACATATTCATGGACCCACTATATGCGGATGGACCATTGATGTGCGAACTAACACTATTTACGGATCAGCATTCCGTATCTGTGCGGATCAACATAGTTGATCCGTGTGTCCAACCCTAAACCCTAATTCTGCGTGCTTGGCTGGTTTATGCGGATCTGCAGTCTTCATCCGTGCGGACCATCATGACTTTTATGATTCAACACTTTAACACCTTGTCTTTTTCATTTGTTAGCTACGATTCGTGATTGACGGAAGCGATAGACATATACACTCACAGACTCCCCCTTGGATATTGATGCAGTTAATCTCGTAGCATCTTTATCAACTCTATGTGTCTTTATGAAGCTTTGACAAAATCAGCACCACAGACTCCCCTTTACGTCCTGTTTCATCAGCTCCCCCTTTCCTCAGACTCTCTCTCCAGGCTCCCCCTTGCTTTGAGCTTTCAGGATCTGAACCTGGCTCTTTGAATATTTGATTATATGACAATTCATACCACTTGTAAGAATATTTGACAATTTCAGGATTAAACACATGGTTCTCACAAAATTCATTTGACAGTTAAACATATTAGAGATTTTCGGGATTGATAACCTAGCTCTAAACACAAATATTTTGACAGTTAAATCACCCTAGGATCAGGAACCTAGCTCTTAACAAACCCTGATTCAAAGATAAAACATATGAAATCACCCAGGATTGTAGACTGACTCTACTTCCCCTATCAAATAACTTCCAGCTTTTATCAAACAACTTAATATCTGGGAGGGTTTTTGAGGATTTACAGATAATCAAGTTCAACATAATGACCTTGATGAATCGGATTATCTACCAAGTTCACATTAATGACCATGGAGACTTTTACAAACTGTTTTTGAATTTTTCATTTAAAAACCACAAGTTTCAAATTAATGAACTTGTTTATTTCCTGAGACATGTTTAACATACTTAGATTTTGAAACTCAGCTTTCAGACATTGACTGTCGAAACATAACGCGAATCAATTTTTTTTTTGTATTTTACAAAGTTTATGCTAAAACACCCTGAAAATCTTTTTGTGATTTTGTCTGAAATGAAACGCAATAAAGAAATATTTACAGACATATTTTTGTTGAGTTCGTGTTAGAGAATCATATCAGATTATGACAAATCACTAGCACCGTTAATCTATATAAACTATAAGTTCTAAACGATTCACCTAGATTGTCAGTATACTGATCCACTTAAATTTTCACACAAAATTCAATTGATTCAAGATACGAGATTAGTGTTTTAAGAACTTAACTTATTGTTAGGGCACTATGTCTGTCGACTTCGTCTTGTATCGAGTCATGTAATAGGATAGGATAAACCAGTGCTCGGTTGCTAGAAACTGAGATTTGAGTGTTTATTAGTGATTTCGCTTGAAACAGCCAAAGGCCTTTTCAAACGAAATTAACAATGTTAATTTTGTTTGAAATGACACTTGGTCATTTCAAACGAATTCAGAACACTATAAATAGGTGAGCTTGGTTTGTCATTTGTAACTTTCGGACTTGAGTAGCGAAGCTCTGCCGAATTGTCTCCAGGTGCTGTAAGACTATTACATCAATAATAGAGACATTATAATTGAATCGAGCGTCCGTTTCATTGATTCCGCCTTTGATTCGGATCCAAAACTTTTCTGAACGACTCATTCAGGTCGCACAACGATCCTACAAGTGGTATCAGAGCTCAGGAGGAAGAGTTTAGCTTGATTTCATCAGTTTTCTGACTTCTACACCTTCTTTTTCAAAATTCACAAGATTTTACAGACAAAATGGATTGAATTTCACACATTACATGCGAAATAGTGTTTTAACAAAGCCTTGAGAGAATCAGACCTAAATTCAGATTAAAAGTGACAAAAATGGACCAAAAAGTTAATTTCGTTTGAACAAGCATCTGATTTCGCTTGAAAAGTTGAGGCAATTTCACACGAAATTACTGATTTCGTTTAAATTACATCTGATTCCGCTTGAAAAAGGGTAATTCTGTTTGAAAGGTTCACACGGAATCAGTTATTTCACTTCAAAGTGTAATTCCGTTTGAAGTTCTGATTTCGCTCTAAGTTGTGATTTCGTTTGAAGTTGTCATTCAGGGATTCCGTTTAAAAGTGTGATCTCGTGTGAAAGGATATTCCGTTCCAAAGTGATTTCGCACCAAAGTGATTCCGTTTGAAGATCACTATTTCGTTTAAAAGTGGATATTTCGCGTCAAGATCATTTCAAGTCAACCGAGTGTCAGTTTGTTTCAAGTTGTTTGATATTGTTTAAACTGATTGTGTTTGTTTGATTGTTTTTGTCTCCAGGTAATTCAAGAAATTCACATCATGGCTGAAGAGTTCTACAATACGTTCTATAACGCGTTTACATCCGAGTCTTCCGAAACCTCAACTGTCACACCAAAAACCATTAAAAAAGCAATCAATGAAAACATTAAACATGATAAATTTTACGGCACACATTCAAAACCACCAACTCTTGAAAGCATTGAAGATTACACTTGGTGGAAAGATCGGTTCATCAACTGGGCAAAAGCTTATGCTCATGAAAGCTGGTTTTGTTTGGAGTTTGGTTATAAAAGGCCGACCAATGATAAAGGAGAAGAAACCCCGCTGAAAAATTTATCAGCAGAAGACAAAAGAGAATTCTCAGCTGAACAGAGAATGATTGCTTTAATTCAATCTTCAATCAGAAATGACATGTTTGCTTTATTGCAACATGACGGAACATCGAAATCTGTCTGGGAAGCTTTACGGGTAAAAGCTGAGGGGGGTAAACAAATCAAGAAAAATAAAATTGCTTTATTAAAGAAAGAATTTGATTTGTTTGATAGTTTGAAAGGTGAATCAGTAAGACAAATGATAGAGAGATTTGGTCATCTAAAAACTGAACTTGATCGTTTTGGTATTGTTAAAACTCGAGAAGAAATAATTGATAAGATCATAGAAGCATTACCACGAGCTGATCAGTGGCAAACGTTTGTATTCATATTGAAAAATGATGCTTTATATGATACAATTTCTCTTGATGTCTTGATAGAAAAGATAGAAAATCATGAGCTTGAATTGCAAAAGCAGAACAAGATGAGCAGTTCTTCACATCAACAGAATATTGGTCTCTACTACAAAGGTAATTTACCTTTAGTGAAAGTTGGAGAAACACCAAAGACAACATTCAGTAGTGAGAGGACAAAAGAGCCACATAAAAGTTCATCAAGTTACAATCCGGGTTATCATTCATCTTATTCAAAAGCTAGTTCTGAAGAATCAGATGAAATACTGTGCAATATTGCTCTCAAGTTGAAAAATTCTCCTGCAATGAGCATCAATGCAGCTAAGCAGCAAATGAGCTTCCTTGCATCTGTTCTGGAATCGTATGAAGGTCTTGTAGCTGGCAAAATTGGAAACTCAGAGTTAACCAAAGAAGATTACGACCAGATAGATCCGAAAGAGATGGAACTCATTGACATCCGCTGGTGTTTAGCGAGTTGCATCAGAAGAGCTCAGAGATACATGGAGATTACTGGGAAACAATCATTAGGCGGTGCATCAACAAAACTTGGATTTGATAATTCCAAAGTGACTGCTTCAAATGTAAGCAAAAAGGTCATTTCAAGAGAGAATGCAACAATTCTGAGTTGGTGGAAATGAACATCCGTTCAATGATGATTATTACCGAAAGGCAATCTACCACCGAAGCAAAGAAGAGCCAAAATGATTGAAGATAAACCCAGAGATAAGTCAAGAGCTTGTACTGTAATCCATGATAATGAAGGATATGATTGGAGTCAGATTCTTCCAGAAGAAGATCGTGTTGATAATCATAGTACAGCTCATGGCAGAAACTCATCAAAGAACAAACATTATGTTTTTATAGCTGAAATCAAAGAGAAAACCAGAGAAGAGATTCTGATTGAGAAAACATACAGAGAAAGAAACATTGCTTGGAACAGAATTGATATAATGCAAGAAGAATATGAAAGTGCAGTGATCAACAAGAGATGGGATAAGAAGCGAGAATGCTACGTCAACAGAAATGGTGAACCTGTTGTTCCCAAGAAAGACATAATCTTTGATGATGTTCTGTTAGTAATCCCTCGATCCGTTGAATACTATACTAATGTTGAAAAAGATAAAACATATGTGAAGAAATTTGAAAAACTCCTTAGGGATGTTATAACTTCAAGTCTGAAGAAGAGGGATGAAGAGAGAACGAAGAAGAATGTTGATGAGATGGTGAATAATTTGAAGAGGGTCGCTAAGGAAGTCAAAGTCGAAGCAGTTACAGAGGAAGATGTGAAGGTAGAAAAAGTTGTTGTGAATGAAGAAGTTGTGAAAGAAGCAGTTACTGAAAAACTGCAGGTTAAAGAAGCTGAGAAGAAGGTTGAAAGTTCGTTTGAAGTGAAGAATGAGAATTTGGATGTTGGTGATACTGAAGTTGGTGTTGAAGAAAAACAAAAGAATGATGCTGATCAGACAGAGACTGCAGCATACACCGAAGTGCCAATCACTGAGGTAATTTCTGATTCTGAAATCTTAAAAACTGTTGAACAGTGCAAGAAATGCATGGAAACGTGCAGTGCTTGTACTGAAAAACACGAAAGGTTCAGAACAAGAGATCTTGAATTTACCAAAATAGAAGAAGTTTTCAAAATTAAATACAAGGAAATGTTAAAAAACGAAAAAGTTTTGAAAGATAGTGATGACTTTCAGAAAAAAGTAAAAAGTTAGAAAAAGAAAATGAAGTTTTGAAAGAAAATGTTTTGAAAAAGACAGAAGAATGTGATAAAAAAGAAAATGTTTGTCAAGAAATGAAAAAGGAATATGATTCAATAAAATTGGCATATCACATTACAAAAGAGTCATATGAAAAAGTGAAAAGTGAAATGAAATGTGTGTCAATCAAGATTGGATTACTGTTCTGAAACAACTAATACGTTTAAGCGAAATTATGAAATAAAGCAACAAGTTGTTAATTCTTACATTGAGGATGTTGCTAAACTTAAGTGTCAGATTGCTGATTTAGAACAGGATAATAACAAGTTAAAAAGTTATCACGCATCGTCATATGTGCTTGAAAGAATTTTCAACATAAAACCGGATGGAAAAGATTCTGAGCAAAACAAGAAAGGTATTGGCTCAGAGTTTCATTAAGTTCCACCACCGGAAAAGTTTGCGTTTTATGATGATGAAAAGTTCGAAAAAGCTTTCAGCATGGTATATCAATTGCCAGATAACATTGACGTAACCTATTCCAAATCTGATGATTCTAGTGATTCAGAGGTGGTAGGTAAGGTCGTTGAAAGTGTGTTGAAAGAAGAGTCGGTTGAAAAAGGTAAATCTGAATCACAGGATGAAAATGAAGGTAATTTTCATGATGGATATCTGAAAAACTCAAAATCTGAGAAAAATTTGAATGATGATTCAAAAGGATTGGTTTATACCATGATTGGATCAGACAAATTATTCTTAGATGTTGTATTCCCAATTCAGAATGTGATTTCAGAAAAGATTGATAAAGTTTTCAAAATGGTTGAGATTGAAAAATCTGAAATTTCAAAGTTTTCTAGAAAGTGTCACAAAACTTTTTATAACAAACCTGGTTACAAGAAGAAAAACATGAAGGCTGGGTTGGGTTATAAAAAGAAACAAAGTTGGAAAAGAAATGAAACGCCGAATTTTCAGGCAAAGATGAATTTTGTTCATGGAACAAGTTCAGAGGAAGAGAAAGAACTCAAATTTATACGACAGTCTAATGAAGAGTTCTATGTTCAAAAGAAAAAGCAACAACCACAGGTCAAAGATGTTTCAAAGAGAACATGTTTTAAGTGTGATCAAACAGGACATCTTGCTCGCAAGTGTCAGAATCTGAAACCTGTTGATGTTGACATAAAGAAGTCTGATAATGTTGAGAAACAGAAATATGAGGATGTGAAACAAAGGTCAACCAGATTTGACTCAAAACAAACTTGGAGGTACAACACAAACAAGTTTGTTTCAAACCAAACTTGGATATCAAACCCGAATAGGTTCGAGTCTAGACAGACCTGGAATTCTCAGACACCAAGATTAAGAACAAAACAAAGTTGGAAAACAACTGTTGACACATCGAAACCAAATGAGTTTTGGAAACCAAAAGTTGTTGTTCAAAATCAAAATGTTCAAAAAGATTCAAATTTTTACAAACGAGGTACTCCTAAAGGTCAAACTTGGATTGTTAAGAAACAAATTGTTCCGGTAAATGATGGTAAAATTGAAGCCAAAATTGACAATGTCTTTGTTCAGAATGACAAAGATTTTTCGAAATTGAATGAAGCATATTGTGTTGAAATGCCTAAGGTCAAACAGACCTGGGCTAAATTGTTCATGTAATTGAATAATTGTAAATGTGCAGGTGCTCAAGAAAATTGAAGATTGTGAAAATGAAAAACAAAGCAGCCTGGCACAACGGGCAGAGGAGGCTGCTGAATCCTGTGTTGGTTAAAACAGGGAGTTTGTTTGTTTTCTGTACATAAATAAACAATATTTTAAAAACCCTAAAAATTGAAAAATTTAAAAACAAAAAATATGTTTTTAAATTTGTCAAATATTAAAAAATTCAAAAATATGTTGATTGAATATGCCGAAACCCTCACGGCTGAACAAACATGATTAATTTCACAAGATTGAAAAACGGTTTTCAAACTGTAAAAAAATCAATGTGTTGTAAATCATGGGGGTATTTACTGCTTTTCATGCAATTCAGTACACATTAAGCAGAAAATGAATGGCGAGACAAAGCTATCAGTATCGGTTTGTCAAATTTTCCTTTAAATGATTTTGTATTTTAGGGGGAGTATTATTGTCAGAAAATACAAAAACATTAGAAAATTTGAAAAAGTCAAAAACATGATAAAATTCAAAAATGAGTTTTTGTGTAAAAAGAGGAAATGATAGTACATCAGTAGACAGTTACAGTATGCTAAAGAAATGTAATGATTATATAGCCTTAAACGGTCTCACTGATGATATGCCGATAGGTTTTTATACATTTAGTAAACTTTTTCGGGATGTAAACATTTCCTTGTATTTAATTTTGAAAACTTCTTCAGAATATACTAAAGAAATGTAATGATTATATAAAGAAATGTAATGATTATTCGCGTGTCCCACCTCAGAATATACTCTCGTATCAAGATTCCCTAGATTCAGTCTTACAGGTGAATATACCTAAATGATATCTGTCTCTGGGTTAGTGAGAAGCCTTGAGAGCTCAGGTTAGAACTTCCATTCAGTCAAAGAGATGAAGGCTCGACTTAAGGTGTGTTCCACTTAGGAATCTTCTTTACAACTGCACTTGATATATATCTTTCGATATTTTCTCAATTTTTATGCAGAGGGAAAGTTTTAAGCGCAAAAGCATTATACGAGGTCTAGGCCATTGCTGATGCAATATCAGAAGACTAGGTATAATACCACAGATATCAATAAGCATAAATACCTAATATCTCAGAATCAGGCAATCTCTCAAACAAAATTTCGGAATACTAAGTCCATATATCCGATAGATGTTCCCCACGAGATAAGAAAGTTATTAATTTAGGTTTATATCTCGAAATCAATTTACTAAGTGTGTAAAAACCTACTGGCATATCATCAGTGAGACCGTTTATCACATTTTGACTTTCCATTTCTTTAGCATGCTGTGATTGTATTACTGATGTACTATCATTTCCTATTTTACACAAACTCTTTTTTATTTTTTCATATTTTTGTCTTTTTCAAATTTTCAAATTTTTTGTATTTTCAAAAATTTTACACCCCCTAAAATCCAAAACATTTAAGAAAATTTGACAAACCGACGTAGATAGCTTCATCTCGCCATCCATTTTCTGCTTTACATTCTCTGTTTTGTATAAAACACCCCCACGATTTACAACACACTGATATTAAAAATTTTTAACCAAATGTTTTTCAAACTTGTTTTATCATGTTTGTTCAACCGTGAGGGTTTCGGCATATTCCTTCAAAATTTTAAATTTTTTTATTTTTAACAATTTAAAAACAAACAACATTTTTTTTATTTTTCTGTTTTTCTAGTTTTACTTTGTTTTTATTTATGTTTTTGTAGGATCGTGTGCTGACTCGAAATGAGTTAATCAGAGGTGTTCTACTCAAAATGAAAGGTTGAAACAGACATAATGAGTTGAATTCAGCTAGATCTTCACTTAAACTGTCTTGTATATTGATTTTTTAGTAAGTACAGATCTGTAGACACTTCGACAGAGCTTCGCCGTCGGAAACACTCTCTCTGATTTCGCTCCAAATGAACACATCCTATCACCTATTTATAGAAGTCTGATTTCGCTTGAAACAACTTCAAGCGAAACCTCATACATGCGAAATCACTACAATTACACACTCAAGCGAAATAACAATGTAATTCCAAGCGAAATCACTAGATGACATCTTCAAGCGAAATCAACTTTATGACTTAATTTTTCGATCTTCGTGCCGTGAAAATGCAAGACTTGACACAAGACGAAGTCAGCAGACGTATGCACTAACAGACTCCCCCTCGGATGTTGACGAGTCTTAAGTGTCGAGTCTTCAACGTCTTCAGTCTTTATCAGTCTGAACGTGTAAGCATCCTCAAACTTTATCTCTTTCTTCTCTTCAGCATCAACAAATTCTCTTCGACCAAACTTATCTACTCGAATGTCTTCAGACTCCCCCTTTCGATTTGCTGGGATCGCAGTCTGGCTTGTTTAAATCACATAGTCCTCAGGTATCAGAACCTGGCTTTGTACTCTTTCTTCAGGTTCAGGATCAAAACCTGGCTATACCTGCACATTCTTAACCCAGAAATAAATTTCATAGATTTAACATTTGACAAATTTATCCATATAAACTCTCTCTCAAATTAAATCAGAATGATTTATCAATGATAATAACCTCAGATGATCACGTGTACCAAACAATATTCAAAAACTTTTCTTATTTAAACACACACTAGCCTTCACCACATGCTCATCATGTTTAGCACTTGGAATTTTGAAAATCAGCTCTCCAACATCAGTCGTCGAAAATCTTTTTGCATTTTTCAAAATTTATGCTAAAACACACAAAAATCTTTTTGGATTTTTTTAATACAATGAAATGCAGTAAAGAAATATTTACAAACAATATTTTTGTGAGTTTGTGCAAGAGGATCATATCAGTTTATGACAAATCACAAGTACCGTTGAGCTTAGTTACACATTAAGAATTAAACAATTCACTTAGATTGCCGATATACTGATCCACTTAAATTTTCACACAAATTTCAACTAATTCAGAATACGAGTTAGGTGTTTTAAGAACTTAAACTCATTCATGTGTCCCACCTCTTGAATATACTCCCGTATCCAGATCCCAATATTCAGTCTTACAGGTGAGTATACCACATATGATATCTGTAAGAGGTTATATGCGAAACCGTGAGAGCTCAGGTAAGAACTCCCGTTCAGCAGAGAGATGACGGATCGACTTTTGGTGGGTCCCCTTTAGAGGATCTTTTTTACAACAGCAATGATTATCAATTTTGTTGTTTCATCATTTTTGCTGAGGGCGGCGCTATATTTCAAGCAAGCAGTAAAGTATTCACCGGGGACTAGGCCATTGCTTCCGCAAAATCAGAAGTCCCGGGATAATACCCCAGATATCACTGAGCATAAAGACCTAGTATCTCAGAAAGAGGGACCTTTCAAACGAGATTTCAGGGGTTACCTATATATCCAAGTAGTGTTCCCCACGAAATAAGCAAGTTTGAATTTAGGTTTATATCCCGAAAAAGTTTACTAAATGTATAAAAACCTATCGGCATATCATCAGTGAGACTGTTTAACGCTGTTTAAACATTACATTTCTTTAGCATACTGTAACTGTCTACTGATGTACTCTCATTTCCTCTTCTTTGACACCAAAACTCATTTTTGAATTTTATCATGTTTTTGCCTTTTTCAAATTTTCTAATGTTTTTGGATTTTCTGAAAATTCTATGCCCCCCCTAAAATGCAAACACATAAAAGAAAATTTGAAAACAAACTATACAAGAAAATTGACAACTGATATCAAATCGCTTCAATTCGCCATCCACTTGACATAAACAATCAGAACTCCCCCTTTCAACAAACTATTTTCTCATTATGATTTCAAAACACTTAAGTTTGTTTTAACCAAAATGATTTTTCTGGAAAATAAGTTTTGTTGATTTTACCACTTGTAAAATTAAGGGTTCATTATATTGTTCTCCAATCATTTGTTGAAAATCAAATACAACTTAATGTCCCTGATTTACCACTTGTCAGTCGAAAACCTTCTTCAACCACATGTAGATTCATTCATCAACCACTTGAAAAATATAACAATTTAAGAAAATACCACCTGTATCTTTTCCAACTGTACCACTTGTAAGAATATCAACCAAGAAAGATGCCGATACCTACTCCACGCTTAAAAACCTGGGAGCTCCGGCAAGTCCTACTTTTCACTTATGAAAAACAGACATCCAAGCTTCACCAAACTTGGATGTTTCCTCATCAACTTCACTTGGGTAAAATGTTGCTTTCTTTGTTTTATAAAAATCTTTTACCCCTTTGGCCTTTCCCTCGACCATTTTCCCAAACATCTTTTTAACATTTCCGTTAAAAGCTTTTTCAATATCAAATTCATTCTTTTCAGAATAAAATTGATTTGAGATTTCAACTTTTCCAACTTTTGATTTAAAATTCTCAGCCCTCAATGGTGGAAAATGAACTTCATCCATTGGCGGTACTGAGTTTTCCTCTTTTAACTCAACTTGTGGCTCATCTAACTTTGTGGAATTAGATTCATCGCCAAGTTTCTCATAAAACTTCTTAACAACCCACATTTGGTTGTCATGTTTAGCTCTCTTTTGATAAAATTTGAACATTCACCAACTTCATATGTTGAATTTTCAAAAATTTTGAATTTTTCAGTTGGTAACTCATTTTTCTCAAAAACCTTTTCTTTGAGTTTTTTAGAAACTCCTTGTTTTTTCTTTGATGCCTGAGAACAGTTCCATGCAATGTGACCAGCTTCATTGCATTTGTAACAGATTCTTGTCTCCATTCTCTGAATAGCTCCATTGTTCGCATTCTCTTGCTTCTTGGCAAGGAATTCTCGGTTTGATTGCTTCCAGAATGGGCTTTTATTTCTTCTTCCGAGCTTGTCCCTGAAACAAATGTCATTTTTGATTTAAAATCTCGGACATATTTTTCATTTTTATAATTTTCTGGTGGAATAAATCCTAAACCTTTCTTTTTGAAATTACCGTTATGATTTGGTTTCTTTTGAAAACCAGAACCAGAACCGTAACCTTTTTTCTTGTTTAAACGTTGTTGAACTCTTAAAGTGTACTTTTTAGGTTTTTCAGTAAGATTTACATCTTTTATTTCAGAAATATTAATTTCTGTTAGTTTGAAAACCTTTTTGATCTTTTCAAATTTAACACTTCTTATTGGAAATTCCTCATCAGAATATAATTTGTCTGAATCAATCAAAGTATATGCCACTTTGATTGCTTCGTCATTCAAATTAGATTTTGATAACAGGAATTCTTTATTGTACACCCTTTTAACCGACGATTTTTTATTCTTGACCAACGAACTCGAACTTTTGACTGACGAACTTGAACATCCAGACTCGGACTTTAACTCAGACTCCTCATCTGTATCCAACACCTGATCGACCACCTTTTTTATTAACTCAGACTCATGATCAGTGTCAGACGATGTAAAAAGGACATCAATGTTTTCTGGTAATTCATCGGTTATGTCAGTCCTTAACTTTATATTGACAGCTTTTTCGACTTTCTCCTCATTCGGTTTTCTAGGCGAATACCCTTCCCAAATTGGATGTGGACACTTGTTATAACTAACACTCTGTTTCTTACCAGTATCCTTCTTCTTTGGCTTCTCATCATCTTTAAAAGCTTCAAAACCTGCAACAGTCGGATAAATTCGATCAATAAGATAATCAGAACTAGAATAACTCTGTAATAAACGTCTGATTCTCTCATTCTCAATCTTTTCATTTTCCAATTCCCGCTGCAGCTTTGCACATTCTTCAATGTAATGATTAATTGCCTTATGCTTTGTCATTATCACAGAATTCATCATGGTCAATGCATCTTCTCTTTCTGAGTTAGTCTTTTGTAGACCAGTGACCGTTCTGTTTAGCACATCGTAAGATTCTTTCACGTAGTTGAGATTGAACAATAATTGCTCTTTCATCTTTTCTTGCTCTTTCAGCTTCTCATCTTTTTCTGCAACTTGCTTGCAAGATTCCAAACATTTTGAGTAAGGTTTGATGACTTCCACAATCTTTTCAACTTCGATTATTTTCTCCACTTCAACAACTTTCTCAATCTCTGTTTCATCTTCTTAGCTTTAACTTCTTCATTTTGAACAGTCTCTTCATTTTGATCAACACTTTCACTTTTCATTTTCTTTTGTTCTTTTGCTGCTCGTCTCTCCTTCAGCTTTTCCAAACGATCTGCAAAATAAAATTGAAAACTTTCAGGAGATAGATGAGTTTTAGCAATATTAATATGTCTTTCTTCCTCATCATCACCACTATCATCAGTTGGTGATTGATCAAAATCTATCGCTTTTTCAGAACTATCATCTGAAGAACCAGAATCAGATGGTGTTTGATCAAAATCTAATGCTCTTTCGGAACTTTCATATGAAGAACCAGAATCAGTTGATGTTTGATCAACAACAGTTGCTTCTTCTGAACTTTCATCGGATGAAACAGATTCTTCTTCTTGTTTCTTCTCATGAACACCAATTACTTTCATCCATTCTGTAAACAAATCCGGTTCTTGAACTATCTTCGCAATGAAAGCTTTAAAATTCCCATTCTCATCCGCAAACATATCCCAGCTGAACCCTTCAGGTAATTTTTCATCATCTTGGTTTATTAAACATGCTTTACTGTCAGCTGATATATATTTGTTCCAACTGAAACCTGGAGCCATTTTCTCATCATCTTGATCAATGATACCAGAATAAGCTTTCTTGTTAGCATCTTCAATCATCTTCCCATGAGCGGTTTGTGTTTCTTTTTGTTGATATGGTTGATGAGCAACTTGTTGATATATATTTTGATAGTAATCATCTTTTCCGAAAGTATTCTTTGCTCCACTAGCCTCTTGATTTTTGCATTCTCTTTTGAAATGACCTTTCTTCCTGCATCTAAAACAAGTAACTTTAGATTTATCAAAACCCAAAGTAGACACATGTGCATCCAGAAAATCATTTCTCCCTGTGATCATTTTAAACTTTTCTGTTCTCCTCAAGACACTAGCTAGACACCATTTGATGTCCATGAGCTCCATTTCTTCAGCATCTATCTGATCGTAATCCTCTTTAGTCAGCATAGGATTTCCGATCCTCCCTACAACCAAACCTTCATAGGATTGTAGCACAGTTGCAAGTAATGCCATGTGATCTTTTGCAATTTCTTCAGAAAAACTTTGACCATCTGGAAGATTCAATGCAATGTTGCACTGTATCACACAACCATTTCCACTTTTTGAACTTTGAGAATGAAAGCTCAAAGTTGAACTCTTCGGATTAATACTTGGATATGAAGAAAATCCACTGCTACTATTTTGGCTTTGTTCAACATTTTCTGATGAGTTTCCAGCACTAAAAGCAGTTTGAATTTTCGGACTCTTTTCAAATTCTTGAACATTTCCTTTGTAATACATTTTCACATCTTGTTGATTACTAGGATTATTCATCCTTGCAATCTTTTGCTGTTCAAGATCTTGAACCTCAATCTTTTCGATGAACTGAGAAATCGTCAAACCATCATATACTCCAGTGTTCTTTCAAATCATCAAAAATGTACCCCATTCTTTCTGAGGTAAAGCATCAGCTAATTTGTCGACCCATTCCTCTCGATCTTTGGTTATGCTTAACAGTGACGTAGAACGCACTAAATGGCAGTATCTTTCAATCAACTTCTTTGTATCTTCCCCTGGCAGACTAGTGAATAGATCAAATTCTTTCTTAAGTAATGCCTTTTTACCTTTGATCATCTTTTCACTTCCCTCAAATTTGATTTTAAGAGCATCCCAAATTGATTTAGAAGTTTTGCCATGTTGAAGCAATACAAAGATGTCTTCTTTTATAGCTTGCTGAAGTAAACTAATCATCATCTTTTCAGCCCTGTACATGTCTCGTTCTTTGTCATTGAATTCAGAGATTTCTTTTTCAACTTGCAGATCAGTACGTGGTAGAACATACTTCTTCAAAATACACTCCCAAGATCTCAAGTGATTAGCTTGAACCCAGTTTTCAAATCGATCTTTCCAACCGTAATACTCCTCAATGCTCATTAGTTTCGGAGGTTTTTGTGTAGTTCCAGTCTCATTTTCCAGGTTCATGTTTTGAGCAATGGTAGCTGGAGTAGTCGGGGATGTTGCAAATGCGTTGTAAAATTCTTCACTCATGATTTGGAAACACGTTTATCAAAACAATTACTTTTAAGCGAAATAAGATCTCAAGTGAAAACACCTTTCAAGCGAAATTATCTGCACAACAGCTTTTCAAGCGAAATCAAAATAATTTCAAGCAAAATCAGAATGATTTTCAAGCGGGATATCTTTTTCAAGCGAAATCAGTGTCTTTCAAGCGAAATCACTTATTTCGCTTGTAATTTTCACAAGTTTCAAGCGAAATCAGATGATACGTTCGAGCGAAATAAGGTTTTTAGTCCATTTTTATCTGATTTAGTCCGAATTTTGATCTAATTCTTTCAAGGGTTTGTTAAAACAGTATTTCGCTTATGTTGTGACAAATTCAGACCATTTTAACCAGTAAAACTTGTTCAATTGAGAAAAGAAAGTGTAGAAGTAAGAAATCAAGATGAAATCAGGCTGAAATCTGCAGAACTCCTCCTCCTGAGCTCTGATACCACTTGTAGGATCATGTGTTGACCCGAAATGAGTCGATCAGAGGTGTTCTACTCAAAATGAAAGGCTGAAACAGACATAATGAGTTGAATTCAGCTAGATCTTCACTTAAACTGTCTTGTATATTGATTTTTTAGTAAGTACAGATCTGTAGACACTTCGACAGAGCTTCGCCGTCGGAAACACTCTCTCTGATTTCGCTCCAAATGAACACATCCTATCACCTATTTATAGAAGTCTGATTTCGCTTGAAACAACTTCAAGCGAAACCTCATACAAGCGAAATCACTACAATTACACACTCAAGCGAAATAACAATGTAATTCCAAGCGAAATCACTAGATGACATCTTCAAGCGAAATCAACTTTATGACTTAATTTTTCGATCTTCGTGCCTTGAAAATGCAAGACTTGACACAAGACGAAGTCAGCAGACATATGCACTAACAGTTTTATTTATTATTATTATAAACCAACACTCCTGAACTCAACCACAAGGATCCTCCTCCTGTGCCAGGCTGCTCCAATCTTCATGTTGACTTTCGATTGAACTCTGGAACACCTGCACATTCAATCAACTCAATTATTTGAATAACGCAACCCGAGCCTGTTTGACCTTGGGTATTGTGACACAATACGAATCATTCAATTTCGGAAAATCTTCATCATTTTTGACAAAAACTTTTTCATTCTTATTTTGAACATTTTTGGTCTAATCGATTTTCCTTATCTCATCAACCGAAGTATTTTGTTTCTTGACCACCCAAATCTGTCCTTTGAAAACATTCCTTTTACAAAAAATTTGAATAATTTTGAATGCTTTGTTTTGACACATCAATTTTTTGGTTTCCAAATTTGGTTTGGTTTTAATGTATTAACCTTTTGTTTCCAAATTTGTTTTGGTTCAAACTTGGGTGTCTTCGGTTTCCAAGTTTGTTTTGGTTTAACCTTGGATGACTTCTGTTTCACAACATCAGATTTCTGTTTATTCTTTTCAACATCAACAATCCTATTCTCAAAATCAACAGGCTTTAGATTTGGACATTTACGACGAACATGTCCAATATGTTGACATTTAAAGCATGTTTTCTTTGAAACATCTTTGGCATTTTATTGTTGTTTCTTTCGAGCATAAAACTCTTCATTAGTCTGTCGACTAAATCTAAAATCTTTCGCTTCTTCTGAACTTGTTCCATGAACAAAGTTCATCTTTTTCTGAAATTTTGTCTTTTCAGCCCTTTTATTTTGTTTTTGTTTCTTTTTATAACCCAACCCATCCTTTGTGTTTTTCTTTTTGTAACTAGGTTTGTTATAAAATAAATTTCTTGCTCACTTTTCCGACAAAGTTTTCGATTTTTACCAGTTTAAAAACTTTGTTGATCTTTTCCGCAATCACATTTTGAATTAGAACTTCAATATCTAATAATAACTTGTCCGATCCAACCATATATTATGCCAAGATTATCGGATCATCATTCGCATTTATCTCATATTTTTAATTCTTTAGATAATTCTTATGAAAACTTTTCTCATCTTCAACCTGTGATTCAGAATTCTCATTTTTGGTAGAATATTCTTTCAAAACGCTTTCAACTACCTTACTTACCACCACTGAATCACCAACATCATCAGATTTGGTGTAGGTTACGTTGATGTTTTCAGGAAATTGATCAACCATGTCGAAAGCCTTTGCCACCTTCTCGTCATCATAGAATGTAAACTTTTTCTCAAACGATGGTGGAACCTGATGATATTCCGAACCTATTCCCTTTTGGTTCTTTTCAGAATCATTATTGTTTTGGTAAAAAATACTGAAGCAATTAAGTGATCAAATTAGTTAAGTGAGGTAGTGTGCTAGAAAAGTGTGTCGAAAATATCTTATTCAAGTTATTTGCAAAAACAGTTTTAGGATACGGCTCAGGATATAGAGCTGTATCTGTGATCAAACAATGAGCAAAAATGTAAAGGGTGACACAGGATGTACGAGGAAAGCCCTTGATCAATCTAGATCGCCGGCACAAAACCTCGGGAGCTGACAATCGCAGCTGCCTTGTTCTTCTATTACTTCAAATATCAGGATACAGTGCAGGATGTGGTGCGGATCAACTAGGTGTTACAAAGTAATTTGAATACAAGTGTTGGTGTGTAGTGTTTGCAGCGAGCTAGAGAGCAAAAGTGTTCGAGAATCTGTGTGTAAGTTGCGTGCCTTAATCTGATACGCCCCCATCTATTTATAGTAAAAGAGGTGTAACAAACTATCCTAATAAACCGGGATCCGGCGAATATTCCCCACTCGAACGTTGTAGACCTGGTCTTTCGGGTTCAACGTCTCTCCCATAACAAATACGCCCGAGTCTTAAGGAGAAGAAGTCCATCTGACCGTTAGTAACCCCCAGCCTTTAACCTGCACGTGGTTAATTCAATCAACCTCAGGATATCGCTCAGGATGTTAGCAATATCCCAGTCCAGTATCCTGGTCAAATAAACAATTAAAAGCAGGATATTAGTCAAGATATATACGCTCAGAAAATGACCCATAACAATTGTCCCCAAATATATCTGTTGGTATACCAATCCAACGGATATATTTTAAAAGCTCTAACTCGTAGACCGAGGCAATTAAGATGAAACGACGGCTGAGGTGACCTTGTGCCATTTTCAATGCAATATTTACTCTTTACCCCCTACATTCAGCCTATATTAACTGAGGGACTTCTCATTATGGTTATCTTTATCTTCAACCGAATATCAGGTACTTTTCTCCCTCTCTTCTCTATTTTCCTTGTTTAAATCTTTTGTTCTCCGATTGTGATCCTTCATGGCGACCCGTACTAGATCGCAAATGGCGGATTCTGTTTCCCCCTTTCATAAACAAAACTTGCTTAAGGAACCCTCAAAAGAGGCGTGTTCTTTCGATAAGGGTTTTGAGCTTCCTAAGAGATGGTAGACTTCTGGTAGGATTTAGGGTTTTAGGAATATCCCTAATCATATCCCGAACCTCCATCCTGAACCAATATCCTGATGTGTTTATTTCCTTTCGTGCAGCAAACTTCAAGGAATTAGCTCCCCCTGGTGCTGAATCGGAAGGAAGAATAAAAGAAATCTACAAGCTTCCAGAAAGTGAAAGAACCTTTAACCTGCTACTCACAAGCTCAAGTCAAAGATCAAGTTCCAACATGTCTGGTAAGCATATTTTCAGGAATTATCTCTATATATTAAATCGATTATCATTTTTTATTTTTATTGTTTAGAGGTATAATAAGTCTAAAACATCTTCCCTTGTGCAGTGCCAGTTATTAACCTCGAAGGCTTCTAACTCGACGAGTTGGACAGCTACTCTAGCCTCGCACCTAGCAAGCAAGAATCCAATCCAAAGTCATCCGTCACACCGAAGCCTACCAATTCGAAGACTACCACCGCTCCCAAAGCTCCTCCGGCATCCCGGACTCGGGCCTCTAGTTCCCGAAAGAGAAAAGAAGTTGAACCTCCCGCTACACCTCATGTGTTCCCATTTGAGAACCACGGGTTTACGGAATCCAGCAAATTTATGACCGGCTTCCTTAACCAGGTTAGTATCCTGACCTGTATCCTGCACCATATGCTAAGTAGAAATGTTCATTTAGAATGATGCCTGTTTCTTTACCTTGCAGGGCCTTGAACGCCTGGTATTCCTTTATGAGGACGCATGTGGCTTAAACGTCATGCTAGAAAGCAAACTAAAGAAGACTGAAGCTACCATCACGGACCAAGCAGCAATCACCACCGCCAAATCTGAACACTACGAAGCTAAGTATAAGGCCATGGCTCGAGATCACCAGGCTGCCATCCAGAAGATCACCCAAGAGGCTCAAGCTAAATCTGAAGCGGTCCAGGTTCAACACGAACAAGATATGGCTTCATACCGGGAGAGCCTTAAGAATTCAGTCATCATCTCCCTCCTCCAGGCCAGACTGAAAATGGCTTACGAGGCTAGGGCTTTGGGCGTCGAATGCCCCTCATGGAACATCAAAGCCTGGGAGATGAAACTGAAGGATCTCGGCGGCAATCCTGTGGAACCCACTTCAAAACCTGTCGCAGAGGAGCCCGCCAAGGTAACTGAGAAGGTTGATGATGCGGGTGCTTCAAAGGATGCTGGTGGTGACTTTGAAGAAAATGCTGATGGAGAGGATGCTGCTGATGATGCTGAGAAGAATGTTGGAGAGGATACTGGTGGAGATGTCACGATGAAGGAGGGAGCTGACCCTTAAATGCAGCGATGTGGGCGATGATGGATATATGTACTGAGGCCAGAGCCCACTTTTTAAAATTTCATGGTTATGGTCTGTAAAACAATTTACATTTCCTGTCTTTGAACAATTTATATTTCCTGCATAAGAACAATATGATGACCAAAGGTGGATGGGTCCTGGGTTTCAGGATGAAGCCCTTGGTTATCGGTTAGTATAACCTGTTTTGAATGTCGTAACGGTTGAAGGCGGACAGGTTTCGTTTTGAGATAAAACCTTCAACCGTTATGTAGGTATGGTAAAAACTAATCGTGCTTTTGGCGGATGGGCCTCGGTTTGAGGTGAAACCAAAAGCACAACTTTTGACTTGTCAATAATATAACTACCTCTTGACTTATTTGTTATCTCTTTTAGATTTTTGCCATGCGTTACTTAGTGTAAATTTTAGCTTTGCAAAATTTTGTACTACTATCTTTTGAAAATATCCTGATCAATATACTCAGTGATATATTATGAAAACTTTTATTAAATAGAATTTCTAAAGATTCAATCAACTTTAGAGAAAATTTCTAAAGAATAAAAGATAGTCCATCTTTTAAAACCTGTTTTGACAATCCTTGTTTGACTAGAGTTTTAGTTTTAACCAAGTACCACTTCCAAATACTTCAATCAAATATCCCGAAACGCATCCCAAAAACACATTTTGAAGATATATCCTAAAGATATATCCTTTTCAGAATACTTACATCCTAACCTCAGTTATAAGATTTATGTAAGGTTTATGAAGGAAAGATCATACCAGGAATTGAGTCTAACCCTAGTATTAAACTCCATTTCCTTTTGCGGCTTCTCCTACTAAGATGTCCCCTGTCTGAGACATTTAGTGTATTAGGTCCGAGCCTTATCCTTTGAGCTTTACACCATTGCCTCAGTAGGAATGTCCCCTATGTACAATGTCTTCAAATACTTAGAAATCTTCTGGATATCAGTTCCAATTGTATAGACAAATTTTCATGTTACAGGGGTAAAACCCAAGAGTGTACTGGAGATAAATCCCTTGTATTCTGGGGGAAATCCCAAATTTTCGTTCGCTACAGGCGGGAGTGTACAAACTCCAAGACTTAGAAAGGTGAAAAAAACCTTAGAGAGTATGAAAATACCCTTTCGTGAGAGAGGGTGATCAATCCTCATATACCTTTAGGATTCAGGATATAGCCAACAGTAACGAAATTGTCAGCCACTTTTACATGGACTGGTCCCGCCACCTTGAACTATTCCCGAATAACTTGCGCTCCAGGCGGGGTGTTTAAACCCAATTCGGAAGAAAGGTGAATACCTTTAAACCTGTGAAGGGATCAAGACCCCTTATACATGAGAGAGGGGTCCAATCCTCTAATCTTCCAAAGTATCCTGAGTGTGTATCCCGGAGCTATATCCCAAAGCATATACTGCAAAACATCTTCAAACTAAGGTGGGTGTTAGCTTGACTAACACCCCTCCGATGCTTAAGTCAGTATTAGGTTTCAAAGAGTAAATTAAACCAAACATATTTAAAAGAGATAGAATTCATACCATCCTGAATTAGAAATTAAATTCTAAACTCACTTGAAATAAAGCTTAAGGTGTATAGCATTCCAAGATCTCGGCAGCATATCCCCCTCCATATTCTTGAGTCGGTATGCACCTTTTCCTGATTCTGATTCAACCTCATATGGTCCTTCCCATTTTGGAGCCAGCTTTCCATCAGCAGGATTAGTAGTATTTTGAAAAGCCTTTCTTAACACCCAGTCACCAACTTTGAACCTTCTGGTCCTTATATTCTTGTTATATGCTCTGGATATCCTTTGTTGATACGCTGCCATCCTTAACTTTGCTGCATCTCTTGTCTCATCGATAGTATCCAACTCCTGGCATAGGACTTCAGGATTCTGCTCAAGATTCCCGAGATTGGATCTTTCTGTGGGTATCACCATTTCCGTCGGGATCACTGCTTCTGCTCCAAATACCAAGGAAAATGGGGTTTGACCAGTTGCATTTTTTACCGTCGTTCTATCAGCCCATAAAACAAAGGGTAGTTCTTCTGCCCATCTTCCTTTCTTGGCCCCTAATCTTTTCTTCAAGTTGTTGACAATTATCTTGTTTGAGGACTCAGCTTGTCCTTTTGCTTGAGGATGTACAGGGGTGGATGTAATCATTTTGATTCCCCAACTCTTGCAGAAGTCAGTAGTCCTTTTACTTATAAATTGAGATCCGTTGTCACAAATTATCTCAGCTGGTATTCCAAATCTAGTCAGAATATTCCTTTTTATGAAGGATACCACTTCCTGATCTCTAACTTGAACAAATGCTTCTGCTTCAACCCATTTGGAGAAATAATCCGTCATTGCCAACATGAAAACTTTTCCTCCTGGAGCTTTTGGTAACTTCCCTACTATGTCCATCCCCCATTTCATGAATGGCCAAGGGGATACTATAGGATATAGTGGTTCAGCTGGTTGGTGCAGTTTGTTACTGTGCCTTTGACATGCATCACATCTTCGAGCATATTCTGTAGCATCTTTCCTCATTGTTGGCCAATAGTATCCTGTTCTCAACACCTTTGAGAATAAAGACCTGCCCCCAGTATGGTTACCATAATCCCCCTCATGTATATCCTGAAGTACTTCTTTAGTTTCGGGATCCTCCAAGCACCTTAGATATGGTCCTGCAAGAGATTTCTTTTACAAGATATTATTTATAATGGTGAATCGTGCTACCTTCATCCTAAATGCCTTAGGATTTTCGTCTCTAGGGATGTGTCCTTCTTTGAGATATCTTACGATTGGAGCCGTCCAGGATTTAGGATCCTCCTCAGGATATTCAGCAACAGGATCCGGAATATTCACGACTTCTTTATCCTGAGGATCCGTTGCAGGATATAAGATATGCAATATTGGTATTTGGGTTCCTTCTGGTATCCTGACCGATGATCCCAGGTTTGCTAGGGCATCTGCTTCAGCATTATCTTCCCTTGGTATCTGTTCAAGTGTAAAAACATCAAAATATCCTGCTAATTTTTTGAGAATATCGAGGTATTCGACTAACTTCTCTCCTTTAACTGCATAGGTTCCATTAAAATGATTAGTGATTAACAAGGAGTCAACATATACTTGCAAATTCTTGACATTCATATTTTTAGCCAATTCTAATCCTGCAATTAAAGCCTCATACTCTGCCTCATTATTCGTAGCAGGAAATTCACACCTAATAGCCTGGGGTAATATGTCCCCCTGTGGCGATTTTAGTAGTATGCCTAAACCTACACCTCTTACATTAGATGCACCATCAGTATACAATGTCCAACATTCTAAGTTCTCTCCTAGCTGCTGTACTTCTAAATCCACTTCATTTTGAATGTCACTACTGAAATCAGCCACAAAGTCAGCTAAAGCCTGAGACTTTATGGCATTTCTAGGCTCATATACTAAGTCATAAGCACTCAGTTTTACTGACCACTTAGCCATCCTGCCCGACATCTTGGGTTTCCTAAGCACGTTTTTAACAGTATAATTGGTCTTAACATGAATCCTATGTGTCTCAAAATAATGTCTAAGTTTTGTTGATGCCATAACTAGGGCTAATATCAACTTCTCTAGATAAGAATATCTAGTTTCAGCATCTAGCAAGCTTTTACTAACATAATAAACAGGATATTGCTGACCTTATGGTCCTTTATAAGAACGGCACTTACAGCATCCCCTAATACAGCGAGGTATAGGGATAGTGGTTCACCATTTTCAGGCTTCATTAATAGAGGTGCAGTTGAGAGATATCGCTTCAAATCCTGCAAGGCTGCTTCATGCTTTGCTTCCCACTCAAACTTCTTATTTTTCTTGAGGATATCATAGAATTCCTTGCATTTTTCCGAGGATCTTGAAATAAATCTGTTCAATGCTGCTACTCGGCCTGTTAGTCGTTGAACATCCTTCATATTTGAAGGTGATTTGATATCCAGGATGGCTTTAATCTGCTCCGGGCTTGCCTCTATTCCTCTTTTAGTCACCATATATCCTAGAAACTTTCCTGCCCCCACTCCGAAATGGCAATTAGCAGGATTTAGCTTCATGTTGTATTGATCCAGGATATCAAATGCTCCCTTGATATCCTGGAGGTGATCCTCAGCCTTTCTAGATTTCACCACCATATCGTCAATATATACCTCCATGGTGTCCCCCAGCTTATCTTTGAACATCATATTCACCAATCTCTGGTATGTTGCACCTGCATTTTTCAAACCGAAAGGCATAGCAGTATAGCAATAAATACCTGTTGGTGTCATGAAGGCAGTATCCTCCTGGTCCGAAGGTTCCATTTGAATCTGCTGAAATCCTGAGGATGCGTCCATGAACGTTAACATCTCATGCCCAGCAGTAGCACACCATTGCATCGATATGAGGAAGAGGGAATGGGTCTTTAGGACAAGCCTTATTCAAGTCTGTGTAATCTACACAGACCCTCCATTTCCCATTTTTCTTCTGTACTACGACCACATTTGCCAGCCATCTCGGAAATTTGACTTCTCTGATCATTTTGGACTTTAACAATCTTTCAACTTCCTCTTGGATGATTATATTTCGTTCAGGAGCAAACTTCCTCCTTTTTTGTTGAACATGCTTGAACGACCTGTCAATTCCAAGCTTGTGAGTAATAATGTCTTTGGATATACCTGTCATATCCTCATGCTTCCATGCAAATGTTGACATCCTGCACTTCAAAAAGTTAGTTAATTGTTTTTCAATATCCTGAGGGATATTGGTTCCTACGAGCACCGAGATTTCAGGATTATCCTGATCCAGGATAACTTTCTTTACATCCTGCTCTGAAGCCTCCAAAATATCCCAGGCCCGCATCTTTAATTGCTATGCTGGATTAGGCTTGGTTGAGGATTTCATTGAGGATGAGTAGCATTCCTTCACCTCCTGCTGATCACTATCAACCTTGACAACCCCCCAAGGCGTAGGGATCTTGATGCACTGATGATAAGTCGATGGTACAGCCTTCATGTCATGGATCCATGGCCTGCCTAGTATGATGTTATAGCAGGATAATGAGTCCATCACACAGAAGCGTTGTATCGAGTTGACCCCTTCAACATATACTGGTAGCTTTATCTCCCCTACGGTATTCCTAGCTTCTCCACTGAAACCAACGAGCACAGTGGACTTCGAAGTAATGTCCATCGGAGATACATTCATCCTCTTCAATGTGTCCAGCTGAATTATGTTGACGGAGCTACCATTATCCACTAATATCCTGCGTACAAAATGGTTAGCAACATATAATGTTATTACGAGAGCATCATGGTGAGGATCCTGAACAGTATCCCTGTCATCACTATCGAAAGTGATCACTTTATCAGTTGTAAGGGTAGTCATCCTGGCCGGTTTCTCTCCCCTTTCAGTCTTTGCTTCCTTTGCATGTCTCTTGGCCGCAGAATACGAAGTCCCACAAATGTCGGATCCCCCCGAAATAAAGTTAATTATTTTGGCATCTGCTGGGGGAGATGCTGCTCGTTCAGGATCCTTCTCAGGATCCTGCCCTTTATTCTTCTTTCTTCCCAGCAAATCCTTCAGATATCCCTTACTTAACAGGTAGCTTATTTCTTTCCTTAGAGCAATGCAATCCTCTGTCACATGTCCGAAGTCTTCATGGAAGGCACACCATTTGGATTTATCCTTCCAATCAGCTTTCTGCTGATTCTTTCGAGTCCACCTAGCTTTGTCTCCTAACCCTGCATAGCATACATTAACTCAGGTATATTAACAGAAAAGCAATATTCAGATAAGTCAGGATATTCTTCAGGATCCTCGTCTTCAACAGCATTCACTTTCTTGTTATCATTTCTACCATATGGCTTGGAGCGATATGGTTTATACGAGGATTCTGATTTCCTGTTGGTTGATTCGTAGGTTGAGGTAGAGTTCATCCTTTCTTGCATCTTTTTGTCATCTTCCAAGTGGATATATCTCAAAGCCCTGTTACGAGCTTCGTCGAGATTCCTGCAGGGATTCATTACAAGATCCTGATAAAACTGAGAATCCTTTTGTAACCCCATCTTAAAAGCCTGCACAGCTGTTGCAACATCAAGATGCGGGATATCCAAGGATTCTCGACTGAACTTGTTCACATAATCCCTCAAGGATTCCTGAGGTCCTTGAGTTATCCTGTAAAGGTCACTGGTTAGTTTCTCAAAACCCCGACTACAAGAAAACTGACTATTAAATAAATTAACCAAATGTGCAAACGAGGTAATTGAGTGAGGAGGAACATTTAACAACCATTTTAAGGCTGATCCTGTCAAGGTAGAACCGAATCCCTTGCATAAGCATGCTTCCTTGAGATCTGGGGGGATTGGATTGATTTCCATCCTTTCCCTATACTGGGCAATATGCTCTTCAGGATCTGTGGTCCCGTCATACAGTTTCATGTTGGGGGTCTGAAATCTTTTTGGGATTTCAGCATCACATATAGGATATGCAAAGCGGGATATCCTGTGGCTGTCTTGAGATACTTCCGGAATTGGCTGGACCACTCCAGGTACACTGGATATCATGTCCTTCAATTTTTGAAGCTCCCTAGTGAATGTTGACGTCATACCTGCATCCTGCAAAGATCCATTGTTGTTAGTAGCAAGAATATTATTATTTGACACGTTACCGGTCTGAGGATTCTGGCCATATCCTGAAGCATATCCTGAGCTCCTCACAGTTGACATCCTGACCGAGGAGGGTATCTCAGGGGTATGATTCTGAGAATGGCTTGGGACGATGTTCCCCCGGTTATCCTCAGTGTAAACTGCAGAACTGAAGTTCAAATCCCTGGGCTGTATAGGAGTGACAGTTTCTTCAGCAGGCCTACTCGAGCTAGCTTTTAAGAGTTGTATTTCTCTTAACAGCATTTGGTTAGTTTCCTGTTGCTGCCTCATTTGTTCCTGCACACTTCCAAATAAAGTTAGAATTTCATCATTAGAGGCTAAAACGGGAGCAGATCCCTGAACACTCCGAGTAGGGATGATATCCTGAAGTTGTGAAGAAACTGGCATCCTTGGAGGAGGTGGTGGAAGCACCGAACCGGTAGTAGCAGAAGTCGTAGCGGACATAGTGGAAGAGCTCATGTTTGATCTCGAGGCCATTGAAAATAATTTAGAAAAGAGTTTTGACAAAATAAAACCGAGTAATGATTTTATTAAAGTTTTTAGCAAAAATAACACCACTTGCCCCACGGTGGGCGCCAAATTGTTTTGGTCAAAAATTACCGAAGCAATTAAGTGATCAAATTAGTTAAGTGAGGTAGTGTGCTAGAAAAGTGTGTCGAAAATATCTTATTCAAGTTATTTGCAAAAACAGTTTTAGGATACGGCTCAGGATATAGAGCTGTATCTGTGATCAAACAATGAGCAAAAATGTAAAGGGTGACACAGGATGTACGAGGAAAGCCCTTGATCAATCTAGATCGCCGGCACAAAACCTCAGGAGCTGACAATCGCAGCTGCCTTGTTCTTCTATTACTTCAAATATCAGGATGCAGTGCAGGATGTGGTGCGGATCAACTAGGTGTTACAAAGTAATTTGAATACAAGTGTTGGTGTGTAGTGTTTGCAGCGAGCTAGAGAGCAAAAGTGTTCGAGAATGTGTGTGTAAGTTGCGTGCCTTAATCTGATCCGCCCCCATCTATTTATAGTAAAAGAGGTGTAACAAACTATCCTAATAAACCGGGATCCGGCGAATATTCCCCACTCGAACGTTGTAGACCTGGTCTTTCGGGTTCAACGTCTCTCCCATAACAAATACGCCCGAGTCTTAAGGAGAAGAAGTCCATCTGACCGTTAGTAACCCCCAGCCTTTAACCTGCACGTGGTTAATTCAATCAACCTCAGGATATCGCTCAGGATGTTAGCAATATCCCAGTCCAGTATCCTGGTCACAAATAAACAATTAAAAGCAGGATATTAGTCAAGATATATACGCTCAGAAAATGACCCATAACAATTGTCCCCAAATATATCTGTTGGTATACCAATCCAACGGATATATTTTAAAAGCTCTAACTCGTAGACCGAGGCAATTAAGATGAAACGACGGCTGAGGTGACCTTGTGCCATTTTCAACGCAATATTTACTCTTTACCCCCTACATTCAGCCTATATTAACTGAGGGACTTCTCATTATGGTTATCTTTATCTTTAACCGAATATCAGGTACTTTTCTCTCTCTCTTCTCTATTTTCCTTGTTTAAATCTTTTGTTCTCCGATTGTGATCCTTCATGGCGACCCGCACTAGATCGCAAATGGGGATTCTGTTTCCCCCTTTCATAAACAAAACTTGCTTAAGGAACCCTCAAAAGAGGCGTGTTCTTTCGATAATACCGATATTGCGGCCCTACGAGCTTCTGGTGCCTTTCCCACCGGGACAATCTTCCGTCCATTCGACCGAGAGGTCCGATCGGATTTTTGTTCCGACGAATGGGTTTGCTTTTTTGCCTACCCTTTCTCCATAGGACTTCAATACCCGTTTTCTCCTTTCATTTCTCGTTTCTTCGAGCTTACTGGCCTTAGCTTTGCCCAAATCATGCCCATGGTTTGGCGCGTATTAGTCACCTTGGAAGGGATTAAGGCTCGTCACATGCCCGACCTGTGCATCGAGGATTTGCCGATGGCTTATCGTTTAAGATCTCATGGTTCCAACCAATTCCTTCTATTCTCTATTTCCAAAGATCCTCTCATCCTTAAAGCTACCAAGAACGAGGATAAGTGGACAAGAAAATTCTTCTTTGTGAAAAGAGACTCCATCGATAAGGGTTTTGACCTTCCTAAGAGATGGTTGACTTCTGGTAGGATTTAGGGTTTTAGGAATATCCCCAATCATATCCCGAACCTCCATCCTGAACCAATATCCTGATGTGTTTATTTCTTTTCGTGCAGCAAACTTCAAGGAATTAGCTCCCCCTAGTGCTGAATCGGAAGGAAGAATAAAAGAAATCTACAAGCTTCCAGAAAGTGAAAGAACCTTTAACCTGCTACTCACAAGCTCAAGTCAAAGATCAAGTTCCAACATCTCTGGTAAGCATATTTTCAGGAATTATCTCTATATATTAAATCGATTATCATTTTTTATTTTTATTGTTTAGAGGTATAATAAGTCTAAAACATCTTCCCTTGTGCAGTGCCAGTTATTAACCTCGAAGGCTTCTAACTCGACGAGTTGGACAACTACTCTAGCCTTGCACCTAGAAAGCAAGAATCCAATCCAAAGTCATCCGTCACACCGAAGCCTACCAATTCGAAGACTACCACCGCTCCCAAAGCTCCTCCGGCATCCCGGACTCGGGCCTCTAGTTCCCGAAAGAGAAAAGAAGTTGAACCTCCCGCTACACCTCATGTGTTCCAATTTGAGAACCACGGGTTTACGGAATCCAGTAAATTTATGACCGGCTTCCTTAACCAGGTTAGTATCCTGACCTGTATCCTGCACCATATGCTAAGTAGAAATGTTCATTTAGAATGATGCCTGTTTCTTTACCTTGCAGGGCCTTGAACGCCTGGTATTCCTTTATGAGGACGCATGTGGCTTAAACGTCATGCTAGAAAGCAAACTAAAGAAGACTGAAGCTACCATCACGGACCAAGCAGCAATCACCACC
Organism: Helianthus tuberosus; assembly: GCA_030545235.1. Taxonomy (NCBI): domain Eukaryota; kingdom Viridiplantae; phylum Streptophyta; class Magnoliopsida; order Asterales; family Asteraceae; genus Helianthus; species Helianthus tuberosus. The sequence goes on along the minus strand of CM060387.1, from coordinate 130,515,722 downwards.
GCCAAATCTGAACACTACGAAGCTAAGTATAAGGCCATGGCTCGAGATCACCAGGCTGCCATCCAGAAGATCACCCAAGAGGCTCAAGCTAAATCTGACGCGGTCCAGGTTCAGCACGAACAAGATATGGCTTCATACCGGGAGAGCCTTAAGAATTCAGTCATCATCTCCGTCCTCCAGGCCAGACTGAAAATGGCTTACGAGGCTAGGGCTTTGGGCGTCGAATGCCCCTCATGGAACATCAAAGCCTGGGAGATGAAACTGAAGGATCTCGGCGGCAATCCTGTGGAACCCCCTTCAAAACCTGTCGCAGAGGAGCCCGCCAAGGTAACTGAGAAGGTTGATGATGCGGGTGCTTCAAAGGATGCTGGTGGTGACTTTGAAGAAAATGCTGATGGAGAGGATGCTGCTGATGATGCTGAGAAGAATGTTGGAGAGGATACTGGTGGAGATGTCACGATGAAGGAGGGAGCTGACCCTTAAATGCAGCGATGTGGGCGATGATGGATATATGTGCTGAGGCTGGAGCCCACTTTTTAAAATTTCATGGTTATGGTCTGTAAAACAATTTACATTTCCTGTCTTTGAACAATTTATATTTCCTGCATAAGAATAATATGATGACCAAAGGTGGATGGGTCCTGGGTTTCAGGATGAAGCCCTTGGTTATCGGTTAGTATAACTTGTTTTGAATGTCGTAACGGTTGAAGGCGGACAGGTTTCGTTTTGAGATAAAACCTTCAACCGTTATGTAGGTATGGTAAAAACTAATCGTGCTTTTGGCGGATGGGCCTCGGTTTGAGGTGAAACCAAAAGCACAACTTTTGACTTGTCAATAATATAACTACCTCTTGACTTATTTGTTATCTCTTTTAGATTTTTGCCATGCGTTACTTAGTGTAAATTTTAGCTTTGCAAAATTTTGTACTACTATCTTTTGGAAATATCCTGATCAATATACTCAGTGATATATTATGAAAACTTTTATTAAATAGAATTTCTAAAGATTCAATCAACTTTAGAGAAAATTTCTAAAGAATAAAAGATAGTCCATCTTTTAAAACCTGTTTTGACAATCCTTGTTTGACTAGAGTTTTAGTTTTAACCAAGTACCACTTCCAAATACTTCAATCAAATATCCCGAAACGCATCCCAAAACACATTTTGAAGATATATCCTAAAGATATATCCTTTTCAGAATACTTACATCCTAACCTCAGTTATAAGATTTATGTAAGGTTTATGAAGGAAAGATCATACCAGGAATTGAGTCTAACCCTAGTATTAAACTCCATTTCCTTTTGCGACTTCTCCTACTAAGATGTCCCCTGTCTGAGACATTTAGTGTATTAGGTCCGAGCCTTATCCTTTGAGCTTTACACCATTGCCTCAGTAGGAATGTCCCCTGTGTACAATGTCTTCAAATACTTAGAAATCTTCTGGATATCAGTTCCAATTGTATAGACAAATTTTCATGTTACAGGGGTAAAACCCAAGAGTGTACTGGAGATAAATCCCTCGTATTCTGGGGGAAATCCCAAATTTTCGTGATCTACAGGCGGGAGTGTACAAACTCCAAGACTTAGAAAGGTGAAAACCTTTAAACCTTAGAGAGTATGAAAATATCCTTTCGTGAGAGAGGGTGATCAATCCTCATATACCTTTAGGATTCAGGATATAGCCAACAGTAACGAAATTGTCAGCCACTTTTACATGGACTGGTCCCGCCACCTTGAACTATTCCCGAATAACTTGCGCTCCAGGCGGGGTGTTTAAACCCAATTCGGAAGAAAGGTGAATACTTTTAAACCTGTGAAGGGATCAAGATCCCTTATACGTGAGAGAGGGGGCAAATCCTCTAATCTTCCGAAGTATCCTGAGTGTGTATCCCGGAGCTATATCCCAAAGCATATACTGCAAAACATCTTCAAACTAAGGTGGGTGTTAGCTTGACTAACACCCCTCCGATGCTTAAGTCAGTATTAGGTTTCAAAGAGTAAATTAAACCAAACATATTTAAAAGAGATAGAATTCATACCATCCTGAATTAGAAATTAAATTCTAAACTCACTTGAAATAAAGCTTAAGGTGTATAGCATTCCAAGATCTCGGCAGCATATCCCCCTCCATATTCTTGAGTCGGTATGCACCTTTTCCTGATTCTGATTCAACCTCATATGGTCCTTCCCATTTTGGAGCCAGCTTTCCATCAGCAGGATTAGTAGTATTTTGAAAAGCCTTTCTTAACACCCAGTCACCAACTTTGAACCTTCTGGTCCTTATATTCTTGTTATATGCTCTGGATATCCTTTGTTGATACGCTGCCATCCTTAACTTTGCTGCATCTCTTGTCTCATCGATAGTATCCAACTCCTGGCATAGGACTTCAGGATTCTGCTCAAGATTCCCGAGATTGGATCTTGCTGTGGGTATCACCATTTCCGTCGGGATCACTGCTTCTGCTCCAAATACCAAGGAAAATGGGGTTTGACCAGTTGCATTTTTTACCGTCGTTCTATCAGCCCATAAAACAAAGGGTAGTTCTTCTGCCCATCTTCCTTTCTTGGCCCCTAATCTTTTCTTCAAGTTGTTGACAATTATCTTGTTTGAGGACTCAGCTTGTCCGTTTGCTTGAGGATGTACAGGGGTGGATGTAATCATTTTGATTCCCCAACTCTTGCAGAAGTCAGTAGTCCTTTTACTTATAAATTGAGATCCGAGTCTTAAGGAGAAGAAGTCCATCTGACCGTTAGTAACCCCCAGCCTTTAACCTGCACGTGGTTAATTCAATCAACCTCAGGATATCGCTCAGGATGTTAGCAATATCCCAGTCCAGTATCCTGGTCACAAATAAACAATTAAAAGCAGGATATTAGTCAAGATATATACGCTCAGAAAATGACCCATAACAATTATCATCCTAATAAATGTTGAAAATATGTTCAAGAATATATGAAGAAGCATGATAACTATGTAATTTATTATTTTCTTTTTCTATTTCAGTCATTTTACGTTTAAGACCAGCAACTTCATCAATATATTGATTTACAACCTGTTGTTTTACTTTATATTTGGCTTCAAGAAGTTTTGTCATTTCAGAATATTGTGTAAGTCTAGCTTGAATACGTTTCATTTGACTTTTCACAGTTTCATATGCTTCTTTTGCTGTATGATATGAAATTTTCATTACATCATATTCTTTTTTCATTTCTTGAACAACATTTTCTTTTTGTAAACATTCATTACTGTTTACTGAACATTTTTGTTTCAAAATTTCATTTTCCTTTTCAAGAACATTACATTTTTATGTCAGCTCATCTACTATTTGTTTCAAAATATTTTCATTTTCAAACATTTCTTTGCATTTTTCTTTGAAAACTTTTTCAATTTTAGTAAATTCAACATTTCTGGATCTTAAGTTTTCATCTTTCTCAATGCAGGCACTGCATGTTTCCATGCATTTCCTACACTGCACATCATTTTTATTATCAGATTGTTCATTATTTTCATCATTATTACCTATTGATTCATCCTTGTTTGACGACTCAGAAGATTCAGTTTGAATTTGTACCTCAACTTTTTCTGTCATCACAGCTTCTTCTACTGTCTCCTTCTGATTCTCATCAATCTTCTGTTGACTTTCATCAATGGCTTCTTATGCCGTCTTCTTCAACTTTTCAACCATCTTCTCAACATTTTCTTCAATGGCTTCTTCTTCTTTCTTCTTCAAACTTGCAAGCATCAGTTCTTTTATTCGCTTCTCCATGTTTGCAACATAATTTTTATCCTCAAATTTCTTCGAGTAAAGTTCTTCAGCAGTAGGAATGACATCAAGCAGTGCTTTAAAATCCACACTCTTTGAATCCACTAGCGGATTTCCTTGAGGATCTGTGTAACATTTTCTCTTCTCATCCTATCTTCTTGCTTGTTTACCTTCTTTGAAAGTTGCAGACATTTCATCTAATCTTATACCCGCAATGCATCTTTCTCTCATAGTTTTCTCTCTGACTTGGTCAGATTTCACTTCAGCAACCAATGCATGTTTTTCTTTTGGAATGTATTTATTCCAATTGAAGCCCTCATCATCTTGAGTCATCACCAATGCTTTCTTTCTTTCTTTTGAAGACCCCTCATCAATTTGTTTTTGATTCATCTTTGGTGTCACACCCCAACCGATGGCGGAAACATCGGGATGAGACGAACAAATTGCTCAAAACTTCATAATACTATGTGACAATATGAATTTAAATTGAATTTCATAAATTTCTAAAAATGTCATACAAGAGTCGAATATGAACAACATTGTTTCAAACATACACTAACAAATAGATTAATCTAAGTGTGTTTCTAAGTCCACCTAAATCTTGTTTCTTCACTTAGCATCATCTTGTCTATCAACCTGCAACATGTATTAAAATATGATCAACAAAAAGTTGGCGAGTATACAAGTTTAATACATAGCATTAAATAGATTAAAATAGTTTAACGGCTCGTATCCAACATGAATCTCAATATGCAAGTTACTAGTAAGTTGAAACGGTGTAAGCTATATGTTCAAACCCAAGAATCCAATGCGTTAAAATAGCCTATCCCAAAGAATAACATGAGGTTAACATGTTTAACTTAACAATACCCCAAGACTCATGGGCGGTGCATTACTCCTATAGCGCTATAATTGTTAAGGTAGGCTTGTACGAAGTTAATGAGCATATAGACACGAAAAGTTTACATAACATACGAGATTAACAAGCATCATATAGTTTCATGTTCAAACATGGATAGAGAGTGATTCAAATAGTTTCAAGTGTTTCGTGTTTTTATATAGAATACACATTGCACCCAAAAGTGTTTAAAACTAAAAATGGGTTCGAGTATACTCACAAAATTGCTAAGTCTTCTGATTATCCAAGTGTTGGCTAATGTATGAGATTAGGAGGATAGAACACCGAGGTCGTCCTATACGGGTAAACGAAGGTGTATGAGTAATCGGAATTATGACGGATAGTTGATATAAATGTGTATATATATATAGGGGAAGGATCCACTAAAAAGTGAATTTTGCCTAAGTAGCCTAAGAAGGATTGTGATGATGACATGTGGCACTCCTAATAAGTAGGAATGAAGGGCATTTTGGTCCTTATAAATAGAAGTGAAAATGACATGTGACACCCCTTTTGTTTTTTAAAAATACAACAAAATAAATCTAGCACAAAAAAATCTAGCACAAAAAAATCTAGCACAAAAAATCTAGTACAAAAAAATATAGCACAAAAAATCTAGTACAAAAAAATATAGCACGAAAAAATTCAGCAAAAAAATGTAGTACAAAAAAATCCAGCACAAAAAATGTTATACAACATAGAAATACAACACATTTTAGTGGGTTTTTTTAGTCTTCATATTTTCTATAGCAATATGGTACTCAAATTAAAGATAAAAAGACGCTCGATTTTATGGTGAAATTTTTATGAAAAAATAATGTCGTATAAAAAAGTTATGAACGTTTAAAAAATGAGGGTGGAATATGCATGTGTCTTGCATGTGGAGAGAGAAAGTCCATAAATAGGATTTTCCCAAGATACCCTTGCACTCCTCCTTTCTCCTACACTTTCATCTGAACCATTGATTTGAAAAATGAATGGTTAAGATTCATTCTCATCCTACTTAGGTAAAATCAACTTTTTATTTGATCTTACCCCTATATATATATATATATATATATATATATATATATATATATATATATATATTACAAAGTTTATGTAAAAGTTCTAAATTAAATCCATCAAGAGTATTATAGAAATGTTGTCAAAAATAAATATAGATTTATATTTATTGTTATAAAAATTATTTGAATCTGACAGGTTTCGTTTTGTAATTAAACACGTATTGTTTCGTGGATTTTTACGAAAAACAGGCAGAGTTTCCTCTGTTTTTGGATGATCCCGACAACTCTAAGTGTCGATATTTTTGTCAAAACTCAACCACTAATCATAATGTAAACAATATATATAAGAATTCTCGCTAAATACAAAAATGTAAATAACTACTAATTGTATCGGTTCGACATTTAAAGCAATATATATATACAAAACAATAATAAAATTAGCGTTGTTTAAATTGTACCAAATCTCGAACGAGTCCATGACCTGTTAGTTGACCGGGTTTGACCAGTTGACTACTGTTGACCGAAATGAGAACCAACACCCGAAACCTGACCGAGACTCGAGTTGGACCAAACTGAAAACCCGAGTCGAACCGTGACTGAACCGAGACTCGACTCAGACAAAACAGACTCGAATCCCAACCGGACCAGACCCGAGACACCCACCACTGCCGAAACCGCCACCACTGCCATCGACGCCGTCGTGGCTCCGGTACCGAGCAAGGCCTGAACCGGGCTAAACCAGGACTTGATTCCAAGCAAATCCCAAACCAAGTCCATCCGTCTCCACTGTTGTACCTACAAAAGCACGAATCAGAGAAGGACGGTTCTAAAAAGCAAAAGAGATGAAGAAGACGGGTTAAGAGTTTACCGGAGTGAACCTGGTTCGTGGCTGCCGGACCTGAAAACATCACTTCTGGTGCTTCGATGATGAAACCGACACCGGAATCGGACTCGGGAGGGTCGATTTAGGGGGGTTTCACCGATGAACCACCGTGAAAATTTCGTCAAAGCTCCGCCGCCGCCGCCATACCTCCGCCATCATCGTCGCTGGCTCCGCCAGCTTCGCCGGCCTAAGTCCGACTGCCGGAAAATCGCAGGTAGGGAGATAGCAGTGTGTATGTGTGTGTGCGGCGGTGTGAGTGTGTGTAGTGTGTGTGTGTGTTTATATGTGCTAGGGTTTTGGTGTGTTGGGCTCAAGGCTCGTTAACGCGTTCTAGCGTTTTAGAGCGGCCCGATCGCGTCTATAATGTGTTCAAAATGCAACATATAAATTTCATCAATTGTGGCATAAAACTAACCCTTTTTTAGTACTAATGTTGGAAAAAGTGTGCTTTTGTCTTCCTTTTGTATTTTCAGGATTAAATGAGCTCAAATTAACAAAAGAAGCAAAAAGACATCAAAATCTAACATAAATACAAGAAAAGGAACAAGACGTGACATGCCCGACCCCACGACAGCATCTTCCCAAGCAAAACAAGACATCAGAAGACTGAACACGCCCCGTGCTCAGCCAGCACGGGGGCGTGCCCAAGTGTCAGCAGAAAGACAAAGTGGTAGAAGCTTCTATTGCCCACCACGGGGTCGTGCTCAGCGGACACGGGGCCGTGGTCAACTATAAGATTCGCACAATCCAGACAAATCTTCATAGTACAAAGATTCTTCTGCACACGGGGTCGTGCTCAGCGGACACGGGGGCGTGGTCAACTAATAAGACAAAGCTGCATTAAATGAAGAAAGAGAGGATGTGGACACGGGGCCGTGCCCACTGGACACGGGGCCGTGCCCGAGCTTCTGTTCAGCCTATAAATAGGAGTGCTTGGCTCAAGCTCAAACCATCCCTTGGTACACCACCTCTCTCACACTTCACCCACCACCCACCACCACCATAACACCATCATCCACCACCATCATCCATTGTCCATCGTAGAGTGTGTGAGTCGTCTCGGGATCCAAGATTGATCGTAAGAGTTCTTGACAATCAAGGCCATGTTTGCCTAAGTCTCTTACATCACTTGGTGAAGACAAAGTGTCTAGTGTAATACTTTTTATTTCTAATCTTTTGCAATTTTTACTTGGTTTTGTATTAATGACTTTAATAACTAGTTGCTTATGTTGAAGGTGATCTTTCCTTGTCGTTTGTCCGTGGTGTCTTGGCATTATTTTACTGTCTATATAAAATAAAAGATTTTCACCATTCATATCTCCACGGTCTATATGGAGGTATGTTGGCTACCTGGTCGGGGGTTAAGGGAACGGTTTGGTAAAGGTCTTGCCATTGTTCAGCGTTTAGAGGTCCTGCAATGGACCTGGGTCAAATTTAGTAGGACCTCCTTCAATACTTAACGGTATTGGATGGCGGGGGTCCAAACTCTTTGATCCCCTCATAAGTTAACTACTATTAATACTATAACCCGGCTATTTAGGACTGTATCCCTGCTGACTCAGACTACTTAGTCGAGGGTAACGTCACCTCCAAAAGAGGGGCCTACCATAATTTGCATTAAAAACTTAATTAATTATCTTTCAATAATCCACCCTTTTAGGATTGTATCCTTGCTGACTCAAACTACTGGGGTGAGGGTAACGTCACCTTCAAAAGAGGGGCCTACTACAATAACTAAGATAATCTCTTAAAATAGTGCAAAAGTGCGGAAATAATCAAAGGTTACACTAGATACGAGTCGAAACCAAGTGATTCATCTTGTCTATCTGTTTTTATTTTTATTTTATTTTTCAGCATTTTTAGTTAGTTTTTATTTTTCTTAGTTTAAAACATTTTTCTAAACTTTTATTTTTGATTAGACGTTGAGGATAAACCAGTACTAAAAGCTCTTGTGTCCTTGGACGACCTCGGTATCTTACCAACACTATACTACGCTCACGATGGGTGCACTTGCCCATATGTGTGTTTAGTGTTAGTAAAATATCGTGTTTTATAAATTTAAAACTTGGCTAAAAATAAGTGTTAAAAAGGGCTTAAAATATACACCTAAAATATATAACACTTCACACGCATCAAGTTTTTGGCGCCGTTGCCGGGGACACAAGGATTTTAAGAAAGTTAGGAATCAACGGCCTAATCGTTTTTCTTATTTTTCATTTTTTTTAGTTTTTCTGTTTCTGCAGAGCTCAGCACGGGCCGTGCCTGGTCGGACACGGGCCGTGCCCAACATCCTTACTGGCAGTTTTTATTTTCCGAGTTACAGAGAGTTGAGCACGAGGCCGTGTCGGTGCAACACGGGGCCCTGTCCAACTCCCAGAAATAGGGATCCGGGAAACAATTACTGTACCTCTGACCACGGGCCGTGTTCACTGAGCACGGGGCCGTGGTGAACCTTCTGACCAACGTTCTTTTCTGTTTTTATTGTAGGACTTGGAACCCAGGTGCCACATTTGAACCTCCTACGTAGTGCGTGAGCTCCAGTTCTAGTAGAGACATAAAAGAACCTCTAGAAGAACCCGAACGCTTTCTCAGAAAAAGACTTAAAGCTAAAAATCAAGAGAAAGTTTCGGGGGACCCACTTCCAATGGCGGACCAACGTACTCTCATGGATTACCTACGGCCCACCGTAGGTAATCTCGGCGCCGCTATCAATGCACCGAATGTCGAAGCCAATAACTTCGAACTTCGGCCACATTTGATACAGATGCTTCAAAACTCCGCAACCTTCCATGGGCTTGCGGACGAGGATCCCCATCTACATATTACTAATTTCTTAGAAATATGTGATACCTTTCGGATCAATGGAGCATCAAATAACGCCATCCGCCTTCGAATGTTTCCATTTTCACTAAAAGACCGAGCTAAGGCTTGGCTTAACACCCTCCCAGTTGGCTCGGTAAACACCTGGGATGAACTAGCCCAAAAGTTTCTATATAAGTATTTCCCTCCTGCTAAAACGGCTAAATTAATGACTGAAATTAATACATAATCACAAGAGGATGGGGAATCCTTATATGAAACTTGGGAAAGGTTCAAGGAGCTACTAAGAAAGTGTCCTCATCACGGTCTAGCGGTGTGGCAACAAGTATCCACTTTCTACAATGGGTTGTTGCCACACACAAGACAAACACTCGATTCTAGCTCCGGGGGACTTTTAGGTAATCGTCGCCCAAATGAAATATATAATCAAATTGAGGAAATTGCTCAAACCAATTTTCAATGGCACACTCCCCGAGGTAATAAATCTATTGCCCCGGGCGCCCATAAGGTTGATGAAAGCACCTCTTTACAAGTCCAAATCGAGGCCCTCTCTTCGAAAATCAAAAAGCTAGAAATGACAAAAACGGCCTCGGTTATGGCTTGTGAAGGGTGTGGTGGGCCACATGAAAATTGGAGTTGTATGAAAGAATTAGATGAACAAACAGAAATGGTAAACTACATTGATAATAGACCTAGGCCGTCAGGTCCACCAACGGGTACCTACAACCAAGGATGGCGTAACCACCCTAATCTTGGTTGGAGAGATCCCGGCAATAGTAGTAACCAACAAAACCAACGAACTAACTTTCAACAACCACAAAATTTCTCTCAACAACAAGGTGGACGAGAAAGGCTTGAAGATACTGTATCTCGTCTCATCTCCGACACCGAAAAGAAAAACTCGGATCGATTTCAACAATTGGAATCGAATTTTAGAAATCAACAAGCTAGCATTCAAAACATCGAAAAACAATTAAATCAACTAGCTCAAAATTTCTCCGAGAGACCACAAGGCACGCTACCTAGTAATACCGAAACCAACCCAAAGGCACAAGTACACCTCATCACATTAAGAAACCGAACCGTGGGTCCCGAAGATGCCCCGCTACCACCTGTTGAAGGAAGTCAGCTCAGCCAAAGCGTGACTTCACCCACACTTCAACCAGAAAAGGCTTCTCCACCAAATCAAGAGCCCACCAAAACTCCTCCAATTCCGTACCCCAGTAGGTTAAATCGTCAAAAGACCGATGAGCAATTCGCAAAGTTCGAAAATTTACTAAAACAATTGCATGTTAATATTCCTTTTATTGAGGTCCTAACCCAAATGCCTAAATATACAAAATTCATGAGGGATTTCCTCACTAACAAAAGGAAAATTGAGTCATTGCAATTAGTTAACTTAGGCGAAGAATGCTCCGCCTTAGTACTCAACAAGCTTCCATAAAAGAAAATCGACCCCGGAAGCTTCACAATTCCTTGCTCGATTGGGGAATCCCCCATTCGTAATGCATTAGCCGATCTTGGGGCTAGCATTAACCTTATGCCCACATCAATGTTCAAATGACTCAGCCTAGGAACAACAAGCCCTACAAAGATGAGCATACAACTCGCCGACAGATCCGTCAAAATCCCACAAGGTGTCGCTGAAAATCTATTGGTAAAAGTTGACAACTTCGTTTTCCCAACCGACTTTGTCATCCTAGACATGGAAGAGGACACCGATGTCCCTCTCATCCTCGGGAGGCCATTTCTAGCCACCGCCCAAGCGGTGGTGGATATGAATGACGGAACGTTAACATTGAAGTTTGGGGACAAGGATGTGAAGTTTGAATGTGGAAAAAGAGTAGAGGACGAAGACCCGGTCAACTACATGAAGGTCATAGACTCAAGCTTGGATGACGCTCTTCGACGGTGTAACATGGGATGCAATACATCCCACTTGGGTAACATATGACCAGGCTTTGGGTCTAGCCAAGGACCCTTATAAACGTGGCGCACCACGGAGGCATTCCGCGGAACTATCCTTAGTTTAGCTTAGATTAATTTTTTATGTTTTCTAGTTAGTTTTAATTTTCAGGAATAAAACACACTTGAGATGGCAAAGGATACAAGGGAGACATGAACCAGCACCCCATGCAGGAAAACAGAACCATCCGACAAATTTCTTCGTTTACAGTAAGTTCGGCACGGGCCGTGTCCGCCCAACACGGCCCCGTGCTGCACAGTCTGCAGAAAAAGACCCAGTTCAGGTAACTGGACACGGGCCGTGTTCACCCAACATGCCCCCGTGTCCAGGCTTCTGTTTCTCTTGTTTTAATTTTGTTACTGGCACTTGAACACGGGGCCGTGCCCGGACAACACGGGGCCGTGTTCAGCGCCCAGTAACACAAAATTTTCGCTTTTTACACCTTTTTACACATTCAATCAACCTAAAAACTTATTTTTGGGACACATTGAGGACAATGTGTAATTTAAGTGTGGGGGGGGGGGGGGATGCTAAAACCTTGAATCTTGCAAGTCCTAAATACAAGCCTTACACAAAACTCTATTGGAACCGCTAGTCACCCCAAATTTTTTCAAAAATTTTCATTTTTTTTTTACTTGTCTAGGTTTAACTCGGGGAATTCAAGTTCTCAAAAAGGTTATATTTTTACAAATTTACAACCGATAGCGTCGTGATAAAAAGAACCAACACAAGAAAATTATGAAAAGGCATGACAAGCTTAGTTAAAATTTAATTATATATACTTGATCACATAAAAACCCATTCCCACAAAAGTGAGTTTTGAGCCTTTATTGAGCAAACACTTACATATCATTTGACTAAATGCTCATTTTCGTTTCTTGTGTGAATAGCCGCTTGGTTCTTACGACTCTAGAACTTTCCATGACGATACATTCCCGGTCCTTACCAACTTAAACCCGAGTAAGTAAATGATGGAGGCATTAGGACTAACCCCTTTTTATTTCTACACCATTATTTTTTCTTTTTTTACCACCTACCCAAAATCCCCCTAGTTAGCCAATTTGAGCCTAAACCTTTTCATTTCATAGCCCAAACCAAACACCCTTTTTACCCACCAAAACCTTTTTCATTTTTACCCCTTTGTTTTAGTAACAAGTTTGATTTTTCGTATGACTATTCAAAAAAAATATATATATATTTTGTGTTGATGATGAAGCAAAAGAAAATAAACAAACAAGTTCATCAAAAATAACTTCGTTTGAATAATAGCTTCATCAAAATAAAAGTTACAAAAATATAAAGTCTTACGAAAACCGAAACTTGTTACGCTTTTCGCCTTTTTCTACTAACCACTAACCACTCACCCAACCACCTACCTTTAACCCAAGCCTAACCCTTCACCCAAAAAGTCCTCTTGATATTTACAAAGGTATATAAGTTAAAAAGGAGGAGGATTGATTGCTTGGCAAGCCTATGGTAGGAGTAAGTTCCATGCCGCTCCCGAGTGATCCACAAAAATACATTTTCGGCCGAGTGTTGAGTGATCCCCGTGAGGTATGTGAACTTGTATATAAATAGAATTTTACAAAGGCATGTTATGCCCTAATAAGTAATTTATCTTATGAAAAGTTTTAAATAAATCATGACGAATAGGATTGTAAATAAATAAAAATAAAACTAAATAAAGAATCTTGGAAATCCCGACACTCTATGACAAGCCCAAAACCTTCTTTTCTACCCATTCCATTTGGGAGTGTAATAGCCACATATTAAAGAGTTTTGCTTGAGGACAAGCAAGGATTCAAGTGTGGGGGTATTTGATGTGTTCAAAATGCAACATATAAATTTCATCAATTGTGGCATAAAACTAACCCTTTTTTAGTACTAATGTTGGAAAAAGTGTGCTTTTGTCTTCCTTTTGTATTTTCAGGATTAAATGAGCTCAAATTAACAAAAGAAGCAAAAAGACATCAAAATCTAACATAAATACAAGAAAAGGAACAAGACGTGACATGCCCGACCCCACGACAGCATCTTCCCAAGCAAAACAAGACATCAAAAGACTGAACACGCCCCGTGCTCAGCCAGCACGGGGGCGTGCCCAAGTGTCAGCAGAAAAGACAAAGTGATAGAAGCTTCTATTGCCCACCACGGGGCCGTGCTCAGTGGACACGGGGCCGTGGTTAACTATAAGATTCGTACAATCCAGGCAAATCTTCATAGTACAAAGATTCTTCTGCACACGGGGTCGTGCTCAGCGGACACGGGGGCGTGGTCAACTAATAAGACAAAGCTGCATTAAATGAAGAAAGAGAGGATGTGGACACGGGGCCGTGCCCACTGGACACGGGGCCGTTCCCGAGCTTCTGTTCAGCCTATAAATAGGAGTGCTTGGCTCAAGCTCAAACCATCCCTTAGCACACCACCTCTCTCACACTTCACCCACCACCCACCACCACCATAACACCATCATCCACCACCATCATCCATTGTCCATCGTAGAGTGTGTGAGTCGTCTCGGGATCCAAGATTGATCGTAAGAGTTCTTGACAATCAAGGCCATGTTTGCCTAAGTCTCTTACATCACTTGGTGAAGACAAATTGTCTAGTGTAATACTTTTTATTTCTAATCTTTTGCACTTTTTACTTGGTTTTGTATTAATGACTTTAATAACTAGTTGCTTATGTTGAAGGTGATCTTTCCTTATTGTTTGTCCGTGGTGTCTTGGCATTATTTTACTGTCTATATAAAATAAAAGATTTTCACCATTCATATCTCCACGGTCTATATGGAGGTATGTTGGCTACCTGGTCGGGGGTTAAGGGAACGGTTTGGTAAAGGTCTTGCCATTGTTCAGCGTTTAGAGGTCCTGCAATGGACCTGGGTCAAATTTAGTAGGACCTCCTTCAATACTTAACGGTATTGGATGGCGGGGGTCCAAACTCTTTGATCCCCTCATAAGTTAACTACTATTAATACTATAACCCGGCTATTTAGGACTGTATCCCTGCTGACTCAGACTACTTAGTCGAGGGTAACATCACCTCCAAAAGAGGGGCCTACCATAATTTGGATTAATAACTTAATTAATTATCTTTCAATAATCCACCTTTTTAGGATTGTATCCTTGCTGACTCAAACTACTGGGGTGAGGGTAACGTCACCTTCAAAAGAGGGGCCTACTACAATAACTAAGATAATCTCTTAAAATAGTGCAAAAGTGCGGAAATAATCAAAGGTTACACTAGATACGAGTCGGAACCAAGTGATTCATCTTGTCTATCTGTTTTTCTTTTTATTTTATTTTTCAGTATTTTTAGTTAGTTTTTATTTTTCTTAGTTTAAAACATTTTTCTAAACTTTTATTTTTGATTAGACGTTGAGGATAAACCGGTACTTAAAGCTCTTGTGTCGTTGGACGACCTCGGTATCTTACCAACACTATACTACGCTCACGATGGGTGCACTTGCCCATATGTGTGTTTAGTGTTAGTAAAATATCGTGTTTTATAAATTTAAAACTTGGCTAAAAATAAGTGTTAAAAAGGGCTTAAAATATACACCTAAAATATATAACACTTCACACGCATCAGTCTACGAGACTTGTTTTTGAGCCCGAGCGTTGTAATATGTCGTAAAACGTTTATTTAGGATTGAAAATACGTAAATCATGTCGGAAATAAGCGCGTGACGCATTCATTGTCGGTTGCGTTAAAAGCGCGTAAAAATGCGTTTTTTCCGTTTTAATCAATTTTTCGACTGTGATTCCAAAAATAGGAAAACGAACACGTACTTTCTAAAAACATGGAAATACAGAAATACGAGGCGTTACAGTCTCCCCTCCTATAGGAAATTTCGTCCCGAAATTTATTCAAAAAGGAGGACTCGAAAGGGTTTTGGCAAACAGAAGAGGATTGTTTAAAACTAAGGCTTCGAAGTTTGAGACGTTTTGAAAAGTATGAAATTTGAAGAATGAAAAGATAGGTTGTAAATGGAGTTTGTTTGACTAAAATGATTTAAGGCATTAGTCATTGTAACACCCGTCTCATTAATTTAAGATCTTAGACTAAAACATGCATTTTCAAATCAAAATGCATAATTTAAAGACTTAGTTATAAAAACCAAGATTACATGGTTACGATATTCTAATTTAGTCAACTAACTAGTTTTAAAAACATTCAACATTTAGTTAGTGTTTACAAACAAACATCGTCTAATACAAGATTTATTTAGCGCGGAAACTTCAAAACTTTGTGTTCGGTTCTTGAATTCTTGCTTGATCGGCATCCAGAATGAGACGAACATCACCTAAGTTCAAAACCACATCAATTGTTAGTTTTGACAACATTAAAACGTATGTAAACAAGTTCCAATATCAAACAACGAAAACAAAATAAAATTTCAGCATTTTGGGTCTGTCGCGCCCCGCGACAGATCCCTTATCAGCTTTCGCGGGCCACGAGCAAGCTCCGCGTGTCGCGACAGGTTCAGGGTCTCCATCTGCATGCCGCGGGGGAGACGGTTTTCCAGCGGGTGCAAGCTTTTGACCTGCATTATGCCCAGCTCCGAAATTTCTAAAAATTCTAACTTTGAAGGTCCATAACTTTTTACCTGGATGTCCGTTTTACGCGATTCTTTTTCCTACGTGCTCGTCATTTAATTCTCCATCTTGTGGAGTTAAAATTCAACATTCAAACTAATAAAATTCTAAATTTTTAAGCATTCGGCTTATTATTCAATTTCAACATTCTGACCCGTTTGTATGCAAAACCACCAACTTGTTTCTTAAACAACCAATATACATTCGTCAATGTATTTAACTCAAGACCTCTAGCTCGGGTTCATACTTTCTTATGAAATACATATGCACAAAAAACCATTTTGACCTATTTAGGAAATATTAAGCATTTTAGTCTAAACTCGTTTTTTCCTTTCACACTTTATAATTCCACATTCCAGGTATCTATCTATATCTCCTAATCATAATGCAAGTTTCCAAACAACCCATATGGGTCGTTTGCCTAATTTACCATTCCATGGCTTTTTGGTCAATTTTAGTCCCTCGTTTTATGACGAAGGACTTCACTAATTAATTGACCAAAATAGCACTTTTGACTATAAATCTAATTATGTGTACCTGGCTCGGGTCATAGCATTGACCCGTTTACATACCTCTTGCTTTAAATTTTCTAATTAAAGCACGTAACATATGTTATTTCCTGTAATTACAAAACTCAACAAGTAGTCATCAGTTATTATTGTCAAATGGTATTAACACGCCATTTGACCCGTTTAGTCGACATGACCATTTATCAACGTTTGATGGTATATTAATACCATCATGCCCCTTGAACCAATTTCGGTTCGCACCGTGAGGTTTTTTTTACTACTCAAAAGACATTTTCTTAGATTGTCCGACCCGTTATAACTTTTACCAAATGGTGTCTTTATTTTGATCACAATTAGTTTAACCATTAATTCGACCCATTTGGTTGTCGAGTGAATTCCATCACCTAATTGACATACCAACTCAACCATTTTCGCTATATCAACCTTAAACATATTTTAACTAAGCTTGTCTACATAAATGTATGGAACGACAAGTCGCGTACCTTTAAAGCGTTCCCTTCAAGCGCGTGTGCACTCCGGTTTGTCCGCTTAAAGACTCGATTCCTTTGTCTATAGAGTTCAATCAACGATTTGTTTAAACTCCGTTCATGACATATAACACATATTTCACTATGTTATTCGAATATGCGTTTTTATTCGAAACTTAACATTTTAGCTTTCTCTTAGGTGTTTTAACAAACACCTCATGGGCATCGTTTTACAAAATCATTATCAAGTTTCAAGACTAGTTATTTAACCACTTTTAACATCTTCCTTACGTTCATATGTCTAATTTTATTCATTAACATTCTAAGCTTGCTTCATGGAGATCAAATAACACTAGTTTGACAATTTTAATTCTAGTGTTCATCCTATTTCTACAAGACCCATTTAACCCATGAGTGGATGATCATGAATCTCATAATTTGAACATCAATTCAAGAAGATATTGACTAGGGTTTACTCTTAGTCATGATTTCATTCCTAATTTCATTCGAACATCAATCATGCAGACCAAATTTTCGACTTCAATTATTTATCAAGAATTCAAGATGAATCAAACAATGAAATTTGGCATACCTTATGATCCCTTTACTGAGGTGATCACGAATTTAGTTAAAGCCTTAATTTTCTAGCTCTATTTCCCTTTGATTTTGTTGATTGTGGGTTTTAGGGTTTTGAAGGAACCCTTCTTATGCTCCTGATGATGTACGACCAAAAACACACTCAAGTGTGTGTTTTGGTGTTTATTTATTTTAATTAAAAACAATCTTTCATCTTTACCCCCTTTCGGTCCCTCTAGTTTCAAAGTTTATTTAAAAGGCTTACTAGTTCATTCTTATATGTTGTCTTAAAACAAATAACTAACTAGGTTGATTATTCCTTGTTAACTTAGTGGGTTCCGGGAGTTATAACCCGTTTATTTTAAGTCACGTTAACTTGGGCTCCTTATAGCTTTGTTTTCTCAAAACATTTATTCTCTTTTTTTTTTAATTAATATTAGGATTATTTGTTTAAGTCCTAATATTCACCGGGTTAAATTTTACCACTAACGGTATTTTACCCGTTCATCACTATTAGCGAGGTTTGATTACCAAACCCATTTTTGGGGTGTTACAAGTCTACCCCGCTTAAAGAGGTTTCGTCCCCGAAACCTTATTTACGTAACTCATTAATTTAGACTAAACGAACTTAGTTTCGTTTTCAAGGCATTTCATTCATTCTTTTTGATATAACATTTTCATTTATATCGACGTGTACGTCTTTCATGTCTAAGGCTTCACAGGCTGTTACTTTCAGCTTATATCATTTATCTTTAATGATTAATTATATTGGCGGTTAGACTTGTTAGTCACCGGTTACCTTATACCCCGTCACTCTGGTATATCCACCTTGCCTTCTTGAGGCTTACAAACTTTTATTGTCCTCATTTCTTAGTTCACGCTATAACGTGGTTATATTTCATATTACTTTTCTTAACCGTGATCGTATCACGTCATGTTTAAGTTTAGATAATCCTTTTGTTATCGAAAATTTTCTTTTCGAATGTGTCTTCATGCACCCGTTCTTTTAGTGCTATCCAATTCCTCTCATAATATTTATATTTGTTAAAACGTTATTTTTTTCACTAAAACCGAATTTTAGTTTAACGTTTTCTCTTTAACTTATGTCAATCTCTCATATCAAGGAATTCACGTCCAAGGATTTATCCCTTTCTGTTGTCATTTCGGTACTGTCTTCGCCCTTTTGTGAAATGACACAATTCAAATGTTTGTGAATTCTTTTATTATTCATGCCCGTTTAGATGTTTTTAGTTGAATCCTTCACTTTTGTCAACCAGACTTTTCACGGTCTCTTCGTTTAACCCATTCGGTTAACTTAGCGAAACTCGTCGCTTTTATACAAATTTTACCTTCCGTTATTATTTTACGCGTGAAGTTGCAACTAGTTTCCTCGCTTTACATTATTGACCCGTAGGTTCCTTCACATAGCCTCACATGCTTTTTCCTTAGATTTCCACCTTCTAAGGTAAAAACCCATCAGTTCGTTTCTTTCTATTCGTGACCCGAGGGTCTTTTGGTCCCGTAGACTTAACATTAGTTATATTTCCGCAGGTTATGATGATCTCGTAGACCATTCGTTTTTTTATTCGAGTTTTTATTCAACTGTATATATAGATATGGCGTCAAGGCACCCCTTTTTATGTTTAGAATTATTTACTTTTTCCTTTTGGATTTCTTTTGACCTTGATCGTAGTCTAAGGCTACATTTGTTTTCTTTCTAATTATCTTTCTGAATTTATGACTTCTAACGTCATTTACACGTAGGTTTGTCCTACACTTACCGTTACCCGTTTCTTACCTATACTTCTTTACGACCCGTTACCCGGGTTCTTTATCTAAATGTTTTTTTAACATTCTGTTTCGCTAGTTTGCGTTTTTCCTATCTACATTTCTTTACGACCCATCTCATAGGTTTATTAATATTCCGCGCTTCCGTTATTCGGTTTGTGCTTATTTGTACTACCAAATTCTTATACTTTATTTATCTCGTTTGACTTATTCGTGTGAGGTTTCATCACTTATGAACGTCAAACTTCATTCTTTATTCGACTCGTTCAATTTTAAAATAGTTGAATATAGTTATCAAAATTTCTGTTTGCAAATTCTCATCATCTTTTAGTCATGACTCATAATCCAAGTCGTTTGACTTTCTATTTCGCGTTCCCGTCTCTTTGTTTAAGCATACTTTCAAAATCCTACCCATCTACCGGGTATCTTACCGAAGTCACTATCAAAGTAACCGCCCGATATGTATTAAGACTTCGTTTTAATTTATTTGGTCGTCTTAGCGAAATCCATCGCTTTTATTTAATCTAGTTCTTTATTCTTTATTTAATTCGTTTGACTTGATCGTATGAATTTCATCACTTGCGACATTCAAACTTTTATCTCTATGCCTTAGCATTCTCATTAATTGGTTTGTATTTTCATTTACTTTAATCTTTGTCCCTTCTCTCGGGCTCGTTATTCTAACGTAATATGCTCCCGTCATCCAACTTGCGTTTACGTTTACTATCAAACATCTTACTTGTTTGATTCATTTGGGTACCTTTTTAATTCGTCCCATTCACCCCATCCTTACTACATTGGACATAAATGCGTCCACTACAAGAAGTTCATGGTATCATATGCCACTACTTACTTGGCCAGAGTAAGCGATTAACACATGACACACATGACCTTTTTATAGTTTTCGCATCACACCCTATGTAAGTAACGCCTCTGTTTATTTCCATATCTTTGGTTTCAGTTGGTAAAACTTTATTTAATTGTTATTTATCAATTATTAGTTTTACCTGTTTTATTCTTTGAACATATAAAATGTTTTCCTTTTTACCTAGCTATTATATCATTACATTCGTTAATGTGATCGCTACTTTTCTCAATAGTATTATATTGAGAATTATTCACTTGGATATTTATTCGCGTCCAAGTTTTCACATAAACTAATCATATTATTTCTTTGTTATTCATCATCGTGAATAACACATGTTTTTATTAAACTTCTCTTGGAAACATCATCCTGAATAGACATCCTATTCAGGTTTCTCAGGTTTTATCAGATATATGCAATCGTCAATCCCTACGTGTTTGTTGCATATTACTACTTGTGCGATTAAATTTTAAAAGCATGCACCAGGTAATGCTTGCCCGGACGAGCGTTCCTTGCCCTTATTCTTATTCACGATTGTTACGCGATTTGATCCTTGGTGAGCATGCTCTACTTGTCATACTTCGGACCGTTCCCCTATCCTATCCGTCACTTGCTTGATCGGCATCCGGAATGAAACGAACATCACCTAAGGTCAAAACCACATCAATTGTTAGTTTTGACAACATTAAAACTTATGTAAACAAGTTCCAATATCAAACAACGAAAACAAAATAAAATTTTAGCATTTTGGGTCTGTCGCGCCCCGCGACAGATCCCTTATCAGCTTTCGCGGGCCACGAGCAAGCTTTGCGTGTCGCGACAGGTTCAGGGTCTCCCTCCGCGTGCCGCGGGGGAGACGGTTTTCCAGCGGGTGCAGGCTTTTGACCTGCATTATGCCCAGCTCCGAAATTTCTAAAAATTCTAACTTTGAAGGTCCATAACTTTTTACCTGGATGTCCGTTTTACGCGATTCTTTTTCCTACGCACTTGTCATTTAATTCTCCATCTTATGGAGTTAAAATTCAACATTCAAACTAATAAAATTCTAAATTTTTTAGCATTCGGCTTATTATTCAATTTCAACATTCCGACCCGTTTGTATTCAAAACTACCAACTTGTTTCTTAAACAACCAATATACATTCATCAATGTATTTAACTCAAGACCTCTATCTCGGGTTCATACTTTCTTATGAAATACATATGCACAAAAAACTATTTTGACCCATTTAGGAAATATTAAGCATTTTAGTCTAAAACTCGTTCTTTTCCTTTCACACTTTATAATTCCACATTCCAGGTATCTACCTATATCTCCTAATCATAATGCAAGTTTCCAAACAACCCATATGGGTCGTTTGCCTAATTTACCCTTCAAGGGCTTTTTGGTCAATTTTAGTCCCTTGTTTTACGACGAAGGACTTCACTAATTAATTGACCAAAATACCACTTTTGACTATAAATCTAATTATGTATACCTGGCTCGGGTCATAGCATTGACCCGTTTACATACCTCTTGCTTTAAATTTTCTAATTAAAGCACGCAACATATGTTATTTCCTGTAATCACAAAACTCAACAAGTAGTCGTCAGTTATTATTGTCAAATGGTATTAACACGACATTTGACCCGTTTAGTCGACATGACCATTTATCAACGTATGATGGTATATTAATACCATCATGCCCCTTGAACCAATTTCGGTTCGCACCGTGAGTTTTTTTTATTACTCAAAAGACATTTTCTTAGATTGTCCGACCCATTATAACTTTTACCAAATGGTGTCTTTATTTTGATCACTATTAGTTTAACCATTAATTCGACCCATTTGGTTGTCGAGTGAATTCCATCACGTCATTGACATACCAACTCAACCATTTTCGCTATATCAACCTTAAACATATTTTAACTAAGCTTGTCTACATAAATATACGAAACGACAAGTCGCGTACCTTTAAAGTGTTCCCTTCAAGCTCGTGTCCACTCCGGTTTGTCCGCTTAAAGACTCGATTCCTTTGTCTATAAAGTTCAATCAACGATTTGTTTAAAACTCCATTCATGACATATAACACATATTTCACTATGTTATTCAAATATGCGTTTTTATTCGAAACATAACATTTTAGCTTTCTCTTAGGCGTTTTAACAAACACCTTATGGGCATCGTTTTACAAAATCATTATCAAGTTTCAAGACTAGTTATTTAACCACTTTTAACATCTTCCTTAAGTTCATATGTCTAATTTTTTTTATTAGCATTCTAAGCTTGCTTCATGGAGCTCAAATAACACTAGTTTGACAATTTTAATTCTAGTGTTCATCCTATTTCTACAAGACCCATTTAACCTATGAGTGGATGATCATGAATCTCATAATTTGAACATCAATTCAACAAGATATTGACTAGGGTTTACTCCTAGTCATGATTTCATTCCTAATTTCATTCGAACATCAATCATGCAGACCAAATTTTCGACTTCAATTATTTATCAAGAATTCAAGATGAAATCAAACAATGAAATTTGGCATACCTTATGATCCCTTTTCTGAGGTGATCACGAATTTAGTTAAAGCCCCAATTTTCTAGCTCTATTTCCCTTTGATTTTGTTGAATTTGTGGGGTTTAGGGTTTTGAAGGAACCCTTCTTGTGCTCCTGATGATGTACGACCAAACACACACTCAAGTGTGTGTTTTGGTGTTTATTTATTTTAATTAAAAACAATCTTTCATCTTTGCCCCCTTTTGGTCCCTCTAGTTTCAAAGGTTATTTAAAAGGCTTACTAGTTCATGCTTATATACTGTCTTAAAACAAATAACTAACTAGGTTGATTATTCCTTGTTAACTTAGTGGGTTTCGGGAGTTATAACCCGTTTATTTTAAGTCCCGTTAACTCGGGCTCCTTATAGCTTTGGTTTCTCAAAACATTTATTCTCCTTTTTTTAATTAATATTAGGATTATTTGTTTAAGTCCTAATATTCACCGGGTTAAATTTTACCACTAACGGTATTTTACCCGTTCATCACTATTAGCGAGGTTTGATTACCAAACCCATTTTTGGGGTGTTACAGTCATAAATAAAACGTGCACGTGTGTGTATAGGTAAATGAGTTTAAACACGTTTGAATAACTCAAAATGAGGAGGTAACTTTAAAATATGATATCCAAGGAGTAGAACTTTCGTATAAAATGGTAAGCATTTTGATGAAAAGTGTGGCCGCGCTGTAATATGTATGAAGAATTTCATTGATTGCAGAAAGGAATAATAAATCACTTGTTTGTAAGAAATTATTTTATTGACGAGGAACGAGAACATTAGGGATTTTAAGTAAAACAATTTTGGGGGTAAAGGCCAACTACATGTGTTTGTACATGAATAAAAAAATAGGAAGATAGTTTTGAAAGGTAAGGAAGTATTGTTAGGATTCTAACGTTTAAACCGATTTATTGTAAACGAGGTCCGAATAAAAGACAAAGATTGTGGAGAATGAAGGAGTTGTAAGAGTGATTTGATTGATCTAACCATGATTAGGAGTATAAGGATGATAAGAGTATTGCACAGACGAAAGTAGCGTGTTAAGAATGAAGTCTCGTCATGGATAATCGGATATAATGCGTTTGTGAGTTGTTTAAGTTTGTAGTAACTCTAAAAGGTCTGAAAAACACTGAATTTCTCATAGCACATTTTACGAAAGTTTAGCAATATGGTGAAAACACTTATATATAGGATGTACCAGCGGCCTATCCACCATGTTTTAACCATGTTACGTTCGTTTCGTTATTCGGTGCAATGTTACATTCCATGTCTTACCATACACAGTAGTACACTCCATGGTTCTCATGCGCTTATTACTATAATCCCGTGTGCACCCGCGATTATATCGGTCGTCGCATGATCAACATAGCTTGTACTAGTTGTATATGAATTAAGGTATACATAAATTTGAAAATAAGATTGCGTGTCTATAGAAATGTAGCATATAAGCATGTTTGCGTTCCAAATAGTATAAGACCAACGTAAGCGAATCCCTCGGGTTTCGCTTGCGTACAGGTGCGAATGTATAAATTTTGAGTATGAATAAAAGCATGAGCATAGTATAAGTTTAAATATGAATACGCATGTGAGCATAACATAAACGCATGAATAAGAGTACGATTACAAGTATAAGCGTAACATGTATGAAAAACGAGAATAAATGTGAGCACAAATTTGAGCATAAACGAATGAACGTGAGCATAAACATAAATCGTATAAATGAGAGTATATATATGAATACGAGTATAACATAAATCGTATAAATGTGAGTATAAATATGAGTATAAAATGTATAGTGATGAGTACTAGTATGAATATAAGTTTAGCCATGAAACGCACGAGTACGAGCGTAACTTTGAGTATAAGTATAAATCGTATTGTTGCGAGTATGAGGATGAACAGGAGTATAAGTATAATCACAAAATGTGTGAGTATGAATATGAGTACAAGTATAAGTATAAACATAAGATGCATGAGCATAAATATGAACGTGAATATAAGTGTAAAACATGAATGTTTAAGTATGAATAAAATGTATGAGTGTGAATATAAGTTTAAGCATAATTGTATAGGTATGAGCATAAGTATGAGGTATTGAGTCTAAACTTGAATTAGTGTGAACATAAATGTATAAGTATAGGCAAAATGTATGAGTATGAATATGAATATGAATATGAATATGAATATGAATATGAGTGTAAAGTGCATGTATAAGTATCTATAATGTGAATATGAATGTGAACATAAGTATAAACGTAAGTGAGGAGGAGTGAATATAAGTATAAACGTAAAATGTATGAATGTGAATTATGAATATGTTTATGACCATAAATGTGTAAGTATGAATATGAGTGTAGGCATAAAATGTATAAGTATAAATATGAAAATGAGTGTAGGAAATAATGATTTTGTATATGGTATTAATTGAAACATATGAATTTAGGCACGTAAAAGATTAAGAAGTCCTGAGTATGGAAGACGAGAAAACGAATGATATGTGTCGCTTATATTGATTGACTAAAACGTGTAAGATGATATGCATATGTAGTTGTTTGAGCAAAACATGAAGTTTATTATATGAATATGAATATGAATATGAGTGTAAAGTGCATGTATAAGTATCTATAATGTGAATATGAATGTGAACATAAGTATAAACGTAAGTGAGGAGGAGTGAATATAAGTATAAATGTAAAATGTATGAATGTGAATTATGAATATATTTATGACCATAAATGTGTAAGTATGAATATGAGTGTAGGCATAAAATGTATAAGTATAAATATGAAAATGAGTGTAGGAAATAATGATTTTGTATATGGTATTAATTGAAACATATGAATTTAGGCACGTGAAAGATCAAGAAGTCTTGAGTATGGAAGACGAGAAAACGAATGATATGTGTCGCTTATATTGACTAAAACGTGTAAGATGATATGCATGTGTAGTTGTTTGAGCAAAACGTGAAGTTTATTGAATCAAAATAGGTTGAGTTGACATGGTATGTAGAATCTAGTTTGTGAATGTAAAGAGAGTATAAAACATCTTTTGGTTATGTGTGTTGTACTTTGTGAAAGAATGGAAATGCTGCTATGGTTTTTAAAAGAATTGATATAGTTGAAAATTTGTCGGTTCCTATGAAGTTTCCTTGCCCACGTGTTTTAAATTCAATTAACGTATTGAATAATGGTTGAAAGGTTCTAGAAGTAATTAAGATTGAGTCGTTTTAAATAACTTTTCATTAACGAAGAAATTCGGAGTTTAGAGGTTCTTGTGGAAACGCCGATTCTAAAAAAAAACTTGGTATATGAATTTAGTGATTGTTGAAAAGTGTTCTTAATAAAATATTTTATTGATTTTGTAAAGAGTTTTAGTGAACGACTGAACAATATTTGTAATATTTTGTAGTTTGTGTGCTAAAAGGTTGGTTTGATTCTCAATTGAAAATAGAAAACTCTCTAGTTTGATGATGTGAGATGAGCTTGTTTTAATAGTTACGTTTAATACGAAGTTTCCTGGGCAATGGATTTATTAGACCGACTAAGTTGATGAGTAGCATTTCGTGAAATTTTAAATATTGAGGAACAGGCGTCTATGGAAAAGCTAAGAATTTTGTGCGTCTGATCTATATGAAAATAGATTGTAGGATAAGAAATTTGTTTATATAAACAATGCATTTTGAGATAATTAGGAATTTGACTAATGATAAACGATTGGGTATAAACATGATCGTGTTTACATAATAGAGTTTATTAAAAGGAAGTCTTGGTAACGACCACCTAGGTAAGGGAATCACCCCTAACTCGTTGGTGAGTTCGTTGTAAGATGAGAAAAGAAGCGGAGTTAATCGTCGAGGTAAGGGAATCACTCCTATCTTGATGATATGTCTCCATTTGTTGTTATAAGAAAAATACGTAAAATTTATATAAAATCATGCATGTGAGATAATATATATGTGTATGAAAAGTTTTAGCATGATGAGTGTGTAAAAAGAATAATCTCAAGTTGATAATAGTAAAACGTAAGTTCGAGTAAAACTTGGATGGTTCAAAAATGGAACTTTGACTAACCAAAGTGGTCGAAAAGTCTTTTGAATTTGAGAAGCATGCTTAGGTGAAATACTCTCGCCGAAATGTCGGTTAACGGTATTCACCCTTTCGGTAACTACATGTCCCTATTTCAATCGGAAATTCGAGACTTGGCGGGATTTATAAAATCAAGGAGTGGGACTAGTCGACGAGATGCGGGTTTCACCCCTAACTTGACGACTTTGTACCCTAAGTGTGCTTTGTACTTGTCGGGTCACAATTTAATTTCGACACGTTGACGAGGGTCCACTAGAGTTTGAAATTTGGAATTTCCATTAAGATGTGAATTTCACACATAACTTAATGGTGTAATTTCGTGCAAAAAATAGAGTTAAGCGGAATGAGAGTCGTCTGCGAAATTGTCGGTTTCACGCCTATTTTGGTAAACTCGTCTCGTTTGTATAATACGAGTGTTATCGGATTTAGAATAATCAAGCAAAATTCTTAGGAAAGGCGTGTGTTAAAGGAACAAACAAACAAGTATAAAACACATAAGAAAGTATGTTAAGAATAACACATAAAGAATAGAATCATGAAATAAGCATTAACACATAATAAATCAAGTATTAACACCTAAGAATAACATGTCAAGTGTTAACACATAAGTGGCATATATGTTTAAAAGATCGAAGAGAAAAAATAATAAGCGAATAAGTGGCATGCAAGTAGTTTCAAGCAAAACCTAAGAATAAAGCTCTAAAACTATAAACTAGACAAAAGCATTCCTACTTTTCCTAATTCCGTATAGTTATGGCTCTGATACCAATCTGTCACATGTGACACCCGGCTATTTAGGATATACCGTACAAATGTAACACGTGTCATGAATAAATAAAAAGGCTGTATTTGACTGATATTGATGTTTATATGTGATATTTAATGTGTTGGTGAATCCAAACATTATAAAAATTATGTTGGCAACGATAATGTGAAACCTGTGTCACTACAACCATCATACGAATACCAAACCAATGAAATATCGTATTTCATACTTGGGATTTGTATAAATATGTGAATCGTTTGCACATATCAATTCTTGTTCAATTTCGAGCTCTAAATCGCTTTCTGGAAAGTTATACGCGAACTGATGCGTAAACGCAATCAGTTTGACGCAACAAACACTCCAGGACCGTGACATAGGCTTAACATACCTTAAATAACCTTTACATAACTTAGAAATAAGTTTTAGATGGTTTGGTATGTCGAAATCAAGTTTATTCGCTTACAGGGACTAATTTCGACAAACTGCGAAAGTATGCCGATTCGTACTGTGACGAACATTCCGGAATATGATCATAAGTTAAACATTCCCTAAATATCCTTTACATAGCTTAGGAATTGGCTTTGAGGTGTTTGGTGCGCAAAAATAAACTTATTTGATCAACAGGGACTAAAAGCGTCAAAAAGTGCATAAGTTTGCATTTTCGCGCATATCTTACGTTCTGAATATATCCGGGCATACAAAATTTATGTAATCATTAAAATATATTATTTTAGTGATTGGCATGATAAAATTCCATTCTTCGCTTAATTTGGATCGTTTTTGCTTTCGTTACGACTTCCGTCGTAATTACCCGAATAACGCAACCGTACGACCAAACGAAACGACACCCGAGATATTTTTGAGCATGTTTCATGTTCCCTATACTTTAACTTCATTTTAGAGCCTTGAAATGAGGTTAACGGGGCTTAAACGTGTCAAAAATGCATCAAATACCAAGTTTTAGGCCTGCAGGGACTAAAATTGTAATTCTGCCAAACTTCTTAGGCCTGGGACGTAAGCCTAAGCCTATTCTTATGCGGCCCATGAGAGCTGCCCAGATCAGAAACATTGAACTTGGATTTCCACCTGTTTTTGATGGTTTTAACCCAAGGTTTTGCATACTTTGGGCTAGATTTGATGGTTTTTAATATGCCCCTTGTATTACAATACCATGTGGCCACATGGAGAGTCAAGATCGAAGCACGTTTTGCGAGGAACGGTCCTAACGGTTATGGGTTTTCTATAAATACCCATCACCTTCATCCTCATTCCTCACAAATCTGATTGAATTACTCTAAGTTGGAGTTCAAGAACTTCATACCTGAGTAATTTGATCAACATCTTCATAGCTTGGACCCTTTGTAAGTATTCTTTTCTGCTTTTATCGTTTTTCAAGCGAAAGTCAAACTGTGTTTGACTTTCTGCTTTGACCAGTCTTTGGTCAACACGAAGTTCGTTTGAACTTCGCAACGTGAGCGTAATCACGATGGTTATAGTCCCTTCTGACTATACCTACTGATTACCACGTTGATTAGGTGTAGCGACGAGTCATAGTTTCGGTCAAAATGCGTATTCATGCGTATTTTGCAACCAAACTATTCTTGGGTATCAAAACCGTTTGTTTTGATATCAAACTTGTTTTCTAACTTCGCTAAACATGTTTTAACATGTTTAGCTCGTCACTTTTAGTTTAGTGCTTATATAGGGTCGTAAGATAAGCGGTCTAAACAACCGCTTAGACTTTCGAACCCGACCCGTTTGGTCGATCATTAGGATCCGATCAAACATGTTTAGTGACCATAGTTGTATAGGGGATAACCTTCCGAGGTTATACCTTATGGTCACTTCGTTTAGTTAGTTGTATGATAGGTTGTTTATATGCCTTAGGTAAAATGACCAAAATGCCATTTTCATGCATAATTGGTAATTAAGCATATGCAACCCAAACTTTTGTCACTTAACTGATTATGCAACATATTTAAACATGTTTAGGCATATAATACTTGTCATACGACTAGTTAGGCGTTCCGAATGCGTTTTACGTGAACGACGCGTTAAAGTAGCATAAGCTACCTAAACGAGTCGTAATGGGTCGTAAGCACTTAGGTTAGGTTTCGATTTAGTATGTAGGCTTTGTTAAACCATATTACATGAGTTCCCATACTCATTTGGTTTACGAAACCTCATTTTGTCCGATCTTCCGATTTAGGTCCGGTTTATTAATGTAGTTACCTATATTAGGTGTCGTTTGATTTTCGTGACCCCTCTAGCTTTTCTTGGTTGTTATTCAAGACTTCTAAGCATCCTCATGTGAGTACATAGTCCCCTCTTTTACTGTTTTTAATGTTTTGGGGTGAAACATGTGTGCCTATTTGTTATGTTCATGATTTCAAAGTATAAATTAATTATACATGTTAGTACTTATCTTTTGACAAACTGAATGATTATTTATGGTTTAAACACTAATTTTTCAAAGATTATAAAATTAATTGTTGGATTGTACTTATTTTATACATTCACCAGACCGATTGGTAGAATGATATAGCGCTATAGGATTAGACACCCCATTCCTGTTGTATGGAATGTCAGAAACCAATTTTTATCCAAATAGAGATTGCCTTTGTGGTATTTCTATAGTCTCTAAGGTGTAGTTTGATACACTAAGGTTTGAATGAATTCTAAATCACATTTTTTTGTATATTTTGTTATATTCCTAAGGTATAGTTTGATATGCTCTCATATGTGATATTATTTACCAAGGTATAGTTTGATATACTATATACAAAACCAACATATATTTTGTTAATTACTAAGGCATAATTTTGATATGTTATTTACAAAACCAAAGCATAGTTTAATATGTTATTTATAAAACCAAAGTATGTTTGATATACTATCTGTTTATCTATTTTGGACTAAAATATATTTTAATATATTACTTATATGATTTTCTTAAAACCAAGGTATATATTTATATGTACTACAAACCTTTTTATCAAAACATTGTTTTACAAACAACACATTTTATACCAACTCATTTTACTTGGTTATTTATTTGTCTATGCATCATTCTATCATATCATCTGATTTTTTATCAATTTTAGTATGATTTATAAAAGAAAATATTTTAAGATTCATGACTATTTTTTATTTAACATTTTTCTCTAAACTTACAAGTCATGAATCATATTCAAATAAAACCTATGTATCTCACAGACATTTTTATGCTGATGTACCTATTTTTACATATGTTTCAGGTGCTGCTATGTGATGAATGTTGATGCATGCTACACATAGGATAGACTTGTGCCTTAGCGACTTTAAAACTTGAAAGACAATATTTGTATTTATCTGATTTATAATAAAACAATGAGTTCAATAATTCAATAAAACAAAATTATTTAATCCATGGTTGTGAAACAATGATTCTGTTACCACTTTCCGACGTTTCCGCCACGAAATGTTGTTTTACATGGTCGGGGTGTGACAGAAAAGTTGGTATCAGAGCCAATGGTTATAGGGAATTAGGTTATTAGTAATACTTTGACCTAGACTATAACCATCCTAGGACCCTAACACAAGTTATCTTGTGTTTAGTTTTAAAACAATACCGTCGCCTATCCTTAGGTGACAACCACAACAAGAACACAAATTTCGAATCCGCTTTGAAAACCAATAATCTGTTCTAGGATGATTGATTACTAGGTTTTGAACCCTCTAAGTTTTCAAAATCTCGTTAAAGTTTGGGCCTTATAGTGTGAACGCGTGCAATCTGGAAGGGTGGATGCCTGTATCCTGAGTCTTCTGTCTAAGGCTAGAGTGTTCGTACAAATCCACATAATCGGACCAGTCACTCTTACCTGGGAATTCTTGGAATGAGTGTCCACTTATAGGCTAAAGCATGTCTTCGTGATACATTATAAGGACCTATTTACTTTGATTCAGCTTTTGTGCGTCGTTTGTTTGCTTCATAGTTCGAACAAATGACCATCATCCATGTCTTTCTGGTCGGTAATTGTAACATTCTATTCTTACCCAATGCCATTTCACTTGTTTTCTCTCATAATTCCTTGTCCTTTTTAGACAATGCCTCCTCGACGAGATGCACAACCTCTAACCAACGAAAAAGTCGCAGCCATTGTCTCTCAGCAAATGGCTGCTGTGCTTCCGGGCATAGTAACCCAGATCCATCAGTTATACAACAACAATAACAATAATAATGCTCAGTGTAGTTTCAAGACCTTCAATTATGCTAATCCTTTGAAGTTTTCTAGGTCTCAAGGAGCAACCGCGCTCCTGCAATGGTTCGAAAGTTTGGAGAGCACATTCAGGCATGTGCAATGTCCGAATGAGCATAAGGTTGAGTTTGCATCCAGTGCATTCGAGAAGCATGCTCTTACATGGTGGAACAGTGTGATGCGTGATAGGGGTGCCGATGTGGCACTAGCATCAAGCTCTAATGATGAAGGAGTTCTGTCCTCGTCATGAGCTTAGAGAATTGGAAAGGGAATTCGACGATCTAAAGGAAGACAGTGGTGAACATCGAGCCTACAATGACCGTCATGAGGAACTGAGCCTATTATGTCCTGCTATGGTTACTCCTGTGGAGAAGGCGATTGAAAAGTACATTGATGGCCTTCCTGACTTAGTTCTGGATATTGTTACTGGTAGCAACCCTACTACCGGCAGACAGGCCATTGAATTGTCTGCTACCCTGACTGAATCCCAGATCAGGAAGGGTAAGCTTTTCCGAAAGGGCGAACCGAGACCATCTAACAAGTCTACACAAGAAGAACCGAAGGATAAACCGACCGAGACATCTAAGAAGAAGAAGCGCAAGGCTTCACAAAACTGCGCAATAACTGCTCAGAACAACCAGGTTGCACCAAACCAGCCAGCACAACCTCGTGCAAGGAAAAATTATGTTGGTAACGCACCTTTGTGCAACAAATGCAACCGTTATCATCTGGAGCAAGTGCAGTGTCACAAATATACCCACTGTGGGCGATTGGGACATTTGGTCAATACCTGCCGTTATGCAAATCAAGCTGCTGCAAATCATGTTGCTGCGTAAGCACAGTTTCCTCCTGGGTCATGTTATAACTGTGGTGACCTTACTCACTACCGAAACAATTGCCCAAGACTTATTAACACAAATCCAGCGCGTGGACGAGTGTTTAACATAAACGAGGCAAACGCAAACAATGATGCAGCAGTGAATAATTAGTCTTTTGTAATTCCTTGGTTGTTATCTTTTGATGTTTGAATCGACTCAGTTGTTATATAAATAAAAATTTGTTGTTTCAATTTTTATTTTGCGAAACTGATGCGATTGCGTGAATGTTTGATACAACCCTTCGATGCCGACACCAAGACAAACTACTCGTATGGTTCTGTCATTTTTATGACCACTTGTGATCTCTCCAAAAATCCTAAATACTCGTTTCTTTTAAGAAACATAGCCGAATTCCTATTGATATCTTCCTATCTTCATAGTAAGATTCTTGAAGATGTTTAAAGTGCCAAATGGAATTCACGGATTGGATTCCTGGTGTGCTTTAAATACTCGTGTGCACAATTAACAAGAAAATTAACAAAATAATAACAAATTGTAAACCAAGTTAAATAATTATGTGATTATGTGCTTATGTGACTTCCTTATGTCTTGTGTTTTTGTGTGATCTGAATTTTCGTTGTCCAAATCCTCGTAGAAACTTCCATATCTTCGTATAAGGGATTCATAGTAGGATATCCAAAGGTACTACCTTAAATCCTTAATGGGCTTCTACGTAATAGTTAAGACCCTTGGATTATAAAGTACTATTCTATAATTGGACCCTTGAGTGGTCTAGTTAAAAAGGATTGATTCAAAAATCTGGTTAGGAATATCATATGATGATATAGCTGAAAAGATCCCTTCAGTGGTCTATTTAAGGAGATCGTACGATGGTCTAGTTAAGAAGATCATGTGTTGATCTAGTTAAAATGATCGTTCGTTGATCTAGTTAAAAAGATCCTTTGGTGGTCTAGTCAAGTCACTTCATGTTTATTCGATTGATTTTCCCCTACGCATTATGAAATAAACTGTGCAGATTGTGCAAGGAATTACGTAATTATGATTGCATACATAATTATGGAATTCAGTGCACAGAAACCACAACAAGTTTTGTTATGTGTTAAGACTTTTAGTGGTGAGAATAACGAAACGGGAATAATATAGAAAGGGGCATGGTGGATACTCCGCTGGTACTTCCTATATATAAGTGTTCCTTATTACATTGCAAACGTAGCGTTATTTAAGTTACTCGAAGTCCTGGACCTTGACCAATGTCGTTTTATCCCGCAATCTCTGACTCCAATTTCGAGCACACACAAGTTTCCTAATTTAGTCTTCAAAGGAAACATTCTTCAATCCGTTGTTCAAAACTCCATGTTTTGTGACTACAAGGATATCACTTTGACGGTTGACAAATTCACTAAGAATCCAAACATGTCCCAGAGTTTTATTTAGGGTTCGAAGGATTCTTTCAAAAGCGAAACAATCATAATTATTTTCACAGGTTCCCTCTAAAATTAAATTTCGGGACGAAATTTCCTAAAGTAGGGGAGACTGTGACACCTGTGTCACTACAACCATCATACAAATACCAAACCAATTAAATATAGTATTTCATACTTGGGATTTGTATAAATATGTGTATCGTTTGCACATATCAATTCTTGTCCAATTTCGAGCTCTAAATCGCTTTCTGGAAAGTTATACGCAAACTGATGCGTAAACGCAATCAGTTTGATACAACAAACACTCCAGGACAGTGACATAGGCTTAACATACCTTAAATAACCTTTACATAACTTAGAAATAAGTTTTAGATGGTTTGGTATGTCGAAATCAAGTTTATTTGCTTACAGGGACTAATTTCGACAAACTGCGAAAGTATGCCGATTCGTACTGTGACGAACATTCCGGAATATGATCATAAGTTAAACATGCCCTAAATATCCTTTACATAGCTTAGGAATAGGCTTTGAGGTGTTTGGTGCGCCAAAATAAACTTATTTGATCAACAGGGACTAAAAGCGTCAAAAAGTGCATAAGTTTGCATTTTCGCGCATATCTTACGTTCTGAATATATCCGGGTATAAAAAATTTATGTAATCATTAAAATATGTTATTTTAGTGATTGGCATGATACAATTCCATTCTTCACTTAATTTGGATCGTTTTTGCTTTCGTTACGACTTCCGTCGTAATTACCCGAATAACACAACCGTGCGACCAAACGAACCGACACCCGAGATATTTTTGAGCATGTTTCATGTTCCCTATACTTTAACTTCATTTTAGAGCCTTGAAATGAGGTTAACGGGGCTTAAACGTGTCAAAAATGCATCAAATACCAAGTTTTAGGCCTGCAGGGACTAAAATTGTAATTCTGCCAAACTTCTTAGGCCTGGGATGTAAGCCTAAGCCTATTCTTATGCGGCCCACGCGATCTGCCCAGATCAGAAACATTGAACTTGGACTTCCACCTTTTTTTGATGGTTTTAACCCAAGGTTTTGCATACTTTGGGCTAGATTTGATGGTTTTCAATATGCCCCTTGTATTACAATACCATGTGGCCACATGGAGAGTCAAGATTGAAGCACGTTTTGCGAGGAACGGTCCTAACGGTTATGGGTTTTCTATAAATACCCATCACCTTCATCCTCATTCCTCACAAATCTGATTGAATTACTCTAAGTTGGAGTTCAAGAACTTCATACCTGAGTAATTTGATCAACATCTTCATAGCTTGGACCCTTTGTAAGTATTCTTTTGTGCTTTTATCGTTTTTCAAGCGAAAGTCAAACTGTGTTTGACTTTCTTCTTTGACCAGTCTTTGGTCAACACGAAGTTCGTTTGAACTTCGCAACGTGAGTGTAATCACAATGGTTATAGTCCCTTGTGACTATACCTACTGATTACCACGTTGATTAGGTGTAGCGACGAGCCATAGTTTCGGTCAAAATGCGTATTCATGCGTATTTTGCAACCAAACTATTCTTGGGTATCAAAACCGTTTGTTTTGATATCAAACTTGTTTTCTAACTTTGTTAAACATGTTTTAACATGTTTAGCTCGTCACTTTTAGTTTAGTGCTTATATAGGGTCGTAAGATAAGCGGTCTAAACAACCGCTTAGACTTTCGAACCCGACCCGTTTGGTCGATCATTAGGATCCGATCAAACATGTTTAGTGACCATAGTTGTATAGGGGATAACCTTCCGAGGTTATACCTTATGGTCACTTCGTTTAGTTAGTTGTATGATAGGTTGTTTATATGCCTTAGGTAAAATGACCAAAATGCCCTTTTCATGCATAATTGGTAATTAAGCATATGCAACCCAAACTTTTGTCACTTAACTGATTATGCAACATATTTAAACATGTTTAGGCATATAATACTTGTCATAGGACTAGTTAGGCGTTCCGAACGCGTTTTACACAAACAATGCGTTAAAGTAGCATAAGCTACCTAAACGAGTCGTAATGGGTCGTAAGCACTTAGGTTAGGTTTCGATTTAGTATGTAGGCTTTGTTAAACCATATTACATGAGTTCCCATACTCATTTGGTTTACGAAACCTCATTCTGTCCGATCTTCCGATTTAGGTCCGGTTTATTAATGTAGTTACCTATATTAGGTGCGATTTGATTTCCGTGACCCCTCTAGCTTTGCTTGGTTGTTATTCAAGACTTCTAAGCATCCTCATGTGAGTACATAGTCCCCTCTTTTACTGTTTTCAATGTTTTGGGGTGAAACATGTGTACCTATTTGTTATGTTCATGATTTCAAAGTATAAATTAATTATACATGTTAGTACTTATCTTTTGACAAACTGAATGATTATTTATGGTTTAAACACTAATTTTTCAAAGATTATAAAATTAATTGTTGGATTGTACTTATTTTATACATTCACCAGACCGATTGGTAGTATGATATAACGCTATAGGATTAGACACCCCATTCCTGTTGTATGGAATGTCAGAAACTAATTTTTATCCAAATAGAGATTGCCTTTGTGGTATTTCTATAGTCTCTAAGGTGTAGTTTGATACACTAAGGTTTGAATGAATTCTAAATCAATTTTTTTTTTGTATATTTTGTTATAATCCTAAGGTATAGTTTGATATGCTCTCATATGTGATATTGTTTACCAAGGTATAGTTTGATATACTATGTACACAACCAACATATATTTTGTTAATTACTAAGGCATAATTTTGATATGTTATTTACAAAACCAAAGCATAGTTTAATATGTTATTTATAAAACCAAAGTATGTTTGATATACTATCTGTTTATCTATTTTGGAACTAAAATATATTTTAATATATTACTTAACCGATTTTCTTAAAACCAAGGTATATTTTTATATGTACTACAAACCTTTTTATAAAAACATTGTTTTACAAACAACACATTTTATACAAACTCATTTTACTTGGTTATTTATTTGGCTATGCATCATTCTGTCATATCATCTGATTTCTTATCAATTTTAGCATGATTTATAAAAGAAAATATTTTAAGGTTCATGACTATTTTTGATTTAACATTTTTCTCTAAATTTACAAGTCATGAATCCTATTCAAATAAAACCTATGTATCTCACAGACATTTTTATGCTGACGTACCTTTTTTTACATATGTTTTAGGTGCTGTTATGTGATGAATGTTGATGCATGCTACACATAGGATGGACTTGTGCCTTAGCGACTTTAAAACTTGAAAGACAATATTTGTATTTATCTGATTTGTAATAAAACAATGAGTTCAATAATTCAATAAAACAAAACTATTTAATCCATGGTTGTGAAATAATGATTCTGTTACGACACTCCCCGACGTTTCCGCCACGATTTGTTGTTTTACGTGGTCGGGGTGTGACAGATAAAATTAACGCTTTTCGCGTAACGATTAAAATGTGAAACGAACGTCGGTGACCACCCGATCAGTGTTAAAATCCTAAAAATAGTTTGTTATGATTAGAATGGTAATTTTAATCATGTTCGTG
The DNA here is from genome assembly GCA_030545235.1 of Helianthus tuberosus. NCBI lineage: Eukaryota > Viridiplantae > Streptophyta > Magnoliopsida > Asterales > Asteraceae > Helianthus > Helianthus tuberosus. The sequence continues at coordinate 130,478,106 of CM060387.1, read as the reverse complement.
AGGAAAAATAAATTAAAACGCTAAGAAACTATGTTTTTCGAGTTTGAGCGCTTACCACGCGATACTGCGCGTATTTGACAAAATACTGTCAGCGCAGCCAGTCTAGGCAACTGGTAATTAATTCAGTAATAATTTAGTGTGATTATTTTTATAGAATGATAAAAATAATTTAAAACACACTAAAACGAGATTAAAATGCTAGATAAAATACCGGTATCCAGTAAAATACTTGTTTATGCTCTAATTTACATATATAAGTGTATGTATATGTTAAAATTGTGAGGAGAATGTGTGAGAGGGAATAGGTGGCAGCCAAGGGAGACATAAGACCTTCTCTCTCCTCCATGTGTTGGTCTTAGAGAATGTAGGTGATGGTTATTACTTTTTGTAAGACCCTAATTCGTACATGACAAAAGTCGCAGCGGAAAACACGAACCATAAAATTTCTTTCATTACCAACGTTTTGACTTACTTGAAAGTTCGTTTTGATATGTATCTTCTACAAAGATAAAGCATAAGTCTTGTTTCCTAATAGTACATACTCAATTATTCCCGTACAATCTATCTTGTGACTCGATCTTCGATCTCTAATCCTTGCTATAATCGCCCGTTATCCATACAACCTGCACTCACCACATACATTCATAAACATTAGCACACATTATATAAACAAGATACATTCACGTACACTTCACATTTCGTCATCTTTCAAACTTAAGCATTTCATCTGCGTAACCATTTCCTGGTGAGGCTTCAGTAATGTACCTGCATCCCTTTTTCATTCTCAAGGTACACCATCAATAACGTTAACACTCAACATATATAAGTCATACATACATACGTACTTGCATACCTACTTACATACACATCTACATACGTACATACTCTTCCTACAACTTTACATACGTGCATACACTCATACATGTCTTTATACATACACACATACACAACTACCTACGTACATACCTTTACTACATTTTTACATACATGCCTACACTCATACATATCTTTATACATACATACATACATACATACATACATACACATCTGCATACGTACATACCCTTCCTACAACATTTCATACATGCATACACTCATACATATCTCTATACTTACATACATACTCATCTGCATACGTACATACCTTTCTTACAGTATTACATATATACATAATTACGCATCTACATACGTGTACAACACCTTGCATACCTCTTACATACTTATACATTATTTACATGAGACTTAAACTTTGATTTATAGCCCATAAACATCTAAGGATCGATCAAAATCATGTTTAGAAAGTCCGCCGTAGTCCACGGACAACAAACCGAAGCCTACGATACATAAATCGACTTAAATAACAATTTTCAGACTTTTGGACTTAGGGAGGTCGTCGGCGACGGCCCTAGGGCCCGTCGGCGACGGCCCGTAGTTTTTCCCGTAGCCAAAACCCCGTAGACAGGAAGATAACCCGTCGGAGAAAAACTGATTTTCCCTTGCCCGTCGGCGACGGCCTCTCTAAAGTGCATTTTTCTGCAGTTTCGTTTCATCGTCCGAACGCACTAAAACGCGCATAACTTTCGAACCGTTTACCCGTTTAACCTCCTGTTTCTTCCTACATGCTTGTAAATTCACATTCTATCATATAAACTTAAAATCCCACATCCGGATTACGGAAATTCTTAACTTACACGCTATCGTCTTATTATTCGTTTATGATTTATTCGACCCGTTCATGCATTCATCAACATAACTTGGTTATTTTACCATAGCATCTTATAAATCTAACAATATCCGTGACGTCTATCATAACCTACTAAATTCTTGGATGTCTTGCATCCTCTTAACACATTATCGTTCATATGCTTAACTTGACCCGTTAAGGGTATTCGCGCATTAATTGGTCTATGACTGACCAAACCATCATCCCCACTTCCATACTTGTCCAAAACATTACTCTAATCGAATAACTTACTTCTAAACGACTTTTAAGACCGTCTACCCCAAAATACCCATCAAGGGCATTTTGGTCAACCTTAAACCCATCATTTACGACGAAAGACTTTAACACATATTTGACCTCAAACATCATGTTTAATTCATTACAACACTTTATTACTTACTTGTACTAAGAAGTGATTACGGAAATCACTTACCTTATGCGTCCGTGCTCGTATTCGATTCCTTGCCTCTTCTTGACCCGTTAACACCTCATGCTTGAGTCCGTCTCGACGTGATTCCTATACTTTCATTTCATCGAAATCACGCTCTTATTAGCATACACCTTTGTACACGTAACAATCATATCACTCGCATAATTCACACTTAACTTTCCTTAGTCATTTCTAACAAGCATTAAAATACATAATCAACTTCATATAATCATATCCGTATACGTTAAACTCATGTAACTCATCATGTCATTACATTTAACACGGATTGCTATAACATGTACCATACGACTTCCCATCAACCTACATTTACGTCAACGAGTCAAATCATGTTTCTTATACTTAGTTGACTTTCAAAAGTCAACTATTAGCCACACTTAACTATCGACTTATCATCATATACCCGTAACATCATAATCGACTATACGGACGACACTATATACATTTCATCATACACTTGATGTGAGTACTACCTTTTAAGCATAACGTACAACTATTTCATGCACAATTCTTCTAAACTCATACATAACCCATCAAAACCAACTACTAATCATCATGTATCATTCCAAATGAACATTAAACATAACATCATCATATTCCTATACTTTCATCTAACAATAATTCATCATACCCACATAATACATCAATCATTCAACAAGACTTGAACATAGGAGGTGATTCTAGTCATCATCTTCACCCTAACTAACGGGTGTCACCTCTAATCATCAAATTAACTCAAACCATTCATAACCCATGTTCTACACGAGGATTCTAACCCTTGTACATGATCAATTTCATATTAACTCATGGATTAGAACATAACCCACTTCACCCATGATCACCAATCTTAGATTTAAGACATACCTTATGATCCCCTCGTGTTGGTGATCATTAATCCATGCTCGGTTATGGATTTCAGCTTCATCTTGCCTTCCAATTTGAGCTTAAAGGCGATTTAGGGTTTGAGGCTCCATGGGAGCCTCCTGATCTTTCTCGAACACACACGTATGTGTGTGTTTGTGTGTGTTTAGTTATTTTATAACTTAACTTTCATTTGTTCCATTTTAGCCCCTCGGGTTTACTTTTAAAACATAACTGACACTACCTTAATCATTTAAGACTTTTGACCATACCCTTAACTAGGTTAAATAGCCTAGTTATTTATTTCCTGACGTGTCACATAATAACATACAACAAATATTAACATTCAGATTTTGGGGCGTTACACTTTTAAATCTTCCATTTTCACACAACAATCAAGACACACAATCAAAATAACACTCTAACTCTCTCTCACTAAATCTCGGCCAAACACCCCTAAACACACATCCATTTCAGAATTTTAAACCTTTTCTTGAAGATTTGAAGGCATTCCAAGGTGTTTTCAAGCTTAGATGAAGGTTTAGAGGTGATTCCAAGGAGATTTGAGCAAGAACAAGGCTTCATATAATCACTATTGTTAAAACCCACTAAGAATCTTGAAGGTATAACATTTTGTCTTTCAAATCTTGTTCATGATTCATGGTGATGAAGATGATAGTGAAAGTTTCTCTTGTTCTTGAATCTAAACACTAACTTGAAACTAAAAACAAGTGGGTTTTTGAACAAAATAAAAATGGATGTATGTGTGTGTATACATGAGGCCGTACATATGTATATAAGTATGTTAAGGTATGAGTTTTGATATTTGGTTTGATCTTGTATGATAAGATGTTGAAAAGTGATGTGCATGTGATCTTGGAAAGTTCTAAAAGGAGATTAAATCATGTGAATGGGCATGTAAAAGTAAAATTTTGGATTCATATGTATGTATGTATATGTGAGTCGTATATGTGTGTATATATGCATGCATGAACATTTTTTATATTGATAATTTTTTATGTGTAAGAATATATGCATATGTCTTGCATTTATGAATAAATGATTTGATGATGATGATGTGAAGTATGGAATGTTTGAATATTTAAAACATAAGTTAAATGAAGGTCTAGATGCATTCAAGTTCATGCAAGATGATTTAGACATGTTATGGATGCATTAGATGCATTTACAAGAACATGCATGTTGGAATATGATCATGAAATGATGATTTGAACATGATTTGATAAAAATAAATTTTAATCAGATTATAAACACTAAAATAAGAATATTTTGAAGTGTATAATGATATATAATTTTGTCATAATGTTTACTAGCCTTGCATGTTGTACTTGGTGCATTAGATGTTGTAAAATACGTGAAATCACATGATTTATGTGACCTACACAAAAACTTCACTAATCTGATTATAATCACTATTTTAATCAGTAAATAACATGTATAGTGTTAAAATATCAAGTCATTCCGAGTTGGGATGATTATAGTAACGTTTAACGCAAAACTATGCATTAAAACGGTCAAAAATCGGGTTTTCGAACGATTTTTATGAAACTGATTTATATCAGTAAGTAAACAGATATTTTTAGTTTAAAATATAAGTATTTTAACTAATTTTAAGTTTACTTGGTGTTTGGTTGGTCATACATGACTTTCGACGCCCGAAAACGTTACCGAACCATTAAAATACACATTTTTCAATGTACACTAGTATGGGTTATTTTTTGGTGAACCTTGTGTGTTAAAATATGTTATGTGATTTAAACATGTGAAGGTGAAAATATTTTAAGTATTAACATGATAGTGGGAAATTTAGACTATGCATGTACACTTGTGCGTTTTATGTGGTAGAAACGGTAAAATCGTGTTAAACGTGTAACTTGTTTGTCGAGCATGAATTTTGATACATATAAGTTATTTTATTTATGCTTGCCATAAAATGACAAAATAGATAAGTTAACGAGATTACGCGTGTTACGATGTTGATTTATGTGTACGTTTATGTATATATATACGACGCGCAAATTGTAGATATATTACGTATAAACGGGTGTGTTAATGGATTTACATGATAATGGTCACCAATAAAATTGTTCAATTCACAAAATCATAATATATATATATATATTAACGTGCCAACGTAATAAAAAATAATAACTTTTCGAGAAAATCTCAGAGTTATGTGAAAATTCTAAGAAACGAAGAAACTTAGGATTTTGTGATATATTGATTTATAAATCGCTCCTACGTATAATAGGACGTGTAGAAATCAATCAGTGGGATTGCGCTATTTAAAAATACGCACCCAAAGGTGAGTGTCACTAAACCCCCTCTTTTTACTATTTTGTATATGTTTTGGGGGAGGAACAAGCCTAAAAGGGTTTAATAATGTTTTTGGAATAAAATATACCTTTTGATATAAATTATATATTTTGATTGAAAATATATGGATTGTGATAAATTGTATGTTTCGGGATGAAATGTTTTTGGTGAATATATGTTTCGGGGAGAAACTGGGTTGTACGGTGTTTCAGAGAAAACGACTGTGTTGTTGGGACGGGTTTGCTTGGTCCAAGGGATTTGAGTAAATTCGTACAACTGTTTATATTAAATTTGTCATATTAGTAGGATATATATATTGTACGTGAGGCAGGCATCATAGATGGTCTCGATATGGACCATGCGCCAATGATGTCGTTTAATCATTTAAGTATTGAACGCGAGGAATTGTTGGTAGATCTATCGGGTTGACAACCCCGTCGTGACCGATCGCTCCGTGTCAAGTCAAACGACGAATTGATATTTTGTTTATAGTCTAGCCTTGATTATCCCTACATTGTAAATATATAGTTCGTAATGTCTAGCTAACATACGAGTCCGAACATTTGACGCTAAAAATTTAATATATAAACTTGGGAAGATGCCATATTCGGAGGTTTTAGGTAAACGCCTGCGACGGTTGACCCATGGATTTTATCAAGGAAATAAATGGACTTTCGTAAATTATATGGATGTTTTATAATAAACACATAATTAGAAAGCTTTTTCCTTGGGATCAAATTGTTTAAATTTGAATATGTGAACTCACCTTCCTTTGTGTTAACACTTGATTTTAACGTGTTCTACAGGTACTTGAGTTTGGCTTCAGGAATCATGGCGTATCTTGTGGTTGTTGATGCATGTTTTGTCACTTAATATGTTGGACTAACTTTTAAAACTTCTGGGACAAATGTAATAAGATCCGTGAGGATCAAAACAACTTAACTATGTCATGGTTGTGTCATGTTTCAAAATGTTATGTATAAAAACTTATGTTTTAATTAAGTTAATATGTCCAACAATTAAATGCATCGATCGTCAAGATATTAATGGGCACCAACTTCCGTCACCACTATGTTTTATATTCCGTTGCGACTTGTTTGTGGTGTTACATATGTCGGTATCAGAGCCAATGGTTGTTAGCGAATTAGATGTTTTCGGGGAAAACTCTAGACTTCAACCGAAGAATTTTGAGATTTAAGTCCAAAATTCTCAAAGCAATTTTTTTAAATAAACATAGAAAATTTATCATGTATAAAAACCATTACGTGTTTATGTGCATACGTGATTTTCTGTTTATTTGGGCCTTAGGTGTTATTATTCATTCTATCACACACTTACTTGTACGGTTATATATGTGTCACAGATGTCGCACGAACACGAGGTCATCGAGATCCACGACTCAGGTAGCGAGCCAGATTTCGATACTTCACCCAGATCCATTCTACCAGAGATACCTATCACGACTCCACAGATGGTTGGTATTGCCGAGTTTGCTTCATCTTTCCACGTCGACCCTGCTGCTTTTGCCAGCCAGGTAGACCCCCGATACGCTTTCACTAGCAACGGGTGGATAGATGATGATGACGATGATGCTCCTCTCTTGATTCATGAGACGGGACAATCATCTAGCACTGTACCAGTTATCGATGACATGATTAGAGGTGTCTTTATTATTGGAGGATCCCTCAGTATCACACCAGTGGTGGACGCCACTATTGTCATGGCTCGACCATTAGAGTCATCAGTCGTCCCACCTACTGCTGTGATCGAGCCTATCACTAAGATCCCTCCACCTGTTTCTTCCGAGTAATCTTTACGTGTCATAGAGTCACGCGCTCCTACTACACCTTGTTGGTGCATTCATCTGTCATCTTCGTCTTATGTCGAGTCTCGAGTTCGTTGCGGATTTAAACAAGTGTGACATCATCGGATGACATCATACAGATGACATCATCCATTGCATTATGGAAGCATCATCACATGAAGACAAATCAAAAGTCAGATTGTATATGAAATTTGTAAATATTTGATGTTGACCGTTTGAATTTGCCTTGTCCGTTTGAGTGTTTAGTTTGTAGGGTTCCGTTTGAAGGGTTCCGTTTGAAATGATTATGTCACTTTCAAACGGAAGGGTCCTCCCTATAAATAGCCTTCAAACGAGTTCATTTGTAACGTTCTAGATTCCGACACCGAGGTGCTGTCAAAGTGTCTCCAGTCCTGTAAACGTTCAGAAATCAATATACGAGACATTTAATAGTGAATCCAAGCTAAATGAAGACCGAATCAATGAATTCCGCCTCTGATTCGGTCTGAGCACTCTTCTGATCGACTCGTTAGGTCGTTTCACGATCCTACAAGTGGTATCAGAGCTCAGGAGGAAGAGTTCTTACCGTTTAGCTCGTTTTCGCTGGAATATTCTATCTTCTACACTTTCTTTTCTAATTTGGATAAGTGTTTACGGTTAAAACGGTTTAAAACTTTCACAATTCAAACGAAACACAGTATTAACGAATCTTTGAAAATTTGAGACTAAAACTCGACTTAAAACTGATCGAAAAATCCATTCCGTTTGAAAATGTTCGTAATATGCTGACGTCATTGGCTATTACGTTTGAATATATCATTTGAAGCTTGACGTTACGTTTGAAAATGGTGTAGTTTCAAACGTGACAGGACTATTACGTTTGAAATTTGTGTTCCGTTTGAACATATCGTTTGAAATTGCACCTGAAAGTTTGAAATTGTACCTGGCCGTTTGAAACATAATCTGACTGTTTGAAATTCTACATGACCGTTTGAAACATGGTTTTTGTTTGAAAATGTTTCAGTTTTTCACGTGATAGTGCTTTGGGTTGTGTGAACCGTTTGGAAAGTTAATTGAATTGTGTATAAAAGTCTAAGAGGATGTCAGGTAATTGATGTTTGGAATAAGTGGTCATGTGGTTTGTCAGTTTGCATGTGATAACAATCATATTAGTGTGTCATGAGATCATGTGATTGTTTGGTTCAAGAAAGTTGTGTATGTATGTTATGTTGGTAAAGTGATTCAGAATTAAAAGATAAAAGTGTCTGACATATGTGATAAAGTGGGCGGCCAAATTGTTTGATACAACATGTGATTGGGTCATAATCTCGGTCCAATGAGGTTTTAGTAGTAATCAATAATATAGGCCATTGAGTTTATCTATCGATGTAATTCATGTGTTGAACAAATTGCGGCCCAATCATCATACACACCCACTTTACATCAGCCCATATCATGAATTGAGTTTTGTTACTTGTGAATATTTCACGAAATTGAGTCAAGTACAGTCCACTTCATACTCGGAACAAGTGAAATTGTTATTTTTTTTAAATTTTGTCGGGACAGTTTAGAAAAATGGCAATGATGTTTGATGAAAAGGAGAATGAGTTTATTGAAAGGTTAAATAGATATGGTTGGTATCAAATGAGTGGATATGAACAAGATGATAAGAAGATTTGGAGTCTTAGACTTGAAAATTTTGCATGTTAAAAGGATGAGACCGTGAAAGAGATGGAAAGGAGATTTGATTACTTGATGGACAAGTTAAAATTGTTTGAAATAAAACTGACAGATACTGAAAAGATATCAAAGCTTGCAGATGCTTTACCTGCCGAATGGGATGATGTTTTAAAGATATTAAAACAAGAGCCTAAATTTTCAAAATTACATCCATCTGATTTCATCAATAAACTTCAAAAGCATAGTTTTGAAAATTCTGATAAGAAGAAAATATTGATGAATAAAATCAAAGAGAATCTAGATAAATTGAATTTGGGAAATCTAGATAAAATCAATTTGGATGTAATTACTGAAATTGATAGGAGAATATGTATGTGTTTCGCTGCAAAACAGAACATGAAATATGACTTTAAAAGGGGGTGTTATATTAATACAAATTTGAATCCTCTTGATTTCGTTAAAATTTTTTGTGCAGGAACATACAAGATGGATGAAGAGCAAGTTCAAAAGAATGAAGAATCAGTGAAGAATGAATCTTCGAATTCTGCATCAGTGTGTTTTACATGTGACAGCTTAAAGACGGAAAATGACAAACTCGTGAAAGATGCGGAAACTTTGACTTTGGAAGTCAAAGAGCTGAATGATAAGAAGCAAGCTGATGATAAACAGATTCTTGTTTTGAAGGAAACCTGTGTAAAGCTGAACTCTGAAAATGACAAACTGTTAAGTAACTTGAACAGTTTGACATTGGAAAATCAGAAATTGAAAGAAAAAGCAAAAGTTTTTGAAGAAAAAATTAAAAGTTTTGGAAATGAAAAAGTAAAAATTGAAAAAGATTTTCAAAGTCAAATAAAAATTTTAGAAGATGAGAGAGATTTATTTGGTAAAAACAATCTTGAAAAACAAATTGAAATCAATTCTTATCTTGAAAAGATTATTCGACTTGAAAAGGAAGCAGAGTGTGCTCAAAAGAAAATCAAGGAATGGGAAGAAAAGTTGAAGGTGTTTGTGAATACTTCAACTATTCCTTGTCCAAAACCTTTAAATTCTGTTTCAATAAGTGACGATGTCACAAACTTTGACAATGTCAAAGTTGAAGATTGTGATGAGAAATCTGATGATGTAAAAGATAAAAGTGAAAAACAAAAATTGTTTTTGAAATTAAAAGAAAAGTTTCAAGAAACTGTTCCACAATCAACTGAAAAGGGAGAATGCTCTAAGCAAAAACCTTTGAAGAAGAAAGTGGAACAGAAACAAAAAATTAAAAATGAGAAAAATGTTCAAAAAGATAATAAAAGCTCATCAGATCGATCATCCAATCGTAATGAAAAATTACAAAAAGTAAAAATTGAAAACTCAAAAATTGTTGGCAATAAGTGGTGCAGGTTGGACCACAGTGCTCAAAAGCCAAATCCAGCAAACAAGAGGAGCAAAGATTATCACCAAGCCAAACAGTGTTATGATCTGAATGTTTGGACTGAAAATGGTGATTGGTACGATAACAGAGTGTGTTACCGATGTGGTTATCAAGGACACATTGCTGTTAACTGCCAAGGTTGGAGTTATGAGACGAGAAGATGCTTTAACTGCAACATAAGAGGTCACATTGCCAGAGATTGCCCAAGGAGATCAAATGAAAGATTGAGGGTTAATTCTCAGAAAATGGCAAAGAAAACAGTCAATGTCAAGCCTAAAGAACAGAAGGTTCAAGAACCTAAAGTTCAAGAAACAAAAGTGAAGCTTTCTCAGGGGCAGAAAGACAGACTGAGAAAGAAGAGAAAGAAGGCTAGAGAGTATCTAGAGAAGATTTTGTCCTCGGGTTCATCTGTTGGTAAAAATAAGAGTTCTGATGAATCGCTTTCCTCAACTGCAAAGTCAAGCAAGATGAGTTCATCAGATACAAATCTGAGGACAGAAGAGAGAAAGAAGAAGAAGAAGAAGAAGAAGAAGAAGAAGAAGAAAGTTGTTGGCGATGAATCTGACATGTTAAAGTCAGACAAGCCACCTTCAGGCGATGAATCTGACAGATCAAAGTCAGACAAGCCATGTGCAGGCAATGATTGTGGTACGGTAAAGCCAGAAGAGCCGGTAGTTGAGGTAAAAAATGAGAATTCTGGTCTAACAATGGATGATGCAAATTTTCCACCATTGTTGAACAAGAATTCAAAATCACCCAAGGACCGTCAGGCTTGGGTGGATCTGTTTAAATGAAAAACCTGACTTGCCGGAGTTCCCAGGTTGGTAAGCGTGGAACAGGAATCGGCACATTTCTTGAGAAATTCACGAAAGTTATTTCGACCTTTAAGTGGTAAATCAGGGACATTAAGTTGTACTTGATTTTCTACAAAGTGATGTTTGTGGATTGATCTTGGAAATGTTAAATCTTTACAAGTGGTTGAAAAGAACAATAATGATGTGATGACCCCAAATTTACAAGTGGTAAAGACAAACTAATTTTTTCGGAAAAACCATTTTGATTAAAACAAACTTAAGTGTTTTAAAATCATTATGGGAAAATAGTTTGTTGTCAGGGGAAGTTCTGATTGTTCAAGCCAAGTGAATGGAGAATTGAAGTGATTCTCATCATGTTGTCACATTTCTTGTACAGCATGTTTTTTCAAATTTTCCCAGAAAATCAAAATTGAGACATATTTTGTTTTTAGGGGGAGTAAAATTTTAAAAAAATTAGAAAATTTGAAAATGTCAAAAACATTGAAAAATTTAAAAATGAGTTTTGTTGTGAAAAAGAGGAAATGATAGTAGATCAGTTGGACTGTCACAGCATGCTAAAGAAATGGAGAGATAAAATGTGATAAGCGATCTTACTAAAGATGTGACGATAGGCTCAGCTAGACTAGTAGATTTGCGATAACGATACAAACTTAAATGAAAAAGCCTAGTTCTAGTGGGAAACTTGGTCGAAAGCATAGTACTTAGTTTTGTCCTTCTTGATTGTGTGCCTACTCGGTAATCGCTGATTGTCGTAAGACATAAAACTGGTTAAGTTTGTGAACTTTCACAACTTTGCTAAAAAGTCACTGTGATTGTGCATTTTATTTTGCAAAGATTTAAACTTGTTTTATTTCTTTATTTTGTTTAAGCATCGGACATCCTCTGCGTATACGTGAGTATCGACCTGGATGTTGTTGCCTAAACGTTCTGCTTTATTTTCTTTGGTGTTTCGTTTAAGCTTTGGACCTCCTCTGCGTATACGGGAGTATCGACCTGGTGGTTAAAGCCTAAACAACTTCAACTTGTTTTATTTTTCTTATTTTGTTTAAACATTGGACTTTCTCTGCGTATACGGAAGTATCGACCTGATTGTTAATGTTTAAACATTCTGCTTTGTTTTCGCACAAATCACAGTTGATAAAAGTTTAAAGGCATTACTTGAGTCAGTGTATTGCATGATGAGGGGATATGTTGAGATCGTGGGGTCCATAAGAACTTAGTGCTATCTTAATATACCTTAAAGTATCAGTAAGCAGATTGAAAGTTTTTAGATTGAGTTTATATGGACAACAATATCGTCAATCTATGTGAATCGTTTAGAACTGAAAATGTTTAAAGCTTAACGGTGCTAGTGATTGGTCACATAAACTGATATGATCCTCTTACACAAACTCACAAAAATATTGTCTGTAAATATTTCTTTACTGCATTTCATTCTTTTCAAAAATCCAAAAAGATTTTAGCGTGTTTTAGCATAAATTTTTGAAAAATACAAAAAGATTTTCGACAACTGATGTTGAAGAGCTGATTTTCAAAATTTCAAATGCTGAACATGATGAACTGGTTTGGGAATGTGTGTGCTGAATTGAAGAAATTTTGTTTTGAGAAAGAAAAGTTTGATTAGTTAATCGATATCATTAATTTGAACTTGATATAACTATTACTAGTAAGTTTTTCTTATTGATTTAAGTAAAAACTTATGTTGTGATGAGAAAATGTGTGCAGGAAATGAGCTTAAACAGAGATAAAGCCAGGGATTGATCTCAAGGTGATAGCTAATTCCAGACAGCGATCCCATCATGATGAGAGGGGGAGTCTGACGAGGTTAGAGCCAAAGAGAAGATCCTGGTATATGCTAAGAAAGAAAAGAGACTGATAAAGACTGAAGATGCGAAGACTCGACACTTAAGACTCGTCAACATCTGAGGGGGAGTCTGTTGGTGCATTCATCTGTCGTCTTCGTCTTATGTCGAGTCTCGAGTTCGTTGCGGATTTAAACAAGTGTGACATCATCGGATGACATCATACAGATGACATCATCCATTGCATTATGGAAGCATCATCACATGAAGACAAATCAAAAGTCAGATTGTATATGAAATTTGTAAATATTTGATGTTGACCGTTTGAATTTGCCTTGTCCGTTTGAGTGTTTAGTTTGTAGGGTTCCGTTTGAAGGGTTCCGTTTGAAATGATTATGTCACTTTCAAACGGAAGGGTCCTCCCTATAAATAGCCTTCAAACGAGTTCATTTGTAACGTTCTAGATTCCGACGCCGAGGTGCTGTCGAAGTGTCTCCAGTCCTGTAAACGTTCAGAAATCAATATACGAGACATTTAATAGTGAATCCAAGCTAAATGAAGACCGAATCAATGAATTCCGCCTCTGATTCGGTCTGAGCACTCTTCTGATCGACTCGTTAGGTCGTTTCACGATCCTACACACCTCTTTTGGTTTATTATCGTCGTAGGAAGAGGACAGGCCTGCTGGGGAGATCGCATCTACGTCACACGCTGAGACGGCATCTGCTTCCAAGAAGCAGAAAGGGGTTTGTGTAGACCGATGTTGCCACTGCGATCGACAGTTTGCCACTCTACGCGGAGATCTGGACTCAGCCAAGGGTAAGGTGAAAGACCTTGAGGGACAGATGGGTTGGTACGATGAGTTGAGAGGTTTAGATGACAGTGCGATGGATCAAATGCACTGGAGGATAGTGGATCTGGAGAGGCTTGTCAGAGAGATGCTAGAATCTCTGGGTTTAAAGTGTTGATGCTTGTCGTTATTTGTTGTTTGTTTTATGGGTTGTTATGTTAGACATTTTGATACTCTTTTGTTTGGGGCCTACGTGCCAGAGATTTTTGGGATATTATGTAGAAATTTTTGTTTGAACTTGTTTTGGGTGTCGATGTAGACATGCCAAAGATGGTCATTATGTACTAAGAACAAGTTTAATTAATTTCTATGATGAATATCAATGAACTACTTTTGGTTTAAAAAATTATTCTCATTAATATGTGTATATTATGCATGCGCAATGTTTGGTCCACTAGCATTTAATGATTGAATTACTTTCGGTTATCGTCTCATGTGATTATTATTGTTGTAATAATAGAAACGACGAAATGCCGCCAAAAGCAAGACAGGGTTCTGGATTACCTACCACACCGGAAGAGTTGGCACAATCATAGCCCAACACGTTAATACTGCCATGAAACAGCTTAATGCTAACCAGGATAATGGCCAGGGACGTGGATGTGGTGCTCACGGGCATGGTTTTGGTGGGGCACAGATTGGAAACCCTCCAAGTAAAATGATGATCAGAAAGTTTTAGTAGTTCATGTGCTATGACATAATCGGAACGTATTCCTGATTTTCATTAACCTTGTGAACAGTACATAGATGTACACAAAAAACAATCTAGGGTTGTAGCCCAAGATCATTTACTGGTGCTCTATGCAATGACGTGGCAACGGTATGAGTGATATCGGGCTGCCATAACGAGTTGAACATTCAAGTAGTTCAGCATTCCGAACCTAGATCTGGAGATTCGAAGAAGCGCAAGCCTGAGAGCTCAAAGAAGAATCCCGAAGAGGAACGTGAGAAGAAACGCAGTTTGGAGAAAGCATGTGTAGCTAACTCTAGAGAGTCGGGAAAGGATAATGTCAGAGATGGCAGGAGTGGCCCTGAGAATAAGACTCACGGTGATGAGCAAGGAAAGTGCGCCAGATGTGGCTGAATTGGACATGTGACTCACGAGTGCTATGCTAAGAGTACATCGGAGGGAGTTACACTTGAGGGATGCTACGAGTGTGGTGAGCATGGACACTTCAAAAGATATTGCCCAAAACTGAAGGGTCAGAATGCCAAGGGCAAAGCTTTCGAGATGAATGCTGGAAAGGCACGTGACGATCCTGATGTTGTTATTGGTATGTTTTTTATCAATAACCATTCTGCGTTCATACTCTTTGATACCGGAGCTGACTTGAGTTTTGTTTTGAAAAGCTTTGAACCATTTTTGTGTTCACCAACAAGTAAGCTAAATAAGAAGTACTCGATAGAACTAGCGAGGTCATTCACGATTGTAGTATTCAGTTAGATGATCATAGTTTTAGTATCAATTTATTACCGGTGGAGCTGGGGAGCTTTGATGTAGTTGTGGGAATGGATTGGCTATCCAAGAACAAAGCTGATATTATTTGCTCGGAAAAGCAAATGAGGATACCTCGTCCTGATAGTGGTGAAGCGATAGTTGTTCACGGAGACCGATCGAGTCGAGTGTTGAGTATCGTCAGTGTTATGAAGATGCTCAAGTTGTTGTGAAAGGGTTATCCTGCATTCTTAGTTAACGTGGTGGATACGAAGGCCAAATGTAGGAAGATCAAAGAGATTCCTATTGTTCGCGATTATCCAGAAGTTTTTCCTGAAGACTTACCTATATTGCCCCCTGCAAGACAGATCGAATTCCGAATTGATCTGGTACCCGGTGCTGCACCGATTTCAAAATCTCTTTATAGATTAGCACTGTCAGAAATGAAAGAAATGTCGAATCAGCTTCAAGAGCTACTAGACAAAGGTTTCATTCGACCAAGTTTTTCGCCTTGGGGTGCACCTGTTTTGTTCGTGAAGAAGAAGGATGGGTCCTTCAGGAGGTGTATTGATTACAGAGAGCTAAACAAGTTGACTATCAAGAATCGGTACCCCCTACCGAGGATTGACGATTTTGTTGGTGCATTCATCTGTCGTCTTCGTCTTATATCGAGTCTTGGATACGTTGCGTTGCGGTTCGGATCAAGCATGATGTCATCATTATTAATGATGACATCATACCAATGACACCATATTAATGACATCATCTTGCATCATGCTTCACTAGAAGACAAAACAGAAAGAGAATGATTTGCATGAATCAGATTGGCTTGTTCGCTTGAAAGACAAGATTGCATGTTCACTTGAATTACATGCATGATCGCTTGAACAGTTCGCTTTAACAGTCACATGTTCATTTCAAGCGAACTAGTGACTAGTATAAATAGGAGTGTGGTCTTGTCATTTGTAACAGTTTTAGAGATTTCATACCGAGGTGCTGCCGGTGTGAGATTTGATTGTAAACAACGTCAGATTAATACAATCAGTGTTTAAAGTGATATTCAAGCTGTTTCGACGTCGGTTTCTTAGTTTCCGCCTCTGAAACTGATAAAATCTCTTCTGAACGACTCGTTTGGGTCACAAATCGATCCTACAAGTGGTATCAGAGCTCAGGAGGAAGAGATCTTGCCAAAACAGCCTGTTTTCGTCACTTTTTCTGATTTCTACACCATTCTTTCACAAAATTAAAAAATTTTCACGGTTAAAATCGGTTCAAATTCACATATATTGTGCGTAAACATGTATTAACAAATCCTGTAAAGTTTCAGATCGAAAATCGACTTAAAAACTGGTTAAAATTGAACTTTCACTTGAAATTGGTTCGACATTTGCTGACATCATCAGGCTTTCGCTTGAAATATCAGGGTTCGCTTGAAAATTTGGTGCAGTTTGAAGCGAAACACAGGCTTTCGCTTGAAATCAGCAGTTTGCTTGAAAATACGTGTACCGCTTGAACAATTGTTTAAGATATATCTGACTTAACATTTTACGAGGTTGTCAGGTATTGAGAAAAGAGAGCATGTGAATATGCATTGGAACTGATAATTTGCAGACTTGTGAATTCTTTGCTGATTGACTTAAACTTGTCGAACATTGAGTATTTTAGATTAATTGTGAAAACAGATTGCATGTGATTGCATGTGACTGTTGATCTTTCTAGACTTTGTCGGCCACGAGATATAGAAGACAATTCACGTGAACTACTTAAGCCCACTACATATTTTTCGGCCCAATCAGTGAAGTATTGTTAGCATATGTGTAGTTGGTGAAACTAATTGGCTCAATCACTAATCATTTGCTAAAAGTTATTGTCGGCTGCATGTGATATACATTTAAGGCTCATGTGACATTGAGTTTAGCGGCACAATCTCATTTTATATTACATCAACTTTTGTCAGGCTTTTGCATGTGATTCTGATTAAGTAATCGGCCCAATCAGGTTTCATACACATTTGAAGTTGTTAGCAATTTGAATTTAGTTTGTAAAGTGATAATTCCGATTGAGAGGGTATCTTGTTTTGTGTTGGTATTTTGTTTGAGATGTGATCTAGTTTAAATTTGATATTTCTCTTAACGGGACTGTCTTGATAAACGTGTTTCCGAATCATGGATATAAATTTCTTTAATATGACTAGTGAAACAATTAATAGAATAAATGTATTAAAGAAAGAGTTTGATTCGTTTTCAGGTTGTCTAGGAGAAAGTACAAAAAGTATCATTGAGAGGTATAGCCATCTTGTTCGCTCAATGTCTGAGAAGGGTATTCAGAAAAATCCAAATGAATGGGTTGAAAGATTGGCCAATGCCATACCTCAACAAGAATGGGGTACATATCTTTTGGATTTAAAAAGAACTGGAGAATTCTCTAGATTGGCAATTGGTCAATTTATTAAGAAACTTGAAGAACAAATGGAGAGAAATGCTGAGAAGAAGAAAAGTCAAAGTGGAAAATCAATATTAAAGAAGAGCAAGAGTAAAGGTGTCCAAGCGGGAGAGGAACAGACTGAAGAAATTTCAGTGATGAAGGATGAAAAGAAATCTGCTGATAAACAGATTCTTGAAATGCAGGAAAATTATGAGAGGTTGAAATCTGAAAATGACAAACTGTTAAATGATTTGAACAGTTTGACATTAGAAAACAAGATTTTGAAAGAGAAAGAAAAGGATTTTGAAAACAAAAAGAAATCTTCAGAAGATGAATATTTCTGGATAAAGCTGGAGAACAAAAATCTGAAAGCAAATGAAACAAAATTTCAAGAACAGTTAAAAGTTTTGGAAAATGAAAAATCTGTTCTTGAAAACATTAAAATTGAAAACGAAAAAACAATCAAGTCTCATCTTGAACGAATATCTCAGCTTGAAAATGAAGCTGAGAATTCAAGGAACAAAATTGATGAGCTTGAAAAGAAATTGAAAGGTTTTGTGACTTTATCTGTGTTCCCCTGTCCAAAACCAATCAATTCTGTTCCAATAAGTGACATTGTCACAAACTTTGACAAAGTCAAGGTTGAAGATTGTGATGAGAAAACTGATGATGAAAATGAGAAGTTTTATTCAGCAGACGAGTCTGAGTCTGAGTCAGAGTCTGATGCTGAAAAAGAGAAAAAGAAAATATTTTTGAAATTAAAAGAAAAATTTCAAGAAACTGTTCTGCAATCGACTGAAAAGGGCGAATGCTCTACGCAAAAATCTTTGAAGAAGAAAGTGGAACAGAAACAAAAAGTTAAAAATTCAGAAAATGGTCAAAAGAAGAATAAAAGTTCATCAGTTCAATCATCCAATCGTTATACAAAATCACAAAAATCTGAAAAACAAAACTCAAAAATAGTTGGTGAAAAGTGGTGCAGGTTTGACCACAGTGCTTCAAAGCCAAATCCAGCTTTCAGGAGGAGTGATAATTACCACAAAGCCAGACAATGCTATGATTTGAGTGTTTGGTGTGAAAGTGGTGAATGGTACGATAACAGAGTGTGTTACTCTTGTGGTGTTCGAGGACACATTGCTGTTAACTGCCAGAATTGGAGTTATGAGACGAGAAAAAGCTATAACTGCCATATCAAAGGTCACATTGCCAGAGATTGCCCAATGAGATCAAAGGGAAGATCGAGGGCTGAATCTCAGAAAATGGCAAAGAAACCAGTCAAAGTCGAAGCAAAGCCCAAAGAACAGAAAGTTCTAGAACCGAAAGTGAAGCTTTCGCAGGGGCAGAAAGACAGACTGAGGAAGAAGAGAAAGAAAGCGAGAGAGTATCTCGAAAGGATTTTGTCCTCGGATACAACTGGTAAAACAGATAAAAGTTCTGATAAATCGTCTTGCTCGCCAAAGAATGACAAATCAAGCAAAACGAATTTGATGCGTGCGAAGTGTTACTTATATTAGGTGTATATTTTAAGCCCTTTTTAACACTTATTTTAGCCAAGTTTTAAATTTATAAAACACGATATTTCACTAACACTAAACACACATATGGGCAAGTGCACCCATCGTTGAGTGTAGTATAGCGTTGGTAAGATACCGAGGTCGTCCAAGGACACAAGAGCTTTTAGTACCGGTTTATCCTCAACGTCTAACCAAAATAAAAGTTTAGAAAAATGTTTTAAACTAAGAAAATTAAAAACTAACTAAAATGCTGAAAATAAAATAAAATAAAAACAGATAGACAAGATGAATCACTTGGTTCCGACTCATATCTAGTATAACCTTTGATTATTTCCGCACTTTTGCACATAATTAAGAGATTATCTTAGTTATTGTAGTAGGCCCCTCTTTTGAAGGCGACGTTACCCTCACCCCAGTAGTTTGAGTCAGCAGGGATACAATCCTAAAAGGGTGGATTATTGAAAGATAATGAATTAAGTTATTAATGCAGTATTGTGGTAGGCCCCGCTTTTGGCGGTGACGTTACCCTCGGCTAAGTAGTCTGAGTCAGCAGGGATACAGTCCTAAATAGCCGGGTTATAGTATTAATAGTAGTTAACTTATGAGGGGATCAAAGAGTTTGGACCCCCGCCATCCAATACCGTGAAGTATTGAAGGAGGTCCTACTAAATTTGACCCAGGTCCATTGCAGGACCTCTAAACGCTGAACAATGGCAAGACCTTTACCAAACCGTTCCCTTAACCCCCTACCAGGTAGCCAACATACCTCCATATAGACCGTGGAGATATGAATGGTGAAAATCCTTTATTTTATATAGACAGTAAAATAATGCCAAGACACCACGGACAAACGATAAGGAAAGATCACCTTCAACATAAGTAACTAGTTATTAAAGTCATTAATACAAAACCAAATAAAAAGTGCAAAAGATTAGAAATAAAAAGTATTATACTAGACACTTTGTCTTCACCAAGTGATGTAAGAGACTTAGGCAAACATGGCCTTGATTGTCAAGAACTCTTACGATCAATCTTGGATCCCGAGACGACTCACACACTCTACGATGGACAATGGATGATGGTGGTGGATGATGGTGTTGTGATGGTGGTGGGTGGTGGATGAAGTGTGAGAGAGGTGGTGTGCCAAGGGATGAGATGAAATGAATCCAAGCACTCCTATTTATAGGCTGAACAGAGAGCTGGACACGGCCCCGTGTCCGCTGGGCACGGCCCCGTGTCCGTCTGACAATCTCTCTCCTCATTAATTGTAATTCGCAATTACAATAAATGCGCCTGCTGTACTTTCGACACGCCCCCGTGTCCGCTGAGCACGGCCCCGTGGTGGGCAATAGAAGCTTCTATGGATTTGTCTTTTCTGCTGCTTCTTGGGCACGGCCCCGTGCTGGCTGAGCACGGGGCGTGTTCAGCCTTCTGTCTTCTCCTTTTTGCTTTGGAAGGTGCCGTTGAGGGGTCGGGCAGTCCACTAATGTTTCTTTCCTTGTATTTATGTTGGATTTAGATGTCTTTTTGCTTCTTTTGCGTTTTTGAGCTCATTTAATCCTGAAAATACAAAAGGAAGACAAAAACACTTTTTTTCCAATATTAGTACTTAAAAAGGGTTAGTTTTACGCCTTATTTGATGTAATTTATATGTTGCATTTTACACACATCAAATACCCCCACACTTGAACTTTTGCTTGTCCTCAAGCAAAACTCTTTAATATGTGGCTTACACTCCCAAATGGAATAGGTAGAAGAGAAGGTTTTGGGCTTGTCGTAGAGTGTCGGGATTTCCAAGATCTTTTTGGGTTTTATTTTTATTTATTTACATTCCTATTCGTGATGATTTATTTAGAACTTTTCATAAAAGAAATTACTTATTTGGGCATAACATGCCTTTTTAAAATTCTATTTATATACAAGTTCACATACCTCACGGGGAAATCACTCACACTCGGCCGAAGGTGTATTTTTAGTGAATCACTCGAGAGCGGCATGGAACTTATTCCTACCATAGGCTTGCCAAGAAATCAATCCTCCTCTTTTTTAACTTTTATACCTTTGTAGATATCAAGAGGACTTTGTGGGTTAAGGGTTAGGCTAGGGTTAAAGGTAGGTGGTTGGGTTAGTGGTTAGTAGAAAAAGGGCTAAAAGCGTAACAAGTGTCGGTTTTCGTATTTTTGCAACTTTTTATTTTGATGAAGCTTTTACTCAAACTAAGTTATTTTTGATTAACTTGTTTGTTTATTTTCTTTTTGCTTCATCATTCATTTTTTTTTTTTTTTTTTTTTGCGAAGAACCGAACTTGTTACTAAAATAAA
The DNA here is from genome assembly GCA_030545235.1 of Helianthus tuberosus. Lineage (NCBI taxonomy): Eukaryota > Viridiplantae > Streptophyta > Magnoliopsida > Asterales > Asteraceae > Helianthus > Helianthus tuberosus. The sequence continues at coordinate 130,456,675 of CM060387.1, read as the reverse complement.
GGGGTAAAAATGAAAAAGGTTTTGGTGGGTAAAAGGGTTTTTGTTTGGGTGATGAAACGAAAAGGTTTAGGCTCAAAGGGGCTAACTAAGGGGATTTTTTTGGGTAGGTGGTAAAAGAAAAATAAAAATAATGGTGTAGAAACAAAAAGGGTTAGTCCTAATGCCTCCATCATTTACTTACTTGGGTTTAAGTTGATAAGGACCGGGAATGTATTGTCATGGCAAGTTCTAGAGTCGTAAGAACCAGGCGGCTATTCACACAAGAAACGAAAAATGAGCATTTAGTCAATTGATATGTAATTGTGTGCTCAATAAAGGCTCAAAACTCACTTTTGTGGGAATGGGTTTTTATGTGATCAAGTATATATAATCAAATTTTAAATAAGTTTGCTATGCCTTTTCATAATTTTCTTATGTTGGTTCTTTTTATCACTACGCTATCGGTTGTAAATTTGTAAAAATATAACCTTTTTGAGAACTTGAATTTCCCGAGTTAAACCTAGACAAGTAAAAAAATGAAATTTTTTTTTTTGAAAAAAATTGGGGTGATTAGCGGTTCCAATAGAGTTTTGTGTAAGGCTTGTATTTAGGACTTCCAAAATTCAAGGTTTTAGCATCCCCCCCACACTTAAATTACACATTGTCCTCAATGTGTCCCAAAAATAAATTTTTAGGTTGATTAAATGTGTAAAATAGTGTTTAAAAAGCAAAAATTTGTGTTACTGGGCACTGAACACGGCCCCGTGTTATCCGGGCACGGCCCCGTGTTCAAGTGCCAGTAACAAAATTAAAATAAGAGAAACAGAAGTCTGGACACGGGGGCGTGTTGGGTGAACACGGCTCGTGTCCAGGTACCTGTACTGGGCGTTTTCTGCAGGTGGTTCGGCACGGGGCCGTGTTGGTTGAGCACGGCCCGTGTTGAACTTTCTGGAATGGAGAGAATTGTCGAGTTGCCTTGTTCTTGTGCATGGGATCATTTTTCTCGTTCCCCTTTTCATCCTTTACCACCATGAGTGTGTTTTATTCATTACAAACCATTCAAACCTTAAAACCATCATTTCATTTCATCATAGAGAGAACTTACATAATCCTAAATTAAAATAGATAAAACAAGGAAATAACAAACCATGGAGTCCTAGCCTTTACTTTATTTTAGTTAGCAAAATTTCCAAGAAGCAATTAATCTTGGTTAACCAAGGCCTTTTTTGAACTCCATCTTCCGCGTGCGGTTCTCCTCAAATGTCGGCGAGCCATTCTTCCACCTCCCTTGGAAGGAGAAAGGAAGGTTCATTGGCATTAGTTTGAGGAGTTTCAACTTCCACCGGGATCTCTTGTAGGTGTTCCACAGGAGGTTCTGCTGGCAAGTCTTCCCACCCGGTAGGGTTGTTGATTCCGAGTGCTAGGTTCCAATCCTGCTGTGGAAGGACTGGTTCCATTGGAGGTGCTACAAGAATATTTAACCTCTGGTGCAAGAGGTTAATTTCTTGGAAGCTACTTTCAAGTCCCATCGTAAGATCGTTAATACGGTCGATTAGGACCTCCTCTACTGAAGTCATTTCGTCGAGAGCCTCCCTTAATGCTATCACATAGTGCACAAGTGTAGCTTCAATGGAGGGTCTTCTTCTTCTTTGGCTGTTTGACGAATGCACAGAAGATGTATTGCTGTTTTCACTCGGCATCCTACGAAAAATAAACTAAAAATAGTTTATTTAATGAAACAGTAACCGGACACGGCCCCGTGCTCACTGAGCACGGCCCCGTGTTCATCTTTCTGCAGAGTTTTGGAACAAGGAAACTTGGATTTTTAAGTTATTTTCTGAACTTGTGGGGCCTTTTTAGCTACTAATAACTTAAAACAATGTTTCATAACATGTTTTTACCAAGATTCCTTGAACAAAACTCATTCATCCCTACCATAGAGTTGGAGGAATTCTAAACTTTCAATGGTAGCTCTTGGAGAAAGATGGAGAAGAAGGAAATGGCTAAAAGAGGAAAGGACAAGATGGGTTGTTGGAACCTTCTTTTAGACTTACCTAGGATAGTTTGAGAGAAGATTCCTGCAAATCCCTGCCCCAAGTTGGTCCAAATGTGCAGAATTCTTGGCTGCATTTATAGAAAATGACAGCATCCTGGACACGGCCCCGTGTTCAGTGGACACGGCCCCGTGTGCAGGAGGAGTTCTGACACAGTTTGTCCGTATTCTGACGTACTGATCAGAATGGAATCTTTCGATGGACACGGGCGCGTGTTGGATGGACACGGCCCCGTGTCTAGGGACTGTTTTATGAAGTTGTCTAGTTTTTTAAGGAACTTGTTAGTATCGGGTGGCTCCTGACTGGTTGGAACAACCCCAAAGTGCCTAAGATACCTTAATTGTCCTAGACTAAGGCGAGAACACAAGAGGTTGTCGGTGAGGGTAATTCCTATTTTCATTCTAGGTGGACAAGTCCAACCCTTTCCCGGGCTCTTGTTAAAGAAGGTGTATGCCGAATCGCTCAGGTCTATGTATGCACCGAACGAAGTCGATGGAGAGTCCTTCACGGCACAATCGACACAGGGACGACTATCGTCCAAGTCTTTGCTAGGTACGAAGGTATTTTCGGGAGCAACGAGGTTGTCGGAATGCGGTTCCAACATTTCTTCATGGGTATCGTCTTGGTGTGGATTAATAAAATCCTTCCCAAGCTCTTCTAACCATTTCAGAATTAGCTCTTCTAGTTGAAATAACTCGCCAAGGAGCATTTCCCCTAGAATATCTGGCTGGGCGCATTCGAGGGAGAAATAGTGCTTATTTTTACTTTCGCCCCTCTTAAGGTTGTGAGAAGATGGTGGGTCCATGTAGTGGGGCCTATAATTTAGGAAGTAGCATTTTACTTCTTCATGTTCGCCACCACATAATTGACACCACGTACCATAAGAGTGCCGAAAGTAAAAATAATTACTATCACTCATGTTTATGTCAGAAATTACCAACCGCCGGGATCTAACGGTTCTGTTTTCAGTAACTGAAACTTGGGCACGGGGGCGTGTTGAGTGGGCACGGCCCCGTGTTCAGCTTACTGTCTGATGTAAAACAGGATTGCCAGTTCCAATGATTGAGCACGGGGGCGTGTTCAGCGGGCACGGCCCGTGCTGAGCTCTGCAGAAGCTGAAAAACTAAGAAAAATCCTAAAAAAAATAAAAAGAAAAATAAAAGATGATTAGGCCGTTGATTCCTAACTTTCTTAAAATCCTTGTGTCCCCGGCAACACCGCCAAAAACTTGATGCGTGCGAAGTGTTACTTATATTAGGTGTATATTTTAAGCCCTTTTTAACACTTATTTTAGCCAAGTTTTAAATTTATAAAACACGATATTTCACTAACACTAAACACACATATGGGCAAGTGCACCCATCGTTGAGTGTAGTATAGCGTTGGTAAGATACCGAGGTCGTCCAAGGACACAAGAGCTTTTAGTACCGGTTTATCCTCAACGTCTAACCAAAATAAAAGTTTAGAAAAATGTTTTAAACTAAGAAAATTAAAAACTAACTAAAATGCTGAAAATAAAATAAAATAAAAACAGATAGACAAGATGAATCACTTGGTTCCGACTCATATCTAGTATAACCTTTGATTATTTCCGCACTTTTGCACATAATTAAGAGATTATCTTAGTTATTGTAGTAGGCCCCTCTTTTGAAGGCGACGTTACCCTCACCCCAGTAGTTTGAGTCAGCAGGGATACAATCCTAAAAGGGTGGATTATTGAAAGATAATGAATTAAGTTATTAATGCAGTATTGTGGTAGGCCCCGCTTTTGGCGGTGACGTTACCCTCGGCTAAGTAGTCTGAGTCAGCAGGGATACAGTCCTAAATAGCCGGGTTATAGTATTAATAGTAGTTAACTTATGAGGGGATCAAAGAGTTTGGACCCCCGCCATCCAATACCGTGAAGTATTGAAGGAGGTCCTACTAAATTTGACCCAGGTCCATTGCAGGACCTCTAAACGCTGAACAATGGCAAGACCTTTACCAAACCGTTCCCTTAACCCCCTACCAGGTAGCCAACATACCTCCATATAGACCGTGGAGATATGAATGGTGAAAATCCTTTATTTTATATAGACAGTAAAATAATGCCAAGACACCACGGACAAACGATAAGGAAAGATCACCTTCAACATAAGTAACTAGTTATTAAAGTCATTAATACAAAACCAAATAAAAAGTGCAAAAGATTAGAAATAAAAAGTATTATACTAGACACTTTGTCTTCACCAAGTGATGTAAGAGACTTAGGCAAACATGGCCTTGATTGTCAAGAACTCTTACGATCAATCTTGGATCCCGAGACGACTCACACACTCTACGATGGACAATGGATGATGGTGGTGGATGATGGTGTTGTGATGGTGGTGGGTGGTGGATGAAGTGTGAGAGAGGTGGTGTGCCAAGGGATGAGATGAAATGAATCCAAGCACTCCTATTTATAGGCTGAACAGAGAGCTGGACACGGCCCCGTGTCCGCTGGGCACGGCCCCGTGTCCGTCTGACAATCTCTCTCCTCATTAATTGTAATTCGCAATTACAATAAATGCGCCTGCTGTACTTTCGACACGCCCCCGTGTCCGTTGAGCACGGCCCCGTGGTGGGCAATAGAAGCTTCTATGGATTTGTCTTTTCTGCTGCTTCTTGGGCACGGCCCCGTGCTGGCTGAGCACGGGGCGTGTTCAGCCTTCTGTCTTCTCCTTTTTGCTTTGGAAGGTGCCATTGAGGGGTCGGGCAGTCCACTAATGTTCCTTTCCTTGTATTTATGTTGGATTTTCTTTTGCGTTTTTGAGCTCATTTAATCCTGAAAATACAAAAGGAAGACAAAAACACTCTTTTTCCAATATTAGTACTTAAAAAGGGTTAGTTTTACGCCTTATTTGATGTAATTTATATGTTGCATTTTACACACATCAGAATTCATCAGATACAAATCTGAGGACAGAGGAGAAAGTAAAGAAAAAGAAAGAGAAGGCAGTTAATCAAGAGATTAACAAATTTGGCGATGAATTTGTTTCTTCAGAAACAAAGGAGCCACATGTTGGCAATGAATCTGACTCTTCAAAGTCAGACAAGGCAAGTTCAGGCGATGAATCTGGTGTGGTAAAGCCAGAGGAGCCATGTGTTGAGGTAAAAAGTGGTGATTCCAGTTTGACAATGAATGATGAAAATTTTCCATCATTGTCAAATGGAATTTCAAAAGCACCCAAGGACCGTCAGGCTTGGGTGAAACTCTTTAAATAGAAAAACCTGACTTGCCGGAGTTCCCAGGTTGGTAAGCGTGGAACATGAATCGGCATTTTTCTTGAGAAATTCACGTTTGTGATATTTCGATTTAAAAGTGGTAAATCAGGGACATTAAGTTGTACTTGATTTTCTACAAGTGATGTTTATGGATTGATCTTACAAATGTTAGTTTTTACAAAGTGGTTGAAAGAACAAGGTGATGAAACCCCATGTTTGAGAAATGACTCACAAAACTTATTTTCCAGAAAAACCATTTTGATTAAAACAAACTTAAGTGTTTTGAAATCACTATGGGAAAATGTTTTGTTGTCAGGGGGAGTTCTGATTGTTCAAGCCAAGTGAATGGAGAATTGAAGTAATTCTCATCATGTTGTCATTTACTTTGTACAGTTCATTTTCAAATTTTCCCAAAAAAATAAAATTGAGATATATTTTGATTTTAGGGGGAGTAAAAATTTTAAAAAATTTAGAAAATTTGAAAATGTCAAAAACATTGAAAAATGCAAAAATGAGTTTTGTTGTAAAAAGAGGAAATGATTGTAGATCAGTTGGACTGTCACAACATGCTAAAGAAATGGAAAGATATAATGTGATAAACGATCTCACTAAAGATGTGACGATAGGCTCAGCTAGACTAGTAGATTTGCGATAACGATACAAACCTAAATGAAAAAGCCTAGTTCTAGTGGGAAACATGGTCAAAAGCATAGTACTTAGTTTTGTCCTTCTTGATTGTGTGCCTACTCAGTAATCGCTGATTGTCGAAAGACATAAAACTGGTTAAGTTTGTGAACTTTCACAACTTTGCTGAAAAGTCGCTGTGATTGTGCATTTTATTTTGCAAAGATTTAAACTTGTTTTATTTCTTTATTTTGTTTAAGCATTGGATATCCTCTGCATATACGTGAGTATCGACCTGGATGTTATTGCCTAAACGTTCTGCTTTATTTTCTTTGGTGTTTCGTTTAAGCTTTGGATCACCTCTGCGTATACGGGAGTATCGACCTGGTGGTTAAAGCCTAAACAATTTCAACTTATTTTTATTTTCTTATTTTGTTTAAACATTGGACTTTCTTTGCGTATACGGAAGTATCGACCTGATTGTTAATGTTTAAACATTCTGCTTTGTTTTCGCACAAATCACAGTTGATAAAGTTTAAAGGCATTACTTGAGTTAGTGTATTGCATGATGAGGGGATATGCTGAGATCGTGGGGTCCATAAGAATTTAGTGCTATCTAAATATACCTTAAACGTATCGATAAGCATTTCGAAAGTTTTTAGATTGAGCTTAAGTGGACAACAATATCGTCAATCTACGTGAATCATTTAGAGCTTAAAATGTTTAAAGCTTAACGGTGCTAGTGATTGGTCAAAAACTAATATGATCCTCTTATGCAAACTCACAAAAATATTGTTTGTAAATATTTCTTTTCTGCATTCTTTTGTTATAAAAATCCAAAAAGATTTTGGGAGTGTTTTAGCATAAATTTTAAATAAAATACAAAAAGATTTTCGACAACTGGTATTGGAGAGCTGATATTCAAAATTTCAAGTGCTGAACATGATGAACAGGTTTGGGAGTGTGAGTTTATCAGAAGAAATTTGTTTTGAGAAAGAAAAGTTTGATTAGTTAATCGAGATCATTAATTTGAACTTGATGTAACTATTACTAGTAAGTTTTTCTTATTGATTTAAGTAAAAACTTATGTGGTGATGAGAAAATTTGTGCAGGAAATGAGCTTAAACAGAGATAAAGCCAGGGATTGATCTCAAGATGATAGCTAATTCCAGACGGCGATCCCATCATGATGAGAGGGGGAGTCTGACGAGGTTAGAGCCAAAGAGAAGACTCTGGTATATGCTAAGAAAGAAAAGAGACTGATAAAGACTGAAGATGCTAAGACTCGACACTTAAGACTTGTCAACATCTGAGGGGGAGTCTGTTGGTGCATTCATCTGTCGTCTTCGTCTTATATCGAGTCTTGGATACATTGCGGTTCGGATCAAGCATGATGTCATCATTATTAATGATGACATCATACCAATGACATCATATTACTGACATCATCTTGCATCATGCTTCACTAGAAGACAAAACAGAAAGAGAATGATTTGCATGAATCAGATTGGCTTGTTCGCTTGAAAGACAAGATTGCATGTTCACTTGAATTACATGCATGATCGCTTGAACAGTTCGCTTGAACAGTCACATGTTCATTTCAAGCGAACTAGTGACTAGTATAAATAGGAGTGTGGTCTTGTCATTTGTAACAGTTTTAGAGATTCCATACCGAGGTGCTGCCGGTGTGAGATTTGATTGTAAACAACGTCAGATTAATACAATCAGTGTTTAAAGTGATATTCAAGCTGTTTTGACGTCGGTTTCTTAGTTTCCGCCTCTGAAACTGATAAAATCTCTTCTGAACGACTCGTTTGGGTCACAAATCGATCCTACAGATTTATTTAATCAGCTACATGGGTCTAGTTACTACTCGAAGATTGACCAGCGTTCAGGATATCATCAGTTGAAGGTCGCTGACGAAGATATTCCGAAGACAACTTTTCGAACACGATATAGCCATTATGAGTTTTTAGTCATGCCTTTTGGCTTAACTAATGCGTCAGCTGTGTTCATGGATCTCATGAACAGGGTATGCAAACCCTACTTGGATAAATTCGTGATAGTATTCATCGACGATATACTTATCTATCTGCGAACCAGAGAAGATAATGAGTATCATTTGAAGTTGATTTTGGAGTTGCTGAAGGAAGAGAAGTTGTATGCCAAATTCTCTAAGTGTGAATTCTGGATTCGGGAAGTTCACTTTCTCGTACATGTCATAAATGAGAAAGGTATACACGTGGATCCGTCGAATATAGAGGCGATCAAGAATTGGGAAACGCCAAAGACTCCGTCGGAGGTGCGACAATTCTTAGGGCTTGCTGGGTACTACCGGAGATTCATTGAGAATTTCTCTAGATTAGCGCAGCCGTTGACGCTATTGACCCAGAAGGAAAGGAAGTTTGATTGGACGGAAAAACAGGAGGAAGCTTTTCGGACATTGAAGGAAAAGTTGTGTAGTGCACCTATTCTTTCCCTTCCTGAGGGAAATGATGACTTCATTGTATAATGTGATGCGTCACATTTGGGCCTTGGATGCGTGCTTATGCAGAGAGACAAAGTGATAGCCTATGCATCTAGACAATTGAAAGTGCACAAGAAGAACTACACGATGCATGATTTGGAGCTTGGAGCGGTTGTATTTGCCTTGAAGATCTGGAGACACTATTTGTATGGCACGAAGTGTATGATATACACAGACCATAAGAGCCTTCAGCATATCTTCGATCAGAAGGAGCTCAACATGCGACAACGACGTTGGGTAGAGCTACTCATTGATTACGAGTGTGATATCCGTTATCACCAGGGAAAGGAAAACGTTGTTGCAGATGCTCTCAGCAGGAAAGAGCGGGAGAAGCCTCTACGTGTGTGTGCTTTGGCCTTGACCATACAGACGTGTTTGACTGATCGAATTCGTCATACACAACGGGAAGCTTTGAAGGCTAAGATCCTGAGAAGAGAAGGTTTGAGAGATTTAGAATGCGAACTGATACCAAAAGCGGATGAAGTGATGTACTTCATGAACCGAGTTTGGGTTCTTCCGCTTAGAGGTAACCTACATGAACTGGTTATGAACAAAGCTCATAAGTCCAGATATTCCAATCACCCAGGTTCTACCAAGATGTATCAGGATATCAAGGAGTTGTATTGGTGGCCGAATATGAAGAGAGATATTGCGATCTATGTAGGTAAATGTCTGACGTGCTCGAAGGTAGAAGCCGAACATCAGAAGCCGTCTGGGCTTCTGCAGGAACCAGAGATTCCTAAGTGGAAATGGGAACATCTTACGATGGACTTTATCACCAAGTTACCCCGTATGTCGCGTGGACATAACATGATATGGGTAATTGTGGATCGATTAACAAAGTCTGCTCATTTCTTGGCGCTTAAGGAAACAGACAGCACAGAGAAGATATCGCAGTTATACCTTAATGAGATTGTAGCCCGTCATGGAGTACCGGTGTCGATTATTTCGGATACAGACAGACGATTTGACTCCAGGTTTTGGCGATCTCTTCAAGAGTCGCTGGGTTCTCGTTTGGACATGTGTACTACGTATCATCCTCAAACGGATGGTCAGAGTGAAAGAACCATTCAGACGTTAGAGGATATGTTGAGAGTGTGTGCGATTGATTTTGGTGGAAGTTGGGATACTCACTTGCCGTTAGCAGAGTTTTCTTACAACAATAGTTACCATGCTAGTATCAAGGCTGCACCGTTTTGAAGCCTTGTATGGAAGGAAGTGTCGATCGCCACATTGTTGGGCTGAAGTCGGCAAGAAGCATTTAACCAAACCCGAGCATATCCAGGAAACCAGCGACATGGTTTGCCTAGATCAAGGAAAGGTTAAAAGTCGTCGTCGATCGATAGGAGAATTACGTGGACAATCGAAGGAAACCGTTGGAGTTTCAGGTTGGTGATCAAGTTACGTTGAAGGTGTTACCTTGGAAAGATGCTATTAGGTTTAGCAGAGAGAGAAAAGCTGAGCCACTTTGACTAGGTCCTTTCGAAAGCCCATCTTGAGTTGGATCAGTCGCTTATAGGCTTAAGATACCATAGGGATTGAGTGGAATACATGATGTGTTTCATGTGTCCAGCCTGAAAAAGTGTATAATAGATGATACACTGCCTATATTCTTTGATGAGGTTTACGTGAAGATAAACAGAAGTTTATCGAAGTACCTATTGAAGTTGTAAATTTGGTTAGAAGAGTTATGTTGATAACCAGAAAGACGATTACAGATTTCTAACGGTATGTACGACCTGGTGATTGTGCAAATTGTGGATAGTAGATATTCGAAATAAATGCGAAAAGGAAAGAAAACGAGCTCATGGGATTAGATACTTTCCAGAGCCCATCTCGAGTTGGATCAATCGTATGTAGACTCAGACTACCTCAGGTATAGGACAACATATATGTGGTTATACATATGTCAAACCAGAAATGGTGGAACACTGACTTTACCCTTTCTGATTAAGTACTCGTAAGCGATGAACCTTGTAGAAGGTAGAGAGCATTGAGATGAGAAACTAGGAAATGGGATTATTTAATAAAGGTCTACGAGGATTCTTTGTAAGAATCAAAGTTTCTTGCAGAAACTACAAGACCATATTTAACAAGACTGTTCTTAGTATTTCTACCGAGTGCGAAAACAAAACCTATAGAGTAAAATTTCGGGGACGAAATTTCCTAAACAGGGGGAGACTGTGACACCCGGCTATTTAGGTTGTACAGTACAAATGTAACACGTGTCATGAATAAATAAAAAGGTTGTATTTGACTGATATTGATGTTTATATGTGATATTTAATGTGTTTGTGAATCCAAACATTGATAAAAATTATGTTGGCAACGATAAAATTAACGCTTATCGGGTAACGATTAAAACGCGAAACGAACGTCGGTGACCACCCGATCAGTGTTAAAATCCTAAAAATAGTCTGTTATGATTAGAATGGTAATTTTAATCATGTTCGTGAGGAAAATAAATTAAAACGCTAAGAAACTCTATTTTTCGAGTTTGAGCGCGTACCGCGCGATACTGCGCGTATTTGACAAAATATTGTCAATGCAGCCAGTCTAGGCAACTGGTAATTAATTCAGTAATAATTTAGTGTGATTATTTTTATAGAATGATAAAAATAATTTAAAAAGCACTAAAAAGGGATTAAAATGCTAGATAAAATACACGATATCCAGTATATGCTCTGATTTACATATATAAGTGTATGTATATGTTAAAATTGTGAGGAGAATGTGTGAGAGGGAATAGGTGGCAGCCAAGGGAGACATAAGACCTTCTCTCTCCTCCATGTGTTGGTCTTGGAGAATGTAGGTGATGATTATTACTTTTAAATCATCCATTTTCACACAACAATCAAGACACACAATCAAAATAACACTCTAACTCTCTCTCTCACTAAATCTCAGCCGAACACCCCTAAACACACATCCATTTCAGAATTTTAAACCTTTTCTTGAAGATTTGAAGGCATTCCAAGGTGTTTTCAAGCTTACATGAAGGTTTAGAGGTGATTCCAAGGAGATTTGAGCAAGAACAAGGCTTCATATCATCACTATTGTTAAAACCCACTAAGAATCTTGAAGGTATAACATTTTGTCTTTCAAATCTTGTTCATGATTCATGGTAATGAAGATGATAGTGAAAGTTTTCCTTGTTCTTGAATCTAAGCACTAACTTGAAACTAAAAACAAGTGGGTTTTTGAACAAAATAAAAATGGATGTATGTGTGTGTATACATGGGGCCGTACATATGTATATATGTATGTTAAGGTATGAGTTTTGATATTTAGTTTGATCTTGTATGATAAGATGTTGAAAAGTGATGTGCATGTGATCTTGGAAAGTTCTAAAAGGAGTTTAAATCATGTGAATGGACATGTAAAAATAAAATTTTGGATTCATATGTATGTATATATATGTGAGTCATATATGTGTGTGTGTATATGCATGCATGAACATTTTTGATATTGATAATTTTTTATGTGTAAGAATATATGCATATGTCTTGCATTTATGAATAAATGATTTGATGATGATGATGATGTGAAGTATGGAATGTTTGAATATTTAAAACATGAGTTAAATGAAGGTCTAGATGCATTCAAGTTCATGCAAGGTGATTTAGACATGTTATGGATGCAATAGATGCATTTACTAGAACATGCATGTTGGAATATGATCATGAAATGATGATTTGAACATGATTTGATAAAAATAAATTTTAATCAGATTCTAAACACTAAAATAAGAATATTTTGAAGTGTTTAATGATATATAATTTTGTCATAATGTTTACTAGCCTTGCATGTTGTACGTGGTGCATTACGAGTTGTAAAATACGTGAAATCGCATGATTTATGTGTCCTACACAAAAACTGAACTAATCTGATTATAATCACTATTTTAATCAGTAAATAACATGTATAGTGTTAAAATATCAAGTCCTTCCGATTTGGGATGATTATAGTAACGTTTAACGCAAATCTATGCGTTAAAACGGTCAAAAATTGGCTTTTCGAACGATTTTTATGAAACTGATTTAGATAAGTAAGTAAACTGATATTTTTAGTTTAAAAAATAAGTATTTTAACTAATTTTAAGTTTACTTGGTGTTTGGTTGGTCATACATGACTTCCGACGCCCGAAAACGTTACCGAATCACTAAAATATGTGTTTTTCAATGTACACTAGATGGGTTATTTTTGGGTGAACCTTATGTGTTAAAATGTGTTATATGATTTAAACATGTTAATGTGAAAATATGTTAAGTGTTAACATGATAGTGGGAAATTTAGACTATGCATGTACACTTGTGTGTTTTATGTGGTAGAAACGGTAAAATTGCGTTAAACGTGTAACTTGTTTGTCGAACATGAAATTTGATACATATAAGTTATTTTATGTATGCTTGCCTTAAAAATGACAAAATAGATAAGTTAACGAGATTACGCGTGTTACGATGTTGATTTATGTGTACGTTTATGTATATATATTACGACGCGCAAATCGTAGATATATTACGTATAAACGGGTGTGTTAATGGATTTACATGATAACGGTCACCAATAAAATCGTTCAAGTCGTAAAATCTTAAAAGTATATATATATATATATGGACTCATATATATATCGACTCATATATATATTAACGTGCCAACGTAATCAAAATAATAACTTTTCGAGAAAATCTCAGAGTTATGTGAACATTCTAAGAAACGTAGAAACTTAGGATTTTGTAATATATTGATTTATAAATCGCTCCTACGTATAATAGGACGTGTAGAAATCAATCAGTGGGATTGCGCTATTTAAAAATACACACCCAAAGGTGAGTGTCACGAAACCCCCTCTTTTTACTGTTTTGTATATGTTTTGGGGGAGGAACACGCCTAAAAGGGTTTAATAATGTTTTTGGAATAAAACATAACTTTTGATATAAATTATATATTTTCATTGAAAAAATATATGGATTTTGATCAATTATATATTTCGGGATGAAACGTTTTTGCTGAATATATGTTTCGGGGAGAAACTGGTGTAACACCCAGTGTTTCGAAAGTCAAAGTCAAAGTCAAGATTGAAGTCAAAGGAAGAAAAGATTGCTAATTGCGATCTGTCACTCCTTGCTCAACTATTGTTTTGACTTCTTTGACTTGTAATCGAATCTATTTATTTAATTGCTTTGATTGTATTATGTGGAGTATCTATTAATAATCGATGTTTAATCGCATATTTATCGCTAATCAATTTATCGCTTATCGCTACCGCAATCGCAACTCAAATTATGTGTTCTGGATATTGTTTTACGTGTGTGTGCTACTTATGTGTTACTTGTGCATGTTATGTTTATGTTGACGTGTTAATCGCGATCGCAATTCTATCGCATCGCAATTCTATCGCATCGCAATCAAATCGAAAACGCTAAACGCAAGTTATTTATAATGATTGTATGTTAGATATAGTAGGTATGTTATTTGTGTGACTAATGGGTAATACTATCGCATTGCTCTCTCAAATTGAATCGCAACGCTCAATACTCGAACCAAAACGACAAAACTTATCGCGCCGAACACTAGGATCGAGTGGCCAACCGATTGAGTGGCCGTCCAATCGGATTGCCATCCGATCGGGTTGCCATCCGATCGAGATGCCACCCGATCGGCTTGCCATCCGATCGGACTGCCACTCGATCGACCAGCCATTTTCCCTACTTTCCTTTTTGGGAAACCCTATAAATACCCACCTATCACATCATTCATGATGTGACAGCTCCTTGTTCGACCAGCAGCACTCCAGCTCTCATTTCCCTCGATTTCTCTTGATTCTTGTAAGTTTTCAACCTAAATCTTGTACTTCGATGATCTACACTCACTTCTACATCATTTTCACCTTTGAATCTTAACTTTTAACCGTGAAATCACTGGATTTAAGGTGTTCTAGGATGATGTCATCATGGAGTTCTTATGAACTTCAATGTTTGACTTCATTCCACCAAGAACAACTTAGATCTGAAGGATTTCCACAAGATTAAACAATATTTTCGCATAGATCTACACAAATTCATGGTTAAAAGGATTGAAAGAAGGTTTTCCAACTTTCTTTCAACTCTTTTACACTCAATGCACTCAAAACCGATAGAATCGGAGCTTGTTCTGATCTTCTACTCGTTCTTAGTGATAAATTAGTTCCATATCTGAATTCTATCCGAGAGATAATTGATTTCGGGTCCGAACATGAACAACCGCCTCGAACCGTGAATCGGTCGGACTAGGTGGTTCCTGTTCGATCGGGTCACTGGGGTCGAGATAGGGTTTCTGGTTGTTTGGGCAAGTTATCATAACGTCTCGTTCAAAACTACTAAACTTCAAACAGAATCAAGTGTCAAGACGATCAGATCGTCGAGACGGATTGCCGTCCGATCGGATTGCCATCCGATCGGATTGCACTTGTCCCCACACTTAAACTTTTATTCAAACTATTCAAGGATCAGAACGTTGAACGGATTACAGCCCGATCGGATCGCCATCCGATCGAGTGACCGTCCGATCGTGTGACATTTGGGACTTTGATACTTAAACAATTTTCAACATGTTCAATGCATACGGATTGCCACCTGATCGGATTGCCATCCGATCGAGTGATCGTCCTGCTGTGAACTTGTTCTCAACTGAGAAGCCTCGCCAATCGGATTGCCGTCCGATCGAGCCGCCGTTCGATCGACCGACCTGAAGGGCAGAGATACTTCTCTATTTTTAAAATGCTACAACAAAAACTTCAAAGTACAAACCATCATACACCAACACATCCTCATCAAGTGAGGTGCTAATCCAATCGAATGGCCATCCGATCGGATTACCATCCGATCCTTGGTACACTTGCATCGTTTTACGCACCGCTCATCGTTTATGCTATCACTAACTGTTCAGGCTAATCTCTCTCAAGCGCTCCCTTCAATCCAAGAGAGTGTTTACTTGTTAAGCACAATCTGTGAGTATACTCGATCCCTTTTTGCTTATGCACTTTGGGTGTTACATACGTTACTTATTCTAAATCACATAGAACACACAACGCAACACTATTTATACGCTGACCTCTAATGCATGTTATACGTGACTCGATGAATGCCTGTTTGTTATGCTAACACATCGATTGCTGTCTACCTGCCTTAGCAACGATAGTACTATAGTTTGGACTCAGCACCTGTTAATTCAGGGGTTGTTAAGGACAATTACTTCACATGTTCACGGTGGTGAACATGTGATGCGCACTCACTACTCGCAGTCAACTCGCAGTCATTGGTATTGATAGGATCTTTATCGATAACTTACATGCTTCACATTATACATTGTACATGCCGGTTATGCGTAAACGATTTCGAACTCTATTATGCTATTATCAAACTTGTATGCTCACCTTTACACTATGTGTATTGACCTCTATTTTAACGTATGTGACAGGTGTTTAGGATGCTATCTGCTAGGATGCTTGCTGTGTGGAATCGAGTTAGGAAGAGTCGAGAAACAAACAAACAATTTATCTTTATTGGAAATCTGAGTTGTCGAAACAGTTTTATTTGTTTTGGAGATACTATATCTGTAATAACTTGCTTGCTTAATAGGTTACGGTATGGGACGTAATGTTTAACTATTCGGTAAAGTAGTTGTTATGGAATTTCTCTCGAACAATCTGTTTCACTCAGTGCCACGCCCCGATGTTTCCGTCATCGGTTGGGGTGTGACAACTGGGTTGTACGGTGTTTCAGAGAAAACGACCGTGTTGTTGGGATGGGTTTGCTTGGTCCAAAGGATTTCAGGAAATTCGTACAAATGTTTATATTAAATTTGTCATATTTGTAGGATATATACATTGTACGTGAGGCATGCATCATAGATGGTCTCGATATGGACCATGCGCCAATGATGTCGTTTAATCATTTAATTATTGCACGCGATGAATTGTTGGTAGATCTATCGGGTTGACAACCCCGTCGTGACCAGTCGCTCTGTGTCAAGTCAAACGACGAATTGATATTATGTATATAATCTAGCCTTGATTATCCCTACATTGTAAATATATAGTTCGTAATGTCTAGCTAACATACAAGTCCAAACATTTGACGCTAAAAATTTAATATGTAAACTTGGGAAGATGCCATATTCAGAGGTTTCAGGTAAACGCCTGCGACGGTTGACCCATGGATTTTATCAAGGAAATAAATGGACTTTCGTAAATTATATGGATGTTTTATAATAAACACATAATTAGAAAGCTTTTTCCTTGGGATCAAATTGTTTAAATTTGAATATGTGAACTCACCTTCCTTTGTGTTGACACTTGATTTTAACGTGTTCTACAGGTACTTGAGTTTGGCTTCGGAAATCATGGCGTATCTTGAGGTTGTTGATGCATGTTTTGTCACTTAATATGTTGGACTAGCTTTTAAAACTTCTGGGACAAATGTAATAAGATACGTGAGGATCAAAACAACTTAACTATGTCGTGGTTGTGTCATGTTTCGAAATGTTATGTATAAAAACTTATGTTTTAATTAAGTTAATATGTCCAACAATTAAATGCATCGATCATCAAGATATTAATGGGCACCAACTTCCATCACCACTACGTTTTATATTCCGATGTGACATTTTGGGGGTGTGACATCACACCCCAACCGATGGCGGAAACATCGATTTGAGACGAACAAATTGCTCAAAACTTCATAACACTATGTGACAATATGAATTTAAATTGAATTTCATAAATTTCTAAAAATGTCATACAAGAGTCGAATATGAACAACATTGTTTCAAACATATATTAACAAATAGATTAATCTAAGTGTGTTTCTAAGTCCACCTAAATCTTGTTTCTTCACTTAGCATCATCTTGTCTATAAACCTGCAACATGTATTAAAATATGATCAACAAAAAGTTGGCGAGTATACAAGTTTGATATATAGCATAAAGTAGATTAAAGTAGTTTAACGGCTCGTATCCAACATGAATCACAATATGCAAGTTAGTAGTATGTTGAAACGGTGTAAGCTATATGTTCAAACCCAAGAATCCAATGCGTTAAAATAGCCTATCCTAAAGAATAACGGGAGGTTAACATGTTTAACTTAACAATACCCCAATACTCGTGGGCGGTGCATTACTCCTATAGCGCTATAATTGTTAAGGTAGGCTTGTACGAAGTTAATAAGCATATAGACACGAAAAGTTTACATAACATACGAGATTAACAAGAATCATATAGTTTCATGTTCAAACATGGACATAGAGTGATTCAATTAATTTCAAATGTTTCGTGTTTTTATATAGAATACACGTTGCACCCAAAAGTGTTTAAAGTAAAAATGGGTTCGTGTATACTCTCAAAATTGCTAAGTCTTCCGATTATCCAAGTGTTGACGAGTGTATGAGATTAGGAGGATGGAACACCGAGGTCGCCCTATACGGGTAAACGAAGGTGTATGAGCAATTGGAATTATGACAGAGGATTTGAATTGGGAATTTAGAGTATATCTAGTTGATATAAATGTGTGTGTGTATATATATATATATTACATAGTTTATGTAAAAATTCTAAATTAAATCCATCAAGAGCAGTGGCGGAACTAGCCCAAAAATTTAGGAGTATCCCAATTATTTATTTTTTAGACCAGGGGTATCCTTTGTATAACGGAGACGAAGTTGCGGGGTATTTTTACACTATGGAAATGGAGTTAAGGGGTATTTTTACACTACGGAGACGAGGTTGAGGGGTAGCCCGTGCTACCCCTCCTAATATTGTAAGTGCGCCACTGATCAAGAGTATTAGAGAAGTGTTGTCAAAAATAAATATACATTTATATTTATTGTTATAAAAATTATTTGAATCCAACATGTTTTGTTTTGTAATTAAACACGCATTGTTTCGTAGATATTTACGAAAAAACGGACAGAGTTTCCTCTGTTTTTGGACGATCCCGACAACTCTAAGTGTCGTTATTTGTCAAAACTCAACCACTAATCATAATGTAAACAATATATATAAGAATTCTCGTTAAATACGAAAATGTAAATAATTACTAATTGTATCGGTTAGACATTTAAAGCAACATCATCATCATCATCATCATCATACTCAGTAAATCCCACCAATAGCAAAGCAAAGGTAGGGTCTGAGGAGGGTAAAATGTAGACAGCCTTACCTCTACCCCGTAGGAATAGAGAGGCTGCTTCCAGTGAGACCCCCGGCTCGATAGTAGTTTTGCATCAAGCCTTGGACATAAGGCACATAACACTCGGCAATCGGGACAAAGACCGATTAGTGCATGTACCCTTTTGTCTTTCAGCTATCAACGCCACCACATGATGCATGATTAACCGTCCTCCACTTTTAACGTTATTTTCACGAAATTAGTAAAATAACGTTAAAATTAGTGCACTTTTACTTTTGCCCCCCGATGGCCCACACATATATACATTATATGCGCACACATTTAAAGCAACATATATATACAAAACAATAATAAAACTAGCGTTGTTTAAATTGTACCAAATCTCGAACGAGTCATTGACCCGTTAGTTAACCGGGTTTAACCAGTAGACTACTATTGACCTAAACGAGAACCGACAGCCGAAACCTGATCGAGACTCGAGTTGGACCAAACTGAAAACCCGAGTCGAACCGTGACTGAACCGAGACTCGACTCAGACAAAACATACTCGAATCCCAACCGGACCGGACCCGAGACACCCACCACTGCTGAAACCGCCACCACCACCATTGCCATCGACGTCGGTGTGGCTCCGGTACCGAGCAAGGCCTGTGTTCGGACCTTCAAGACATTGCCTTCCGGTAATCTCCATGAATCTCCGTGCCCTCCTGATGACACTAGCCATGCACCATCTAAGGTCAATAAGCTCCATCTCTTCTGTATCTATCTGGTCATAATCCTCTTTGGTCATGTTTGGATTTCCAATTCTACCCGCCACCATACTTTCGTAAGATTCCAGAATCGATGCTAAAAAGATCATTTGTTGCTTGGCAGAGTCAGCATTTATACTCTGAGAATTTTTCTAATTCAGGGCGATGTTGCATTGAATCACATCGGGATTTGCTTTGTTTGATGTTGAAGAGGAATAATATCCAGAATCATAACTTGAAGAACTGCCTTTTGGTGAATCTTTTGAGCTTTCAACACTATAAGCAGTTCCAATCTTCGACGATTGATTTTTTGATAATATGATTCCTTTGTAATAAAGATTCACACTTTGCTGATTGTTTGAGCTACTCGTATTATTCTGCTTTTGAAGCTCCAGCTCATGTCCTTCAAATTTCTCAATCAACGTATCCAAGGTGATTTCATCAAACTTAGCATCGTTTTTCAGAATCATGACAAATGTTTGCCAATCATCTACACGCAGTAACGCTTCAATAAGTTTGTCGATGAGTTATTCTCTGTCCTTTTTTATGCCGAATCTTTCTAGTTAAATTTTCAGATGACAGAAACGTTCTATCATCTGTCGGATATTCCTCCCTTCAGACAGTTGAATAGATCGAATTCTTTCTTCAGCAAAGATATTTTATTTTTCTTGATTTCCTTTCCACCTTCTGCTTTTACTCTCAGTGCCTCCCAAATGGATTTTGACAATTCATTATGTTGTAGCAACGAAAAAATATCATCTCTCACTGACTGTTGTATCAAGGCAATCATTATTTGTTCATCAGAAAATACCTTTTTATCTTCTTTTTCTAAGTACTCAAGTTAAATTTCTTCTTGTTTATCATTTAAAGGTTTTTTATATCCAAATTCTAACAAGAACCAACATTCATGAGCATATGCTTTCACCCAATTAATAAATCTGTCCTTCCACTAGTTATAATCTTCTATATTCATAAGTTTCGGTGGTCTTTGATTAGTTCCGTACACATTATCATATTTCAACCTTTCCGAAATAGCATTAGATATGTTCTTTGAAGGGGGTGTCGTTTCGGATGGACCTTTCTTGATTCGTGTAAACCTGGAAATCAGAATTTTTGAAAATTATGTTGTTAATTCGTGCGAACCAATAATCCTAGGTCCGTGCGTACATTTCAGCTATGTTCTTCATTTCTTTTCAAAGATTTTTCAATGTTTTAGCTTGAATTTAGATCTGAAACTTTCAAGGGTTGATTAAAACGTGTTTTTGCACATGTTTAAAAAACAACCGTTTTTAACAGTGAATTCGTCGTGAATTTGAGTTTTAAAGTTGAAAAAGAATGAGTAGAAAATGATGAATTGTGGCCCTGATTTGAATCTGAAATGCTTGAATCTTCTTGTTTCTTGTATCTTCAGTCCTTGCAACCAATCTCCCGCTCTGATACCACTTGAGCGTGCGTGTTAGGATCGATTTCGTTGCACTTGAATGCTCCGTTGATTGCGTATATCTTGTATCTTGTGCAGAATCCAAGTACGAGAGTGGATTGAACAATAACAAGTAATTATAAGTTGGTTTCTATTGATTGATTATCAGTACAATACCACAAAACCACACGGACAGAGTTTCAGCTCTCTAGTCCAACAAGAAGTTCTAAATGAAACAAAACATAACACTCCTATATATACTACGACTAGGTCTGCACTAGACACATATTCACGGACCCACTATATGCGGATGGACCATTGATGTGCGGACCAACACTATTTATGGATCAACATTGCACATCCGTGCGAATCAACAAAGTTGATCCGTGCGTACACCCCTAAACCCTAATTCTGCATGCTTGGCTGGTTTGTGTGGATCTGCAGTCTTCATCCATGCGGACCGGCATGACTTTTATGATTCAACACTTTAACACCTTGTCTTGTTTCATTTGTTAGCTACGATACGTGATTGACGGTAACAATAGACATATGCACTCACAATTTATTACTTTATCATCTTTATCAATAATTAATATTTTAATCATTTGGTTTTAGAAATATATGTGGTTAATCTTAATGATGTGTTATATTATCAAATAAAGTAAATATAATGATGCATAAATAATTAAATCGGAGATATTAATAATATTAAAAAATAGTAGTAGTTTTATTATAGATAATAATAAACTAACGATTAAAAGGCTTTTGATTTTAAATGATATTCATATTAAATACACATATTAAAAAAATATAATGACCCGTTATGGTATGTCACATAGGTGAAGATAATCTTGATATTTAATATGTAAAATCGGTATATTCAAAAGATAAAGTAATTCTTATATTTTTATAGGGAGTAAATTGCCATTTTAGTCCCTGAGGTTTGTCCAAATTTGTCATTTTAGTCTAAATAGTTTTTTTCTCCTATGAGTCCCTGACTTTTCCCTTTTATTGCCATTTTGATCATCTGGTCTAACTCCATCAAAAAAAAAATCATTTATGTTAGGGGCAGTTTGGTCAGTTTATATATTTCATTTTATTTTGGCAAATTGGAAATAAATAATCCCACCTAACTCAATTTGGCCGATAATAATCCCAAATCAGTTATTGGCCGATAATAATCTGAACTCGTCAATTTTTTTTTTTTTTTTTGTAAAATAGCCCGCCGTTAAAATAGCTTAATGGAGTTAAGTTTTTTTCCTAATTACAAACCGATGTTTTAGGGCTTTTTATCAGAACGAGGATACGAGTCGATTGATGTAAAACTTACCTCGAAATACTGCCCCAACCCACGAAAACGGTGCTTCAATTCGAGTGTTTAAACTTCCAATTAACAAAAATCAAGCCATTTCGAGCACAATTTCAAGGTAATTTTTACATCAATCGACTCGTATCATCGTTCTGATCAAAAGCCCTAAAACATCGGTTTATAATTCGGAAAAAAAAACTTAACTCCGTTAAGTTATTTTAACGGCGAACTATATTACAAAAAAAATGACCAGTTCGGATTATTATCGACCAATAACTGACTTGGGATTATTATCGGCCAAATTGAGTTATGTGGGATTATTTATTTCCAATTTGCTTTTTATTTTTCATTTTTTTCACTTTTTATTATTAAACAAAAACAAAATACAAAAACCTACCCACCCCATCCCTACCCCCTGATTCTCTATATATATCTCTCATTCTTCCCTCCTCTCTCTCTACCGGAGATCGAATTTTTCACCCACGCCCACTTTCTCTGAATCCGCTTCTTCTCTCTACTTTCTATCTCTAACCACCCCCCCCCCACCCACCACAACCACCACCTGTTACGACCCAACTCTGCCACTCACCTCCACTACCATCACCCATATTCGAAAAGAAAAAGTAGTAGACGGGAGATGATTTAAAGACGAATGTTGTGGGGATTGCGGCGGATAAGCCATGGACGATGGTGGCTTTCATTGAAATTAGGGGTTATGGTGGTATAGATATGGTTTTGAGTGAATCTGACCACCAGGACGTCGGAGATAGCGAGTGATGATGAAAGACGGCGGCGGTGACCCAATCTAGGGTTCCGGCGAGGGGTTCTTATATTTAGATTTTTAATTCGATTATGGGGTAGTCACAGTGGTGGCTAGTAGTGGTTGTAGTTAGTGGTGGTGGTGCTTGTAGTAGCGGTGGGGTGATGGGGTGGGTTGGTGTTTTTACTTTTTTGATATATTCTGTTTTGTTTCTGTATATATTCTGTTTTTTTTTTTTGGATTTGATATACTGGTATCAAAATTTTTGAATATGGTGTGATGGTGGTGATTTTACTTTTTTGAATCAGTTTGTCTTAGGTTTAAGATGAAGACGAGAGGGAGAAAGAGCGATTGGTGGTGGTGGTGGATCTAGCTGGAAAGGCAGAGGTGGTGTGCGATGGTGGAAGTTGTGATGATTGTGGGGTGAGTGGTGGCAGTGGTGGATGGTTGTGATGGTGGTGGAGTGGGTGGTGGTAGTGGTGGAAGGTTGTGACGGTGGTGGAAGATTGTGATGTGGTGGGTTGGTGGTGGCAGATGTTGAATTTAAATATATATATAGGATAAAGATCCGTTAGGAACCACCCTTTATTTCGAGAACCGCGAGAACCAGTGTGAACACAAACAGTAATTCCTAAAAAAATCTAAAAAACACCCAAAAAAATTTTTTTTTGATTTTTTTACTATTTTTTTTGGAAAAATCGCTATATTTTGTTAATAAAAAAAATTCAAAAAAAAATCGAGTAATAGTTATCCATGCACGTGTGCATATTTATCATTTGTTTGTCAAATTCCGTAATTCATTAAAAATATTAGCCAATTGCACTTTCATTTACACTACCACGTGTAATACATTACTTTGTACGTTAACAATATTAGAAATGCACATGTGCATCTATATGTATCAACATGAAATAAGGTGTTTTAGTACACTACTTTGAATACACTTTCTCTTTCATCTATCATTCCATCCATAATACACAAAATGCACATATGCATATGTATCATTTCTTTGACAAATTTCGTAGCTCATTACAAATATTAGACAATTGCACTTTCATTTACACTACCATATGTAATACACTACTTTCTACATTACCAATATTAGAAATGCACATGTGCATCTATATGTATCAACATGAAATAAGGTGTTTTGGTACACTACTTTGAATACACTTTCCCTTTCATATATCATACCATCCATAATACACTACCATTAACTCCTACCATCCATAATACAATATCATTACCTCCTACCATCCATAATACAATACCATTGCCAATATTTTGACTTTATTACATGTATATCAACACCATTTATACCATCCAATCATCATATTACATCATAAAGTAACAACTATAGCCAAACCATCAAACACTAGATATAACTAACAAAAAAACATGTATGTGGGCCTACTTCTCCATTCCATTACCAATATTTTGACTTTATTACATGTATATCAACACCATTTATACCATCCAATCATCATATTACATCATAAAGTAAGAACTATAGCCAAACCATCAATCACTAGATATAACTAACCAAAAAACATGTATATGGGCCTACTTCTCCATTCAAAATCACAAACTTTTTGTACCAAAACATGTTATATCATGGTTATACCTAATGATGCACATGTGCATTTTGAATATTGGTAATGTAAAAAGTAGTGTATTACAGATGATATTGTAAATTAAAGTGCAATTGTCTATTACTGATAACGTATTACGGAATTTATTGAGGTAATGATACATATGCACATGTGCATGGATAACTGTTACTCGAAAAAAAATGGGTTTTTTTTGTAACTAAATATAGCGATTTTTGTTAAAAAAATATAAAAAAAATAAATAAAAAAATTTTGAGTGTTTTTTATTTTTTCTAGATTTTATTTTGTGTTCACATTGGTTCTCGCGGTTCTCGCAATAAGAGTGGTTCTCGCATGAACCTTACCCTATATATATATATATATATATAACTTTTTATTAGTTACAAGGTTTTTAATTAAAAATAGAAAAACTAACAAAACTGCCCCTAAGTTAACTGTGACTTTTGGATGGAGTTAGGTGGTTGGATCAAAACAACAATAAATGGGAAAAGTCAAGGACTCAAGGGAGAAAAAAACTATTTGGACCAAAATGACAATTTAGGACAAACCTCAGGGACTAAAATGACAATTTACTCTTTTTATAGGTGAAGATAATCTTGATATTTAATATGTAAATCGATATATTCAAGGAATAAAGTAATTCTTATATTTTTATCTATATATCATATAGTATAACTTAGTAACTCAAGCATCATGGTATATCAATTTCTTTTGAGTGAGATAACGTATAAGTAAAATTATTTATTAAGGTGGACAATGGTCTTTATATTGATTTAGTTATTATTTATTATGGTTGATGTAGTATGATAAATTGTCACATGACATTTTGATAAAATCCTTTATTACAAGTGAATGTCATGTGACATTAATAGGACTTTTTTATTAGTATTAGATAATATGGTTCTGAAAAAAGAAAGTGCCATCGTGTATCCCAAACATGAAATTGATCCTCCAACAAATGAAGAAGTGGATAAGGACATTAGTTTAGAGATATGTTCCTCAGAGATTAACAACCTTTGAGTTACTCTTGTTGAACATATCGCACAAACTCATGTCACTCATTTAGACTCGTAGGGGCTGTTTGAAAACTTCTGAATGGTTAAGTGTTGAATCAGTAAGAGGTCTGAATCATTAAGTGCTGAACCAGTAAGAGGTCTGAACCATTAAAAGCTTGTATAATGCTTAACCGTTTAGAGGCAAATGTCTGATCATTCAGATTAGAGACCTTAACGATTCAGACTATGTATAATTCTTAACCATTCAAAGGCAAATGTCTGAACCATTCAGACATTTGCTCGCGAAACAAACAGTCTGAACCATTAAGTGTTGAACCAGTAAGAGGTCTGAACCATTAAGAGCCTCGTTAAGAGGTAAACAAACAGCCCCGTAGTTGTTTTGATTTATTTTGTATGATTTTATTGGAATTTAGTTTTTAAATTAATAAAATGCATGTTTTTATTTAATTTCAATGCTTTTAAATCAATTTAATATATTCAAAATCTAATCTAATCTTCTAACTTATAATAAAAGTCTCCAAATAATGATACATGTTATTCTCTTCTTCAAACTCATAAATTTTATTTCCATACTATCAATTAGCATGCTTTGTAGGCTTAAATATATTGTACATTATGTTTTATGAGTTTTTCAAAAAAGTTTAATTGTGGGTACATGGGTTATCTTTACTTTTATTATTTTTTATTTTATGATTTCTTTGTTTTACTTTTATTTCCTATTTAAATCATGTATTTATTTTTGTAATACCCAGTAAGTTGTTTTTTTAAATTTTATTTGTGTCCATACACGACGTAAGGTGCGAATGTGGTTCAATGTTTTAGGTTTATTTTTCCCATATGATAGGTTTGTCGCAACTCGCAGGTCCTAGAATAAAACTTTTACTAGACTAAAACTTTGACTAGAATAAAACTCGCAGGTCCCCAGTTTAAAATTACGAATTTGCCCCATGTTCAATTCATTATGCATTATAATAATTTATACTAGAATAAAACTTTTACTAGTTTATATTTGTTTAATAAATTTCTTTTAATATTAATATTAATTAATAACCAATATATAGATATCTCATGTTTTATCCTTATCTTTATTTAAAAATAATAAATTCAATTTTGCAATTTAGACCCTTTGTTTTTTACTTTCAACCCAAAGTTTTTCATCTTTTGTAATTTAATCCCAACTTTTTTTTTATTTTCAATTTTGGTCCACCATACTTTTCATCTTTCCCAAGTTTTTTGTTTCATTCTAAAGTTTGTGAGTTAACGCACCGCAACGTGTGTGTGGGTTTCAGCATTTTTTCGTATATTTTTTTCCCGTTTGACTGGCCCGTCGCATCACATCTATTTTTCTGCGTTTAACAAGTTCGTCTAACACGCAGGTCCTGGATGGACTTAATTATTCTTTCTATGTTTTACATTTCGGTTTAATTTCTCAGTAACGAGCGTGTGTGATTCAAAGATTTTACGTTTGCTTTTCGCTCGACATTTTTTTCCTGTTTTTATTTATTTTGTTTTTACGAGCATTTCCGGTGTTGGTGGTCGCTGACAATGTTATAGTATTGCTACTACTTAACACAGTTTTATGACAATCGCTGCAACGCTGGGGCTTAATACTTGTAACCATGGTTGCAAAAGTGGCTAGGCGCTCCCTAGTCGGTCGACTGGGGAGTTGAGAGTACTCGGCCATGGTGGAGAGTACTCGGGGAGTACTCGGACATATTAAATTATAAAGGAATTAGTTTTCGGAAATTAAATATATGTAAAATAATATAAATTTACTAATATTTATAACAAAATGCGTGAAAATGCTATTAATTCTTTAATATGATAAACATAGAAAATATTTTTTTAAGTCAAACTCGGTCCGACTTGACCTACTAAATCCGATTCTGGTCGAGGTTGACCGCATTTGATCGATTCCGAGTAACTAGGCGGAATTGAAGAAAGTCGCCTCTGCAGCCTAACTTGTAGCGACTATTCAGAGAGTAGTCGGCCTTGGAAACCTTGTTTTACAACCATATTAGTAACAATAATAGCGAATTACCTATGTATTAATTTTATAAGTGAATGAATAGTAACTTCATTAAGGGATGAACAAATAGTATTGGGTACCGGTATCGGCACCCGCCTTTACCAAATCGGGTGTATTTTCGGTACCGGTTCGGCACCAGTATTCACCGATTTTACCCTCAAATACCGGTGCCGTACCAGTACCAACCACTAACGACCCGTACCATACCGTTCCAGGTATATTCGGTACCGGTACACATGTAACAACCCGCTTTTTAGGAAGTCAAAGTACAAGTCAAAGTCAAAGGAAGAAAAGATTGCTAATTGCGATCTGTCACTCCTTGCTTGACATCTAAATCGTACTTATGACTTGTAATCGAATTATATTATTTAATCGCTTTAGTTGTATTATGTGGAGTATCTATTAATAATCGAGGTTTAATCGCTATTTAATCGCATGATTATCGCTAATCGCTATCGCATGCGCAACTCGAATTAAGTGATCTGGATATTGTTTTACGTGTGTGTGTTATTTGTGTGTTACTTGTGCATGTTATGTGTATGTTGAAGTGTTACTCGCAATCGCAATTCTATCGCATCGCAACCGAATCGCAAACGCTAAACGCAAGTTTATAGTGATTGTATGTTAGATATAGTAGTTAAGTTATTTGTGTAACTAATGGGTAATACTATCGCATCGCTCACTCAAATCGCATCGCAACGCTCAACACGCGGATCAGAACGACAAAACTCAACAAGCCGGACACCTTGACCGAGTGGCCAACTGATCGAGTGGCCATCCGATCGGATTGCCATCCGATCGGTGACCTACTCGACACTTATGCACTTTCCATTTTGGGAAACCCTATAAATACCCTCCTGTCACATCATTTGTGATGTGGCAGCTCTCTCACTCGACCAGCTCGCTCAAGCCCTCTTTTCTCTCGATTTCTCGCAATTCTTGTAAGTTTTTAACTCAAATCTTGTACTTCTATGATCCGCACACACTTCTTCATCATTTTCACTTTTGAATCTCAACTTTTAACCGTGAAATTACCGGATTTGAGGTGTTTTAGGATGACGGCATCATGGAGTTCTTATGAACTTCAAGGTTTGGCTTCATTCCACCAAGAACAACTCAGATCTGAAGGATTTCCACATGATTTCACAACGATTTTGCATAGATCTAAACCTTTTCAAAGTGGAAAGGATGGAAAGATGGTTTTCTAACTTTCTTTCAACTCTTTTACACTCAATGCACTCAAAACCGGTAGAACCGGAGCTCGTGCTGATCTTCCACTCTTTCTTAGTGATGAGTTGGTTCAAGATCTGGTTACTACCAAGGAGACAACCGATTTCGGGTTAAACAAGAACGACCGTCACGAACCAGTAAACTGATCAGATTTGGGTGATTCCTGTTCGATCGGACGACTTGGGACTTGATGAGGTTCTGTTGTTTAGCACGTAGTCAAACCGTCTCGAACAAACCGCAAACTTTCAAAATAATCATGTTCAAAAAAATTGGATTCGTTGGGATGGATTGTCATCCGATCGGATTGCACTTGAGTTCCAACACTTAAAACATTTTCAACTTTCAAGAAACAACTGTTTGCAACGGATTGCTATCTGATCGGATTGTCATTCGATCGAGTGACCGTCCTGCTGTGAACTTGTTCTCAACTGAGAAGCCTCGCCAATCGGATCGCCATCCGATCGAACGACCGTCCGATCGATCGACCTGAAGGGTAGAGATACTTCACTGTTTTCAAAATGCTACAACGAAAACTTCGAAGCCATCATACACAAACACATCCTTACCAAACGAATGTCAATCCAATCGAATGGCCATCCGATCGGATGACCATCCGAACGGATTGACATTCGATCGACTGGCCATCCGATCGGATTGCCATCCGATCGGATTATCGTTAGACACTTGGTCACTTTTCACCGTTTTACGCACCGCTCTTCGCTTATGCTATCGTTAACTGTTCAGGCTAATCACTCTAGCGCTCCCTTCAATCCATACTTCCATCGCTGTGAGTATACTCGATCCCCTTTTGCTTTATGCACTTTTGGGTGTTACATACGTTACTTATTCTAAATCACATCGAACATACAATGCAACTACTATTTAAACGCTAACCAATATTGCATGTTATACGTGACTTGATGAATGCCTGTTTGTTATGTTTACACATCGATTGCTGTCTACCTGCCTTAGCAACGATAGTATTATAGTTTGGACTCAGCACCTGTTCACTCAGGGGTTATTAAGGACATTACTTCACGTGTTCGCAGTGGCGAACATGTGATGCGCACCCGTTACTCGCAGTCAAATTGCAGTCATTGGTATTGTTAGGATCTGAGTTTGGATTGATTGTGTTTTGTGTTTGAATTAAGATGAACAATGAACAAGTAATGCAGCGGAATGTAAATGGAAACAAACTTTGCACACAATCAAACAGGAGAATTGCTTTCAACACACATTTTCAACAAAGAACCGAATGATTGGATTTATTTCATCAACGATTACAATGCATGCATGTAACAAACTCCCCCTCAGCCTGAGCTCATAGTGATTTGTTCGTACAGGAAGAAAGATGGTGAAGAGCTAATAGAACAGTACAGGGTACTGTTCTATTTGTAGGCACGGATAAACCACTGGGGCATCTTTGATGACGTCACCATGAAAGTGACATCTAACCTCCTAACAAACTCTAACAACTGATCTTATATAAACACTGCTATGCTAACTACTGATTACAATACATTACATAAAAACAAACTAAACTACTGCTGAATCCTTCCACTGATGTGAACCCAGCAGTACTTGATATATCCAGCAGTGCTTGACCCATAGCAGTAGATTGAATAGCAGGGCTTTAGTCCTCATCAGTCTTTGACTTGATCAGCAGTTGTAACGATCAGTGGATTGGAGGTCATCAGATGCTGAAACCACTTTCAAGGGGAGAGACTTGTATACATAACATCTGCTTATTCTGGATCCACTGCTCTGATCCGGTTTTGGCTTTAATTATCTGTTCCTCTGATAGGGTTCAATCCCAACAATCTCCCCCTAGAACAGATAATGCCAAAACCCTTCATTATTTGTAGATCTTTATTGCCTCATCAACAGTTCCCTTATTTGCCCTTTGAGTTGTAACTCAAAGTCTAAGGCATCTGTGTCATCTTCATCCCTGCAAAGTGGAAGATCAAGGAGATCCTGCAAATCTTCAATACTTAGGCCAAGTGATTGTTCCCTTGTTATTTTCTTCACTTCTCCACCAGACTTGATCACAGTCAGTACATGGGTCTGTTTGTCAGTTTTCCACTTTAGTACTTTTGAGTCTGGTGGGTTTCTTGGGAGATTTTTATTAGATGAGGAGTTTGGTGATGCTGGCCTGGTGATGACTGACTGAGCAGTGCTTGCAGGTTGATTCAATCCAAGAGTTTCTGCTATTATCCTCTTAATACCTTCTTTTACAAGGTCATCTCCTGCAATCAATTCTTCCACTGTTTCAACATCCAACTATTTTTGTTGTCTTCTTTTATAGATGACAGCACCAGCTGGAGCGGTGGATCTCCTGATTTGCAGCTTTGGTGTTCTTGTTGAAACCTCTGCTTCAGGATAGTCAGGTTTTTGTGGAACCCTTGGATCTTTCTTCCTTAGTTCCTCCAACCTTTTGTAGGTGGTCCTGACTTTGTCTTCTTTCCATCTCATCACTTGATTTTTAGACCCATAATCAGCAGTGATCAATTCCTCTTTCATTCTTTTCAGCTCCAATGTCTTTTCAGGTACATTCTTTTTGTACTTTGCCCAATCAGGGGGAGTGTGTTTGACCTTGTTTTTAATCATTTCTTGAATCCTGGTTGCTTCACTTTCAAGCTCAGGAATGGTCCACTCTTTGTACATGTGTTTTTCTCCCTTATACTTCTTATAAGTCATGATATTTTCAATATAGTCTTTTCTAAGGGATTCATCTGCTCTTTCTGATATTTGCTGGCAAACATTCTTTGCAAACTGCTCCAAAGATCTGACTTGTGTGAGCAGAAATTGATAATGCCTTTGTATTTCTTTGTCAGACTTTCCTTGTGAATTTTTCTTGGAGATATCCTCTGCTTGTTGAGCCTTAACTTTCAAGTATTCTTCAATGTTGTTAGGCCTGGGATATCCTTCAACTGATGGAAAACTCCTTTTAGCAGGATCATCCTCATAATAGAAAGATTTAATTTCTTCTCTGACAGTTATAAGTTCTAGAGGATATTGAAATCCTGCAGGAGTGATGGTAGTGATTGGTTGTTGAACTTGAGCTGATGAGAGAGGAACAGGGTTTGGTATAGTAACAAGTGATAGAGGTTGTGAAGATGTTGGTGGTGGTGAAGTATCATCATCTTTCAGAATTAACCATCTCCTTTTTGGTTGAGGAGAGGCTGATGATGTTTTGGATGGATCAGTGATGGTGATTGTTGTGGATGTGATTGAAGTGGGAGGTTGCTGACTAACAGTTGTTGAAACAACTGGTGTTTCAACCACTGTTGCCATTACAACAGATGTTGTAACATCTGTTGTCTTCTGCTTTTTGGCAGGAGGTGATGGTGGTGGGTTGTTTTTGGTGGTGAGGTGATTTTTGGTAGTGATGGTAAGGCAGTGGTTGTGGTGTGTGTTGTAGTGGTGTGTGTTGAAGTGATGGCAGGTGTTTGGCTGGCAGTTGTTGAAACTACTGAAGTATCAGCAGTTGTTGATACAGCAGGAGTTACAACAGCTGTTTGGGTGGAAGTTTTATGTTTGGAGCCTTTGGAAAGTGGTTTGGAAGCATGCTTTGTGGGTCTGGATGGTGTGTGTTTGGGTTGCCTCACTTGTCTAATGGGCTTCTTCTTTTCATCCTTAGGATTTTCATCATCCATAGGTTCAGAAGGACCCTGCACATTCAGCTCCATAAAAGCTCTTTTCTCCTGTTCCCACCTGGCTTTATCCTTAGCCTCTCTATCCCTTTTTACACTTGCTTTTGCTTCAGCAAGTGCATTTGTGGTAACATCAATCTTTTTACTACCATCTGGCAAGGGAATGTCTTTTGTCATGTTATCTTTTTCTGGTTCAATATAAAGACCATCTTCAATACCCTTCTTCTTCCACTGCTTGATTTTCTCCCCCTTTTTGGCATTATCTGGTGGTGGATTATCAATAAAGAGAACAGTGGGAGGAGTAGTGCCAGTGGTGTGTAGTATGTGGGCCTTGATAGCCTTGATGTCAGCTTGGGTATCTTCAAACCTTGACTCCATCATGTTTCTCAGCTTTTGAACATGTATCTCATGCTACTGATCAGCCAATTGTCTTTGTTGTTGGAGCAGTGGTTGAAATAAGTTCCATAACTCATTTGCAGCAGGTGCAGGTTGTGTAGGTGCTTGAGCTGGAGCAGCAGTGGGTGGTACCTTGTGAACTTTCAACAACTGTTGCAGCATATCTTTAATTTCTGTAACAGAAGTATCCAGTTTGTCAATTCTGTCCATCAATTCTCGGTACATTAAACCATCACCCAATTTAATGGGATTATCTGATTTCCCACTAACAGTGGTTAACTCAGGGATTGTATTCCAAAAGTCATCCACTGATGCCCCTTTGTCTTGGTACTGGGGACTTCTTCCTTCAAATTGAAAGACACTTTTTAGTAACCTAGTGTAAACTGGATACATAGGTGTTTTCAGAGAAGAAATTGCCTCCAAGGAAGTCTTATTGATGTAACCACTGTCCAAATGCAAACCAGTGGGTTCAGCAATTGTAGTGGCTGCTTCACTTGGACTACCACCAAGAGTTACTTGTAACTTAAGGGGTGTGACCTCCTCAGGTGTTGTTGGTGGGTTAGCAATGATTGATACATCAGACCCAGTCACTTGTTGAGGTATGTTCTCATTGACAGGTGATTGAGAAGGACTGGTTTGTGCCTGGTTCAGATCAAGAGCATCCAACAATATTTGTGTCTGTGGGGGAATTGTGGAGGTGAGGTTGGGTGTAGAAAAAGAATTGGCCCCGGGTATTGGGCTGTGGATGATGGAAGCAAGTGATTCCAGAGAATCATATTATGGTGTCCCTATATGTACAACCTGTTCTTTTTTAGAAGAAGCAGGAGGAGTTTGAGGCAAAGGTTGAGATATTTCTACCAACTGCTGTAAGGAAGTAGCAGCAGTGGTTTCTTATGACTTTTGTGTTGTCACTGGCAGTTGCTCTGGTATCTCATCCTCCAGAGTTGCCTTTTTGGTAGGTTTGGGGGGCTTTTGAGTTTTCTTTTGTTTTGGCTTTTTGGTGATTTTAGGTGTGGGTTTCAAAGCAGTTGTTTTGCTGCTATGATCACCTAGAGCAGTAGGCTCAGCAGCAGATACCTGAGGAGCAGTGGTAGCTGCTAAATTCTGCTCAGGGACCTCTGCTTGT
Organism: Helianthus tuberosus; assembly: GCA_030545235.1. Classification (NCBI taxonomy): domain Eukaryota; kingdom Viridiplantae; phylum Streptophyta; class Magnoliopsida; order Asterales; family Asteraceae; genus Helianthus; species Helianthus tuberosus. Next base: position 130,422,783 of record CM060387.1, on the reverse strand, counting down.
GTTTTGCAAGGTGTTGACATTCTTGTGAAAGTTTCAGCAATTAAGCTGTTTATTTGAAAAGAGTCACCTTGTTTTATTACATGAGCATTATCCTTACCAAATTTCTTTTCAAAGTAATAACTTAGAAATCTTGGAAAAAGTAAGAATGGTTTTTTATCAACATTTTTTAACTAAATCATTAAAGATTTCCTGGGAGTAATTGAAATTTTCATCTTGTAGAATAGCATATCCCAGGTTTTGAATCTTTAATGGTATCTCATTAAAAGAAGTTGTTTTGTTTGAAACACACATTAACAGGGTATGGAACAAAAATATTGTTGAAGGTGGAAAATTATCTTTTTGTAAGGTATCCTTTTTTATTGTATTTGCATACCCCCTTTCAAGGAAATCAGTTTTTAACTCGTTTTTGGGAAAGAAGTTTTACCTTGCTGATCATTGAGTTCAAAGACTTTCGAGATGGATTGTGGTGTGATTTTGACTGCTTTACCCATTAGAGAAGAGTTAATGGCTATGACGTCTTCTCCTTGTTTTTCAAGAGTAACATTTTTCCAAAACTCTCTCTGGGTTTTCAAATAAATTGGAGCATCTGTTGTTAACAAAGTTTTATACTTTGATGCAGACATAGTATCAATGATGGAATCGAAGGTATCGGTGGTGCCGGGTTTTGTAAGGAGACCCAGATAATTGTGAGGAGCTTTGTATGGTATTTCGATGGGTGTAGTAGCCATTTGAGTGGCCTTTTCAGAAGATGATTTTGAAGTGGATTTCGCAGATGACTTTGATTTTGTCATTTTGGAGAAGAAGATTGATGAAGGATTTGAAGAAGGAGATGAAACTACTTTGAGAAAGGAATTTTTGTGAATTCGATTCGACAGTAAAACCCTGTTTGGGGTTTTGAAGAGGGTTTTATAAAGGAAAAAGTGAATGCTGACGTGGCATCGGTTACAAAATATCTAACCGCTATGTACTGTCCACGTGCCAACCCCTGATGAAATGAAGGACAAGTGTTTTTATGAAAACCACTGATGGAACAAGATCAGTGGTTGTAACGGTAACAATGAAGGCAGTGGGTTATTTTTACTATCAGTGGATAGCATAACAGTGGATAAAACACTGATTTTGATCAACAGTGCTTATCAAGGAAAAGAGAGAACAGGGGTTTACTTTCAGCAGTGGACAGACTTTTCAAGTAGAACAGACTTTCGAACAAAACAGTGGTTATGGCAGACTTTTAAGGATTTAATGAAAAAATCATTTTTAGCTATTTTTAAGGATGAATTTTTGATTTTCTGAAAACATTTTAATGCTTTTATTCTTAGAAAAACAAGATTTTGCCTGTTATTCCATGTTCGGCATGCCAATCCTAGAGATCAAGCTTTCAAAGGTGGATGTGTCTAATGCTTTGGTTAGCACATCTGCCAGCTGATCCTTAGTTGGTACATGGTGCAGAGAAATCAAACCTTTTTCATAGCAATCCCTCATAAAGTGATGTCTGATGTCAATGTGCTTGGTGGTTAAATGAGAAACTGGATTTTTGATGATATTTTCTGCTGCCTGACTGTCCAACATGAGAGGTGTCTTTAGGGCAGTGATACCAAAATCCAGCAACTGATATTGAAGCCAAAGCAGTTGGGCTGTACAGCTTGCAGCAGCTATATACTCTGCCTCAGCAGTGGATGTGGAAACAGCTGCTTGCTTTTTGCTTTACCAAGACACTAAACAACTGCCTAGGAATTGGCACCCTCCTGAAGTGGACTTCCTTGTCTTGTCACATCCAGCAAAGTCACTATCTGAGAAACCTGAAAGCTCAATTTTAACATCAGCTGGATACCAGATACCAAGTGTGGGAGTACCTTTTAGGTATCTGGATATCCTTTTTACAGCAATAAGGTTTGACTTTCTAGGGGCTGATTGGGATCTTGCACAAACACATGTTGCAAACATGATGTCTGGCCTAGATGCAGTTAGGTACAATAAGGACCCAATCATGCTTCTATATAAAGTTTGATCAACCAAATCATCCTTCTCATCAGACATGACTATTTTATTGGTTGCAATGGGTGTACTGCATGGTTTACAATCATCCATTTCAAATTTATTTAAAACTTCTTTGGCATATTTGCCTTGATGGATAAAAGTGCCATTTTGCAGTTACCTTACTTGGAGACCAAGAAAGCACTGGAGTTCACCCATTGCACTCATTTCAAACTCAGTTGTCATGAGTTTTCTAAATTCTACACACATTTTGTTACATGTGCTTCTAAAAATGATGTCATCCACATAAATCTGGACAATCATCAAATCCTTTCCCTTCCGTTTTAAAAACAGTGTTTTGTCTATTTTACCTCTTGTGAAACCAATGGAAAGTAGAAAGGTGGAAATAGTTTCATACCAGGCCCTTGGTGCTTGTTTCAAGCCATACAAAGCTTTATTTAGCTTGTAGACATGATTTGGATTAAATGGATCCTCAAAGCCTGGAGGTTGACAAACATATACCTCTTCTTGAATCTTACCATAGAGGAATGCACATTTGATATCCGTTTGATACACCTTGATGTTGTGGTTGACAGCAAAGGCAACGAATAATCTGATAGCTTCAAGTCTTGCTACAGGGGCAAATGTTTCATCATAGTCAATGCCCTCTTCCTGTCTGAACCCTTGAACCACAAGCCTGGCTTTATTCTTGACAACAATACCCCTTTCATCAGTTTTATTTTTGAAGACCCATTTTATGCCAATAGGACTTACACCCTCTGGCAATGGTACAAGCTCCTAAACTTGTTGTCTTCTAAACTGTTGGAGCTCCTCTTACATGGCTTCTACCCAGCTGTTGTCTTTTATTGCCTCTTGGTACTTGACTGGCTGATGGAGAGATAGGAAACCAGCAAAAAGACAAATGTTTTGGGATTGACTTCTTGTGAGCACCCCTTCATTGATGTTGCCAATGATTTGATCAGGTGGATGAGATTTCAAGAAGATAAGATCTCCTTGGTATGGGACAATGGAATTAAGTGGGGAGGGCTGCAGATGTGAATCATCTGAGCTAACCACTGTTGGTGACTTTGATGATCCAGCAATGGCTTCAAAAGGTGGTGGAATAGGAGGTAATGGTGTGGACACATGCTGACTTGGATCCACTGTTTGTGGACTTTTATCAACAGTGTTTAATGATGTGGAAGCAGGGGTTAAAGGGCTACTTTGATCAACAATTGTTGAGGTAGCAGTGGTTGAGCTTTGACAGCTGTTTTGAACATCTGCTGCTCTTCCCATTAAGACAGACCTTTGTTGAGGAATGATGACTTCATACCCATAGTCTGATGATGAATCTTTTGATGGACCTGCACTGTTAGTCTTGACAACAGTATTTTCAAAAGTAAATTTATCAAGATCAAACAATTCTGCAGGGTTTGCTAGGATTTTCATTGATGAAAGTTCATTGAACTTCACATTCAAAGTCTCTTCCACTGTTTTGGTCCTTGTGTTAAACACTTTGTAGGCCTTAGCAGTGGTTGAGTATCCCAGATGATAACCACAATCAATTTTGGCTGCAAACTTTGAGATAGAATCTTTTAAGTTTAAAATGAAGCACGGGCAGCCAAAAACTTTGAAATATGAAATCAATGGCTTTATTTTATACAGCAGTTCATAGGCAGTCTTTTGATGCCTGGGGTTGATTAAAACTCTGTTTTGGACATAGCAAGTAGTGTTTACTGCCTCTGCCCAAAAAGTTAATGGCAAACCTGAATCAGCAAGCATGGTTCTGGCAGCCTCAATCAAGGTCCTGTTCTTTCTTTCAACAACCCCATTTTGTTCTGGTGTTCTTGGAATGCTGTATTGCCTCACAATTCCTTTTGACACATAGAAATCATCTAACTCCTTGTCCCTGAACTCTGTGCCATTATCACTTCTGAAGATTTTTACTGGAAGGTCAAACTGCTTTTCAACCTGTTTCACAAAGTCTTACAGAATGCTTGCAGTCTCATCTTTTGAGTGTAAAAAGTAAGTCCATGTAAACCTAGAAAAGTCATCAACAATAACCAAACAATATCTCTTTTTCTTAAGACTCATGACTTTAACTGGGCCAAACAGATCCATATGAAGCATTTGCAAACATTTGGTTGTTTTGGACTCATCAATTGATTTGTATGAGCTTTTATGTTGTTTTCCTTTTAGGCAGGAAACACAATGCTCAGGACAGGTGAACAGTTTTTGAGGTAAACCTCTTACTAACCCCTGTTTTGAAATGGCAGTGATTATCTTGAGATTTGTGTGCCCTAATCTTCTATGCCATAATTCTGTCTCTTTGTTTGATGCAGCTGAGAACAGACAAACATCAGTTCTGGGGCTCTCTTTTGACATATCAACTACATAAACATTGCCACTTCTTTGAGCAACAAGTTTGGTTTTTCCAGTTTTTATTATTGCTTCAATCTTTTCAACCATTTCTGTTCCAACAATCCTACAACAATCCTTTGTGAAGAATGAGCCATAGCCCTAATCACTCATTTGTGAAACACCTAGGAGGTTGAATTTTAGATTGTCTATTAGATTGACATTTTCAAATTTTACATTGCCAGATTGTACTGTACCAGACCCCAGAACTTTCCCTTTACTATTATTACCAAAGGATATATCACCCCCTCCATGGATTTTGAAATCTTTGAGTAGGGCTTAAATCCTGTCATGTGCCTGGAGCCTCCACTATCTACATACCAAAGCCTATCTAAGCATGCAAAAGCTCCCTGCACATGAAGTAAAAGGATTAGTTCATTAGGGTCTCCAAAGCTAATAAGGCTTTAGATGGGGTCTCAACAGTGTCTGGGATGAGTTCAGGTGGATGGACAGTGGTTATGTCAGGGGTTTGGACAGTTTTGGGACTGTTTTTCTCTAACCACTGTTGGGGGTCTTGCCCAATGATCTGCTGGTAACCAAAAGGATGCATGTTCACTCTTGGTTTAGAAGGCCTTTTGTAAGCCTCATAAACATGTGAGATCCTTTGGTATGATGGTTGTCCCTTACCTCTTCTGAATTGATTAGCAAGGGGTGCATCAGTCACCTGAACATCTCTTTTGACAGATGTTTGGTTCAGCTGTTTTGTAACAGCTGTTTGGACTGGCACAAACAGTGGTTGGTTCTTGGTGAACTTGACAGATGATGTTGATGAACTTAAGGATGTTTTTGCAGTGTACTCATTCTTTTTTACATCAAAGTTTTTGAGATACACACACTCTTGAGTTTTGTGGTTTGTCTTACCACAGATGGTGCAGCTCTCAGCAAGTACAATGACACTTGTTTTGTTTAGATCATATGCTTTTAGATGAAAACAGTCTTTTGTTAGATGATTCTTCTTTTCACAAAAATCACAAAACAGGTTTTTGATCTTTTCTCTTTTCTTCCTTTTCTCAGACTCCTTAGCAACAGAGTTTTGAACCACTGTTGGGATGTCTTTGAGAGGAATGACCTTTGCTTTAGGAGCTTTTACACCATCAGTGGTTGTGAAGTCCATTGGTTTAAAATTCTCAAGAATGTCACACTCATCAGACCATGTGGGTTTAAATTGGTATTTCTCAATTTCCTCAAAAGTTGAGGATCCCACAGATCTTTCCAGAGTGATTTTGTTACCAAGTTTGTCAGTTATCTTAACTTCTTGGCCATTCTTGTTTGTTGGTGTTATTTTAACTGAACCAGCTTGTTTAGCAGCAGTGTTTTCAATTTCATCATATTTTCTAAAGCCTATGCCAAATTTCACATTGCTTTCAAGTTGTTTTTCTAACATGACCTCATAACCTTTACAAGATTCCTGATGTGTGCAAAATGCAACATATAAATTACATCAATTGTGGCATAAAACTAACCCTTTTTTAGTACTAATGTTGGAAAAAGTGTGTTTTTGTCTTCCTTTTGTATTTTCAGGATTAAATGAGCTCAAATTAACAAAAGAAGCAAAAAGGCAGCTAAATCTAACATAAATACAAGAAAAGGAATAAACGTGGCATGCCCGACATACCCGAAAGCATCTTCCCAAGCAAAACAAGAGAGCAGAAGGCTGAACACGCCCCGTGCTCAGTGAGGACGGGGGCGTGCCCAAGTGTCAACATAAAAGACAAAGTTGTAGAAGCTTCCATCGCCCACCACGGGGCCGTGCTCAGCGGACACGGGACCGTGGTCAACTATAAGATTCGCAGAATCTAGGCAAATCTTGATAGTACAAATATGTTTCTGCACACGGGGTCGTGCCCAGCGGACAAAGGGCCGTGGTCAACTAATAAAGACAAGAGCAATTAATGAAGAAAGAGAAGGATGTGGACACGGGGCCGTGCCCACTGGACACTGGGCCGTGCCCGAGCTTCTATTCAGCCTATAAATAGGAGTGCTTGGCTCAAGCTCAAACCATCCCTTAGCACACCACCTCTCTCACACTTCACCCACCACCCACCACCACCATAACTCCATCATCCACCACCATCATCCATTGTCCATCATAGAGTGTGTGAGTCGTATCGGGATCCAAGATTGACCGTAAGAGTTCTTGACAATCAAGGCCATGTTTGCCTAAGTCTCTTACATCACTTGGTGAAGACAAAGTGTCTAGTGTAATAATTTTTATTTTTAATCTTTTCGCACTTTTTAATTGGTTAAGTATTAATGACTTTAATTACTAGTTTCTTATGTTGAAGGTGATTCTTCCTTATCGTTTGTCCGTGGTGTCTAGGCATTATTTTACTGTCTATATAAAATAAAAGATTTTCACCATTCATATCTCCACGGTCTATATGGAGGTATGTTGGCTACCTGGTCGGGGGTTAAGGGAACGGTTTGGTAAGAGTCTTGCCATTGTTCAGTGTATAGATCCTACAAAGGACCTGGGTCAAATTTAGTAGGACCTCCTTCAATACTTAACGGTATTGGATGGCGGGGGTCCAAACTCTTTGATCCCCTCATAAGTTAAACTACTATTAAAACTTTAACCCGGCTACTTAGGACTGTATCCCTGCTGACTCAGACTACTTAGCCGAGGGTAACGTCACCTTCAAAAGACGGGCCTACCACATTTTGCATTAATAACTTAATTAATTATCTTTCAATAATCCGACCCTTTAGGATTGTATCCTTGCTGACTCAAACTACTGGGTTGAGGGTAACGTCACCTCCAAAAGAGGAGCCTACTACAATAACTAAGATAATATCTTAAATAGTGCAATAGTGCGAAAATAATCAAAGGTTACACTAAACACGAGTCGGAGCCAAGTGATTCATCTTGTCTATCTGTTTTTTATTTTTATTTTTTATTTTTCAGCATTTTAGTTAGATTTAATTTTTCTTCGTTTAAAATCCTTTTTCTAAACTTTTTGATTTGATTAGACGTTGAGGATAAACCGGTACTAAAAGCTCTTGTGTCCTTGGACGACCTCGGTATCTTACCAACACTATACTACGCTCACGATGGGTGCACTTGCCCATATGTGTGTTTAGTGTTAGTAAATATCGTGTTTTATAAATTTAAAACTTGGCTAAAGAAAGTGTAAAAGGGCTTAAAATAAACATTAAAACCATAACACACTTCACGCACATCAAGTTTTTGGCGCCGTTGCCGGGGACACAAGGATTTTAAGAAAGTTAGGAATCAACGGCCTAATCGTTTTTCTTACTTTTCTATTTTTTTAGGATTTTTCTTAGTTTTTCAGCTTCTGCAGAACTCAGCACGGGTCGTGCCCGCTGAACATGCCCCGTGCCCAATCATTGGAACTGGCAATCCTATTTTAAGTCAGACAGTAAGCTGAACACGGTGCCGTGCCCATTCAACATGCCCCGTGCCCAAGATTCAGTTACTGAAAACCGAACCGTAAGATCCCTGCGGTTGGTAATTTCGACACAAACATGAGTGATACTGATACTTTTTACTTTCGACACTCTTATGGTACGTGGTGTCAATTATGTGGTGGTACCCATAAGGAATTAGAATGTTATTTCCTAAATTATAAGCCCCACTATATAGACCCATCGTTTCCTTATATCCTTAATAGGGGCGAAAGTAAAAATAATTCCTATCTCTCCCTCGAATGCTCCCAACCAGATTTTCTAGGAGAAATGATTCTTGATGAACTATTTCAATTAGAAGATCTAATTCTTAATTGGTTAAAAGAACTTAGGATAGATTTCAATAATTTATCTCAAGATGATAACCAAGAAGAAGTGTTGGAATCGCATTCAAACAACTTCGTTGTCCCCGACGATACTTCTAACTCTAGTGAGGACTTGAGCGATAGTCGTCCCTGTGCCGATTGTGCCGTGAAGGACTCCCCATCGACTTCGTTCGATGCATACATAGACCTGAGCGATTCGGCATACACCTTCTTTAACGAGAGCCCGGGAAAGGGTTGGACTTGTCCACCTACATATAGCATAGGAATCACCCTCACCGACAACCTCTTGCGCTCCCGTCTCAAGCTAGAACAATTAAGGTATCTTAGGCACTTTGGGGTTATTCCATCCAGTAAGGAACCGCCCGATCCGGAAAAGTTCCTTAAAAATAGGCAAACTCCATATGACAACTTCTAGACACGGGGCCGTGTCCAGGTCAACACGACCCCGTGCCCACTCAAAGATTCTCATCTGATTTTGTGTCAGAATACGGACAAAATGAGTCAGGATTCCCCTGAACACGGGGCCGTGTCCAGCCGACACGGGGCCGTGTGCAACGTACTATCGTTTTCTATAAATGCAGCCAAGAATCCTGCACATTTGAACCATTCAAGGGACAGAGATTTGGAGAATATTCTCACATACCATCCTAGGTATTTTCCAAAAGAAGTTTCTCAACACCCTTCTTGTCCTTTCCTCTTTTATCCACTTCCATCTTCTTCATGCTTCCATTAGAACTTGAAATCTCTACAATTTCAAGCTTTAGTGAGATGTTTGTTAGATTTTTATTCATGGGATCTTGTTAAAAATAAGTTCTACAACAATGTTTTAAGTTGTTTTTGCTTAAAAACGTTTTAAACATCATAAAAACTAATTAAAACTCCAAGATCCCTTGTCTTAAAAATCTGCAGACATTTGAACACGGGGCCGTGTTCATTGAACACGGGGCCGTGTCCGAAGTACTGACTTCATAAAGTTGAACTCTTCTCGGTTTGTTTTCTCAGAATGGCGAGCAGAACTAGCGGAACATCTTCATCACACTCTAGAAACAACTGGCAAGGGAGAAGGTCATCAACAGTTGAAGATTCTCTTGTAAACTATGTTTACGCCCTAAGAGAGGCCCTTGATGAAATGACAGGGGTGGAAGAGGCATTGGTTGACCGTATTAATCATTTAACGGTGGGACTAGAGGGATGTCTTCGAGAGGTCAACCTTTTGCACCAAAGGTTGAACATTCTCGCTTCTCCTCCTTTGGTACCAATCATTACCCAAAGGGCATGGAATGTGGTTCCTGAAGTCATCATACCGGCCGAGTGGTACGCCATGCATCCGGAGCCCCCTTGGGAAGTGCTACAAGGGGTTCCGGTCGGTGTCGCTCCTCCTCCACAAGATGCTGAAGAGAATGACGCTGCCTTCTTCCTCCCAAGAGAGATAGAAGAATGGTTTTAAACACCCCTCGGCTCGGAGTTCTACAAAACTTTTAGATACCGGAAGACTATTTCCGGAATTTTGGTTCTCATTGTAGAAGTAGAACTCCTTAGGATGATTTTACGTATCACTTGACCTATCTAATTTAGGACCTTTAACTTTTATTTTCTGCTTTATTTCCAATTTTCTAGGACTATTATGTAATTCTCTCTATGACTTAATGAATGATGGTTTTAGTTAATTTGGCGTTTGGATGGTGTTGAAACAAATAAAATACACTCAGGATGGCAAAGGATAACAAGGGAAACTTGAACCAGCACCCCATGCAGGAAAACAGGGCCATCCGACAATTTTCTTCATTACAGCAAGTTCAGCACGGGCCGTGTCCGCCCAACACGGCCCCTTGCTGCACAGTCTGCAGAAATGACCCAGTTCAGGTAAACTGGACACGGGCCGTATTCACTCAACATGCCCCCGTATCCAGGCTTCTGTTTCTTTTGTTTAATTTTTGTTACTGGCACTTGAACACGGGGCCGTGCCCGGACAACACGGGGCCGTGTCCAGCGCCTAGTAACACAAATTTTTGCTTGATTCACACCTTTTACACATTCAATCAACCTAAAAACTTATTTTTGGGACACATTGAGGACAATGTGTAATTTAAGTGTGGGGGGGATGCTAAAACCTTGAATCTTGCAAGTCCTAATAACAAGCCTTACACAAAACTCTATTGGAACCGCTAATCACCTCAAATTTTTTCGAAAATTTTCATTTTTTTACTTGTCTAGGTTTAATTTGGGAATTTCAAAATTCTAAAAAGGTTATATTTTTACAAATTTACAACCGATAGCGTCGTGATAAAAAGAACCAACATAAGAAAATTATGAAAAGGCATGACAAGTTTAGTTAAAATTTAATTATATATACTTGATCACATAAAAAAACCCATTCCCACAAAAGTGAGTTTTGAGCCTTTATTGAGCATATAAATATATATCTTTAAATTAAATGCTCATTTTTCGTTTCTTGTGTGAATAGCCGCTTGGTTCTTACAGCTCTAGAACTTGCCACGACGATACATTCCCGGTCCCTACCAACTTAAACCCGAGTAAGTAAATGATGGAGGCATTAGGACTAACCCTTTTTATTTCTATACCATTATTTTTTCTTTTTCTTTTTTTTACCACCTACCCAAAATCCCCCTAGTTAACCCCTTTGAGCCTAAACCTTTTCATTTCATAACCCAAACCAAACACCCTTTCACCCACCAAAACCTTTTTATTTTTAACCCTTTGTTTTAGTAACAAGCTCGGTTTTTCGTATGACTTCCAAAAAAAAATGTGTATGATGAAGCAAAAGAAATAAACAAACAAGTTCATCAAAAATAACTTTGTTTGAATAATAGCTTCATCAAAATAAAAAATTGCAAAAATGAAAAGTCCTTCGAAAACCGACGCTTGTTACGCTTTTTTGCCCTTTTCTACTAACCACTAACCCAACCACCTACCTTTAACCCAAGCCTAACCCTTCACCCAAAAGTCCTCTTGATATTTACAAAGGTATATAGTTAAAAAGGAGGAGGATTGATTGCTTGGCAAGCCTATGGTAGGAGTAAGTTCCATGCCGCTCTCGAGTGATTCACTAAAATACATCTTCGGCCGAGTGTTGAGTGATCCCCCATGAGGTATGTGAACTTGTATATAAATAGAATTTTAAAGAGGCATGTTATGCCCTAATAAGTAATTTATCTTATGAAAAGTTTTAAATAAATCATGACGAATAGAATTGTAAATAAATAAAAATAAAAATAAAATAAAGAATCTTGGAAATCCTGACACTCTATGACAAGCCCAAAAACTTTCTTTTCTACCAATTCCATTTGGGAGTGTAAAGCCACATTATAAAGAGTTTTGCTTGAGGACAAGCAAAGATTCAAGTGTGGGGGTATTTGATGTGTGCAAAATGCAACATATAAATTACATCAATTGTGGCATAAAACTAACCCTTTTTTAGTACTAATGTTGGAAAAAGTGTGTTTTTGTCTTCCTTTTGTATTTTCAGGATTAAATGAGCTCAAATTAACAAAAGAAGCAAAAAGGCAGCTAAATCTAACATAAATACAAGAAAAGGAATAAACGGGGCATGCCTGACCTCCCCGAAAGCATCTTTCCAAGCAAAACAAGAGAGCAAAAGGCTGAACACGCCCCGTGCTCAGTGAGCACGGGGGTGTGCCAAAGTGTCAGCATAAAAGACAAATTTGTAGAAGCTTCCATCACCCACCACGGGGCCGTGCTCGGCGGACACGGGGCCGTGGTCAACTATAAGATTCGCAGAATCTAGGCAAATCTTGATAGTACAGATATGTTTCTGCACACGGGGTCGTGCCCAGCGGACACGGGGCCGTGGTCAACTAATAAAGACAAGAGCAATTAATGAAGAAAGAGAAGGATGTGGACACGAGGCCGTGCCCATTGGACACGGGGCCGTGCCCGAGCTTCTGTTCAGCCTATAAATAGGAGTGCTTGGCTCAAGCTCAAACCATCCCTTGGCACACCACCTCTCTCACACTTCACCCACCAACCACCACCACCATAACACCATCATCCACCACCATCGTCCATTGTCCATCATAGAGTGTGTGAGTCGTCTCGGGATCCAAGTTTGATAGTAAGAGTTCTTGACAATCAAGGCCATGTTTGCCTAAGTCTCTTACATCACTTGGTGATGACAAAGTGTCTAGTGTAATACTTTTTATTTTTAATCTTTTCGTACTTTTTAATTGGTTATGTATTAATGACTTTAATTACTAGTTTCTTATGTTGAAGGTAATTCTTCCTTATCGTTTGTCCGTGGTGTCTTGGCATTATTGTTGGTGCACTACATCTGTTGATTTCGTCTTGGATCATGTTATGCATTGTATTGTATAGATTAGGGCGCGTTTTACGAGAAAACTGGAGAGAATTTGTGATTTAGAGAGTAGGTCCGCTTATACGGACATAGGAGGTCCGCTTATGTGTCATGTCCGTATATGGGAACCTATTTGGTTAGGTCCGCTTATTCGTACATGTCCGTATATGGGAACCTACCTGTTCAGGTCCGCTTATACGAACATGTCCGTATGTGGGGACCTACCAACACTATAAATACCCCATAAGCGGATCTCATTAGTAACTTTGTCAAATTCCATACCGAAGTGCTGCCGGTGTGAAGAACGAGCTGTAAACATTGTCAAATCAATAAAATCAGTAGATTAAGTGAATTGCAAGCTGTCTCTACCTTCGTTTCTTGTTATTCCGCACCTGAAACGTAGTTGAACGCCTCTGAACGACTCATTCGGGTCAGATCATGATCCTACAAGTGGTATCAGAGCCTGGGAGGAGGTTTTCTACAGAGAATAGCTGGAATTCATCATCATTTCTTACTTCTACACCTTCTTTCTTCATCAGAACGGGATTTAACGGTCGGAATCCGCTCAAAATTTCACAGGTTGTAGGTAATTGATCATAGTTAAACCCTTGAAAATTTGACATTGAAATTCAAAGAAAAAATGGGTCAAATTAGTCTCCGAATATGGTCCGCTCTTTCGAACATGTAGTAGGTTCGCTCCAAACTACAATAGGTCCGCTCCAAACTGCAATAGGTCCGCTCCAAATTGCATATAGATCCGCTCAAAAGTTCATTCAAGTCCGCTTCAGTGTCATTTAATTTGATAGGTCCGCTCTAAAGGTCAATTTGGTCCGCTTTTCTGATTAATCAAGTCCGCTCATAAGGTCCGCTTCAAGTGTTCTTCATAGATCCGCTTTTAGTAACAAATTTCAAGAGATCCGCTTTTCTGACAAGGTTGAAGTCCGCTCATTGTGCATGTGATATAACTGAATCACTATTGTCGGTTCATGTGCTTAGTTCATAATTGCAGCCAAATTAAAATCAGTGCAAGTGACATATTAGCGGTCCAATAATAATATTAGTGTATCAATTGTCAGCCCAATCAGTTGACTTATTAGTGGGGTGTACATAAGTTTGTCAGTTCAATCATGATAAAGTTGTCTACCACCATTTTAAGGCCCAATCACATTTAAAGTTGTAAAGTTGTTGTTGGTTCAAGAGAATTAATTTGTCCGATAGTCAAATGACAATGAGACTTGTCTAAAGAAAAGTTTGTTGGCCACATTTAAAAAGGATATCGGTCATATTAAAGAAGCATTATTTGTTTTAGTGGAATTAAAGGTCCAATTACTAATCAAATGCTAAAAGTTGTCGGCTATTTGAATTGAACATTTAAAGTTTTGGACGGCCCAATGAGAAGCTTGTCCATTTGTCTGAAAGAATACAATTAGTAATTACATATATCAGTTGAGATTATTGTTGTGAAGTTTGTTTGAAGTGTGAATTCAGGTCGGGTAAGTTTTTAGTTCGTTTAAAGTGTCATCAATTCGCTTGAAAGTTGGTTCCAATTTGTATGGTTTGGAGTTCAAAGGTTTCAAAGGTTCTGGTTGTTTGATTTTGATCCGGGTCATAGCAGTCCACACAGAATATTCATCAGTTCGAGTGATTCAGTTCGCACGGAGTATCAGTTTGATTCAGTTGGTTTGATAAGTTTTTTTTAAAACTGATTGTGTTTTGTTTGTCTGTGTACATCAGGTGATACAGGTGTGAAACATGGATACCGAGTTCTACAACGCATTTGCAACACCGTCTACTCAAACTGCGATTGCTCAGGCCATGAATTTAGAGAACGAGACGGGAACCACACAAAAGACCCCGAAATTGATGAGTATCGAAGAATACTACGGGTGGAAAGATCGATTCGAGAACTGGGTTCAGGCAAATCATCTCAGATCATGGGAATGTATACTGAAGAAGTACGTGTTGCCTAGAACGGAGTTGCAGGTTCTCAAAGAGCTTTCAGAGTTTACAGATCAAGAAAGGGTTATGTACAAAGCGGAGAAAATGATGATCAGTCTGCTGCAACAAGCAATCAAAGAGGATATATTCATTCTGCTACAGCATGACAAAACTGCAAAGTCAATTTGGGATGCACTTAAAGTCAAATTCGAGGGAAGCGAGAACATGATAAAGTGTAAGAAAGCGTTGCTTAAGAAAGAATTTGATCTTTTCAGTAGTCTACCGGGTGAAGATACAAAGAAGTTGATTGAGAGATACTGTCACCTTGTACGATCAATGTCGATGTTGAGTATTACAAAAGATCGTGAAGAGTGGGTGGACAAGCTTGCCGATGCTCTACCACAGAAAGAGTGGGGAACTTATCTGATGATTCTGAAAAACACGGGTGTTTATGATGGGTTAACGATTTCTCAGTTTATCGAAAAGATCGAGAGTCAGGATCTGGAACAGCAAAAGATCGCGAGGATGAATAGTCCGAGTGGTCAACAGGATGTGAAGATGTACTATAAAGGTAGTATTCCAGTTCCTGAAGCTGAGAGAAGTCCGAAAATCCAAACTGCATTCAGTGCTGGTGATTCAACGGAAAAAGCAGATCAAAGTTCAAGCAAAGGCAGTAGTGGATTCTCATCATTTCCGAGTGTCAATCCTAAAGAATCAAACACAAGTTTTCAGTCACAAAGCACAAAAATGGGAAATGGTTACGTGATTCAATGCAACATTGCTCTAAATCTTCCAGAAGGCCAAAGCTTTTCAGAAGACACTGCTAAAGACCACATGGCTCTACTTGGTTCTGTATTGTTATCTTATGAGGGACTAGTAGCTGGTCGGATACGAAATCCTATGCTCACCAAAGAAGATTACGATCAAATAGACGCCGAAGAAATGGAACTGATGGATATCAAATGGTGTCTTGCGAGTGTTCTTAGACGTGCTGAAAAGTTCAAAATGATTACCGGGAGAAATGACTTTCTTGATGCTCATGTATCTACTTTAGGTTTTGATAAATCTAAAGTTACTTGTTTTCGTTGTAGGGAGAAAGGCCATTTCAAACGGGAGTGCAAGAACAGGGAAGCTAGTGGTGCTCAGAATCCGTTCGGAAAAGACGACTACTACCGGAAAGCCATTTATCAGCAAGTTGGTCAATCACAAGACTCACAGACAGCTCATGGTAGAAAGATTGAGGATTCCAAGAGAGGATGTTTGGTAGATTTCAACTGGAGCAACTACATATCTCCTGATAGCAAAGCATGTTTAGTTGATCAAGATGATGAACAACTACCTGAAGGTTTCAGCTGGAATATGTTTGTTGATGAAAAGGGTGATTTCAAAGCTTTCATCGCTAAGATTGTCAGAGAACCAGACATGTTTGCTATGTGGATGAAATCTATTGGTGAGACAGTGAAAAGTGTGAAGGAATAGTCTGTTACATCTGAAGAAAGCTCAGAAAGTGCTGATGAAGATTCACTAAGTGCAGATGAGAGTGTGCAAAATGATGTTACTTCAGAAAAAGAAGTTGTATTTGATCAAACACCGTCTGATTCTGGTGTATCAGATGCTGATTCTGAAAAATCTGTACAGTTTGATCAATCACCAGTTGATAGTAGCAGTGATGATGAGGAAGAAAAACATATCAATATTGCAAAAACTCATCTTTCTCCTGAAAGTTTTCATTTCTATTTTGCAGAACGTTTGGAGAAACTGAAGGAGAAAAGAGCTGCTAAAGAACAACAAAAGAAACCTGAAGATGATGTTCATAATGTTGAAAGTGTTGCTGAGAAGATTACTAAAGTTGAGAAAGTAATTGAAGCTGAGAAGGTGAAAGAAGAAGAAAAGGTGATTGAACTTGTAAAAACAATCGAAGTTGAAAAGATTGTTGAAGTTGTAAAGCCTTGTGAAAAGTGTTTGGAAGCTTGCAAAGATTGTGCAGCAAAAGATGACATTATTGCTGAGTATGAGAAGAAGAAGGAGCAGTTATTGTTCAACCTCAACTATGTGAAAGAATCTTATGATGTCTTGAACAAAACAGTAACTGGTCTCCAAAAGACAAACTCAGAGAGAGAACAAGCACTAACGATGATGAATGTTGTGATGATGACAAAGCAGAAAGCCATCAACTTCTACATCGAAGAAAGTGCTAAGTGGAAGCAAGAGTTGGAAACAGAGAAGGTTGAGAATGAGAGAATTAGACGTTTATTACAAAGTTATTCTAGTTCTGATTATCTCATTGATCGTATTTACCCAACCGTTGCAGGTATGGAAGTTTTTCAAGATGAGAAGCCAAAGAAGAAAGATAGTGGTAAGAAACCGATTGTTAGCTATAACAAGTGTCCGCCTCCAATTTGGGAAGGGTACTCTCCTAGAAAACCAAACGAGGAGCAACTTGAAAAATCTGTCAATATAAAGCTAAAAACCGACACAACTGACATTTTACCAGATAACATTGATGTCACGTTTACCTCGTCCGATACTGATCATGAGTCTGAGTTAATCAAAAAGGTGGTCGATCAGGTGTTGGATACTGAGGAGGAGTCTGAGTCAAAATCCGAGTCTGGGTGTTCGAGTTCGTCGGTCAAAAGTTCGAGTTCGTCGGTTAAAAGTTCCAATTCGTCGGTTAAACGGTCTTATAGTAAAGAATTTTTGTTATCAAAAGCAAATTTGAATGATGAAACATTTGAAGTTGCATACACTTTAAATGATTCGGACAAATTATACTTTGACAAAGAATTTCCAATAAGAGGTGTTAAAACTGAAATGATTAAAAAGGTTTTCAAACTAACAGAAATTAACATTTCTGAAATAAAAGATATTAATCTTTCTGAAAATCCAAGACCTTACACCTCAAGAGTGCAACAAAGATTAAACAAGAAAAAGGGTTACAGTTCTGGTTCTGGTATTCATAAAAAACCAAATCGTAACTGTAATTTCAAAAAGAAAGGATTAGGATTTATTCCACCAGAAAATCATAAAAATTTGAAAAATTCTAAAACAAAAACAGAATTTGTGTCAGGTGGGAGTGCAGAAGAGGAACAGAAGAAACCATTCTGGAGACAGTCAAATCAAGAGTTTCTTGCTGAAAAGAAGAAGAATAGACCTGAAGTTTGTCATTCAAAAGAAACTAGAACCTGTTACAAGTGCAATGAAGCTGGTCACATTGAATGGAACTGTCCGAAAAATGTCAAGTCAAAACAGGGAGTTTCTAACAAGTTGAAAGAAATAGTTGTTGATATTGAACCACCAATCGAGAAATTTTAAATTTTTGAAAACTCAACTTATGAGGTTGGTGAGTGTTCTAAAAAGAATTTTTATAAAAAAAAAGGAGAAAGACAACCAAGTGTGGGTTGTTAAAAAGGTTGATGAGAAAGTCGGCGATGAATCTGGTTCCACAAAGCCAGAAGAGCCACAGGTTGAGGTGAAAATTTCAGTGAATGATGATGAGTTTCCATCACTGAAATTTGAAGAAGTTAAACAAAAAGTTGGCAAGGTTGAGATCTCAGATCAGTTTTATTCTGAGAAAACTGAATTTGATGTTGAGAAAACATTCAATAGAAGTGTTAAGAAATTTTTTGGAAAAATGTTGAATGGGAAAGTTAAGGGGGTTAAAGATTTTTATGCAACTAAAAAGGCAACTTACAACCCTACTGAGCAAGAATTGAAAGCCATCAAGTCTGAGAAGACTTGGATGGAAGTTTGTTTCCCTTGAAGTCTTAGGACTTTGCCGGAGATCCCAAGTTTGTAATCGTGGATCAGGAATCGGCATCATTCTTGTTAAGATAGATTTTGTGAAAGATTTTTAAATGTGTTTAGTTTTTACAGGTTAAGTGTGACTTGCCGGAGCTTCCAGGTTGGTAAGTGTGAAGCAGGAATCGGCATTTTGATTGGTAAAATGGTTTGTGTAGAGGTTTATTCCTACATAGGTTTGTATGTTGTGAATATTTTTACAAGAGGTACAGAGGTTGCATACTTGCAAGTGGTAAATCAGTGACATTAAGTTGTACTTGATCTACTACAAGTGGTTAAAAGTAGACAATGTGATGAACCACACCCCGAACCTACAAATGGTTTAAAATCAACAAAACTTATTTTCCGGAAAAATCATTTTGGTTAAAACAAACTTAAGTGTTTTGAAATCATAATGAGAAAATAGTTTTTTTGTAAGGGGGAGTTCTGATTGTTTATGCCAAGTGGGTGGCGATTTGAAGCGATTCGATATTGGTTGTCAAGTTTGTTGTACAGTTTGATTTCATATTTCCTAAAATGTGTTTGCATTTTAGGGGGAGTAGAAAATTTCAGAAAATCCAAAAACATTTGAAAATATGAAAAAGGCAAAAACATGATAAAATCAAAAAATGAGTTTTAGTGTCAAAGAAGAGGAAATGATAGTACATCAGTAGACAGTCACAGTATGCTAAAGATATGTATTGTTTAAATAGCGTTAAACAGTCTCACTGATGATATGCCGATAGGTTTTTACACATTTAGTAAACTTTTTCGGGATATAAACTAAATTTCAAACATGCTTATTTCGTGGGGAACACTACTTGGATATATAGGTAACCCCTGAAATCTCATTTGAAAGGTCCCTCTTTCTGAGATACTAGGTCTTTATGCTCAGTGATATCTGGGGTATTATCCTGGGACTTCTGATTTTGCGGAAGCAATGGCCTAGTCCCCGGAGAATACTTTCCGCATGCTTGAAAAATAGCGCAGCCCTCAGCAAATTGATGAAACAATAAAATTGAAAGTCAATGCTGTTGTAATCAAAAGATCCTCTAAAGGGGACCCACCAAAAGTCGAAGCCGTCATCTCTCTGCGTATCGAAAGATCGACCTGAGCTCTCACAGCCCTCGCATTATAATTTATTCCCCTGACAGATATCATCTGTGGTATACTCACCTGTAAGACTGAATATTGGGATCTGGATACGGGAGTATATTCAAGAGGTGGGACACATGAATGAGTTTAAGTTCTTAAAACACCTAACTCATATCCTGAATTAGTTGAAATTTGTGTGAAAATTTAAGTGGATCAGTATATTGGCAATCTAAGTGAATTGTCTAATTCTTAATGTGTAACTAAGCTCAATGGTACTTGTGACTTGTCAAAAACTGATATGATTCTCTTACACAAAACTCACAAAAATATTGTCTGTAAATATTTCTTTACTGCATTTCTTTACATTAAAAAATTCAAAAAGATTTTGAGTGTGTTTTAGCATAAACTTTTGAAAAAGTCAAAAAGATTTTCGACAACTGATGTTGGAAAGCTGATTTTCAAAATTCCAAGTGCTAAACATGATGACATTGTTGTGAGGGGGAGTGGGTTTTAAAATGTCAAAATGTTTTTTTTCTAAATCATCAAGTGGTTCATCATGAGTTTGTGATCTGAGGGAAAGTGATTGTTGATGCTTATGTTTATGAGAGGGAGTCATCTGATTATATCAGAATGTTGGTGCATTTAAATTGTTAAATTTAGAAATTCATTTCTGGGTTAAGAATGTGCAGGAATAGCCAAGTTTCGATCCTGGAAATTAAAGACTGTATAGAGTGCCAGGTTTAAGATTCTGAAGACAAAGAAAGCCAGATAACGATCCTGAAGATGTTACTGAAGAACAAAGGAATGCCAGTAAATCGAGAGGGGGAGTCTGAAGACAGATAGAGAGAAAAGCCCAGAGACTGATCAAGACTGAAGATGTGAAGACACAGCATAGTCGTGACTCAATGAACGACTCCATCAACATCTGAGGGGGAGTCTGTTGGTGCACTACATCTGTTGATTTCATCTTGGATCATGTTATGCATTGTATTGCATAGATTAGGGCGCGTTTTACAAGAAAACTGGAGAGAATTTGTGATTTAGAGAGTAGGTCCGCTTATACGGACATAGGAGATCCGCTTATGTGTCATGTCCGTATATGGGAACCTATTTGGTTAGGTCCGCTTATTCGTACATGTCCGTATATGGGAACCTACCTGTTCAGGTCCGCTTATACGAACATGTCCGTATGTGGGGACCTACCAACACTATAAATACCCCATAAGCGGATCTCATTAGTAAGTTTGTCAAATTCCATACCGAAGTGCTGCCGGTGTGAAGAACGAGCTGTAAACATTGTCAAATCAATAAAAATCAGTAGATTAAGTGAATTGCAAGCTGTCTCTACCTTCGTTTCTTGCTATTCCGCACCTGAAATGTAGTTGAACGCCTCTGAACGACTCATTCGGGTCAGATCACGATCCTACAATTATTTTACTGTCTATATAAAATAAAAGATTTTCACCATTCATATCTCCACGGTCTATATGGAGGTATGTTGTCTACCTGGTCGGGGGTTAAGGGAACGGTTTGGTAAGAGTCTTGCCATTGTTCAGTGTATAGATCCTGCAAAGGACCTGGGTCAAATTTAGTAGGACCTCCTTCAATACTTAACGGTATTGGATGGCGGGGGCCCAAACTCTTTGATCCCCTCATAAGTTAAACTACTATTAAAACTTTAACCCGGCTACTTGGGACTGTATCCCTGCTGACTCAGACTACTTAGCCGAGGGTAACGTCACCTTCAAAAGAGAGGCCTACCACATTTTGCATTAATAACTTAATTAATTATCTTTCAATAATCCGACCCATTAGGATTGTATCCTTGCTGACTCAAACTACTGGGTTGAGGGTAACGTCACCTCCAAAAGAGGAGCCTACTACAATAACTAAGATAATCTCTTAAATTGTGCAAAAGTGCGAAAATAATCAAAGGTTACACTAAAGACGAGTCGGAGCCAAGTGATTCATCTTGTCTATCTGTTTTTTATTTTTATTTTTTATTTTTCAGCATTTTAGTTAGATTTTATTTTTCTTAGTTTAAAAACTTTTTTCTAAACTTTTTTATTTGATTAGACGTTGAGGATAAACCGGTACTAAAAGCTCTTGTGTCCTTGGACGACCTCGGTATCTTACCAACACTATACTACGCTCACGATGGGTGCACTTGCCCATATGTGTGTTTAGTGTTAGTAAATATCGTGTTTTATAATTTTAAAACTTGGCTAAAGAAAGTGTAAAAGGGCTTAAAATAAACATTAAAACCATAACACACTTCACGCACATCAAGTTTTTGGCGCCGTTGCCGGGGACACAAGGATTTTAAGAAAGTTAGGAATCAACGGCCTAATTGTTTTTCTTACTTTTCTATTTTTTTAGGATTTTTCTTAGTTTTTCAGCTTCTGCAGAACTCAGCACAGGTCGTGCCCGCTGAACACGCCCCGTGCCCAATCATTGGAACTGGCAATCCTGTTTTAAGTCAGACAGTAAGCTGAACATGGGGCCGTCCCCATTCAACATGCCCCGTGCCCAAGATTCAGTTACTGAAAACAGAACCGTAAGATCCTGGCGGTTGGTAATTTCTTACACAAACATGAGTGATACTGATACTTTTTACTTTCGACACTCTTATGGTAAATGGTGTCAATTATGTGGTGGTACCCATAAGGAATTAGAATGTTATTTTCTAAATTATAAGCCCCACTATATAGACCTATCGTTTCCTTGTATCCTTAAGAGGGGCGAAAGTAAAAATAATCCCTATCTCTCCCTCGAATGCTCCCAACCAGATTTTCTAGGAGAAATGCTTCTTGATGAACTATTTCAATTAGAAGATCTAATTCTTAATTGGTTAAAAAAACTTAGGATAGATTTCAATAATTTATCTCAAGATGATAACCAAGAAGAAGTGTTGGAATCGCATTCAAACAACTTCGTTGTCCCCGACGATACTTCTAACTCTAGTGAGGACTTGAGCGATAGTCGTCCCTGTGCCGATTGTGCCGTGAAGGACTCCCCATCGACTTCGTTCGATGCATACATAGACCTGAGCGATTCGGCATACACCTTCTTTAACGAGAGCCCGGGAAAGGGTTGGACTTGTCCACCTACATATAGCATAGGAATCACCCTCACCGACAACCTCTTGCGTTCCCGTCTCAAGCTAGAATAATTAAGGTATCTTAGGCACTTTGGGGTGAAAAAGCTTTGCTGATCTGGTTGAACCACTGCTGGTGGTGCAGCTTGTTGTGGTGCAACTGGTTGCACTTGAACCTGAGGTACAGGAGCCTGAACATACTGAATTTGAGGGACAGTGGTTTGAACATAATGCACAGGAACAGGGTTTGCATAATGAGCAGTGTTTACCTGGGCAGCAGGGGTATAATGGTAATAGTGCACAGTGCTTTGATTTTGTGGCCTAGGGTTTGAGCTGGGATGAGTAACAATTGGACCAGTGGTTTGACTCCTACATTCCCTAGCAACGTGTCCTAGTCTATTGCACTTGTAGCACTTGATTTTTGACTTATCCAACCCCACTTTTAAATTCCCATGTAACCCTGGGAATTTTCTCCCCGTCCTTTTGTAAAATTTGCTTGCTCTTACACTAAGCAATGCCAATTTTTGCAAAATGTCCATTTCTTCAAGATCAGTTGGATCAAAGTGTTGTAAGTCGTTTAGTTCAAAGCTCAAGTTATCTGACATCTGGTTTTCACAATTTGCAGTAAAAGCATAATTTGTAGAGTGAGAATCAGAGTTGTTAAAGTTTCCACCAGCAGTTATATCAATAAAATGATCATAACTCTGATCCTTGCTACTGCTACCAGATTCTTCCTGGCCAAAAAGAGTTGTGTTTCCAAATGAATAATCATCAGCAACTTTACCAGACTCTTGCAACTTCTTTTTCTGGTTTAACTCCCTTTAATAGGTCAGGAGTCTACCATGAAGTTAGGTCAGGGTCAGATCTTTGAACTCAGCAGAATTTCTAGTTACAAAAGCAATCGTATCCCATTTTTCAGGTAGTGATCTAAGAAACCTGCTATTTTGTGTTGAATTAGGAAATGTAACTTTAACAAGTCTTAGCTCACTAATGAGACAACTAAATCGCTCAAACTGTTGGGTCAATGATTCACCCTTGATGTGACAAAAGGTTTTATACTGCTGATTCAGAATTACCCTATTATATTCAATAACTTCTTCCGTTCCCCCAAACTGTTCCTTCAGTGCATCCCATAGCTCTTTGGCACTGTTACAATGTAACAGCCCAGCATAAATTTCATTGGGTAATGTAGATGCAATGATGCTAAATGCTTTGGCATCGAGTTCGAACTTTTGGAAATCAGTTTCAGTATAATTTTCAGGTTTTTTAGGTTCGAACTTCTTTGTATCCTCAGCACTTGGCACCATGGGAATATGTGGTCCAAAAACAACAGATCTCCAACATCCAGTATTCTGTTGAGCAAGGATGTGACCCATCCTTCTCTCCCAGATGTTGTATTCATTACGTTTAAGCATGGTTGGTTTGAAAAGTGAGCCGATGTTATTCTTATCATCTTGTGATTGTGACGTCATCCTGGTTGTTTTACAGACACTGATTCATCAACTTTGATGGTGATTAAACCTTGCTTTGTTTTTCAACAAAACAAACAACTATCAGTATCAACGATTGTGAGCTGAACTATTTATGTCAAAATGATTGTTAAATCAAATTTAACTGTCCGAGCTCTGATACCAATTGTTAGGATCTGAGTTTGGATTGATTGTGTTTTGTGTTTGAATTAAGATGAACAATGAACAAGTAATGCAGCGGAATGTAAATGGAAACAAACTTTGCACACAATCAAACAGGAGAATTACTTTCAACACACATTTTCAACAAAGAACCGAATGATTGAATTTATTTCATCAACGATTACAATGCATGCATGTAACAATCTCCCCGTCAGCCTGAGCTCACAGTGATTTGTTCGTACAGGAAGAAAGATGGTGAAGAGCTAATAGAACAGTACAGGGTACTGTTCTATTTATAGGCACGGACAAACCACTGAGGCATCTTTGCTGACGTCACCATGAAAGTGACATCTAACCTCCTAACAAACCCTAACAACTGATCTAATACAAACACTGCTATGCTAACTACTGATTACAATGCATTACATAAAAACAAACTAAACTACTGCTGAATCCTTCCACAGATGTGAACCCAGCAGCACTTGATATATCCAGCAGTGCTTGACCCATAGCAGTAGATTGAACAGCAGGGCTTTAGTCCTCATCAGTCTTTGACTTGATCAGCAGTTGTAAGTCAGCAGTTGTAACGATCAGTGGATTGGAGTTCATCAGATGTTGAAACCACTTTCAAGGGGAGAGACTTGTATACATAACATCTGCTTATTCTGGATCCACGGCTCTGATCCGGTTTTGGCTTTAATTATCTGTTCCTCTGATAGGGTTCAATCCCAACAGGTATTGATAGGATCTTTGTCGATAACTTACATGCTTCACATTATACGTTGTACATGCTGGTTATGCGTAAATGATTTCGAACTCTATTATATCTATTAAACTTGTATGCTCACCTTTACACTATGTGTATTGACCTCTATTTTAACGTATGTGACAGGTGCCTAGGATGTTTGCCTGCTGTTTGATGAACCAAGCTAGGATGGGGTCTAGAAACAAACTAAATAAAATCTGAGTTGTCGGAATGGATATTTGTATTTGAGAACAATGTCTGTAATAACTGTTTTTATTTTATATGTTTGTGGTATAGGACATAAACCTATAATATATTATAACGAATAGTTGTTATGGATTCTCCTGGACAATCTGTTTTGCTCAGTGCCATGCCCTGATGTTTCCGTCATCGGTTGGGGTGTGACAGATTGGTATCAGAGCCATAACTATAGGGAATTAGGCGAGACTCGACCTAGTCCGGGTTGATGTCTTAGAAACGACCTAGTCTATAGTCTAAGTACCAACAGACCGACTTGTACATGCCCAGTGTGGGCTTTGTACGAGCTTATTCGCTACTTCTCGCTCGCACTTGCTATACACTACACACTTGCGTGAACATCGCATACTACAGTTATGCGCAAGATTAGCCTTTCCTAAGGCTGGACATACACGCAAACGGATGATCTGGTTAAGATTAGGTATGAAAGCCGCAAACTCTTGACCAGATCACTCGTTCTAATTTCTATTTTTACTATAAACAAGAGAAATTGCGTTGAATCAGGAGTGAAATCCATACTTCGACGCGTATCTCTTTATCTATCTCATGATTTCATCACACAAACAGGAATGTAGTCGCTAAGTTAGGGGTGAAACCCGAACCTTGATGACTCGTTCTACTCTCTAATGTGGTTTTACAAAACTCTCACCAAAGTCTCGACGGACTCCAACGACTTGAGGTCACACTGTGACTGGAAGGATGCGTGCTGATCGCTCAAATTGAAGCGAGAGCACAGTCCAGAAAGCCAAAATGTGGACTAAAGGTCCTTGTGAATAGGCGAATCACTTTGGGTAGTCGATGTCTACACACACCCAAGACAATCTACTCTTGATTTTATGTGTTTCGATTCTAGATTTACTGCCGCCAACTCTGTGATTTATCGATTTTATGTGAAATTTATGTGATTATATGATGATTTGTTAGCGTTTCGAGATAAACAGTACAGAGGTACTGATGGTTTTGATTCCACGTTTCTCGCTCCGCTAAAACACACACAATTCACACCACATTAACAAATCGCTGGTCTATACTCGCTATGTTACTCGCTGTGTACTCGCTAATCGCAATCGCTATTTTTAATCGCTATACGCTGCTGTGAAGGATAGGTGAATACGTGTGATGTGTTCAAATATTAACATATAAATTTCATCAAATGAGGCATAAAACTAACCCCTTTTTTAGTACTAATGTTGGAAAAAGTGTGCTTTTGTCTTCCTTTTGTATTTTCAGGATTAAATGAGCTCAAATTAACAAAAGAAGCAAAAAGACATCAAAATCTAACATAAATACAAGAAAAGGAACAAGACGTGACATGCCCGACCCCACGACAGCATCTTCCCAAGCAAAACAAGAAGACAGAAGACTGAACACGCCCCGTGCTCAGCCAGCACGGGGGCGTGCCCAAGTGTCAGCAGAAAAGACAAAGTGGTAGAAGCTTCTATTGCCCACCACGGGGCCGTGCTCAGTGGACACGGGGCCGTGGTCAACTATAAGATTCGCACAATCCAGCAAATCTGCATAGTACAAAGATTCTTCTGCACCACGGGGTCGTGCTCAGCGGACACGGGGGCGTGGTCAACTAATAAGACAAAGCTGCATTTAATGAAGAAAGAGAAGGATGTGGACACGGGGCCGTGCCCACTGGACACGGGGTCGTGCCCGAGCTTCTGTTCAGCCTATAAATAGATGTGCTTGGCTCAAGCTCAAACCATCCCTTGGCACACCACCTCTCTCACACTTCACCCACCACCCACCACCACCATAACACCATCATCCACCACCATCATCCATTGTCCATCGTAGAGTGTGTGAGTCGTCTCGGGATCCAAGATTGATCGTAAGAGTTCTTGACAATCAAGGCCATGTTTGCCTAAGTCTCTTACATCACTTGGTGAAGACAAAGTGTCTAGTGTAATACTTTTTATTTCTAATCTTTTGCACTTTTTATTTGGTTTCGTATTAATGACTTTAATAACTAGTTGCTTATGTTGAAGGTGATCTTTCTTTATCGTTTGTCCGTGGTGTCTTGAAATTATTTTACTGTCTATATAAAATAAAAGATTTTCACCATTCATATCTCCACGGTCTATATGGAGGTATGTTGGCTACCTGGTCGGGGGTTAAGGGAACGGTTTGGTAAAGGTCTTGCCATTGTTCAGCGTTTAGAGGTCCTGCAATGGACCTGGGTCAAATTTAGTAGGATCTCCTTCAATACTTCACGGTATTGGATGGCGGGGGTCCAAACTCTTTGATCCCCTCATAAGTTAACTACTATTAATACTATAACCCGACTATTTAGGATTGTATCCCTGCTGACTCAGACTACTTAGTCGAGGGTAACGTCACCTCCAAAAGAGGGGCCTACCATAATATTGCATTAATAACTTAATTCATTATCTTCCAATAATCCACCCTTTTAGGATTGTATCCTTGCTGACTCAAACTACTGGGGTGAGGGTAACGTCACCTTCAAAAGAGGGGCCTACTACAATAACTAAGATAATCTCTTAATCATGTGCAAAAGTGCGGAAATAATCAAAGGTTACACTAGATACGAGTCGGAACCAAGTGATTCATCTTGTCTATCTGTTTTTATTTTTATTTTTATTTTCAGCATTTTAGTTAGTTTTTATTTTTCTTAGTTTAAAACATTTTTCTAAACTTTTTATTTTGATTAGACGTTGAGGATAAACCGGTACTAAAAGCTCTTGTGTCCTTGGACGACCTCGGTATCTTGCCAACACTATACTACGCTCACGATGGGTGCACTTGCCCATATGTGTGTTTAGTGTTAGTAAAATATCGTGTTTTATAAATTTAAAACTTGGCTAAAAATAAGTGTTAAAGGGGCTTAAAATATACACCTAAAATATATAACACTTCACACGCATCAAGTTTTTGGCGCCGTTGCCGGGGACACAAGGATTTTAAGAGAGTTAGGAATCAACGGCCTAATCGTTTTTCTTATTTTTCATTTTTTTTAGGATTTTTTTAGATTTTTCAGTTTCTGCAGAACTCAGCACGAGCCGTACCCGCTGAACACGCCCCGTGCCCAATCATTGGAACTGGCAATCCTGTTTTAAGTCAGACAGTAAGCTGAACACGGGGCCGTGCCCACTCAACACGCCCCCGTGCCCAAGTTTCAGTTACTGAAAACAGAACCGTAAGATCCCGACGGTTGGTAATTTCTGACACAAACATGAGTGATACTGATACTTTTTACTTTCGGCACTCTTATGGTACTATGTGGTGTCAATTATGTGGTGGTAACCATAAAGAATTAGAATGTTTTTTTCTAAACTATAAACCCCACTATATAGACCCATCATTTCCTAGTATCCTTAAGAGGGGCGAAAGTAAAAATAATCCCTATCGCTCCCTCGAATGCGCCCAACCAGATATTCTAGGAGAAATGCTTCTCGATGAATTATTTCAACTAGAATATCTAATTTTTAATTGGTTAAAAGAACTTAGGAAAGATTTCAATAATCTTTTCCAAGACAATAACCAAGAAGAGAGGTTGGAACCGCATTCAAACAACTTCATTGTTTCCAATGATACTTTTAACTCTAGTGAGGACTTGAGCGATAGTCGTCCCTGTGTCGATTGTGCCGTGAAGGACTCCCCATCAACTTCGTTTGATGCATACATTGACCTGAGCGATTCGACATACACCTTCTTTAACGAGAGCCCGGGAAAGGGTTGGACTTGTCCACCTACATATAGCATAGGAATCACCCTCACCGACAACCTCTTGCGTTCTCGTCTTAATCTAGATCAATTAAGGTATCTTAGGCACTTTGGGGTTGTTCCATCCAGTAAGGAGCCGCCTGATCTGGAAAAGTTCCTTAAAAATAAACGAACTTCATAAAACAGCCTTCCGACACGGGGCCGTGCCCAGGTCAACACGCCCCCGTGTCCACCAAAAGATTCCCTTCTGACTTTTGTCAGAATACGGACAAAACGTGTCAGGATCTTGCCTGCACACGGGGCTGTGTCCAGCCGACACGGGGCCGTGTCCAGCACGCTGTCATTTTCTATAAATGCAGCCAAGAACCCTGCACATTTGGACCATCCAGGGATAGAGATTTGGAGGGATTTTCTGACTTACCATCCTAGGTATGTTGTAAAAGAAGGTTCCTACAAGCATCTTGTCCTTTCCTCTTTTATCTATTGCCTTCTTCTTCATCTTTCTTGCACCAAGAACTCCATTAAAAGCTTGATTTCAAGCTTTGTTGTGATGTTTATTGAATTTCTATTCAAGGAATCTTGTTAAAAATAAGTTACACAACATGGTTTTAAGTTATTTCTGCTAAAAAATGCTTCATAAATTAAGAAAATAATTTGAAACCCCAAGATTCCTTGTTCTAGAAATCTGCTGAAAGTTGAACACGAGGCCGTGTTCATTGAGCACGGGGCCGTGCCCGTGGTACTGTTTCATTAAAACGAACTGTTTTTGGTTTGTTTTCGTAGAATGTCTAGCCAAAACAGCGGAACCACTTCTGCGCACTCAAGGAACAGCCGACGGGAAAGGAGGCCATCGATTGAAGCAACTCTCGTAAGGTACGTAATGGCGCTATGTGAAGCACTTGACGAGATGACTTCAGTGGAGGAGGTCCTCATTGACCGTATAAACTATCTCTCGGTGGGGTTGGAAAACAGTTTCCGGGAAATAAACCTCTTGCACCAGAGGTTAAACATCCTGGTAACACCTCCTATGGAACCAATCCTCCCTCAAGAGGATTGGAACCTCGCACTTGGAATTCAAAATCCTACCGGTTGGGACGACATTCCGGCGGAACCTCTTCTTGAAGAACTCCAAGAAATTCCGGTGGAAGTTACACCTCCTCAACCCGATGCTCATGAGCCCGCTTTTCTTCTCCCTAGGGAGATCGAAGAGTGGCTCGCCGATGTATAAGGAGCCCATACCCGTAGGGAGAAGTTTTCAAGCCACTTTTAACCGAGAGATCTATCTTTTCGGAAATTTTGCTAAGTAGAATAATTAGTAGGCTAGAAACTTCTTGGATTTCTTGTGTTTCCTTGACCTAACTAGCTAGTATTTTAATTTTTAGGACTATTATGTAATTCTCTCTATGATTAATGAATGATGGTTTTAGTTAATTTGGTGTTTTGGATGGTGTTGAAATGAATAAAACACACTTGAGATGGCAAAGGATGCAAGGGAAACTTGAACCAGCACTCCATACAGGAAAACAGAACCATCCGACAAATTTCTTCGTTTGCAGTAAGCTCGGCACGGGCCGTGTCCACCCAACACGGCCCCGTGCTGCACAGTCTGCAGAAAAAGACCCAGTTCAGGTAACTGGACACGGGCCGTGTTCACCCAACACGCCCCCGTGTCCAGACTTCTGTTTCTCTTGTTTAATTTTGTTACTGGCACTTGAACACGGGGCCGTGCCCGGATCACACGGGGCCGTGTTCAGCGCCCAGCAACACAAAATTTTTGCTTTTCACACCTTTTTACACATTCAATCAACCTAAAAACTTATTTTTGGGACACATTGAGGACAATGTGTAATTTAAGTGTGGGGGGGATGCTAAAACCTTGAAACTTGCAAGTCCTAAATACAAGCCTTACACAAAACTCTATTGGAACCGCTAATCACCCCAAATTTTTTTTAAAAAAAAATTTTCATTTTTTTTACTTGTCTAGGTTTAATTCGGGAAATTCAAGTTCTTAAAAAGGTTATATTTTTATGAATTTACAACCGATAGCGTCGTGATAAAAAGAACCAACATAAGAAAATTATGAAAAGGCATGACAAGCTTAGTTAAAATTTAATTATATATACTTGATCACATAAAAACCCATTCCCACAAAAGTGAGTTTTGAGCCTTTATTGAGCAAACACTTACATATCATTTGACTAAATGCTCATTTTCATTTCTTGTGTGAATAGCCGCTTGGTTCTTACGACTCTAGAACTTGCCATGACGATACATTCCCGGTCCTTACCAACTTAAACCCGAGTAAGTAAAAGATGGAGGCATTAGGACTAACCCTTTTTATTTCTACACCATTATTTTTCTTTTTTTTTACCACCTACCCAAAATCCCCCTAGTTAGCCCCTTTGAGCCTAAACCTTTTCGTTTCATAACCCAAACCAAACACCCTTTTTACCCCCCAAAACCTTTTTCATTTTTACCCCATTGTTTTAGTAACAAGTTCGGTTCTTTATATGACTTTAAAAAAAAAAATTGTTGTTGATGATGAAGCAAAAGAAAATAAACAAACAAGTTCATCAAAAATAACTTTGTTTGAATAAATAGCTTCATCAAAATAAAAGTTACAAAAATAGAAAGTCATACGAAAACCGACACTTGTTACGCTTTTCACCATTTTTACTAACCACTAACCACCAACCCAACCACCTACCTTTAACCCAACCCTAACCCTTAACCCACAAAGTCCTCTTGATATTTACAAAGGTATATAAGTTAAAAAGGAGGAGGATTGATTGCTTGGCAAGCTTATGGTAGGAGTAAGTTCCATGCCGCTCTCGAGTGATCCACAAAAATACATTTTCGGCCGAGTGTTGAGTGATCCCCGTGAGGTATGTGAACTTGTATATAAATAGAACTTTACAAAGGCATGTTATGCCCTAATAAGTAATTTATCTTATGAAAAGTTTTAAATAAATCATGACGAATAGGATTGTAAATAAATAAAAATTAAATTAAATAAAGAATCCTGGAAATCCCGACACTCTACGAAAAAACCCAAAAACCTTCCTCTCTACCCATTCCATTTGGGTGTGTAAATAGCCACATATTAAAGAGTTTTGCTTGAGGACAAGCAAAGATTCAAGTGTGGGGGTATTTGATGTGTTCAAATATTAACATATAAATTTCATCAAATGAGGCATAAAACTAACCCCTTTTTTAGTACTAATGTTGGAAAAAGTGTGCTTTTGTCTTCCTTTTGTATTTTCAGGATTAAATGAGCTCAAATTAACAAAAGAAGCAAAAAGACATCAAAATCTAACATAAATACAAGAAAAGGAACAAGACGTGACATGCCCGACCCCACGACAGCATCTTCCCAAGCAAAACAAGAAGACAGAAGACTGAACACGCCCCGCGCTCAGCCAGCACGGGGGCGTGCCCAAGTGTCAGCAGAAAAGACAAAGTGGTAGAAGCTTCTATTGCCCACCACGGGGCCGTGCTCAGCGGACACGGGGCCGTGGTCAACTATAAGATTCGCACAATCCAGCAAATCTGCATAGTACAAAGATTCTTCTGCACCACGGGGTCGTGCTCAGCGGACACGGGGGCGTGGTCAACTAATAAGACAAAGCTGCATTTAATGAAGAAAGAGAAGGATGTGGACACGGGGCCGTGCCCGAGCTTCTGTTCAGCCTATAAATAGATGTGCTTGGCTCAAGCTCAAACCATCCCTTGGCACACCACCTCTCTCACACTTCACCCACCACCCACCACCACCATAACACCATCAACCACCACCATCATCCATTGTCCATCGTAGAGTGTGTGAGTCGTCTCGGGATCCAAGATTGATCGTATGAGTTCTTGACAATCAAGGCCATGTTTGCCTAAGTCTCTTACATCACTTGGTGAAGACAAAGTGTCTAGTGTAATACTTTTTATTTCTAATCTTTTGCACTTTTTATTTGGTTTCGTATTAATGACTTTAATAACTAGTTGCTTATGTTGAAGGTGATCTTTCTTTATCGTTTGTCCGTGGTGTCTTGAAATTATTTTACTGTCTATATAAAATAAAAGATTTTCACCATTCATATCTCCACGGTCTATATGGAGGTATATTGGCTACCTGGTCGGGGGTTAAGGGAACGGTTTGGTAAAGGTCTTGCCATTGTTCAGCATTTAGAGGTCCTGCAATGGACCTGGGTCAAATTTAGTAGGATCTCCTTCAATACTTCACGGTATTGGATGGCGGGGGTCCAAACTCTTTGATCCCCTCATAAGTTAACTACTATTAATACTATAACCCGGCTATTTAGGACTGTATCCCTGCTGACTCAGACTACTTAGTCGAGGGTAACGTCACCTCCAAAAGAGGGGCCTACCATAATATTGTATTAATAACTTAATTCATTATCTTCCAATAATCCACCCTTTTAGGATTGTATCCTTGCTGACTCAAACTACTGGGGTGAGGGTAACGTCACCTTCAAAAGAGGGGCCTACTACAATAACTAAGATAATTTCTTAATCATGTGCAAAAGTGCGGAAATAATCAAAGGTTACACTAGATACGAGTCGGAACCAAGTGATTCATCTTGTCTATCTGTTTTTATTTTTATTTTTATTTTCAGCATTTTAGTTAGTTTTTATTTTTCTTAGTTTAAAACATTTTTCTAAACTTTTTATTTTGATTAGACGTTGAGGATAAACCGGTACTAAAAGCTCTTGTGTCCTTGGACGACCTCGGTATCTTGCCAACACTATACTACGCTCACGATTGGTGCACTTGCCCATATGTGTGTTTAGTGTTAGTAAAATATCGTGTTTTATAAATTTAAAACTTGGCTAAAAATAAGTGTTAAAGGGGCTTAAAATATACACCTAAAATATATAACACTTCACACGCATCAACGTGCAACATATGTGTCTAGGTTAAACTATGTGCCTATGTGCTTATGTGCTTATGTGTCTATGTGCTTATGTAATTCTGTGATTTTGTGCCAATGTGGATTTTGTGAATGACTGTGTTCCTGAGCTTTATCACCAATCGCTGGTTTACATTAGATCCTAGTATAGTCGAAGATTAATCGAAATTGTGTTTTGAGTCCTATGGAGTTGTCTATTGCAGACAATGTCGTCATTTGGATCATTTCACTCCCGATCAGCTCGCCGCAATCATGATGACAAATGCATCGCCGCTCTCATCGCTAAGCAAATGGCGAAACTTATCCCCCAGATTGTTAGTGAGCTGAATGAAAACACTAGCAAGTCCTCGGAAGAGTCCAGGACTGATTCGCCAAAGTCTGTTTTTAGCTTCAAGCAGTTCAAAGCCTGCGGCCCAAAAGAGTTTACCGGTGAAGATGGGCCTACGGCCATGTTCCAATGGTTTGATTCAATCGAGGTCACCCTGCGCCAGAGTGGTTGTCCTGATAATCTCCGTACTCTCAATGCCACTGGCGTCTTCCAATCCCGAGCTCTGGATTGGTGGATGGCCGAGAGAAACAAGCGCGGAAATGATGCAGCTTATAGGCTGACGTGGGATGAGTTGAAGGAAGTTATGATGCAAGAGTTCTGCCCTCCCCACGAGTGCCAGAAGCTGGAGGACGAATTTTGACATATCAAGCAGAAAGATGGAAACAACACTGGTTTGACTGCTCGCTTCAAGCAGCTAAGCATAATCTGTCCTAACCAAGTTACCACGCCTGAAATCACCATCAAGAAGTATATCCGTGCTCTTCCGGATTGCATGGCTAATTTCGTTCAAGCTGCAAAGATGACAACAATTGAGGAAACCTTTTTACTCGCCGCTGAGATCAATGACAAGCGAGTCAAGTCTGGTTACTGGGAAAAAGCCTCCAAGAATCTACATCAAGCTACCGCTGTTCCAACCGCTGAAACCACTGCCGCACCTCAGTCATCCAAGCTCTCACGCCGCAAAAGGAAGAACAACAGCAGTTCCAGCAACAAGAACTGTGCGATCACTGCAGCTCCACTCCAAACAGTACCAGCACCACCGCAACCTCAACACCGCCAAGTAGCGGCACCGGTCACCAACGCAGCGCCGGCAAAGCGTGCGTATACTGGTCCTCACCCGGCTTGCCCTACTTGTACCTATCACCACCCAGTGGGAATCGCTTGCAGATACTGTGTGCACTGCAACATGTACGACCACTTCACCGCAAACTGCCATACAGGTCCACGCCAAACCCCAGCTTCAACGCAAGGTCAAGCTCCTACTCAACAAGCTCTACTTACTACTCCTCAAGGCCATCAAGCGGCTCCTACACCTGCGATCAATGCTACAGCTTGCTATGCGTGTGGTGATCCCAACCACTTCGAAAACATGTGCCTAATGTTGCAGAAATCGGCGTAGGCGGCCGATTAATCGGCGCCTAGGCGCTAGGCGGTGAGTTACTGACTAATTTTTAGCTAGTCAGTCCAATTAGGCGGATATGGTCAAAATCGGTCTTAGGCGGTCAAAATCGGTCCCAAGCGGTCAAAATCGGACTAATCGGTCCATGTTTTACAGCCCATTAAACACAAAATTTGACCCATTTTTGAATCTGGCCCATTGTTTTACAGCCCAAATATTACTTATAAACCTATTTTAACATTTAATTTTAGGTATTTTAACATTTAACCCCCTCTATCTTTCACTAGTTTACATATGGTTCCTAAACTTTTAAATTTATTAATAAAAAGTATAAAGTTGTCTCCTAAACTTGTAAATTTATTAATAAAAAGTATAAAGTTATCTATATATATAAAAAAATTTGTAAAATTATACTTAAAAAGTCCAATCCGATTAATCCCTAGGCAGTACCTCACCGCCCGACTAGCGCCTAGCGCCTTCTACAACATTGCATGTGCCCTAATCGAGTGGTGAAGCAAGAGCCACAACAGCAGCAGCCCCAGCAGCAGCCTCAGCAACAACCAGCAGCCCGCGGACGTGCATTCAACATCAACGCCCGCCAGGCTCAAGCGGACAACAATTTGGTCAATGGTACGTTCCTTGTGAATGGTATATATGCTTCGTGTTTGTTTGATACTGGAGCATATAACTGTTTTGTATCGTTTGAATTCGAAAAGCTCCTCAATCGTAAGCGCGCCCATCTCCCCTCAACATTCGATGTTGAAGTTGCCACCGAAAGAACTGTCGCAGTCAATTCTGTTCTATGTGATTGTACACTTGAACTCAACAATCACGTCTTCCCTATCGACCTTATTCCGATGCAGCTCGGTAGTTTTGACGTCATAGCTGGCATGGATTTTCTTCGTGAAAATCGTGCTGAAGTTGTTTGCTTCGATAAGATGATTTGTTTCTCGCTCGCTAATGGTGATCTACTTTGTGTGTATGGAGAAACTCCTTCGAAAGGTCTTAAACTCATGTCGTGTGTCAGGGCTAGCAAGTATCTCCGCAAGGAATATCAAGCTTTCTTGGCACACATCGTAGTAGCAGAGAAGGAAAAGAAAGGAAACCCAGAAGTGAAAGACGTTCCCGTTGTTTGTGAATTCCCTAATGTTTTTCCCGACGACTTACCCGGATTGCCACCCGCTCGTGATATCGATTTCCGAATCGACCTCATTCCTGGAGCAAATCTTGTTGCTAAAGCGCCTTACCGTCTCGCTCCTTCTGAAATGCACGAATTCTCGAGTCAGCTCTAGGAACTACTTGATAAAGGCTTTATTCACCCTAGCACCTCTCCATGGGGCGCACCTGTCCTTTTCATCAAAAAGAAGGATGGTTCGTTTCGGATGTGTATCGATTATAGAGAGTTGAATAAGTTGACAATCAAGAATCGCTATCCCTTGCCTCGAATCGATGATTTGTTTGACCAGTTACAAGGTGCTACGTGTTTTTCTAAGATCGATCTACGCTCAGGCTATCACCAGTTACGCATTAAAGAGGAGGATATACCTAAAACCGCATTTCGAACCCTCTATGGTCACTATGAGTTCGTTATCATGCCTTTTGGTTTGACCAACGCCCCCGCAGTCTTCATGGATCTAATGAATCGAGTGTGCAAACCCATCCTTGATCGCTTCGTAATCGTATTCATTGACGATATCCTGATCTATTCCAAGTCAAAAGCCGAACACTCGCAACATCTACGTTTGGTTCTTGAGTTACTCAAGGGAAACCGTCTCTACACCAAATTCTCCAAGTGTGAATTCTGGCTGGAGAAGGTCCAATTCTTGGGTCACATTGTCAATAATCAAGGTATCCACGTTGACCCTGCGAAGATCGAAGCTGTTAAGAGTTGGGTTAGACCCAAGAATCAATCTGAAGTCCGTTCTTTTC
This sequence comes from Helianthus tuberosus, assembly GCA_030545235.1. Lineage (NCBI taxonomy): Eukaryota > Viridiplantae > Streptophyta > Magnoliopsida > Asterales > Asteraceae > Helianthus > Helianthus tuberosus. Next base: position 130,385,776 of record CM060387.1, on the reverse strand, counting down.
TCGGACTGGCAGGCTATTATCGCCGTTTTATCGAAGGTTTCTCTAAGATCGCTGTGCCGCTTACCTCTCTTACGCATAAGGACAAACCCTTTGTTTGGGAGACTAAACAAGAGGAAGCCTTTCAAACTCTCAAAGCTATGCTTTGCAATGCTCCCGTGCTCTAATTACCCGACGGAAACGACGACTTCGTAGTCTACTGCGATGCCTTGAACCTTGGTCTTGGTTGTGTTCTCATGCAACGAGACAAGGTTATCGCGTACGCTTCTCGACAGCTCAAGATCCACGAGAAGAACTACACCACACACGACCTCGAGCTTGGCACAGTTGTTTTTGCGTTAAAGATTTGGCGACACTACCTTTACGATACCAAGTGTACGATCTTCACCGATCATAGGAGCCTACAACATATCTTTGACCAGAAGGAGCTGAATATGCGTCAACGCCGGTGGGTAGAACTGCTCAACGAATACGACTGTGAGATTTGTTACCATCCAGGCAAAGCAAATGTCGTTGCCGACGCTCTTAGCCGACGAAGCTATTTGCATAGCATTCGTAATGTTCACGCCCAACATCATCTCGAAACTCTCATCCGTGACGCTCAACATGCTTGTTTTACCGAACGAACTTTGAAGAAGGAAAGGATTCTAAATGATGGCGCCCAACTCGAGAATAAACCGAATGGTATATTTCATTATTTGGACCAAATTTGGATTCCCAAGCGTACCAACTTACGACAACTTCTGATGGACGAAGCCCACAAGTCTCGATATTCTATTCATCCCGGTGCTGACATGATGTACCAGGACATGTGCTACAAGTACTGGTGGCCGGGCATGAAGAAAGATATCGCTATCTATGTTTCGAAGTGCCTAACCTGTTCCAAGGTCAAGGCCGAGCATCAAAGCCCCTCTGGCTTACTCGTTCAACCCGAGATCCCGATGTGGAAATGGGATAGTATAGCTATGGACTTCATAACGAAACTCCCGCGTACTCAATCAGGGCATGACAGCATTTGGGTTGTAGTTGACCGTTTAACCAAGTCAGCTCACTTCCTGCCAATACGAGAAGACTTTAAGGTAGAAAAATTAGCCCGAATCTACACCGATGAAATCATTTGTCGACACGGAACACCTCGTGACATCATCTCTGACCGCGATGGTCGGTTTACCTTGCGTCTTTGGGAAACATTTCAATCTGCTCTCGGTACTACTCTTAATCTAAGTACCGCTTTCCATCCCCAAACCGACGGTCAGACTGAAAGAATGATTTGTACCCTTGAAGACATGCTTCGCTCGTGTGTCATAGATTTCGGTGGTAATTGGGACGCGCACTTACCTTTGGTCGAATTCTCGTACAATAACAGTTATCATTCTAGCATACAAATGGCACCATTTGAGGCTTTATACGGAAGAAAATGTTGATCGCCTATTGTATGGCACGAGATCGGAGACGCGCAAATTAACGGTCCCAAGCTGTTGCAAGAAACGACTGACAAAATCCTCCAAATTCGAGACAATCTGTTGAAAGCTTGAAGCCGACATAAAAGTTACGCTGATAGACGCCGCAAGCCCCTTGAATTTGACGTTGGCAATCACGTATTCCTAAAGGTTGCACCTTGGAAGGGAGTGATTCAGATTCGGCAAGAAAGGAAAGCTCGCGCCTCGATATGTTGGACCCTTTAAAATTCTGGAAAGGATTGGAAAAGTGGCCTAAAGACTCGAACTACCAGAGGAACTTAGTAACGTCCACCCGACTTTCCACGTTTCGAACCTCAGAAAGTGCTTGGCCGACCAGGAATTACATGTCCCCCTTGAGGATTTACAAGTGGACGAAACATTACACTTCGTGGAAAAGCCTGTTGAGATCGTGGGACGAGAAACGAAGGTGCTCAGATGCTCACGCATTCCCATTGTGAAGGTTCGCTGGGAAGGAAAACGAGCCGCCGAGTTCACCTGGGAACTCGAAAGTTACATGAAGGCAAAGTACCCGCAACTGTTTGTTACAACTACTTCATAAATTTCGGGACGAAATTTCCTAAAGTAGGGGAGGCTGTAACAACCCGCTTTTTGGGAAGTCAAAGGAAGAAAACATTGCTAATTGCGATCTGTCACTCCTTGCTTGACATCTAAATCGTACTTATGACTTGTAATCGAATTATATTATTTAATCGCTTAAGTTGTATTATGTGGAGTATCTATTAATAATCGAGGTTTAAGTGATCTGGATACTGTTTTACGTGTGTGTGCTATTTATGTGTTACTTGTGCATGTTATGTGTATGTTGAAGTGTTAATCTCAATCACAATCGCAATTCTATCGCATCACAATCTAATCGCAACCGCTAAACGCAAGTTATTTATAGTGATTGTATGTTAGATATAGTAGTTAAGTTATTTGTGTGACTAATGGGTAATACTATCGCATCGCTCACTCGAATCGCATCGCAATGCTCAACACGCGGATCAAAACGACAAAACTCAACACGCCGGATACCTAGATCGAGTGGCCAACCGATCGAGTGGCCAACTGATCGAGTGGCCATCCGATCGGTGACCTACTCGACACTTATGCACTTTCCATTTTGGGAAACCCTATAAATACTCTCCTGTCACATCATTTTTGATGTGACAGCTCTCTTAGTCGACCAGCTCACTCAAGCCCTCTTTTTTCTCGATTTCTCGCGATTCTTGTAAGTTTTTAACTCAAATCTTGTACTTCTATGATCCACACACACTTCTTCATCATTTTCACTTTTGAATCTCAACTTTTAACCGTGAAATCACCGTATTTGAGGTGTTTTAGGATGACGTCATCATGGAGTTCTTATGAACTTCAAGGTTTGGCTTCATTCCACCAAGAACAACTCAGATCTGAAGGATTTCCATATTTTTCACAACGATTTTGCATAGATCTAAACCTTTTCAAAGTGGAAAGGATGGAAAGATGGTTTTCTAACTTTCTTTCAACTCTTTTTACACTCAATGCACTCAAAACCGGTAGAACCGGAGCTCGTTTTGATCTTCTTTTCTTTCTTAGTGATGAGTTGGTTCAAGATCTGGTTACTACCAAGGAGACAACCGATTTCGGGTTCAACAAGAATGACCGTCATGAACCAGTAAACTGATCGGATTTGGGTGATTCCTGTTCGATCGGACGACTTGGGACTTGACGAGGTTCTGTTGTTTAGCACGTAGTCAAGCCGTCTTGAACAAACCACAAACTTTCAAAATAATCAAGTTCAAAAAGATTGGATTCGTTGGGACGGATTGTCGTCCGATCGGATTGCCATCCAATCGAACTGCAATCCGATCGGATTGCACTTGAGTTCCAACACTTAAAACATTTTCAACTTTCAAGAAACAACAGTTTGCAACGGATTGCTGATATTCACTAATTTATACATATTTTAGTCCCCCATTTTATCCCCATTTTATGCGTTTTCGGCCGTAAAACCGTCATTCAGATACTTAAATCAAGTATACTTTTGTTTACATGCCTAAAACAGCATACCAGACAAGATGATAGTGAAAACGAGGATTTTCCGGGCGAAACGGCTGAACTGCGAACATTCTGTGGAAAATTCTGACCTGGGCAAGTCGCACCCCCGTGCGACTGGTGGCACCCCCGTGCGCATGCGACAACAAAGCTCATCTCGGTGATGCACCCCCGTGCGAATGGTCGCACCCCCGTGCGGATGCGACAACAAGGCCCCGTGCGAATGGTCGCACCCACGCACTTTTTGGGTGTCCGGGAATATCCAGAATGTATGATATGCGCGTAAACGCAAACTTGTGCGCTTTTTAACACTTTTAGTCCCTGCATGACTTAAAAGTTTATTTTTGCGCACTAAATACCTCTAAGCCTATATCTAAGCTATATAAAGGGTAAATATGGTATGTTTAACTCATGGTCATATTTCGGAAGGTCCGATAACATACGAATCGGTATACTTTAGCAGTTTGACGCTTTAGGTCCCTCTAACGCGCAAACTTGCGTAACTCATCATTTACTATCATTGAAGCCTCATCTAATTCATATTAGGCATTCTTGAAAGTATTATTAAACATCATAATGCTTCGGGCTCGATAAAAGGTCATTCAGAGGTATAATTAAACATATTGACACTTCTAGTCCCTTATACTTGCAAAGTTGCGCGTAACTTCACTTTTAGGCATAAAAGCCTTGGATGGCCAATGATTGGCATTCCCGAGAGTATAATCAAATATCATAAGGCTCTCGGTTTGTTAAAAGATCACTCAGAGGTAAGAATTAACATGTTGACGCTTTTAACCCTTTTCTGCGCAACTTTCAATTAATTACATAAACGGCTACACTTGATTAACAAGTGGCTCATTTGTGAATATAAAACCGTAAAAGGTTATTTAGAAACTTATTTTAGGTATGTTAATACTTCCAGTTCTTTCATAATTAATGTTTTTCGATTTTTCGAAAAATTAGTCCCTTACATTCAAGGTTTGACTTTACTAGGGTTTATTACACATGTCAATACTTCATTGAACGTGATTTTACGAGGTGTTACAGTTACCGGGCCGATCGAGTCGACGGTGGAGGTTATCGAACTCCACGCCCCGCACACATCACAAGTGTGGGGACATGAGTCTTGCTATCGACTCGCCGACAAAAATTTAGCATGAGTCTTGCTATCGACTCGCCGAAAAAATTTAGCATGAGTCTTGCTATCGACTCGCCGACAAAAATTTAGCATGAGTCTTGCTATCGACTCGCCGACAAAAATTTAGCATGAGTCTACGCTACTGACTCGGTGATTAAAAATGTAGCAGGAGCATCTTTGGCGCTATAAGGGTAAAATCGTCCTTCTTTGTGCTTCTATAGTTTTAGAGTAATTTAGGTGTGTTTGGTAGATTTCGTTAGTTTGTACAGTTTTTAAACGTGCCGAGCGTAGGGTCTAGGTTGAAATAATGTTATAACAGCGTGCGAATGGTAAAAATGGCGAAAAATGGTCGATTCGGACGCTGAAACTGCATTCTGCAGTTAACAGACATGTCTGCAGATCTCGCACGGCCGTGCCATGGGTCGCACGCCCGTGCGATTTCGGGCTGGCCTGCACCTCGAGTCCCACCCCCGTGCATTACCGAGGTCAACGTGCTAGAATGGGTCAACATCGGATCCGCACGCCCGTGCGAAAATCCGCACTCCCGTGCGCATGGTCAGGGGCATTTTTTTTATAAAAAAAAGTTCTATCTTTTAGTAGTGTATTTATCGGGTGTTCATTTTGGCTACTATTTCAAACACCCTCGGATTGTTTTTTCTGTTTCTGTTCTGTTTTGGTGCACATGTGACATACTTGCAGGCTTTGGGTATCAAATCTTGGACCGGAGCACGTGGCAGATACAGCTTCGGAAGTCTCGTTGCATCAACATCATCTTGAGGGGAGTACTATTATCCTTTTCTCTATATTTCGGGTCTCGCATTGGGGACAATGCGAAGTTCAAGTGTGGGGAGGGGGTTAACTTTGTTAACTTTGTTTGTCCTCATTAAAAAAAATTAGAAAATCAGAAAAATCATTCAAAAATACCTGTATTTTGTATATATTTTAGTAAATAAACCGGTTGGTTGTGTTTTAGAAAGCTTCGGACTTGATAAAAACTCGACAAGCAAAATATATTTGAAAAAGGAAACCGGAAAGCGTGACAAACAAAGAAAGACTTGCATGATAGTTTTCACACTTTTACCCATTCCTTCCGTTACGTGAGCATATTTGAGCCTTGATATTGTTATATATTTGTTCATTTCGGATATAGGAGTGAGCCGGATGTTATGTGTAATTTAGAACTTGTCACTAGTATGCTTGTTAAGACCATGAACGTGCGGATTTGTGTAAAAGTGATAGAGGCACTTAGATTACCCTTTGTTGTAAACCTTGTTCTTTGTGTTGTGCTTCCCGCCTTACATTACCCTTTAGGATTAACCATATCGAGCCTTCCCGTTTACCTTTGTTTACCCACATTATCGCCCACTTAGCCAAATTTAGCCTTTTTATGTTTTAAACCCTTTTGTGTTGAAACTCGGTCAAAATAATCGTTTAACTAGCGTTTGTTTTAGTTTATTGTATGATTAGTTTGCAAAAAAAAAACCACAGAAAATAAAACACCCTAAAATAGGGTGAAGTTGACAAAAATTGAGCAGTTTTGAATGCTAAAATGTTAAAATTTCGTTGATGAGCTCGATTTCGCAAAAGTCGCCTTTTTAAGGCGTTTGTATGTATAGTTGTATTGTTTGGTGCTAGTTAAACGCTAAAACCGAGTTTTAACCATTTCGCCACTTTAAATATCCATTTCCATACCCTTCGCCCAAGCCTAACGTTACACCCCGTAAAGACCTCTTGATTTACATTTTTTCGCATGTTAGTTGGTGGAGACGAGATCTTATGACAAGCTTATGATATTGCACATTTCATTGACGAGGCATTGAGTGTTTGCACATACACAAATAAAACCGAGTGTGTGTGAACATTGTGAGTTGTGTGAAGATTAGCATGTTAAGTCAATTGAAAGTGAGTCACGGCTTTTTGGTTATCGCTATATATTTGCATATGCTTGTTTGGTTTGATTCATTTGATGTTGTCTTTCGAAAAACCGACTAACCGTTTGTAGTTGTTTCAATAAATAGTTTGTAAATTATCGTTCTTGTCATTTTCTATCTTTTATTGCATTTTATTTTAGCTTGCTTGAGGACAAGCAAGGTTCAAGTGTGGGGATATTTGATATTCACTAATTTATACATATTTTAGTCCCCCATTTTATCCCCATTTTATGCGTTTTCGGCCGTAAAACCGTCATTCGGATACTTAATCAAGTATACTTTTGTTTACAGGCCTAAAACAGCATACCAGACAAGATGATAGTGAAAACGAGGATTTTCCGGGCGAAACGGCTGAACTGCGAACATTCTGTGGAAAATTCTGACCTGGGCAAGTCGCACCCCCGTGCGACTGGTGGCACCCCCGTGCGACTGGTGGCACCCCCGTGCGCATGCGACAACAAAGCTCATCTCGATGATGCACCCCCGTGCGAATGGTCGCACCCCCCGTGCGAATGGTCGCACCCCCGTGCAGATGCGACAACAAGGCCCATCTCGGTGACGCACCGCCGTGCGAATGGTCGCACCCCCATGCGGATGCGACAACAAGGCCCATGTCGGTGATGCACGCCCGTGCACCACATGGCACGCCCGTGCGAGATCGAATCTGGTCAAGATCTGATGACGTCATGCGGTATGGTGCACCATACCTCCAATAATGCAAAACGTGCACGGTCGTGTAACAGGACGCACGACCGTGCGAAATCGAAATTATATAAAAAAACTTGCAGAAACATTCTGCTCGTAATTCTGGAATTTTGGAGAGCAATTCAGGCGATTTTCAGGCTCCGGAGGCTTCTGCTTTCACCCGGATTCAAGCCACATTGTCTCGTTTAGCTCAATTACTATCCGGATTCTTAATCTTATGCTTGTTTATGGTTTGGTTTTCTAATCTTTCCATGATTTTGTTAATCTTTCAAGCATTTAGATTAATGTTTATGTATTATTGTAGCCTTTGGGCAAAAACACAACAATCCCTTGCTTGATTATAACCATTAGTATGTTAATCTTTGTTTGTAATGACATTTGGAAGTATTTTCTATGTTAATATTTGATGATTAGTTTGCAACCTTGTTATTGATATTGATTTCTTGATTATAAGTAATTGTGTTGGATGATTGGTATTTGGTTAGTTAAGATAGTTGAAAAATGAAGCTTAATTAATCTTGTATTAGTAAACTTTGAACTTAGTTAACTAGTTTAGCCTGGTTTAAATGTGTGCATCATGATACTAGAAATGGTTAGTGATTTAATAAAATGTAATTATTGTTAATCAATAAAGCTTGCCGTCACTAAGGACCTAAACGGGTTAAATGGTGTCGTTATGAATTCTTGCCATGATTTGTTAACTTAGTTAGTAGTTTAGGCCAAAATTGCTATCTTGGTGAATTATTATGCAAGATTTGTAAAATGAACTCGGTTGTGATTTAATCTAGTTTATGCTTGTCTAGGTGGTTGCATTGTGTTTATCGGTGTCGCTTTCCTTGATTAAGTGCGGTTAGAAAACTCCTAACGGATTACTAACTCATTTTTAAGAGATTTTCATAGACATGTATCAATTGGACGTTAAAGAGCAATTTTAGGTGGTTAAAGTGTGTTTATCGTTTTAGCTTTCCGAATGATTGTCATGTTAGGATTCCCAAAAGGGATACTAATTGTCTTAAAATTGGAAAATTGACCGAATGCTTCTAGTGCCAAAACCGACTTAGTTGACATGCTTTGGTTGTGTATTAAGCAAGGCTATTTATCTTTTATCTACTATGTTTTTATAAGTATTTGTTTATGCTTACTTTAGTTTAATTAAAAATCACAAAACTTATGTTTTTACCGGTAGTTTAGTGACAAAGGTTTAGTATTATTTCTCCGCCCATTTCCTTGGATCGATACTTGGTTCTTACCGATACTTTACTACATATATGACGGGTACACTTGCCTCTTTCGTGTGTGTTTTGATGTAAAAGTAACAATCACTTTTATAAATTTAAAACCAAATCGTGTGTAATTTCATTGCAAAATTATGTATATATACGCACACGTCAAGTTTTTGGCGCCGTTGCCGGGGAAATGGCGAGCTTTAGGAACGACCCGAGTCATTGTTTTATCGGTGTATATACTTGTTAATATTTGTGAATATTTTCTTGATTATTTATTTGTTAATAATTCTTGCTTTTAATTCAATTTATTCGTTTTCGTGATTATTTTGTACACATGTATATTTTTGTTCCATTTATTTATTCGATCTGGATTTATTTATTTATTTATTCTTTGAGTTTTCGGCTCCTAAAAATCATTTTTATACTAGCCGATTCGATTATTTTTATTATGTTGATTTTTATAAAATTTCGGGCCCATTTTTGGATTTTTATATAATTTTCAGCCCGTTTTAAATAATATTCTGTTTCTTTTCAGCCAAAAAAAAAACAAAAGATGAAAAAAAAAATTGGTTGCGCCTATTTCCAGGAAAACTTCATTCACATTGGACAAGACCATACACAGTAAAAGAGATATTTTCTTATGGGACTGTTGCAATAGAGAACGCGGACGGCGTTATTTTCAAAGTGAATGGGCACCGCTAGAAGCTTTACGTTACTGTCACACCCCGATATTTCCACGTGTCACCGATGGGCCCGGTAGGGGAGTATCGTGACGTGGTTGATATCATCATAGTCAAACAACACAATATATAAATGCACAGCGGAAGCAAAAGATGAATATATTACAATCCGAATATAAAGTAATATCAAGTATTACAACGGAAAGTAAAGGATCCGCAGGCGGATCTTAAAACATAAATATTGTTCAACAGACTTTAGATGCCTAGAACTTGCAAGATTCCTTATCAACGTCCTGAGCAGCTTCCAGCCTATTACGTACTTGTACCTGCCACTTAGACTTTTGAAAATACGTCAGTTTTCACTGGTAAATACACTCAACTGACTCATTTGAAAAGAGTTTAAGAAAATTGATTTAGATGCACGAGGCACAAAATATTTTGACACTTTGATTAAAATGCACAGAGGCAAAATTAATCTTTTATACTTGGGACAAACCATATCTCATGTTATCAGTTTTACATAACTTGCTCTACATACGGGGCCCGTTTCTATGCCGGTTCATGATTAACCGACACACCACTATTCCCTTATTGAGAATCCCTTATTGGGTATAATTAATTAATAAACACATGGCATCTGTCAGGTGTATGCCTACACCCCGTGCTTAGGTCGTGGCCATTGCATTTAATGAGTCAAGGATATCCAGGACACGGTCGCATTAACCCCCAATGTTTCTGTCAAGCAATACGAATTAAAAACAGGTTATTTGGATTTCCCGACTAATTAGTCTTTGAATCCCATACCTGACCATGCGGTATTTATATTACCGTATCCCAAGCCCGTAATAGGGAAAATAAGTTAAGAGTATTTACCTGAGCTAGCTCCTGTCTTAAATAGCAAGAATTATAATAACTCAGTCGTATTCACTTAAGTAAGCGTAGGTACAATTTACCGGTGTCACACCCTGGCTTTGCGGAAGCGTGGTTAATTTTGGTGTGACTTCTTAATACCATAGCTTAACCATAACAAAGCTATATGAAATAAAATCATGCAAGATCATCCATTTGATTAAGTTTTAAAACCAGAGTAACACAACATTGTCTTAGAGACTTACAACCTCATAACATAAAACATTGTCTTGAATAACATAAACACCGGCATGAAATAAACGCAGTTTAAGATTTGCGACTTGTCCAGGAAAGAGTCACATTTCCTAAACTGGGATGACCTTGGAACCCATATGCAGCGGGAAAACATAACATACCGCGCCAGATCTTTAATTTCCTGAAATACATGTAAGTTGAAAAATCAACAATAATGTTGAGCGAGTTCATGTGTAAGTGAGTAAGTAAACCTTTGTGAGTATAAAAATAGTCTTGGTATGTAGCAAATAAGGAAAAAGATATCACCATTGGGTTGCAAAGCCAATGATATATGTGAAGTGCAAGTAGGAAGACTCAAACCTAGCAGATTTAGCGTTGGGTACAAAGTCACTCCAAGGTCCGTTCTGCTGGGCCTCTCAGAGGTCCGTTCTGTTGGGCCTAGAGTTGGGCTCGCTACACCCAGATAGATCTACCGCTTACGTCCCTCGGTCCTACAATGAGGATTAATGGCCTCCAGTTTCTGCCTACCCACTCACATGATCTAAGTAATAAACCTCCTTACGCTAACCATACCGTGTATAAAGTACTTGTAAACAAAGTAACATGTATTTCACCCCCGCAGTTAAGAAAACTGAAAACAGTTAGAGAAGAGGGGGACATGAACTCACAGTGGTGCGTCTCTACCAAGTATGCCTCCAAATCAAACAGCTGTGTGACGACCTACACATACTAATTCTATTAGACGGACGGTCGTGCCTTAGCTTTATGGTTAAAGTTTTTGGGAAATAGTTAGGCAACTATTTCGTGTTTACATTCTGTATATACTTGGTAGTTATTCTCCTTCCCAAGGATGGGGGATTTAATACATGTGTGTTCGTAACATTCAGATTTCACTATTAAGTCTCACTTAATATATTTTATTTCCAACTCCAAAATATAAATATTCTTCCCAAAAATATTATATTTTAATACATGTGATTTTCCCAAAATAATACTTAGTAATATTATTTTTACTCTAAAAATAATAGTTTCGTAGTTCACAAAATAATCATAAACACTTATACAAGTGATGTTGTGAAAAATATATACTAAATATATTTATGTATCACGTTTTATTTTGTGAAAATCCCACCTCCGATGTTTTGTAAATATAGTCGTGGCGAAACTTATATTTTGGAAACAAGTCAAAATGTATTTCTAACACTTATAGTGAATATATTTCTAAGTGTTAGGTTTTTGGAAAAATTTCGCCAGAGTTTCCTCTGTAACTGGAGGTGGCCACGCTTTCAAGCGTATCATTTTCTTTTATAAATCAACCAACAATTTTCTCAATCAACCAAAACAACGTTCAAATCACAAACTAGTCAAAATATATATATAATCCGCGTAAATTTCATGAACTTGTGGTTTATCCAAACTGTGAAGTAAATCCCATTACTTTTAGTGGATCTTTATATAAAACAATCCGATTTGTAAAAACCTCGTTTTTATGGAAGTTCCGTCTTTACCACTTCTCGTCAACTTCTACAAAAATAGTTATTTCGTCGAAACTTTGTGTTACACAAGTGTTTACACACTTGTGTGTTCTAAAAACTATTCTTGTTAGTGTAAGATCCACTTTTAGAAAACATGATTTCTTTAACGCTTGGTCCTTTGAAAATACCACTTGCAGATACGTAGATCTGCTAGTTTTAAACACTATTCCACAAGTAAAACATTTTTACACAAGTTCATGATTCTTGTGTGGTAGAGTTTCATCTTCTAACTCTTGTTATACTTAAACAAGCTTTATGTCATAATCCAAGATCATGACTAAACCGGGTTAAATGATGATCCGAGCTACCACAACATAGATCGGGTCTAACTAATCACAACTTTCAATTACTACAACATTTACACAACATATGAGCTTTTATCCAACACTTATAGCATTTTTAGTAGACTTTAATGTATCATCTTGTAAGATTTCGAGTTTTAACCGTTACAAATCGTATTAACCACTTTAGATTAGTTCAAGAAGGTGATTTAAGCAACATACCACTAGCTCGAGGCTAGGGAAGAATCTACGCGCAAATGAGGTGGATAAAAGCTAGAGAAAGAGGTCCTTTGCCTTCCGTTTGCACCAAGCTTCCTAATACGTGATCCTTGAAGCTTGTATGATCTTGTAATGTGAAGATGGAAGCCGAAAATGGATGGATGGGTATAGGGGAGTTCGGCCGAAGCCTTTGAGAGAGAGAGAGGAGTGTGAGAGTGTTGTGTTGAGTGATGAAAGTTATGTTGTGCCTTAGGTTGATCTTATAGATAATTAGCTTGGTCATTAACCGAAGGTCCTTATGTATTCTAGATATTAGACAATGGTGATTATAATAATCACAAAGGTACAAAAGGTGTCACCCCATGGTGACCGAACTTGTAAGGGGGGGGGGGGGTCCTAGTCCGAATCCAATCATTAGTTAGGTATATTAGTTAGGTTAAGTAAGTTAGTTAAGTGCTTAACCCGGTTAGTTGTGTGTCACGCGTTATAATGGGGGTTAGGGTATTCGGGGACCCTAACTGGCTCAGAAAAAGATGAATAATGAAAATGACAATATTTTCATGTTCCGGGTATATTCCGGTTGTTCGGTTGGATAGTAATCCGTTAAAGTGCTTAACAAAGCTTAAAGTGTCGTTAATACCCTTTTTAGTGACACAACTCATTTCTGACACTTTGGAAAGTGTCTAGTAATATTTTTCTCATGTTTTGGCACTTTATTAGTTAGCTAAAAGCTGAATTATTATGTAAAGTGCTGAATTTTGTACTTAGAGTGCGTTTTAGGCACATCCAGTCATTGTGACTTATCCCTAGAGACGCAGTTCTACAACCCTTATATCCCTACACGCACCACTAGTGTAGCAAAATATTTCTGGCTCATACAGGCCTTAGAGGTAGTGTTTGCTTGATGCTGGCTTTATCAGCATGTTCAATAGGTTATCCGTTATAGTGCTACTGTGTTTTTGTGCATCATGTTTGTCACTAAGGTTCAGTCATGTAAATAATGTAGTGACAGCAAGTAAAGTATGATGCAAGTAAGTCATGTATCAGTGTTCAAGTAGCAGTTTATTCACAAGTTCAAGCAAGCACAGTAATTAAGCAATAATTAATTATTAATTAAGTCGTACGGATACCTGGTTTAGTGAGGGTTGTCACATTCTCCCCCCGTTAAATAAATTTCGTCCCGAAATTTAAGTTCTGCTTGTAGATGCAGGGTTCTTAGGAAAAAGGTGGGGGTATTTCTCTTTCATCCGGTCCTCACGCTCCCAGGTGTACTCAGGACCGTGTCTGACATTCCAACGAACTTTGACGAGCTTGACACTGCTCCGGCGGGTCTTGTTTACTTTCCAATCTGTAACCTCAACCGGTTCTTCAACGAAGTGGAGCGTGTCGTCAACATGAATCTCGTCGATGGGAATGGCAATGTCATCTTGAGTTGGACTTTTCTTTAGGTTGGATACATGAAATGTATCGTGGACTGAATGGAGTTCAGCAGGTAGGTCCAACTTGTATGCTACTAGTCCTATTCTTTCCAAAACTCTGAAAGGACCAATGTAGCGCGGATTTAACTTCCCACGCTTTCCGAAGCGTGCCACACCCTTCCAGGGTGAAACTTTCAATAACACCATTTCTCCAACTTGGAATTCCACATGTTTCCGGTTTGGATCCGCGTAGGCCTTCTGTCTGTGGCGAGCTGCTTCGATGCGTTTAAGAATCTGCGCAATCTTGTCTGTCGTCTCTTGGATGATTTCGGGACCAGCAAGCTGCCTATCACCTGCGTCAGCCCAACATAGTGGTGATCGGAACTTGCGTCCGTAAAGGGCTTCAAATGGCGCGACACCAATACTGGTGTGGTAGCTGTTGTTGTATGAAAATTCGACCAAAGGCAAATGTTTGTCCCAGCTACCGCCCAAATCCATAACACACGCTCTCAGCATGTCTTCCAAAGTCTGTATCGTTCGCTCGCTCTGACCGTCAGTTTGCGGATGAAATGCAGTGCTCAGATTTAATTGTGAGCCAAAGGCTTCTTGGAAGGATTGCCATATCCTTGACACAAACCTTCCGTCTCTATCAGAGATGATCGAGAGAGGTACTCCATGGCGCGCGACGATCTCTCTCATGTATATTTCAGCCAATTTGCTCGTATTATCCTTCTCTCTGATAGGTAAGAAGTGTGCTGACTTCGTTAATCGATCCACTATTACCCAAATAGTGTCATGGCCTCTCGGCGTTCTTGGCAATTTCGTAATAAAATCCATGGAGATTTGTTCCCATTTCCACTTGGGAATCTCTGGTTGTTGCAGAAGTCCTGAAGGCTTCTGGTATTCGGCTTTAACCTTAGCGCACGTTAAACATTTGCTCACATAAACAGCAACATCGCCTTTCATCCTAGGCCACCAATAATAATCTTTGAGGTCTTGGTACATCTTATCCGCTCCCGGATGGATAGAGTACCGTGACTTGTGAGCTTCATCGAAAATAACCTTCCTTAAATCTCCAAACAAAGGAACCCAAATCCTTCTCTCGAAGCATAACGTTCCTTCCTTGTTTGGTACCAGTAGCTTCTCCATCCCACGGAGATATTCTTCTTCAAGGTTTTCTTCCTTGAGAGCTTCTTTCTGCGCGGCACGAATGCGCAAGGAAAGATCGGTTCGGATAATCATTTCTAGAGCCCTAACCCTTATGGGCTTGATCCTCTCTTTTCGACTTAGGGCATCGGCGACCACATTCGCCTTCCCTGGATGATACTTTATCTCGCAGTCGTAATCGTTCAGCAACTCAACCCATCGTCTTTGCCTCATATTCAACTCCTTCTGGTTGAATATGTGCTGTAGGCTCTTGTGATCTGTAAAAATTGTACACTTCGTACCATAAAGGTAGTGTCTCCAGATCTTTAATGCAAATACCACTGCGCCAAGTTCCAAATCATGTGTGGTATAGTTCTTTTCGTGCACTTTCAGTTGACGCGATGCGTAAGCAATAACCTTTTGGCGTTGCATCAACACACAACCCAATCCTTGACGCGAGGCGTCACAGTATACCACGAAATCATCTGTACCTTCCGGTAGTGCTAAGATTGGTGCATTGCAGAGCTTATCCTTCAATATCTGGAATGCTTCTTCCTGTTTGATTCCCCAATCAAACTTCTTATCTTTCTACGTGAGGAGCGTTAATGGTTGAGCGATCTTCGAAAAGTCCTCAATGAACCTTCGATAGTAGCCAGCCAAACCCAAGAATTGTCGAATCTCGGTTGGCGTCTTTGGCGTTTCCCAATTCTAGATCGCTTCGATCTTTGTTGGATCCACGTGGATTCCATCTCCATTTACCACGTGTCCAAGGAATTGGACTTCACGTAGCCAAAATTCGCACTTGGAGAATTTGGCATACAACTGTTCTTTCTTCAACAGCTCCAAAATAGCTCTTAGATGCTGTTCGTGCTCGGCCTTTGTTCTTGAATAGATCAAGATGTCGTCGATAAACACAATCACGAACTTGTCCAAGTACGGCTTGCAAACTCTATTCATCAAATCCATAAAGACTGCAGGTGCGTTTGTCAAACCAAACGGCATAACAAGGAACTCGTAGTGTCCATAACGAGTTCTGAAGGCTGTCTTCGGGATACTCTCCTCTTGTATCCTTAGTTGATGGTATCCAGATCGAAGATCGATCTTTGAATAAAAGCTTGAGCCTTGCAGTTGATCAAACAAATCATCAATCCTTGGCAGAGGATATCTATTCTTGATCGTCAGCTTGTTCAGCTCCCGGTAGTCGATGCACATACGAAAACTACCGTCCTTCTTCTTGACAAACAGGACCGGAGCTCCCCAAGGCGAGAAGCTTGGTCGGATAAATCCCTTGTCTAACAACTCTTGAAGTTGTGTCGACAGTTCCTGCATCTCAGACGGAGCAAGTCTATAAGGTGCCTTAGCCACAGGCGCGGCGCCTGGAACTAAGTCAATGTGAAACTCTACTTGCCTCTGAGGTGGCAGTCCAGGTAAGTCTTCTGGGAAGACTTCTGAGTATTCCCTCACGACAGGGATGTCTTCGATTCTTGGCTCAGCAGCCTTCTTATCCACAATGTGTGCCAGGAAGGCAACACATCCCTTCTGCAAACACTTTCGCGCTTTCAGGCAGCTGATAATTCTTAACGGCGTATCATGCTTCTCTCCGTGAACCACAATTGTTTCGCCATCTTCGGTTGGGATACGAACGATCTTTTCGTGACAAACTATCTCAGCCTTGTTGCCTGATAACCAATCCATTCCTACCACTACGTCAAAGCTTCCCAACTGGACTGGTAGTAAATCCAAAGCAAACTCACGCTCTCCTAATTCGATCACACAACCTCTGATGACTTCGTTGGCTTCCACTAACTTCCCATTAGCCAATTCGATTGAGTAGGGAATATCTAACTTATTAGCGGCTAACCCAAGCATATTCTTAAATTCTAACGACACGAAGCTATAATCGGCACCAGTATCAAATAAAACGGATGCATAGCGTTGATTTACAGGGAACGTACCAGTAACGACATTGGGGTCCTGGCGTGCTTCCCTCGCTTTGATTTGGAACACTTTCCACGGGCTTGGTTTAATTCTGGGCAGTTCTTCTTAAAATGCCCGATATCACCGCAGTTAAAACATCCAAGTCTTTGCCCGTTTCCTCCAGCTTGATCATTCCTCTGATTACGATTCACGGCGCCCGCTTGGTTAGCATTGTTGCCTCGATTCTCGTTACCTCCATAGTTTCCTTGTGGGCGATTTCCATTCCCACCCCGGTTGTAATTTCTGTTTCCGAATCCTCCCTGGCCTCCCTGACCAGCAGTGGCCCAACAAGTGTCCTTCAAGTGGCCACGTTTCCCACATGCTTCGCATACTTTTGGCCCACATCGACCAGAATGGTGGCGTTGGCAGTCGTTGCACTTGGGTTGGGTGCCCATGTATCCCTTTCCTTTCTTCCCTCTACCAGTTGTAACCTGAGCTGGCGTGTCTGATCCTCCTTTCTTAACCACCACACTGGCGCATTGCTTGAAGTTCGAGAACTTCCGTTTGTTACCTCCTGATGACTCGACGTGAGTCTCTGCCTTCTTCGTCTTGATCTCATCAAACTTGTTCAGGCGAATAGCCTCCTCAGTGAGAGCTACGCTCAAATCAATCGCCTCAGTAATGGTCGCAGGCTTGGATGAGGTTACCATGCTTATGATTTGAGGAGCTAATCCCCAAATGAAACGTTCAATCCGCTTGAACTCCGGAGTGACCATGTAGGGTACCACATGTGATAAGTCATGGAACCTTTGAACGTATTCTGCGATCTTTGGACCGTCCATTTTCAAATGCCAGAACTCGGTTTCCAATCTCTGGATTTCCGCGCGAGAGCAGTACTTTTTGCGCATAAGTTCCTTCAGTTCGGTCCAGGTTAGCGCGTAGGCAGCAGCTTCACCAAGTGTCTGTACTTGCAAATTCCACCAAGAGAGGGCTCCATCCAAGAATAGCCCTGAGATATAGGTGACTTGCTGATCCAGTGCGCATTTGCTCATGCGTAGAACAGATTCAGTTTTCTCCGCCCAACGAACAAAGGCGACAGCACCTCCTGTGCCATCAAAGTTGACCGGTTTGCAGTCTAGAAACTGCTTGTAGGTGCATCCATGAGGTGGATTATTGTTGTTGCCAGAGTTGCTTCCACTAGTCCCTCCTTGAGAGGCGGCGTATTGTGCAATGGCAGCAGCGATAATTTGCTGGAGTTCTGCCTCATTGGTAGGCATGTGTGTCTCACGTCTCGGCGGCATCTTCTAAAAGATGTGTTTACGTTGGTCAGGCCATAGTAAAGATCTCATGTTATAATACGTAAGTCAGGTCATAATGTAGCGTACGTATATAACGATAGTAATAGTACATAACATCTCATGTTATAATCATATCAATCACACAACATCCCATGTCACAAACATCAATCACACAACATCCCATGTCCTAAAATACAAATAACCAAATCAAGCATCAAATATGATGAGAATACTGCGATTGCCATATATCGAGACCACATAGTAAGCGTACAAGTACATCACAGTGTCATACAACATCAGTCGACTAAGGGCTACATCACCCTAGTCCAAAAACTATATCAAATCAGTGTCAATACATCAAATACATGTCAACAAAAGTCAGAATCAAATGTAGTCTCCAAAAATGTTGTGCAGTCAAAAGCATTCGCCGTCTTCTCACCAATGTCTACCTATACGGTACTGAAGAGCTCTACACGGATGGCGGTGGAGGAGGGGGAAAGTGAGTGTAAAACAAGCGGCGCAAATGGAGCCAGTCCTCCTCCATGGCTCTCTGGGTGCATAAGAATGAAGCAACCTGCTGCTCCAGGGCAAAAAGGCGTGCAGCATAGTCTGGTGAAACAGGTCGAGAGGGCTGCAACGGAGAGTGGGTCTGACCCTGGCACGGACACGGCGGCGTCTGAGCTCTCTCAAGCTCCTGAATGCGCTGCGTGTGTGCCTCGTGCTGAGCGACAAAAGACATCAAAACGTCCTCAATAGTATACCCCATGTGGAAAGAATGGTAGGGGTCAGTAGGTGGCATAGCAGAGTGTGGTGCCCAAAGGAACGGCTCACTGGTGGGATCAAAAGGTGCCACATGAAATGGAGAAACAGTGGGAAAAGTAGCAGATGGTGGTATAGCAGGGATAGATACTGGTACATGCCCAAAAGGGTGTGCCGAAGAACCTTCTCCAGCTCGTGCTGGAGGTGTAAACTGAGGAAATGAAAAGGAAGTATCAATGTGACGTGTATCAGGGATCTGTGGGGGAAAAGGTGGGACCTCGACATCAGCCGGAATCCACCCACACTGGGCGTGCTCGTCTCGGGGGTCGATCCGTGCCTCAAAAAGCGCACGATCAAACTGGGCTGGCATAGGATCATGGTGAGGTACAACAAGGGGGTCAACTGGTGCATCAGCAAAAAGTGGGGGATCAACGTGATCAGCAACAAGGACATGATCGCCCTCCAATAATGGAGCATCTATAGGATGGTCATCAATAGGTGGGTCAGCAACGACAGGCTCAATAATAGGTGCGTCAGCATGAACTGGGTCATGCTCAAGTACTGGGTCAGGAGCAGGGTCTAGTGGCTGCTCGGGCTCATCAAAGGCCATCTCAAAATCAAACTCAGGGTCGATGGGATCAACTGGGTCGACTGGATCCTCCATAGGCTGATCCATGGGTATAAACTCTATATCCTCATCTGGGTCGAATCCTGGGGTAAAGACAGGATCGGAATCCTCCATATCATCATGGTCGAAAGTAAAACTAGGATGGGGGCAACAGAGGATGCCTGGTCGGGATCTGATCCATGAGAAAAGTGTTGCGCACTCTGAGTATGTGAAGGTGCGGAGGCCACAGACTCGAAAGAGTCTGGGACCGGAGAGTGAGCATGTGACTCCTCAGCGGGAGCATCTGCGATCATCAAGAGATCACCAGCAGCAAGAAGAGCCTCGCCCTGAACATCCTCCTCTAAGGGCTCGTCATCAAACAGATCGACGCCGCCATCATCGTCGGCGTCAAGAAGCAAATCATAGGCAGGATAAACAGCTAAGGGTATGGGAGCAGGGATCTCCACTAACGGTAGGTCCCCGGCCAAAGGGTCATCAGCGAGCTCATCAGCACCATCAGGTAAGGCAAAGGGCTGGAAATCATCCTCGTCCGTGCTCGTAACGTCGGATGTGTGAACCTCACGCTCAGAAGACTCTAGGTCGTCCGATACTATAGGTCTAGGTCCTGTGGTGTCTGAATCACCAGTGCCAGAGGTATCCATAATGTCTGTAACATAAACACAACATGCACAAACAGTCAATCATACAATCAGATAACCACATAAGTTACCAAGTAAGCAATCAAATAGTTCTCCTAGTCCCACTAGCCTCCCAGCCTCTCAGACTGCTCTTCCTAGTCCCACTAGCCAATTTCTCCTAGTCCCACTAGCCAATTCTCCTAGTCCCACTAGCCTAGTCCCACTAGCCTAGTCCCACTAGCCAATTCTCCTAGTCCCACTAGCCAACTACCTCGATCTCTCAGACCGAGCCTCGGTCTCCAATACCGAGCCTCAGCTTCCAAGACTGAGCCTACTCTTCCTAGTCCCACTAGCCAACTACCTCGATCTCTCAGACCGAGCCTCAGCCCTTCTAGACTGATCCTATAAACAATAAAATGTGCTCAACATTTGTTTGTAAAAAGTTTTGGATCTGGACTTAAGTGGTATGCAGAAAAATGTTTTCGTGAGAGCCCTAGTGATCATAGTCTAGACTCGAGAAAGAATCCTAGTTCGCTATGATCAGAGCTCTGATACCAAGCTGTCACACCCTGGCTTTGCGGAAGCGTGGTTAATTTTGGTGTGACTTCTTAATACCATAGCTTAACCATAACAAAGCTATATGAAATAAAATCATGCAAGATCATCCATTTGATTAAGTTTTAAAACCAGAGTAACATAACATTGTCTTAGAGACTTACAACCTCATAACATAAAACATTGTCTTGAATAACATAAACACCGACATGAAATAAACGCAGTTTAAGATTTGTGACTTGTCCAGGAAAGAGTCACATTTCCTAAACTGGGATGACCTTGGAACCCATATGCAGCGGGAAAACATAACATACCGCGCCAGATCTTTAATTTCCTGAAATACATGTAAGTTGAAAAATCAACAATAATGTTGAGCGAGTTCATGTGTAAGTGAGTAAGTAAACCTTTGTGAGTATAAAAATAGTCTTGGTATGTAGCAAATAAGGAAAAAGAGATCACCATTGGGTTGCAAAGCCAATGATATATGTGAAGTGCAAGTAGGAAGACTCAAACCTAGCAGATTTAGCGTTGGGTACAAAGTCACTCCAAGGTCCGTTCTGCTGGGCCTCTCAGAGGTCCGTTCTGTTGGGCCTAGAGTTGGGCTCGCTACACCCAGATAGATCTACCGCTTACGTCCCTCGGTCCTACAATGAGGATTAATGGCCTCCAGTTTCTGCCTACCCACTCACATGATCTAAGTAATAAACCTCCTTACGCTAACCATACCGTGTATAAAGTACTTGTAAACAAAGTAACATGTATTTCACCCCCGCAGTTAAGAAAACTGAAAACAGTTAGAGAAGAAGGGGACATGAACTCACAGTGGTGCGTCTCTACCAAGTATGCCTCCAAATCAAACAGCTGTGTGACGACCTACACGTACTAATTCTATTAGACGGACGGTCGTGCCTTAGCTTTATGGTTAAAGTTTTTGGGAAATAGTTAGGCAACTATTTCGTGTTTACATTCTGTATATACTTGGTAGTTATTCTCCTTCCCAAGGATGGGGGATTTAATACATGTGTGTTCGTAACATTCAGATTTCACTATTAAGTCTCACTTAATATATTTTATTTCCAACTCCAAAATATAAATATTCTTCCCAAAAATATTATATTTTAATACATGTGATTTTCCCAAAATAATACTTAGTAATATTATTTTTACTCTAAAAATAATAGTTTCGTAGTTCACAAAATAATCATAAACACTTATACAAGTGATGTTGTGAAAAATATATACTAAATATATTTATGTATCACGTTTTATTTTGTGAAAATCCCACCTCTGATGTTTTGTAAATATAGTCGTGGCGAAACTTATATTTTGGAAACAAGTCAAAATGTATTTCTAACACTTATAGTGAATATATTTCTAAGTGTTAGGTTTTTGGAAAAATTTCGCCAGAGTTTCCTCTGTAACTGGAGGTGGCCACGCTTTCAAGCGTATCATTTTCTTTTATAAATCAACCAACAATTTTCTCAATCAACCAAAACAACGTTCAAATCACAAACTAGTCAAAATATATATATAATCCGCGTAAATTTCATGAACTTGTGGTTTATCCAAACTGTGAAGTAAATCCCATTACTTTTAGTGGATCTTTATATAAAACAATCCGATTTGTAAAAACCTCGTTTTTATGGAAGTTCCGTCTTTACCACTTCTCGTCAACTTCTACAAAAATAGTTATTTCGTCGAAACTTTGTGTTACACAAGTGTTTACACACTTGTGTGTTCTAAAAACTATTCTTGTTAGTGTAAGATCCACTTTTAGAAAACATGATTTCTTTAACGCTTGGTCCTTTGAAAATACCACTTGCAGATACGTAGATCTGCTAGTTTTAAACACTATTCCACAAGTAAAACATTTTTACACAAGTTCATGATTCTTGTGTGGTAGAGTTTCATCTTCTAACTCTTGTTATACTTAAACAAGCTTTATGTCATAATCCAAGATCATGACTAAACCGGGTTAAATGATGATCCGAGCTACCACAACATAGATCGGGTCTAACTAATCACAACTTTCAATTACTACAACATTTACACAACATATGAGCTTTTATCCAACACTTATAGCATTTTTAGTAGACTTTAATGTATCATCTTGTAAGATTTCGAGTTTTAACCGTTACAAATCGTATTAACCACTTTAGATTAGTTCAAGAAGGTGATTTAAGCAACATACCACTAGCTCGAGGCTAGGGAAGAATCTACGCGCAAATGAGGTGGATAAAAGCTAGAGAAAGAGGTCCTTTGCCTTCCGTTTGCACCAAGCTTCCTAATACGTGATCCTTGAAGCTTGTATGATCTTGTAATGTGAAGATGGAAGCCGAAAATGGATGGATGGGTATAGGGGAGTTCGGCCGAAGCCTTTGAGAGAGAGAGAGGAGTGTGAGAGTGTTGTGTTGAGTGATGAAAGTTATGTTGTGCCTTAGGTTGATCTTATAGATAATTAGCTTGGTCATTAACCGAAGGTCCTTATGTATTCTAGATATTAGACAATGGTGATTATAATAATCACAAAGGTACAAAAGGTGTCACCCCATGGTGACCGAACTTGTAAGGGGGGGGGGGGGGTCCTAGTCCGAATCCAATCATTAGTTAGGTATATTAGTTAGGTTAAGTAAGTTAGTTAAGTGCTTAACCCGGTTAGTTGTGTGTCACGCGTTATAATGGGGGTTAGGGTATTCGGGGACCCTAACTGGCTCAGAAAAAGATGAATAATGAAAATGACAATATTTTCATGTTCCGGGTATATTCCGGTTGTTCGGTTGGATAGTAATCCGTTAAAGTGCTTAACAAAGCTTAAAGTGTCGTTAATACCCTTTTTAGTGACACAACTCATTTCTGACACTTTGGAAAGTGTCTAGTAATATTTTTCTCATGTTTTGGCACTTTATTAGTTAGCTAAAAGCTGAATTATTATGTAAAGTGCTGAATTTTGTACTTAGAGTACGTTTTAGGCACATCTAGTCATTGTGACTTATCCCTAGAGACGCAGTTCTACAACCCTTATATCCCTACACTCACCACTAGTGTAGCAAAATATTTCTGGCTCATACAGGCCTTAGAGGCAGTGTTTGCCTGATGCTGGCTTTATCAGCATGTTCAATAGGTTATCCGTTATAGTGCTACTGTGCTTTTTGTGCATCATGTTTGTCACTAAGGTTCAGTCATGTAAATAATGTAGTGACAGCAAGTAAAGTATGATGCAAGTAAGTCATGTATCAGTGTTCAAGTAGCAGTTTATTCACAAGTTCAAGCAAGCACAGTAATTAAGCAATAATTAATTATTAATTAAGTCGTACGGATACCTGGTTTAGTGAGGGTTGTCACAACCGGAAGGCTCTAGTCTGGAATGATGGTATAAATAACCGATTAGAATGCTAACGGGTCTTTATTTAAGCCTAAGCTTAGACCGGTTAGTCTTACCGAAAGATACGGTTCAAACGCATGATTAAGCGAAGACCGGATAGAATGTGATTTAGACCCGACAAGTTCGGAGACTTGCTTAGTGTGGGTATTTCATACACATTCTGGATTTTGAGATAAAACCGATAAGGTTTGACCCGTTTCGGCTAATTTATGTAAACTTGTTACATAAACCGAACCGAACGCGTAATAAGCGTAACGGGTATCCGTATGAGCCATTCACAGGTTTCCTAAGTTAATATGCGTCATATATGTTGTGACATTAGTAAGATGTCTTTTATTATGCCCAAAACGAATTTAAACACAAACTATGTCTCGTAGGGGTAGTTTGGTCATTTAAAAGGTTATAAAAGAGTTTAAGTATTTACCTGAGTTACAGGTCTGATGTAATCAGCAAAAATACTTATTTTACTAAGCTATAACAGTAGGGTAAGTTATATATGTGAAATTTATCAATTATAACCAAACTATGCACTGTAGGGGCATTTTGGTAATTTCACATAAGCCGTAAAGCTCAAAACTGAAGTCTGAGTTAAACAACTTTTGCTTACTGTTAAAATATTATAATTTGCCCAAAATATCAGTAGGTATCAACCCTTGTATGTTTAAAATAGTTCTAGTACATACAATGCGTTAAAAACGCTTAAAAAGGCGATTAGAAGCCATTTCCGGGTTCTATACATAAAGCTGATATTTTTATTATTCCAGAAGGCTTAAAATAATTTATTTATCATATGTGATCAGTAGCAAAAGTTTTGGAGTCATTTAGATATGTAAAACTCATTTTATGGCCCGTAAGGGCAAAACCGACAATTACCGGATTAAGCCTACGACTATAAGTTATGCTCAGCCTAAAATTAATTAAAAATATTCAAAAATCCCAAATAATATATTACATCAATGGGTATTAAGTTTGATATCAAAAAGTAGGCTTAACTAGGCTATACGCTAATTACGCCGTTTTATTAACATAAAGCTTCTTAATTACGCTAATGAGCATAACTCTCAATCTACACCTCAAACTGATGTCAAACTTTGCATATAAGTTTATATATCAGTAATTAAGGTTTCTACTCTTTTACATTTTCAAAAATCACGTTTTAAGGTGAAAAGGGCATAATGGTCAACATATGAGCAATTAACGAAATCATGCATATTAATTGGTTAACTAATGAACCAAGGTGTATAATCATAGAGGGTTATACTAGCATGTAACCTGGTCCAAATGAAGCTCTAAGGTATTTCTGAATCATACCAAAACGGGTCAGAACTGAAGTCAAAGCAAAAGTCAAAGCTTTGCGACTTTCGGTTCTGAACCGGGTCTAAACATAAAATTGTCGGGTTGAACATGTTTAGACATGTTCTTACACTAATTACCAAGTTATATTAATGATCAAACAGGTTGTATGTGTTCTACATTGCTAATTATGCATAAATTAGAAACTAAGTATCCTGATGACTTTTTAATCACAAGTTTGACCCGACATTAGACCTAGTTAGAGTGGGAATCAGGGGGAACCCTTTTAAGGGTTTATTACCCACATAATTACCGACTTATAACTACTTTCAATTCGACTAATCACTGGACCATTAGTGATTAATCGTTAAGTCAACCGTCAATTACAACGGTTTGACTTTTAAGCTTAAACTAAGTAAAAACTTAAATAAGGAAGGTTAAGCAAACTTACCAAGGTCCTATGCACGATTAGGGAAACTTAGAAGGAGGTCTTGAGCTCCAAAAATGATCAGAAGATGAAGAAATGGATGAGTGATCAAGTCTTGCAACAATGGGGATATTTATAGTGTTCTTGATCCATCTTGATGATGACAACTAAGTCTAAGAGTGATCCCTGATCATTAACACATGTCCCTAAACCCTAAAATTAGTAGGGGACGCGCATGGAAGTGAAAAAGGGCAATACTTGACGTTTGAATGGGCTGAACAGGCAAGAAAACGAGTTTCTGCATCTGGGAGACTGCTTGCGCACCGTAACAACCATAGTGTTGAGGTGTGCAAGCCTATGGCCAGGAAAAAGGATTTTTCAAATGTTGACAGTTTTAGTCCCTGCTCTTCCAAATGCCATTTCTGACTCATCTACGGCCCGTTAAACCATTTTTAAGGCTCTAAAATGATTCCTAAGTATAGAGAACATGAAACATGCTCAAAAATATGCCGGATGTCGGTTCGTTTGGTCGTACGGTCACGTTGTTCGGCTAATTACGACGAAACACGGATGGACGCGAAAAACAATCCAAACGACGCGACGAATGGAATTTTATCAAGCCAAACACTAAAATAAAATATTTTAGTGCTTACATAAATTTTTGGGTGTCCGGGAATATCCAGAATGTAAGATATGCGCGTAAACGCAAACTTGTGCGCTTTTTGACACTTTTAGTCCCTGCATGACTTAAAAGTTTATTTTTGCGCACTAAATACCTCTAAGCCTATATCTAAGCTATATAAAGGGTAAATATGGTATTTTTAACTCATGGTCATATTTCGAAAGGTCCGATAACATACGAATCGGTATACTTTAGCAGTTTGACGCTTTAGGTCCCTCTAACGCGCAAACTTGCGTAACTCATCATTTACTATCATTGAAGCCTCATCTAATTCATATTAGGCATTCTTGAAAGTATTATTAAACATCATAATGCTTCGGGCTCGATAAAAGGTCATTCAGAGGTATAATTAAACATATTGACACTTCTAGTCCCTTATACTTGCAAAGTTGCCCGTAACTTCACTTTTAGGCATCAAAGCCTTGGATGGCCAATGATTGGCATTCCCGAGAGTATAATCAAATATCATAAGGCTCTCGGTTTGTTAAAAGATCACTCAGAGGTAAGAATTAACATGTTGACGCTTTTAACCCTTTTCTGCGCAACTTTCAATTAATTACATAAACGGCTACACTTGATTAACAAGTGGCTCATTTGTGAATATAAAACCGTAAAAGGTTATTTAGAAACTTATTTAAGGTATGTTAATACTTCCAGTTCTTTCATAATTAATGTTTTTCGATTTTTCGAAAAATTAGTCCCTTACATTCAAGGTTTGACTTTACTAGGGTTTATTACACGTGTCAATACTTCATTGAACGTGATTTTACGAGGTGTTACATCCTCACCCCCTTAAAAGAAATTTAGACCTCGAGATTTCCTAGAATGATGGGAGTATTTTCTGAAGTAGCATGGACTTACTTCCATAGTATATTTGTGCCTATAAGGGTATCCCAGTTGACCTATACAATAGGTACATACTCTCCTTCGGAGCTTCTTAACCTGTAGATTCTTAGTCTATACAGGTTTATTGTCTAATCATAAAGTTTCATTAGTCTGCCTATCATTACGTGATAATGTTTTGCGGTTATTGGCGAAACACATCCTTTGGTTACTAGTGTGTAATGTATTGCGAGCTCCGCCAAGCTCCTTAAATAGGTTTTAGCTTATAAGCTACTTGATCTTGATACATTCGATTTCCTTCGAATGATTCTATATATTCATAGCTTAACTAGCCTGATAATTTAACAAATTTGGCACACAGAGATGTCAGAGATGTCCGTACTCTCAGGCTTTGGTTCATCTGTCGATGTCGGTGTCAGATAAATGACACATTCTCTTTACAAATGCAAGGATGTCCTAAGTAGAGATACTTATAAGGACATTTTATATTGGATATCTTCTTTGAATACTACTAGTCAACTTCAGTACAATATGATCATTGGGATATCTCAGGGGTTCCATGCATTAAACCTCCATACTGATCAGGCATGGAAGCAATCTATGGGACACACTAGGATACGCCAATCCTCATATGGCACTCTTATCAAACATAGTTTGGCATTCGCAGGCGATATGAAATAATGAGAAAATAATAAAATAAAATAATATATATTGTCGTACTCTTTCTGGGGAAGAGTACTCCAGATTCTTATGAAAGGATTTATCTCCGAGGATGGGAGAGAGGGTCATTAAAGATTCCATTGGTAAATTATACCTCATTTTTAATATCTGAAGTT
This sequence comes from Helianthus tuberosus, assembly GCA_030545235.1. NCBI lineage: Eukaryota > Viridiplantae > Streptophyta > Magnoliopsida > Asterales > Asteraceae > Helianthus > Helianthus tuberosus. The sequence continues at coordinate 130,357,662 of CM060387.1, read as the reverse complement.
CTTATGAATGTAATCAAAAGCTTGCTAAGCTTATGGTTTACTAAAGGTTTATTATCCCATGCGTTTAACGTAAGATACTTAGCAGACACTATCAATGCTAAATGGTACAGGACGTACCTGATGCTATTACTGATATGTACTGTCTCTGTCATTCAAACGGTAGTTCAGGCGTTTCCTTTCTTATCATTCCCAGAATTAGCTGCTCCTTCCTTGGCGGCCTCAGGACAATTAGTACTGATGTGGCCCTTTTCGCCACAGCTGAAACAGTTTGCATTATTTATGTCCCTACATTCGTGGGACTGGTGACCAGTTCTTTTGCAGATGCCACATTGCTTTATCTTTTGGTTTGATCGACACTGTCCCCGGTGTCTTCTGTTGCAGGTTTTGCATGTAGGCTTCTTGTTGGAATCCTGTTGGTTATTGTTGAGCTCGGATTTGCTCTTCTTAGGATTCTGGGAGTTATCCTCCTCCCTTTTACGCTTCCCATCTTCAGAGGCTTTGGCAGCTTTGTTTCTGACCACATCGAGTGTGAGAGATAGCGACAGATCTGCCGCTGACCTGAATGTAGTAGGTCTCGATGCTTTCACACTGACCTTTATTTCTGGGGCTAGACCCCCAATAAAGCGAGCTATTCGCTTTGGTTCCGGTGTGATCAAATAAGGAACCAATCGAGACTTGGTATTGAAACTTGTAAGGTATGCTTGACAATCTAAGTTCTCCATGACTAGTGTCAAGAATTCTGTCTCGATCTTCTCAACTTCATGTTGAGGACAGTAATTTTCTTTGATAAGACCAACGAACTGATCCCAAGTCATGTTGTACAAAGGGATCTTCCCGGTGGCTTGAATTAACGATCGCCACCAGGCTAAGGCCTCACCCTTAAATGATTGCGACACGAACTTGACCACATCCCTCTCAGTGCATCCGCTGATATCCACAACTGTATCCATCTCATCTAACCATGTCATACAATCTACAGCTCCTTCCTCCCCAGTGAAATCCCGGGGTTTACATGAAACAAAGTACTTGTAGGAGCAACCCTTATCACGGGGTCCTTGATTCAGTATGATCTGTTGAGACGGATCACTGTGATGATTAGAAGAGTGACGCTCGTCATCTTCCTTCTTGGGTTCATCCTTCTTGGAAGGAGGTTTCGAATGTGGTATAGATAGGGTCCTACTCCGAGTCCCACTATACTTTTCGTACTGCCGGTCCAATGCCTTTGTAACAGCGTCGTCTACCAACGCTTTCAATTCAGCACCCGTTAAATTAACCCAGGCGTTATCAGTATTTTCCCTTGGGTGGCTATTAATTTCATCTGAGCCAGCCATTTAATTGAACTGTTACATAAAACAAGGACAATAGTTTACTTGGGAGTTTATTATGGAATTGTCTTTTATGGCAATTCATTAACCATGGTAACGGAGACCATATTTGGTTAATTTATTAATCACATTTATTTGGGATTTATATTATAACTTATACTAATTATAAAAACAATAACAGTTTTACTAGTGGCACGAAAGGCCTAGTCACATGGACATTTATAAATTTATAAGCCATGATCGTTTGGGATCGAGGCATTTAGGTGTGAATCAAGGTTCATTACTTTTTCTTGACAGGGAGTTGTAGGCTACCACTGTCTTTAGTCTCAGAGGACATTAGCTATAGCCCGTAGGCATTTCCCTTCTAAGGGATGGTTATAATATGATCATCTTATAGGATGATATAAGCCATGATTTCAGAGAATCGAGGCATTAAGGTTTGAATCAAAGTTCATCACCTTTGAACAGGGAGTCGTAGACCACAACTGTCGTTGTCATAATTGACAATACAATATGGCCCGTAGGTAAATCAATTGACATTACAAAACGATGCTTTAAGAAAAATAATAATCATCGCACTGATGATAGTAGTCATGATAGTATTGATCATATTGACTATGAGGCTTGGGCATAGCCCACCACCTTAGACAGGGAACCTTAATGGTTACAACTGTCATTGTCGTATTGACAATATAATAAAGTATAGCCCGTAGGTACTTCATCACTAAGGATGTTAATAGTTTGATCATCATATTGATGATATTAGTCATGATCGCACTGATCATATAGATTTATGAGGCTTGAGCATAGCTCACCACCTTTGACAGAGAATCATAAAAGATCACAACTGTCTTTGTCACGAATGGACAATATAATATAGCCGGTAGGCAAAACATCACTAGGGTGTTATATGATATTAGTCATGATCACATTGATCATATAGACTATTAGGCTTGAGCATAGCTCACTACCTTAGACAAGGAATCATAAAGATCACAATGTCAATGTCTCAAATGGACAATACATTATAGCCCGTAGGCAAAACATCACTAAAGGATGATTATTTCAAATAAGGGAATTTAGATTAACCCATGTGGCCTGTGTGTAACAACCCTCATCAAAACTATTATTTATTTAATTATTTTATCCAATAGGAAACCCTAATTGAGACACCCAAGTGATTCTGCGCAAACCCTAAAATTTTCAGAACAAGTAGAATTAGGATCAGGGCCCCTAAAACTCAGGGGGGGGGGGGTAAACCCTAGTTACGTTTATCTTAAAAATCTCTCTGTCAAATTCGAAATTATGAAATTCATCAACTCAGCAGGCCTAGTCCCAAACGTGGCAACCCTATGACCATTAGGTGTCCCTTGCGCACCGTAAGGGTTAGAGTGTTACGGTGCGCAAGGGGTGACAAATTTTGGGTATAAATAGAGGGTCGTGGGACTTGATTTCTGGAATTTGAGCGACGAACCAATTCGTAATACGCTCCGAGATATCTTCTGTTTACCACAATTAACACACACGGATCACTAATCGACGCCGCAATACAGGGTAATAACTCGATCGCTATTACGATTCATTTTCCGATCGATCAATAATCCAATGGATGTTTAAGTGCTGCCCACATTAGGGTGATACTTTGTCATTAGTCGTTAATTCGATGGATGTTTAAGTATCGCACTTTGTCATTCGTTGTGAGGGTTTGATCTCGTGAGTAATCGTAAATGCTATATTGATTACTAACCCAGTTTTGTGTGCATTGTTATTTAAATTAG